>CM052898.1:164801950-164876904 GCA_028534135.1 Potos flavus
CCACATTATTGGATGCTGAGTGAAGAGAGAATTCAAAGAAAATAACTAGTGTGGAAGGGCATGATTTAATACTCCCACCTGTGTCATTTAAATTACTTTACTTATATTTTCAGAAATACAAAGAGGTGTCTTTAATAGAAAAGCATGAGTAGAGCAAAATATATAGAAATCAGTGTGGAAGAAAACCCCATTGTCCCCCTATTTTGTTTGGTCATGTGAAAATGAACATCTGTACCTTCATACATGCTGCAATTTTCCACCCTAGCAATTACTCACATGAGCTAGTGGGATATAATTGTCTAAGATTTGTGTTCATTTGGGTAATTTAGTGGAAAAACTCCTAATAGGGTAAGCTGGCCAAAAGATAGAGTTTTATTGGATGGTTTACCATTTAATCAGCTTTGTTGTATGATCAGTACAAATTGGTATCCTGCACGAAGGGATATGGACACGCAATGCATTTCGTTGAAGTGTATGACACATAAGATTCAGAAATGTCAAATACCAAATGTAGGAAAATTGGAAAACATCCACTCTTCGATTAATTAAAATCATAAGTAGAGTTTAAATGTCATGATTTGCTTTAAAGGGTATTTTCAAATTACCAATAAATATAGACTAAGTAAGTATTTGGTAGAAGTTTATTAAATAGTAAATACTGAGTACATTTCCAAATCATTACTACTTAGCGAGGTGAATAGAAGATCATTTCTGAGTGTTTTTACCTCTGCAGGGTAAATAGAGACACTTTAGAGACTGTTGGTTCTAATTGTTTTTTATTAAACTTTTGTGGAACAAGGGGCAATATTGAACTACATAATCCTTTTCTTTTTTGTTTTATAAAGTTAATATATCAGGATATTGAAGTTAAAGTGATCTTCCTCTGAGATTTTCAAATGAGAGATTATAAATTTTCTATTAAAGAATGTTTCAGCAAGTATCTCGATTACAGTAAAGAATGAAATATTTAAAGGAGTTTGCTATTTAAGTGTAGCTTAAAGGATTATCATGACCCTTGAAAATGTTAAAAACGGTGGGAATATCTAGGTTGTACAATTACTTTTAGTCATTGCATTTCTCATGACCATGCATTATGTCATTTCAGAGCTGATCTAAATGACAGTCAGTAAATAAATGGCAAGGGCTTGATTCTAGAAGCTGAAACACCCATGTGGGACCTGTCTGCCACATACTAGCTACAATTTCTTGGGCAAAATTCTTAACCTAGAAAATGAGCAATGAAAGGACCACATCTCCCAGGATGGTTTTATGGATTAAATGGTATTACTTTGTTCATTCAAAAAAATATCTACTTCAGTTCTTACTGTGAAAGAAACTGTGCCAGACCCCAGCCAGTCACAGATAAACAGACATTGGAACTTACCTTCCTAGGTTCCCTGGCTGGAGCCCTATACGTGGAATGACAGAAGACCGATTAACAGGAAAAAAGCAAACAGATTTATTTAATATAAGTTTTATGTGACATAGGAGCCATCATAAAGAAATAAAGCTCTGAAGAAGGGGGTAAACCTGAGTGTTCTTATGCGAGGTTTGATGAAGAGTGGAAAGTTAGGGGAAAATGTGATTAGACGAAAGTGTATGAGCTAAGGATAGTGAACTGGGTGACAATGGGCCAGAACTCTTTGATCAGATTCCTTTTGATGGCCCTCCATCTTCAGAGACAAGGACGCTCCTTTCCTCTGGGTATAGGAGGGCATTTCTCCCATGAGAATCTTAAGACCTGCTTCCAGGGAAGATCAGAGAGAGAGTCTTCCCTCTACCTGTGGTTTCTCAAGTTCCTTCAACTGAAAATATGCAATGTGCCTATTGGAGTAGTGTGTTCTGAACCCCATCATGTGTAATAAAGATATTTAGCAACCGACATTTTTGTGTACCTACTGTGTGCCAGGTACAGTTTGTTAAGGGTGAGTACAGGGAGGAAGACTTAACTAATGAAAAAAGATGAGTTTGGGGGGTTAGCTAGTACATTACACTGAGTATAGTGTAAACCCACCCATCATGAAATTGTTTTTCTTTCCCGTCCAAATCTGTAAGTCATAAAGTCATAGAATATTAAGCTATGAAATATTTTTTTTTTACCATTTTATTTTGGAAACATATGTTTCCTTAAAGAGATTAAACATTTATCAAAATCTGAGTAGATTTATGATACGGATTCTTCATCATTTTTACTAACAGTTTAATTTCAACATTTTAAGAAACAAATAGAAGTAGAATGAATAAACATCTATGTATGTTTATCTTATGATGTAAGAAAGTTCAACTACATTTGTCTTCTAAGCTTTTTTTTTCCCTTAAAGAAGGACCTCGTAAAAGCTGCATATTTGAATAGCAGTCCCTCCTGTGATAATATACTGATTTAGTGAGTAAAAGCACTGATTATAGAATTAAACTGTTACGGTTTGTATCTCTTATTTTTCTCATCAATAAAATAGGGATCATAATAGTAGTAAATTCATATGGTTTGGGTAGGAATTAATGAAATTAATGTATAATAAATCCTTAGCCCAGTTTCTACCATAGCATAAAATTCTCAGTAAATGTGTTATTATTTTAAAACATATGCACACAACTTGCACCTAAAAACAAATGAATATGTGTTAAGTATTAATCGTATTTGGTTATTATTGTGGTGCAATGATGATGTACTATGGGATATTCTAATATGAAGCATAATTCTTGTCCCAGGGTTTTAACAGTGTAGTGGATAAAAGTCTGGGATTTGACATCCAACTGACCTAGGATGGAATCTTGGTTTCCCCATGTACTAAGCAAAACATCAGTTTCTCCATTTGGAAAATAGTGAAAAGTTGTCATCAGGCTTTGTGAGGATTAAATGAGATTCAGTTCTTAACACTCTTCCACAGACTAAATGCCAGATTTTTAGCTATTTGTAGTAGAGGGATGAGAAATGATCACATCTGTAATTATGTAATATATGAAATAAGATGGTACTTAGTACAATGTATGCTTTTGTCTTTTATAAAAACAACATAAGTCCGCTATATAACGAATCAGGCACTTAGAAATGTACAAAGGAGAAGATTAAAATCATTCATAATCTCACTTCTCAGGAATGACTACTTCTAGCAGTTATCTGTTCTTTATGCCTCTGCTTTCTACAGATATATAGCTACATTAGTTATGTGTTCTTACAAAATTAGAAACATATTTTACATTAACCTTTAAGGATTATATTTTAGAAAGAGGTCAATGATGTTCTTCAAATAATTTATAAAAATTAATGAAGTAAATTTGGCATGGTCAAACGTGTTTAGAAAAACTTGGAAAACAAAGTTAAATTAGGTGAGGTTTTTTTTGGTTTTGTTTTGTTTTGTTTTTCTGTGGGACTTCTCAATACTTTTAATATGCTAATGAATATTGTAATTCTCCAAAGGGTGGCCATAACATATGCAGTTTTCCAAACATAAATGTCTTACTTTTTTTTTTTTTTTAACAAATACATAGTAAGGCCACTTTGATCTGGTGGTTTTGGGAACTTAATTTTGGGAACTGTCATACTTATTTTTATGTGCTTTTTTTTTCCAATTAACATTTCATCTTGAGTATTTTAGTACTTTATTATAAAAAGAAATTCATATTTAATGCCTGTGTAATATTAATTTTAATAACAAGGCAAAATGTTCATTTTAGAATTAGTAATGTAGCTATTAAAAGTTTAAAATTCAAAAAGACCAAGCCTAGGATAGCCTAACAAAGCTTTAGGTAGGTGTATATGAACAGGGGTTAGGGAGTGCTGAAGAAACACTATGCAAAAGATGTCAAGGGTGGGGCATCTCACTGGCTCAGTGGTAGAGCATGTGACTCTTGATCTCGGAGTTGTGAGTTCAAGCCCCACTTTGGGTATGGAGATTAATTAAAAAATCAAAAATCATTTAGAAAAGAAAAAATGGCAAGGGAAGCCATTTTTATATTATTATTTCAGATAATTTCATGGCTACCTGTCACTCTGAAGCAGACTGATCTTTCCCATAAAAGTGATAGACTGACTGCTACTTGCCTTTTTCCTTTGTTCAAGATCATTTTGAAGGGATAATTTTTAAACAAAATTATCTCAACTAGGAAGTTGCAAGGAGGAGGTTAAGAAAATTTATTCAGGCAGGAATTTTAATCAAAGAAGTATTTGTTGGAAATATGGTTAAAAGTACAGTTGGCCAAGTCATACAAATAGTAACTTTTTTCCCTTTGAGCTCTAGCCCAAGGCTTTAGAAATGAGTTATGAATGTAAATAAATACAAATCAATAGGAGTTCTGTTTTTATTATTTCACTGGGAATTTCTGTACAATTTGAGAGCAACTTGCTGCAAGTTCAGCAGATGATTAAGTTTAACCTTGATCCTGAGCCAGCAAGATTGGCTTGCTTTCTATCAGCGAGGGATGTAAATTTACTCGGACACATTTTAATTGGCATTTATGCAACATGTACACACAGATGCTGAATTCATTGAGAAATCCTGAGTGCCATCTGTTTAACTAGCTTTGCCCTCTATTAAAATACATGGTAAACTGAGACCGTATCTCCTTGGCTTGCTCGTGTATTTATATTACAGTGTAGAACATTTCCAATGAGTACCTTCGCAGTGTGATACTGATACCGTGGTAGATATTAATGCTTACTAGAACAATCTAAAAATATCCTTTATCTTCTCTTTCCCTTTATGAGGACTATTTAAGACACTTTTCCTCTTGTGCTTTCCTTTCGTAAAATGATTATGTTCAGGAAGTGGCTTCTTTTAAGTTAATTTTTTTTTAAGTTTAGGGTAACTGTTAATAAAACAACTGAGATTGCTATTATGTCTAATGATAAGTACTTTCTTATCAAATGCAAATTATTTTCATAACAAATTTAATATTTCTGAATTTAAAAAATGATTTTTAAAATTATCGCTTTAACACTCCCCCCCCACCCCCGTGAAGTTTGATTTACAAATGAACTAACATTTTAAGATTAGTCCTCTCTTTCACATTTAACCAAAATTTTAGATTGGACCCCCTTCCGAATGAAAGGGTCATTTGCCTTCCCTGCAAGACTTGGCACAAACAACCATATCCTTTCATGATTTACATATGCAGACCTTGAATAAAAGGGCTGAAATTATCATGAAAATTAAGGGGGAAGTACTCTTTTTTAACCCCTCAGTATCTTCATAAAAAAAAAAACGCATAAATAATAACCATAAAACCATAGGTCCAAAATTGATATTTAAAAAAAAAAATCTGAAACATACATTGATTCATTGATGCCCTGCTAAGTTTCCAATCAAATTGCAACTTTGTAATATATTAAGTCGTTTCCTTTAAAAAAAAAATCACCCCAAACATCAAATTATTTTTTGTACATTTTCCTATTAAACTAAAGTTAGTATTCAGTCATAAGAGAGCTGTCACTTTTTATCGCTGTCATGATGACAAGATGAACCATTTATTTTATAAGTAGAGGGCTTATGTCTCTGTGACAGGTAAAGATTATGATGACATTGTCTTCAACCTAAATTCATGAGCCCAAGAATGAAATTCCTAAGCTTGAAAGGTTTTTAAAACTGAAAGTAAACTAACAGGTATAGTATAAAATTTAAGTGGCTGTTACAGGAATGGATTTAGTTAATTTCCTCATGTGGTTAATGCTTAATACAGTGATATTACTTAATATATTAATATAATTATCTTCTAACTGTTGGGTTTCTGGGGCTGACCTACAAGGAAAACTATGAAATAAGCAAACTCTCCCCAGGGAACCACCTTGAGCAAATCTTGTACTTGCCAAGGACTTTCCTGAAGCCCTAGTTGGAGCTGCTTAGAAATACTCTCAGTTCCATCTCAAATTAAAAAAATAATAATAATCATTAATTGAAAGCTTTTTGTTATCTCTGGATCGTGTTCTAGTTGTGAGTGGATAACAATAATATAATTGGAAATCAATGGACTTTCTTAACTTGTTTGGGTTATTATAGCATTCAACAAATTACTTAACTTTGATGACCTCAGTTTTTTCCCATCTATAAAATAAAGAAGACTTGGACCAAAAAGATCTCTAAGTTCTTGGGGCACCTGGGTGACACAGTCAGTTAAGTGGCTGACTCTTAATTTTGGCTCAGGTCATAATCTCAGGGTCATGAGATCGATCCCTATGTGGGGCTCTGCTTAAGAGTCTCTCCCTCTCCCTCTGCCCCTCCCCATATCCCCACACCCCACTTGCACTCTTTTGCCCAATATATATATATATATATATATATATCCCTTTTAACTAAAAATACTATTATTCTAAATAATAAACATATAAAATAAGATCATAGGTTATAGATTGAGCTGCTTATTTTTTATCTCTTTTATGCCTCCAAAGTATAAAACTTTAGAACATATGACTAAATGCTTCTCTGTTGAATTAGACTGGAAATCTATTAAAATTTTTCCTTCACTTTAAAGATGGTGCACAGTTGTCTTTTGAAAATCCATATCCATTTGTGACAATATGAATGAACCTTGAGTACATCATGCTAAGGGAGACAAGTCAGAAGACGAAGACAAGTACTGTATGATATCACCTATGTGGAACTGGAAGAAGTCATCCTCCTAAAAAATAGAGTAAAAGATGGTTATCACAGGGTGGGGTGTAGGGGGATAAAAGTGATCGCGTTTAAGGTTACAAACCAAAATGAGTGGTAAATAAATTATGGTGATCTAATGTACTGTATAACATAGACAACAACACTCTACTATAATTATGTAACATGATAAATTTTGCTACAATGGCAATCACATTACAACATAGACAATATGGAAGTATATCAAAGTAACATGTTGTATACCTTAAATTTACACAATGTTATATGTTAAATATATTCAATTAAAAAAATAAAGATTTAAAAGAGAAAAAAAGAATTCCAAAGAGGGAAAAAAAAAAAAAAGAAAGAAAGAAAGAAAAGAAAATCCACATCCCTGTCAGCTTCTAGTCGCAGTTTCTGACTAAAATTAGATGTTTTAACACATAATAATCTCTTACACCCATGTGCTATAAAACTGAAGGGTGCCTGGATGGCTCTGTTGATAGAGCATGTGACTCTTGATCTTGGGGTTGTGAGTTCGAGCCTCATGTTGGGCGTAGAGATGACTTAAAAGAAAAAAAAAATTTAATTTTTTTACTTCACATTCTAACCTTAATTGATTAAACTGCTCACATCTTCTCTGTGGGTTTTAAATTCCTTTAGGTACAAAGTTCCAGCCTTTGAGGTCTAAGGAAGGAGTGGAAAATGGGGTTGCGAGGGGGAAATGTGGGAGCTGAAGGGGGCATGGGAGGAAAGGTAGGCCGAGGATTCTGGGGGACTTTGCAGGTGGTTTCAGCATTGGCAGAATCATAGATAGAGACTTCATCTTAGGAACTCAAGTGTTTGCTTACTGAAATAAAATAAATATGACTAAATAAAAAGGCTGGAGATCAGTGATGTGGAGTTAGTGGGTGAAGAGAAAAGTGTGATTCTGTAACATCTGTTTGTAGGCATGTATTATCATAGCTCACAGAACGAAGATCTGCGAACACAGTTAGCTAAAAGTTACAGTTCCTTCAGGACGCCTGGCTGGCTCAGTGGGTAGAGTATGCACCCCTTGATTTCGGGGACGGTGAGTTCGACCCCCATGTTGGGCATAGAGATTACTTAAAAAATAAAAGTTACAGTTACTTCAAAATATGTTTACATTTTGATCGTAATCTGGAAGATTCAGGTATGGATTTTTTTGATGATAAAGGTGATAAAGTATCACATATTTCAAATTATTTATATTAGAGGCAGGGTTCATGGATTAAAATATTAAGAACAGCTCAGAGTACGGAGGCCTTATGTTATTTGTTATAAATGTTTCCAATGGTTCATTTTCTAGCCATTAGGTTCCAAAAGAAACCTACTAGAAATGCATTTATTATTTTGGTTTCTTCTGTCTTTATTTTTGTTATTTTGCTGGCAACCCTGAATTTATATGGCCATGTAATGCTATCTAGGCTATTTTAATTGCCAGTCTTGACTTATTGCCAGCTCTTATCCTTGTTAGGAATGTGGTAATGTTTCTTTCAAGTAGTACGTAGATCAATTAATTATGATTGTAGGAGCTGTCAATTATTTATACTGCTTGGGAGTAAAATGCATGTCTCTTGTGCTACTTATCATGTAGTATGGTGCTTAGTTCATATTCTCTTCCATATTTAATTACTTGTTCAACATGTCTATGATCCCCTCAACTCCTAGAACATTGCATAATTACTGGTTGTGGTTTTTCCTTCAGTAGTCATGAAGCTGTAAATGCATTTCCTTTGGTTCTTTTGTTTCTAAGCAAAGGAAAAGAATGTTATTTTTGTTACTTAAAGGTTTCAACAGCATAAATAGTTTGATTAATAAAGACAGTAAAGTTAGTAATCCTGAAAATGTTGTACTTTCAATCAGAAAAAAATTAAACATAGTTGATTTTTCTTCACATGAAAACCTTTTATTTTTTGGAAAGTTAAAGAGGAAATTGGTATGCATAACACAAGCAAAATTTCTTCTCTAGTTCTGACCTTGAGAAGACAAAAGAAAAAATTAACTTGAGAAATATGTGATTAAGAAATGCTGCTACATCATTTGTTTAGTGGCATCATTACACTAAGTGATATGTATGTCAGATTATTGTGTGTTCACATAAACTTCTTTTTTGAAACAGTGAACTTAAAATGGTTAAACAAACAAAAACAAAATAGCAAGTAGAAATATGATCCAGAGTAAGAGAAACAATGTGTTTTTATTTCATTATTTCTTGCCTTTTAGTATTTAGGTCAAAGGGGCATTTGATGTTTTGTCATGCCTTTTTTTTTTTTTTTTTGGAAACTAATACATAATCCTTTAAATGACTTTTTTTTTTTCTCATTAAGACCATGAGATTGCTCCATAATGCCTGTAAGTTCAGGACTTCATCTCTGCTAAATCATAGATCATTGTCAATTAAAAATAATCACGCACTTAAAGTGGGCCCACTATTTACTTTCCCAATGATATCTGTAAAAAGAGTCAAAAAGGCATTTTTAGCCTTAGGAAAAAATGTTTTATGATTTCTTTAGCAGGAAAATGTACTCTGGAATTATTATTTATAAATATTCCCATTTTGATAATAAATATAAATTTCAGGTATGAGAGTTTATGAAATTGAGCTCTTTGAGATTAAATACACATGATTAAGGATGGAAACATCAAATTAACTTAGCATCAAGCTTACTTTTAAAATCCTGAATACAATGTGAAAAAAATACTTATTTTTTATCCACAGGAACTTATATCGATTTTGGAAATAAAACTTTAGTATTTTAAATTGTAACGTCACTGAGAATGCCTTCCTTTGTCAAAATTAATTATCATTAATTGCAAGTTAGGTTATACATCATGATTATCAACCAGTTTTTGTATGTCCTTCCAATAGTTGAGAAAGTATACAAACATAACAGTTGAGAGCTGAAGTTGTCATTTTTTTGTCTGATTTGTATTGCCACTCTTAAAGAAGTGTTGATGTTGACAGGGACCTTGTATATGTGAAGGAGGCTAGCAAATATTTAGAGAACAGGTTTATCAACATATTTAAAATACTGACAAAAGTTTTATGATACTCAGATTTCATTGGCTAGTTATAAACTACTTGGTTCAATGAATATAGTAACAACAGTCAGCACTTAGAAAATAAAAAGATTAAAAAATAGTCAAAGGAGAAGTTACAGCTGCTTCTCGTGGAAAAACAAAACCTTGTGCATTTATTTAATTTATAAGAATTGTTGCTATTCCTACTGGGATATGTTAAAGAACAGTAATCCAAAGCTTGTCAGCATTGCAGAGGAACTCAGAGGATTCTTTGTTTTTATTTGAGTTCCTTAAAGTTACTAATGACTTTATAGTTCTTTAAGTTGGTTTAGGATATTTTCAAAAACCAGGCAGCTAACCTGGTTCTGAGAACCATTTGTTCCTCATTATAAGCAGAGGTCTTTCTTAAAATCTCCAGAGGAGGCAGTTGGCCCTCTTTACCCATAAGACTGAGTGTGTGTTTGATTCCATTTGACTCTTGCTCATTTAAGATTATACTTTGATCTCTTTGACCTTAGATTGTTTACTGGACTCAGTAAAGTTAATAACATTTAGTTTGCTTTTCTTTAAATTTTACAATCACAAATATGAAACCCAGAAGCATTGGCTCAAATTCATGATAAATTTCATAAACTTCCAGAATTTTCCTCAGAGAAGTTAATTCATGTTCATTTCTGAGGTTCTAGACGTGCTCAGAACTTAGGGCAGGGCTCCGGTTGGAATACAGACGAGTTGCTGACTTGTTCAGAGCTGGTGACTGGATTAAATGGGAGAGGGGGCTTTATTTAGGGCACTGGTCTTCCAACCGAAAATACCTGTACATTTTAAAAGTGTATGGGGGGGTGGGGCGTGATGGTTTTGCATTTTCTAGATTCTCGCTCCCTCTCTGGAGCATTCCTAAAACGGGTAATACCGGAAATGTCATCGCCGTGGAATTCCCCTTTCCCTCCTTTCCTTTCCTGTTTGCCTTTCTTGCACTTCATAAGCAAAAAACAGGCTGTTCAGACATCCAGAATCTTTCTGTGGTGCACCTGCAGAGGTGTAGAAAGCTCCCAGGCAGCAAACACAGGGCTAGTTTCGCAGTGCCTGATTTCAAAGCTGAGGACTCTGATAAGACTGATCAGTAAGCAGTGATAATAAATCTTTCAGGCATTAAAAGCTTATTGCATGAGGACAACACTGGGTAGGAATTGGAATGGAGATGCAAATTTAAAGAGATTTAAAAATGAATAATGTGAAATTTACAACTTAAAAAGTGTATTTATATATTTATGTGTATTTCCATGGACCCAGCCTGGTGGGCATCAAGTCTTGTTGATCTTTATGGTTCATCAAATGTCCTTAAAAGAAGCAAGAACAGTTTTCTTTTGAATTTCGTGTTTTTGATAAGCCAGAAATTTTAAATACCGCAACCGCTTAAACTTTCAAATATCAATTTTGAAGTCTGAGAAGAGTACATGGTCTTTTAAATTATTGGAGGGGACACCAGTAAAAGAGTTTTTGAGGACCAGTGAATTAAGCCTTCTCAGGTACAGTAAGGTAACAACATGTGAAATATTTCGTAATATCTAAAAGAGTTATGATCTTATAAAAGGAATTCCAAGGCAATCTTTAGCTGCTCTGGACTAGGACCTTTGGGAGGCATCTTTGGCCAGTGTTTCTAATTGCTTCACTGGCTCATTGCCCTAGTAGCTCTCCAGGACTTGGAAGTCTCCTGGATTGTTGACTGCAGGTGTTTTGCATACAGTAAACTCACCTGAGATTTACACTGTGTTCAGGTGAAGAGCTGGGGAACATGGACCTTTCGTAGCACAGAATCAACTTCCATTATCTGATATAAAAATAGGACCAGGGCCACCTGGGTCACTCAGTCGGTTAAGCATCTGCCTTCAGCTCAGGTCATGATCCTGGGTCCTGGGATCGAGGACATTGGACTTTCTGGTCAGTGGGGATTCCGCTTCTCCCTCGCCCTCTGCCCTTCCCCCCTTGTGCTCTCTCTCTCTCTCTCTCTCTCTCTCTCTCTCAAATAAATAAATAAAATCTTAAAAAAAAATAGGACCACATACACAAATAACATTTAACAATGATTCATAATTCGAGATTTTTATTTTAATAGAGCATTATTTCTTTGAATTATTTTTATCATGTTCAATGTTTTTTTCTCTTCTATAACTTCTATAAGCATAAATTTATATTTCATAAAACACTGAGTATAACTGGTAAAGATAGCATCCTTAATAGAAGTTATAGAATGATTCGCTCTTCTACTAATTGAATGTCTAGTAACCTTTAATCAGGGTTTGTTAGCATGACTCCAGTTATCGGCAAAAGGAGGTCTTAAACTTTGCCAAGGAGCTGAAGGCTGATTGAACTCTCCCAAGGGCTATATAGTTTGTTAAGAAAGGCAGCTCACACAGTTACAAAATTGCATATTTGTTATGTTCCTTGGAGATTGAAAGCTTTGTTAGATACTTGGCATTATTATTCTGAAGGCCCCAGACAGCCTGTGATCGGGAAGATACAAGGAATTAACAGATCTGAAAGTTATTATGTTGAGAAATAGTCACAGTGATTTAGGACAGATTGTCACCAATTAAAGACTCTTTTTGTTCAGTTGATGTGTCTCTGTGTGTGCTATTTAGACTAAGTTTTTTCCTATCGTTATTCCTTTCAGTTGGGGGGGGTGATGTTATAATTGGCAATCTTAATTATGCTGCACAAAGATAAATTAGTGAGAATAGTTTGTGTGTGTGTGTGTGTGTGTTTATCCAATAGCTACAATAGCTATTTTCTCTGGCTCTTCCCAATTACTAGGGAGGTTTTAACGAGATCATTTTAAACTGTGAGGATTTTTCTCCCTTGAGACTGTTAACCATTAGACTTTCCATAAAATGTGAAAACTCCCTTTTTAGCTCTTCTGTTTCGCTGCTGACATCTTGGGCTTGAGAGTGTAAAGAAACACCTGGTTTTTGTTTGTTTGTTTGTTTTCCAATCACCTTTGTTTCCCAGCAAATACTTTAATTAGAAAATGTTCCAGTCTCTCTCAGGGACTTTAAAAAAATGTGTCTTTATGAAAATAGTTGTCTCAAGATCTAGTCCTACTCTGTCCACTAACTCATTGTACTACCTTGAGTCCCCTAGACTTTGGGTCTTCATTTGTAATTGGGGGTGGGGTGGGAATAGGGGAGTTTGTACTTAGGCTCTATGAAGTTCTGATTTTATAAGCTATAGTAATATAGGCTTATGTTAAGGCATTATTTTAAATTCGAGGGATGGTAGGGGGTAGGGATAGGGTGGCTGGATTATGAACATTGGGGAGGGTATGTGCTATGGTAAGTGCTGCGAAATGTGTAAGCCTGATGATTCACAGACATGTATCCCTGGGGCAAATAATACATTATATGTTAATAAAAAAAAAATTCAAGGGATGAAAATCTCCACGTTTCACTTCAGTATGACAGGGAAGACTGAATGCATTGTGAAATGGCACCAACGTGGACTTCTCTTAACAACCACCAAGGAGACAAACTCAGGTCTGAGTATCCCTCTCCTAGAAAGCCAGTTGAGTTCAGGGCTGAAAATGCAGGCTTTAGTATCCAACCGAATCCAGGTCTGAATCCTAGATTTATCATTTCTGCACACAGTATCAGTACAGGAGCTAGGGAAATTTATTTAATCACTCAGATGTCGATTTAACACTAGACCTAAATTCTTCTGCACCACAGCCCAGATGGGGAAGTGAAACCATATCCCCTTAGTCTGTTTTGCATATTAAACTTTTGTCTAACATTTCAGTTGAACAAAGCATTCTGTGATGAAGGAAAAAAGAGAGAAAACCCCTGAAATAAGGGCTTTGAAAGCGGAGATCAACTATGTCTTGTTTATCCTGTTACTCACCACCTCCAAATACAATGCCTCCTACTTTTATTGAACGAATTAATGAGTGAATCACAAATCCTTAAGAGTTTGATGACTCAGCATTTTCCCAGGGAACTTTATTATGCTTTAGAGATTTCGTAAACGTCTGACAAATGTGAACTCTCTTATTATTCTAATCATATAATTAACATTTAATATGCTATTGATTCTCTTATATTTAAATAGTAAACTGAGCTTAATTTATGACAGTCCTGAGAAGTACCCTATTATGTTTTGAGTTTTTTCTGTGAACAAAATAACCGAATGAGCTTTTACTATGATTTGCTACTTAGTGTGGATATCATCACAATATAGCTGTTATTAATGGTCATATATATCATACACGTACATGCATATATAAATTTGTTTATGTAGTCTATATAATAAAAATATAATCATTTTGTTTCCGATTTCAGTCAGTTGAAATGATATAATATACATCAAGCTAACTTAAAATTTGTCATCATAAAAATTATAATATAGATTAATTGATCAAAGGATATTATCAGTTAGCAATTCAGATTTGGAGTATAGTTGTATAAAGGTCTGAACAGGTAAAAATCAATCCTGTGTTAAATACTAAGGGGCAGAATTTGAAACCATAGTATTTTTTAATTAATATAACAGTTTTTGTATTATCCCTCTACTCTGGAATTATCTCTCTCACACACACACACACACACACACACACACACACACACACGCGCAGGTTTCCTATTCTTCCTCATGGAAAGATGTATTTGTATATTGTGTATCTATCCTCTTATACCTTAAAAGTGGCATCGTCAGGGGCATCTGGCTGGCTCAGTCGGCTGAGTGTACGACTCTTGATCTCAGGGTTGTGGGTTCAGGTCTCACATTAGGTGTAGAGGTTACCTAAAAAACCAAAATCTTAAAAAATAAATAAATAAAACAAATAAATAAAAGTGGCGTGTTCAGTTATTCAAACCCGAAACCTGGGTATCATTGTTGGCATCTTTATTTCTGCCAACTTCCCCCACTCAAGAGGTCATTTTGGTTTTTACCTCCAGTATACACTTCACTGCTCCCCTTTGCACCAAATCCAGTGTCATCATAATGGTATCAGACCATCAGTTTTCCCTTAATTACTGCAATAGTCTGCTAATTGGTCTCTCCACTTCCATTCTTATTTTCCTCTCCATTTCATTCACAGAGTGGCTATAATGAATATTTAAATATGATAATTCCATCATGAGACAGCTCCGCTTAAAAGCCACTGAAGCGCTTCCCTTGGGAATTGAAATAAAAGCTGACCCTTTATCATGGCTGCTGTGTACGGCAGACCTGACCTCTGGCTCCCCTGCCAACCTCGTGTTGCATCGTTGCCGACCTGCCCCACCACACAGGGTCTGAGTCTTTTCAAGTTCATTGACTGTACCGAGTTTTTTCTTCAGCCTGCGTTCTTCCTGCCTGCACTGCATTTCCCCAGCATCAGTTTTACTCCCTTTTTAGGCTTCAGCTTAACTGTGACTTCCTCAATGTTCCCTCACTTCCGATCTAAATTACATTCCTCATATGGCATCCTATCCTGTGCCTTCAAGGCATGTATTACATGCGTTGATAATATTACAGGTATTACATGCCTTGATAATATTACAATTATAGTTGTATATTTATGTTGGGGTTTATTTGAATATTATCTGTTTATTCTCCAATACCTGGAGCATCACGAGTGTGGGACTCGTGCCAACTTTGGTACCATATCATATATAATACCAAGCGCTTCGTACAGAATACCTATTTACTGTAAACATTCACAGAATGCCCACTATGGGCATTATTCTGGGCACTGGATATCTAGAGTGATAAAGACAAATTCCCTGTTCGCTTGGAGGTGACATTTGAATGCAAAGAGCCAGACAATAAATATATGAGCATATTCCTTTGATCAAGGACTGTCTCCGTGCAGGGTGATAAATATACAAAGTTGGATTTTATCAAAGAAAGAACACATGCTTGTCTTGCCCCAATTGGGGTCCCATGGCTCAGATAGCCTCATTCTGTCTGTGTTTTTTTAACCCTGCCAAGCTACTCCTGAGTGTGACTTTTGCTCTGGCACTTACAAGCCCTCATCAATGGCATCCTTTGTCCTCCTTTGCATTTGTACAGCAGCTGAGAAATTTGGCAATTCCTTACGTAGTGACTAACAGTAATACCTCTTTGCAGATGTAATGCACCATATAAATGGCAAGTCCTGTACAAACACTAAATAATTAGCCTTCATAAGAACTCTAACAAGATAGAGTGTAAAATCTCTGTTTTGTATGGAAATAACCGAGTCATTGTGAATATACTTAATGGAATCACAGCCTCGTGGAAGGATGTGTGTGTTGTGATTCTGAAATTCTTGACTTGCGTTTTTTTTTTTTAAACTGCTAAAATAAACACATATACAAATGATACCATATAAGATGCTGTTTTACAAATGCTGTATTTTCTTCATTCATAAACTAACTGAATTTCTAGTTGAACTTAAAGAATGTGAAATGCAAACACCAATAAGTTAGAACCTATGATTTTGGCAACCTGATTTACTTTGGCAACGCATTTTTCTTTTATGATACCCCCGATTCAAGTCTGCTGGATATTAACTATTTAAATGTTGATCTGTATTGATGTAGACCTTTCTCTGGAACACATTACAGATTTAACTTCAATTTAGAATGCTACGCTTGCCTTCCCTTTGTCTTGATGACTTAGTGTCATAGGAATTAATGCTAGAGAGTATCTTGTGCCACTGTTGGCTCCTGAAGTGAAAAAATTAAACCACAAAGCCTGGACTGCAGACAGACATGAGGGCTTTTCATAGAAAGGATCACTATGGTGTGCCTGTTTCTGCAAAATGGGAATTTGGCTTAAGCTTGGACCCAACCTGAAAGTAATTCTGACCGTTAAAAGACCGGGAATGGGGAGCCCCGGTTCCTGTAGCCCAGCAGAACACAGAGGAATGCATCTGTGTTTATATAAGTTTGTTCTTCCATCATATGTCGTATAAACAAACTACTTAGGTTTTTTATTCCAGTAAGAGCTTCTTCTGTTTGCAATGTTCCGTATTCATTGTTAGTTAAAGTTGAATGGTGTTTGAAATCCATCCGTACTATAAAACTCCTACAGAATGCATAATTTGTTTTACAAAAATGTACTGTTTAAAAAAAATATACTGTTTCTTAGGGTGCAGCCTAAGAGGTTTGTGAAATCTTCAAAGCTCCAGTAGTTAAGAAAATAAGTGCTTTTACCAGCATATTTTCTTCCAGAATCTTAACCAAAGCATAATTTAAGTTTTAAAAATAGAGTTGCATGCTATAAAAAAACGCAAGTAGAAGATGACATAATTATTGAAGAGTATTCATAGATGTATTCCGTGCCAAATTTTAAAGTGAATATGTATCCTTTAGGAAACCATTATGGTTAAATCCTGACTTTGTGCAGAATTGATGTTTGCTTGCATCATTTAAAAAAATCAAACTCCTGGGGTGCCTGGGTGGCTCAGTGGGTTAAAGCCTCTGCCTTCGGCTCAGGTCATGATCTCGGGGTCCTGGGATCGAGCCCCGCATCGGGCTCTCTGCTCAGCGGGGATCCTGCTTCCCCTTCTCCCTCTGCCTGCCTCTCTGCCTGCTTGTGATCTCTCTCCCTCTGTCAAATAAATAAATAAAATCTTTAAAAAAAAAAAAAATCAAACTCCTTAGCTTTAGAAGATGATGGTATAAGGGGGAATAATACCTCATAGAATATTTTTTACATGTTATCATTTTAGTTTTCCTCTTTGATGGGTTAAGATATCTTTCTCTAAATTCATCCTTTTTGTTGGACTGTTTTTAAAAATTTGGAATTATTCTTTTAAGAAATGGTAAAGTGTTTTGGGGTGGCCGGCTGGCTCAGTCGCTAGAGCACACAACTCTTGATCTCAGGGTTGTGAGTTCAAGTTCCATGTTGGGTGTAGAGCTTCCTTAAAAAAACTTAAAAATAATAAATGTTAAAGAGTTTTGAACACATTTGTACAAAGATAACACTTTGTTCTTCTGGGTAAGGCTGTGAGCTTACTAAGTAGGAATGCAAGTAGTTATAAAAGCCTTTATGATGGACTTTCTTATCTAGCTCCTAAAACATATATCTTAATATAAAGTAACTTGCAATAAAACCCTATTATATAGCCATTTTCTGACAAGATGAAGATTAATGTTTTTCTTGACAGACATCAGCATATATATAAACTTCACTTTATAGAAGGAAAATACCAAAGTTATAGTAGAAATGCCAGGCACAAAGTATGTGTTCAGTACAGAGATGTTAAATGGAAGAATGATACTTATTCTGGAATTAAATAACATTTATTTCAGCATGTAGCTGGGCATTTAGATAGAGAACTAGAAGTATCATAGAAGTGAGTAATTTGGGACGCCTGGGTGGCTCAGTCGGTTAAGCATCTGCCTTAAGCTCAGATCATGATCCCAGGGTCTCGGATCGAGCCCCCTTCTCGGGCTTCCCGCTCAGAGGAGAGCCTGCTTCGCCCTCTACCTGCAGCTCCCCCTGCTTATGCTCTCTTTCTCTATGTGTCAATTGAATAAATAAAATCTTTTACAAAAGAGAAGTGAGTCATTTATTCTCTACTCAAAAGTAAAGATTAGGTGATAAGGAATTTTGGAAACAATTAAGGTGACCAATTATAACAAGCATGCTGTAACTGAACATGTATATAGTTCTCATCTTTGAGAATATCCTTCCTCTTTTATTTTTTCCTCTAATATACCCTAATTTTAAAGGATTTTTTTTTTAATATATTATTTTCTTTTCCCAGTTGACAGCTTACTACTCTTTGCTGCAAGGTTTAATTGACAAAGTAGTCTTTTAAGTAGAAAAGAAAATCCCAGAACTGCGTTTTATTGTCCTCTCTTTTTCCCAAGATATCTACTTCTAATTAAAATGCTTATATTTAATTAAAACATTTATTATTGTACAGGTTTTTTAGTCATTTTGTTGTTGAAATAAAAGCAAATTACTGAGAAGAGTTAGCACAACATGCAAATCCGAACGATGATTTCTAGTTCTCGACATACCACTGAGAGTTTGAAGTGACGTCTTCCAAACATGGAAAAATCTGAGAAAACACAAGAATGCAGGAAGTAGTCAAACAGAGTCAGTTGACTATCAGAAGAGAAATTTCTCATTCAACTTCTCTTTCAATGGAAAGAGGCTGGATATTAATTGTATCATGATATCTATGTGGTTAGAACTGTGAACTTTGTATTCAGGTAAGACCAGATAGGTGGGCAAATCAGTAAAGCGGAGTCCTTGGTGGACGAAGAGATCTGTATTCTAGCACTGCTGCTAAATCTTTACAGATTACTTATTTTTATTTTATTTTTATTTATTTTTTATTTTTTTAAGGTTTTATTTATTTATTTGACAGAGAGAGAGATCACAAGTAGGCAGAGAGGCAGGAAGAGAGAAAGAGGGAAGCAGGCTCCCTGCTGAGCAGAGAGCCCGATGTGGGGCTCGATCCCAGGACCCTGAGATCATGACCTGAGCTGAAGGCAGAGGCTTTAACCCACTGAGCCACCCAGGCGCCCCCAGATTACTTACTTTTAAAATGAAACTAATAAATTCACATTGTCCTAGCCTTCTTATGGGCACTAAGTGAGTGGATATTTAGTGTGGTTCCTTACGTAGCAAATGTTCAATAAATGTTGGCCATTGTTAGCATTATTGTATCATTGCTCACATTATCATTGTCATTATGTGGTGTGCTCCTCTCCTCTCTGAGGAGCCTTCGATTATTTAATTTCTGAAAGAAAAGTTTGGATCACCCATCTCTCAGGCCCCTGACTGAGCCCGAATTCTATGATTCATGAAGCAGAAGGCACTGTAGTTCACAGATATTCGCCCCATGATTAGGGAACAAAATTAATTCTAGGAGCACTCGAGCCTTACCAAAATTGGGTAGTCATGAGACTACAGTGCACTGATCTATAATCACTGTCAGGCCTTCTGCAATCATGGAGTGGATTTGTTGGAAATATAATTGATGAGATAGGTAAATGGCATTTTATAGTAAAATGTTGACATGTTTAAAAAAAAATGCACTGCATTGGAAATGGGAATATCTCTGTTTTCTTCTGGTCTTTTCCTGACAAATAACTCAAGCTAGTGACAAAGTTTCTTGCTATTTCTCTTTATGGCATGGATTAGATGTTGTCAAAGATGAGTGCCTGTTCTATAATTTTATGTTTTATTCAGTTCTAAAATTTCCCAGAGGGTTCTAAAGGAGTGCTATAAATATTAAAGTCTCCATAATACTTGAAATGGTTTCTGCTTAACTTTTTTTTTCCCTGTTGTCCCCTGTTTCCTCAACATTACCCAAATAGACTGAAAAGTCGACACCAAATTTTAGAATCCTTTTCTGAAAATATGTTTACCTATTTTGAGAATTATATTGAAATAGGTGTATTGCTTTTCAGAAAGACCAATGATTGTATGTTTTGTTTTGTTTCAAAGGATAAATCTTAGTCAACTATTTTTTTAGACAAAAAAACTTCAGTGAAATTCAAAGATAATGAAGCTTATGTTTTCCCCCCCAATTTAACAGAATGAACAAGAGGAGACCTAGTTGAGCCAAATTCTGTGTACCAACCAGTGAACATAAAACATTACATAAATGTGGAAGAAATGTAATGTTAGGATGAACAGTGGTTTGTTTAATTACTTTTTAGGTGATATCTACTTGGATACATTATATATATATTATTTGTTCTTTTTCAAATTCATATTAAATCTTCTTTTCAAAAGTTAGTTACAGATTTTAGAATTTCATACTATTCACACTATTTCATACTATCAAAATATGCATTTTGATTTGCTAGAGAAGGAAAGTTGTTTTTTTTTTTGAGAAAAATGAACTGCATTGGAGAATACTTATGGATACCATTGTTTTTTCTGCCAAAATGCTGCCAATCATTTGAACTCAATTTTTAATTACTTAAATATATACATGAGTTAAGAAAATTGGAGGGACACCTGGGTGGCTCAGTTGGTTAAGCGTCTGCCTTCAGCTCAGGTCATGATCCCAGGGTCCCGGGATCGAGCCCCGCATCGGGCTCTCTGCTTGGCGGGCTTCCCGCTTCTCCCTCTCTCCCTCCCCCTGCTTATGTTCCCTCTCTTGCTGTCTCTCTCTCTCTGTCAAATAAATAAATAAATAATTAAAAAAAAAAAAAGAAAATGTTCAGGACAAGTACAAGGAAGAAAGTTGCTTTTATAGAATAGAGAAAGAAGTCTTCAATTCATAACTCTGCAGGGCTGCCTGTAGCCATAGGCAATACTAGAGTTTTATGCTTTACAGCTGCAAAAGTAATTGCATGAGCATTATCTAAGCAACAATCTTTAATGGATTACATTTTGTTATCTTTTCATTATATACTCTAAAAACCCAAATAACATAGTAAATGAAAAAAAAAAAACTTAATTTATCTGACTTAGACCTTTGCTGTTTTTGAAAGATATTTCATTCTTCATTGGTTTATTTGAGATACGATCTCAATTTGTAAATAAGATATAATGTTACTAAGTTGGTTTTAAGCTTACCAAGTAGAAAAATTGTACAAATGGTTTATTTCCATCTGAAGTGTATTTTACTTTTGCGTGTTTCAAGAGTGTGAAAGTTTTTCAGAGGTGTTGTCTTAGATTCATAATGTAATCCAGTAAAGGCATATACTGTCTGTTAAGGTCCATTCTTTTGCTTTTTCTATAAACCTTACGTTTTATTTGTAGTACGTTCTTAACGCCTAGTCATAACGTAATTTTGTAAATAGCAAAAGTCTTCAAACCCTGTTGTTTTACTTTGTGGTAACAGTAGCTGGAGTTCTCAGTTCAACAAGGTTTACTTTTGTTTCTGTGTATTTTATTAATAAATAATGTACAGTATTAAAATTAGAATTACGACAGCGTGGTGCGATTATATTGACTTTTCTTTTTCCTTTTACCATTCTTGCCTAAGAGGAGGACCAAGTCTCCTCTTTGAAGTCTTATTTTCCAAGTGTTAACATAGTCATGTTGTGCCCAAATTGTCTCAATATGCAGATTAAAAAAAAACGTTTTGTTTGAGTAGATGTTAAAGCTTGCACAGATGTGTGCGCATACTTAGCTGGTAGAGAGGAAGGAAAAGTAGAGAATTAGAAGAGAAAAATACAGGATTTTGTAAGCCTGTAAGTTTGTTTGAGGTTCCGAAACCAAAATGTAAGCGTGTCTTTTGAAATAACAGTTGAGTATAAGTTTTCTACAGTGTAGTACTTCATCATGAAAGTATTTTTCAGTATCATTGGAGTAGAGACACCCATTCTAGTACAAAATTGTTGTACCAAACGTTCAGTTCAATAGATTTCAAAAGATAAATAACATTTATCACTTCAAATCTGTGCCCTTAACATACCAATGAATATTTTAAGTACCTTCTTAAATACTATTACAAAAATTGTTCGCATTTTATCGCACACTGGGAGAAAATGGAGTGGGAGAAAGATAACATTTTTCGGTTTTGTATTGAAGTATTCATCTCCGTGCCTGCTTTGTAAATGGGGAAAGAGGTTATGTTCAAGGAAACAATGGAGTTGTGATGTAAGACTTACTGATGCAGAAGAGTTCGTGAGTTCTTGATGTTTACAAGATACAGAGGACACTTTGGCTGGGTGGACTGTTTTTGAAATACAGATGTGGTTTCTTTTCCACCTTGTATTCCAATAGTTACAAAGTGAATGATCCTGCTTGTTTTATAGTATGTGAATATTACATTGGCATCCAGTGGAGGTCACCTTTTCCTCCTCTCAAATATAGGGTTAATAACATAAATAGGGTTAATGATATCGCTCACTTTGAATAAGTTTAAGGATTCAGTGAAATAATATTTACCACAAAATAACTAAAACCACAAAATACAGAACATACAAGGTGACATAGTTGGAAGCAGGATTGTTCTCATCCTTGGCTCCTTCTAACGTTTGCTTCACTCAGTGATAATGGAAAAACATAGTATTTTGAATGTAGTCATTTTGCAGATATGTCTAAAGTTTCTATAATAAGCGTATTTAAATTGTAATGATTATATGCTTTTATGCACTAATATGAAATATCTTTAAAGTAACTCTCAATTGAATGCATGTCGGGAAGTCTATTTTGGTTTGTAGGTGTATGTAATTCACTTAATAATAGATAGCATCACCGCGATGTGTCGTGTAAGTCAGAGGGTTTGGTTTTATTCATTAGCACTTGGATGGGAAAATGTGGGCAGTAGGCAGAGAAGAAATGCCAAATGCTAACTGTGAGGGCATGAAATAGCAAAATACCCCTGTCCGCTGGCCCATAGAGAATATCAAATTATCCCTGCTGTGTATGCTTAAAGCCAAATATCTTTATCAAGTTGCATGTGTCTCTAAGTAGATAGAGATTCTCCAAGATATATGGAGATGGCTATTACTACTGGTTTATTATAATAAATGTCCCTTTGGCTGGAGTTCAGAGATAAGGACTGTCTATATCACAGTTGAGTATAATGATTTCATCTTGTTCCTGCAGTCCTACGGGATGACTTCAGACAAAATCCTTCCGATGTCATGGTGGCAGTGGGGGAACCTGCTGTGATGGAATGCCAGCCTCCACGAGGCCATCCCGAACCCACTATTTCGTGGAAGAAAGATGGCTCTCCACTGGATGACAAAGATGAAAGGATAACTGTGAGTATTTAATTCAGCAGTGGGGAGCATTTATAGACCAAATTGTATAAAACTTCACCAAAGAAAAGAGAAAAGTGAAGCAGGTTTTTTATTTGTTTGTTTTTTGTTTTTTTAATAAAGGGTTATATTATCTCCCATTTTCACTTCTTCTTTTAAAATAAACATCTTTCCATTTTCCCTGTATTGACATGAAAATGAGTGAGGAAAATGCATGTTGCTTCGTTTGGCGATTCGGAAGAGAAAACTGTAATTTCTACTTTAATGTCTTAGACTTAACACTTTTATGTATGATTTAGTTGTTATAATTCAGGGCATATCACATCTCCATATGCTACAGTAAAAATTGTTAAAAATTCAGTAATATAGTATCTTTCCAAAGGCCTCCTAAGTCACTTCAGTATTTGTGAGGTTTTTTTTTTTTTATCTCTTTCTCCTTTTCAAATGGCTTTTGTATTCTGTAGAATTTACTGTTGTTCCTGAAAACTTAAAGCTCATTCTGAATGATGGTTAATGATGGATTTATCTCATTCCAAAATAAAATCACGTGACTAGATTATTAGATTTCAAATTCCTGCTGTATACAAGTAGAGAAATATGCTATCTGGAGTAAGGATGCATTTTCTTCTTGATGTCAGTGAGTCCATATGACTTCTTTGCCTTTTCTTTGCTTTTTCTATCTTGTAAGGTGTTTACTAAAGGACCAAAATAACTGAAAACTCTCCTTGATTCTATGATTGGACAGTATTGCCTTCTATAAGTTTCTTTGTTTTGCTCATACTCTGTGTCTGTTACGAATTCATTGGCCAAGATTTAAAGGTACTCAGGAGAATATGTGTTTAAGGAAAAGTCACTGCTAAATGTGTAGAAGAACAAAGTTATAATACAGACCACTAAACCCTAATAAATGTTTGCACTATTTCTGAACAACCGGTGAGCAGATTAGCATGGGAATTAAATAGTAAAAAATAAAATCGAGAAGGTTATGGTAGATGGGTTTTAGGGACTTTGAAGAAAAAAAATCAAGCATTTTTTCTGCAGTGATCTGAATTAGAATGAGTGTCTCAAAGGATTTTTATAATTCTTGCAGTTGGAGTGCAAATAACCTGGTCGTACTTTTAAGAGGTGGAGAAAAGTCACATGGCAAAGTGAACTGTATGGGAAACACTGGTTTGGGGAAGCAAAGTCCGGAGCACAGGGGAGTAGAGGGGAGTAGAGACTATAGGAACAAATGCTTCTCTTATTGGTAATGACAGATTCCTTTTAGATTTATGTACAATTAAGATAATATCTTTGCCTTAAAAACATATTTTAAGTCATCTAATGACCACTATCTGTAATTTCCATTTCCCTGCCTGAGTGATTCAAACACATTGAAACCTTTGTTACCCATTTCCTCCTTCAGATCTTTCCTGATTAATTACCTATTTGTGTTTAATACAAATTAAGGCCAAAATTCTCAGTATTGGTGATGCAGCATTTAGCAGAAATCAGTGAGTGCCCTTCTGAAGTTTATAGTCTGTGAGTATATGGGTAAAACCAAAATAGGTAGTATAATACATAATATGCTAGACTATAATCAGTCCTATAAAAAATACTAAAGGAGTAGACAGATTAATTAAGATAGGGGTAGGATTTCAGTTTTAAATAGGATGACCAGAGAATGCTTCCCATAAAGACCTGAAAAAATTGAAGAAGGAAACTACACAAGTACATGGAAAAGTAAACAGAAAAAAAGTAAGTTTAAATACCTTAACATAGGGGCACCTAGGTGGCTCAGTGGGTTAAAGCCTCTGCCTTCAGCTTAAGTCATGATCTCAAGGTCCTGGGATCAAGCCCCGCATAGGGCTCTCTGCTCAGCGGGGAGCCTGCTTCCCCTCCTCCCTCTGCCTACTTGTGATCTCTCTCTCTTTGTCAAATAAATAAATAAAATCTTAAAAAAAAAAAAAAGCCTTAACATGGGGACCACCTCATTTTTTTTAAAAGAGCAAAGTGGTCAGTGGGGGTTGAGGAAAGGGGAGATTGGTAGGAGATAATATTGGGAAAACAAGTAGCCAAACTGTATCTATCTATCTATCTATCTATCTATCTATCTATCTATCTATATATTACATTACTGTAAGACCTTATAGATCTTGTAAATAGTTTGGCTTTTACCCTTGAGTGAAGTGGAAAGCATCAGAGGTTTCTCAGCAGAATCCTCTGCTGTCTTGAGAACACACTGAAGGATAATAATGATTAAACAGAGAGACTAGTTGGGAGCTTTTGCAATAACCTAGGCAAGATGGAAATGGTGGTTTGGATCAGTGTGCTAGGAGGGGAAGTAGTGAGGAGTGGTTAAATTCTGGATCTGCTGTGAAGCGATAGCCAACAGAATTTGCTAACAGATTGGATGTGGCTTATAAATAAAGAGAAGAGTCAAGGCTTACCTTAATTGATTGGTCTGTGCAATTAAAAATATTGAGATGCCATTAATTGTAGAAAGAGAGGATTTGGGGTTGATAGTATCAGCAGCTCAGATTTGGGCATTGTAATTTTGAAATTCTTATTAGATATCCAAGTATAAATGTCAAGTAGGCAGTTGGAAACATGACTCAGAAATTCAGAGTTGAGGTTGAGGCTGGAGAAAAAATTCAGTTGTGGTAGACATAGCAAGTACTCATTATTATGCAATCCTCCCCTCCTTCTGGGCAGATGAAAGACACTGCTTCCCAGTTTCCTTGCTGTTGGGCAGACCAATTTGACTGGTTCAGCCTCATGGGCTGTGAGTGGAAATTAAATAAATTAAATACTAGTGAATGAGCCTCCAGCACTTTCTTTCTTCGCCATGTGGAAACCAAGGGGGACACATGTTCCAAGTAGTGCAGCTACAACATGGACACTCAAAGAGCCTGGGTCCCTCAGTAATGGGTACCCAAACTTTCCATCCCACACCTCTGTCTGCCATGATGGACACATCGAATGAGTGAGCAATCTTTGTTGTATTAAGTCACGGAGCATTTCTTACCACAGACTAATGTAGCTTATCCTGATGAATATGGGAATCATCATCATGTCCATATTATTTAAAAACAGGAGACTGAGATCACCAAGGGAGTGATTATATGTAGAAAGGAAAAGAGGTCCAATGGTTAGCCCTCAGAGAGAAGAGGCAGAAAGAGCAGCAGAGACGAGGAGTGAGCAATGAGAAAGGAAGGAAAGCAGAGGGTAGCCAAGCAAAGACAGTTTTAAGGAGGTGGCAAAGACTGAGTCAGTAGCAGCTGGTTCATCACATAATAGAAGGACTGAGAATTGACAATTGAATTGAACAACTTGGTGGTCATTCATTGATGACCTTTACAAGGGCACTGTCCGTGGAATAGAGGGGTTGAAACCTCACTGACCTGGTTCAGGAGAGATTGGAAAGATTGAAATCAGACACAGAGAATGAACAATTCTTTTTATATTGTATCTAATATAGAAGATAAAAAATAAAGGTTATTGTAGTTTCACATTTTGTAAGGTCAGACTTACTCTTAATATATGTATGTCTATGCATTTTCTGTGATATTCACAGTTTAATACTGCTATGGTAAATTTGATTTTTTGTAAATCTCAGGACTTCCTATTGTAGCAAATATTGAATTTGAAGAGATGTTATGGTTTATGCCATAATGTTTAATTTATTATTGGGTCTTCATTTATCATTTGCTGCCCCAGAGGGTGCTATCCTATGAATACAGGACACCATTTCTCCTACATGTTAATAGTGTAGAGTCAATACAAGAACCACCTCTAATCAGGAATCAAACAATTTAAAGTTGCAATAACCTATGAGTATGAAAATATGCCAAGATGTTAACGTATAAATAATTTTAAAATCATTTAAGTGCTGCCAAAATGATGATCCATGATAGTGTTCCATATGTTAGGAAGTTGTAACATCTGAAACTGTTACTATTTCTAAGCCCATCTGTGTGTTTTGGATAAATTATGACTGTTAGACTGATAAAACACTAGAGGTAAAAAAAAACATATTTATACATGCAGGGAGATGAATAGATTAAAATCAGCAGTTTGGGTTCAAAATTACTGTTCTTATTTAGATCATAATTGTTTTTGTTTTTGCTTTTGTTTTCCTTTAGGCAAGACTAAAATTGAGTAGTTAAAACAAAAATTTCAAACAAAAACAGAATGTCTGACATTGTTTTCCAATTCTTTTTTCCCCCCCAAACTGAAAGTAGACTCTTAAGAGATATTGGTTATTAGATATTTTATGTGATTCTTCTTTCCTAAGCTTTGTTTTCAAATAATTGTTTTCATTTCTATTGTTAATGTACTTTGCCAAATGTGTTGAGTACAGATGAGCAGGAGATTAAAGCACATAATATCTTTATGAAAGGCAAGTAAGGATTGCACAGTTATTGCTACAGTTTTGGTTATAGGAATTTCTAGAGTTCTTTAATGTGGTGGCTTTCTTTGTTGAAAATGTAAAGTACAACTCTCCCAGCTGTGAGAACAAAGACACACCCTACAAAAAAGGGCAAATATGTAATTGAATTGTAGCTGCACCTGTATTTTTGATGTTCTTAAGTCATTTCTTTTTACATTGACCTGGATTCTGAGCCAAATTTTAGATCTATGATGATTATAAACCAGCAATATATATAAATAGCATTTTCTTATTTTCCTACCTGACAGGAGGTAGGACTCTTTTAGAATTCTTTTGGCACTTATATCTTAGAATAATTTGAAGGAGGACTTAGATGATGGTTGGTCTTTCTTCCTTTTATTTTTTTTCTAGACATGAGTATTTATACTTAGAGTTAGAAATAGAAATAGTTTAACTGGCAGGCTGGATTAAGTAGATTTACTTCATATGCCTGAGAATTAGTCATAACCATTATTATTAATAATGAAATTTTCTCATAGAGATGAATCAGAGGACTAAAAGTTTTTTTTTTAGTGATGTAGAACACTTGGATGTTCCTTACAAAAAGTGATATATTTATTTTATTTCATTATACTTTGGAAATATTGTGTTTAAATTCACAATTGTTTTGTGAATGTGAAAAATCGATAATGTTAAAATTAGGGGAAGAAAGTATTGAGCACCTGCCATATCCCTGATACGCTATGTTACCTCATTTAGTTCCCTTAGAAATTCAATGAATAAGGTTTTTTTTTTTTTTCCTTTATGGCACACTTATACTTGCCAATTAGTGTCCTGGAGAAGATGATGGTGATGACGATGATAGTAAACACTTATTATAGCACTTGCTATGTGCCAGGCTCTCTTCTAAGCACTTTATATATGTTGACCTGTTTAATCTTGACAAAAACTTTATCAGATAAGTACTAAAACTTCATTAATGCAGCAATTAACTCTAAAGTGGCTGGGGAACAATTATGTGAACATCTGTCTTTTTACTAATAACATTTTCTATAGTGTCCTATATATATAGAGAGAGAGAGAGAGAGAAAGAGAGAGAGACTGACTTGCTCTCAATGTAGATTTCAACTTAGAATAACAGTAACCTTTAGCTTCTGCTGTAAAATATTATCTTTAAGGGGCGCCTGTTTGGCTCTGTTGGAAGAATACCCAACTGTTGATCTCGGGGTTGTTGAGTTCCAGCCCCATGTTGGGTGTAGAGATTACTTAAAAATAAAACATTTGAAAAAAATGAAATAAAACATTATCTTTATGTTTATAGGGGTCTGGAGAAGTAGTTCACACAGTGAAGGTTATGGTGGTCTTAAAAGTAGGATTGGTGCATTTAAGAATTGGTTCAGGGGCACCTGGGTGGCTCAGTCATTTAAGCGGCCAACTCTTGATTTCGGCTCCGGTTGTGAGCTCAGGGTTGTGGGATCGAGCCCCGCATCAGACTCAGCACTCAGTATGGAATCTGCTTTAGATTCTCTCTCCTTGTCCTTCTGCCACCGCCCCTGTCCCTCACTCCCCCTCGTGTGGGCTCCCTTTCTCCCGGCTCTAGACACCCTACCTCAAAAGATATGAGGATGATAAATAACAGTTCACCATATGACATTTAGGGAGAGAAGGATTCATATTAAAAAGGATATTATGAATCAGTGAATTATTCAACTGAACGTTTTTTATAATTAACTGTCCAAATTGTAGATTAGCCAGGTTCAAATATAATCATCTGTACACACTTCAAAACTTATTGCTGAAAAACTAAATGATCATAAGAAATTATATGATGAATAGGAAATTGAGTTAAAGAAAATATCGTTGCTGTAGTGGCTTGGCAATTTTGTATAGAAACAATAAAGTATAATAAAAAACTAATACACTAATACTGTAACAGTGCAATGTAGATTGTGAGATCTACCTAGACTCAATTCTGAAATATCAGAGTTAGTTTCTTCATAATAACCTTTGGCTGTCATTTATTTGAATGATTTCATTTTACTAGTTAAAAGCTTAAAAGACATTCATCTTTTCATGTTTGAAATTCTTAGCTTTTGAGCTAAAATTTACAGATGAATAAAACATGCTTTTTCCCTTCTCTTTGTATATGGCTTTGTCACATAAATATTTTTTAATGACTTGTGTTATTCTTTGCGATAAGCTGTGCCTTGAATTTTTAATTTTTCTTCCTACCTGTTCTATATGCTATAGTAGCGTGCTATAAATATTCTGTATGTCTTAAAAGGTTTTTTTTTTACTTAACTGAGAAAATAATTTAGATGATGGAGAAATAGTTTTATTATAAATTGTTTCCATCAAAACCACAGTCAGACTTGAAACCATTTTATTGTCAATTTCATCTACTTATCACATCACTATAGCAAGATTTTTTTCGTTCTTTGAAAAATGTAGAAAAAAATTTACAGCATCAATGTATTTTAACATGATGAGCTAGTGTATTCATAACTTTTTTTCTTAAGGTGACTTAGATGGGATGTTCAGCCATGCTGGCTTGCTGGGGACCATCCTGGTATTTACGTTAAAAATCCCTAGTCCTGGCAAAACCAGGACAGTTGGTTACCCTAAGCCTAGATTGCTTAAAAGAATTGATTTATATATGAATGAAAAATCACATGTGCACAAGGTAAGTAAAAAAATATTAAAAAGCAAATAGAAGGGTCTTACTGTACATCGTTTCCTTCATAAACCAGTTAAGGATTTGAAAATCATGAATGAAGTTAGGAGAAAAAGTCAGTTATACATTGGAAAAATTATTTAGCACTTCCCAATCTCATGCTGGAGAGGTACAGTTATTAGAATGCAGTATGTCATCAGTTCTTTTTCTAGTCCTTTTCTGTTTCCTGTGTGTCTTGGTAGGTTTCTTTGATTTCCCTCGTTGGTGTGATATTTTGGTGAAAAGCAGCTGACTCACATCCCATCCAAATCCCCAGTGTCCTCCAGATCCTTCACGAATTTGGCATTCAGCCTCTCCTTGCCAATTACTTCCTCTCCCCCCAATTCCCACATGTCTCCTTCTTAAGCCATCTGCTCCCTCCTCCCTTCGTCCGATTAGTGCTTTCCTCTGGTCTTCTGATTTCTTATATTGTTCCATGTCTGCTTGCTTCCTTTTCCCCTCTCCTCCCCTAGAGGAAATCAGCAGACTTAATGCAGCTGATGTCATTGAACCCCCTTTCCCTGAGAAGTTAAATTTGTGTTCCTGTAAAATAAATACGTAGTTCTGTTGTGTGGAGGTCAGAGGAAACTGGTAGAGTCAACTAGATTTTTTTTTTCCTGTTCATCTTACACAGAGTCATGTGTATTACGTATTTTATATTTTTTAGACATAAAAAGGTTATTCATGATTTAAATCTGAGTTACATCAGTATAAATCTATATATGAAACGTGGTACTGAAGAAGGAAGAAATGAGTTCAAAAGTAAATTTTTGTACTATCCTACTGTCTTAAATTTCACATTTAACCATTGAAACACAGTGGATTAGTAGAATAAAACATGGTCTTCGGTATTATAAGACCACATTATAACTTTGGGTTTTGACATGTATTAAATGCATGATCTTACTGATCTTATGGACATTTGATCTCTATAAATGTCATTGTTTCCACCTGTGACATGAATTTTCTAATAATACCTATGTTGGTTCGGTGGTGGTGGTGTGGGAATCCAGTGAGAAAATACATGTTAAATGTCATTGTAAATGGTGACACACTCCCTCTCTATATATTAGTAATGGACATTCTGGTTATTACTGTTGTTGGTATACCTGCCTGAACTCTGGATAGATTTAGTTATCAAAAACTCCAAAGAAAAGGAAAATCAGGAACTGTTTGGCCCGTAGCAATTTTAACTTTCTGAACAAACAAACAAAAAATATAAATATATATGAAAAGAGATCTAGCATTTATGACTTATCTAAATGTCTATGTCTATCTGATTCAACACTGTGAGAAAATTCCATTTTCTACAGAATCACCAGGAGTATTCAGTTTAGGTGAGTATCATGAATAATTTAGACAAATACTGATATTAAGAAACAAATTTGAGTCCTCTGTATGTCTTTATTGTGAAATGCAGTGATCAACAGGGGATTCCACAAGAGATTTTAAGCCCTAATGCCCTAAGGCATTCACTATGTGTAACAAATCGACTTTTCTTCCACGCATCTAGTTATGTACAATTCTCAGGGGAGTTGAGAAATGCCGTGATTCAGATGAGGTATTCCAGTTGAGCAAGGCTGGTTTATCTTCCCAAGGAACATACTGAATCTTTCCCGAAACTCGTAATTCTATTTAAATAGTTATACATATACTCATGTTTGGACACTGAAACTAGAGAAAAGAAAGCCAAGCATTTCAGACCAAAGCATTTCACTTAGACTTGTGAAGTCTAAGTACTCTTCTAAAAGAATTGTAATAAATGAAGACATTCTCAGTTCTAGCATACAAATTAGTTTAGTTTAATTATAAACATAATTCTGGTGAGCATGTGGTTATTGCTCTAGTGTTTCATTTTATATGTTTTAGAGATGCATTTAAAACCTTGGATACCAAGGGCTTGAAGGAGCAGATGAGGAGAGTCTTTGCATATGCTCTTCCCTGCCTGGAATGTCCTGACCTCTATATCCTCTTTGTCTAACTCATTCATTTTTCAGGTTCCAACTTAAAGGCAGCTTCTACAGACGAGTCTTCTGCAAAACCCCACTCTGCACATCCGCGCTAGATTTATCTCCCTGTTATCCTGACCTTTGCCTTTTGCTAAGTCCTCTCCTTTTAATCTGTTAGAAATCATTATTTGTAAGTTACTCCTCTAATATACATAAGATTACTTGAGGGCCAGCTATATTTCCTAGGTCGATCTTATGGTAGGAATTCATTACATATTTCTTGGGAAAAAATTAAATGAACGAAATATAAATCAGAATCATGTTTTCCAGCATACCTAGAGATGAAAAGTTGCTCATCTGAACATGCTTGATTTTATATCCCTACATACTTTATGTATTTATTTTCTTATCTAACCCCTATAAAATGGAAAGGAGGTATCATCCACACTATTTCTTTTTTCTAAAGCGTGGTTTCCATTAGCTTAACAGTACGTGAAGGAAGAGATACTATGCAAGTTAGTTCTGTGAGTAAATATATTTCTGTAAGTGTGACATACAGATACAGAATTTTACACATGGAGCTGACTGACTTCAGAGATTGTGAATAGGCAAACTCCTTTATTTTTAAGAAGAAAGGGGAAGCGAGGGGATTTGATTGGCCCCAAGTCTCTTAACGAATCTGTGTTGTGAGTTAGAAGTAAGAGTCTGACCTCTCAACACCAGATTCTTCCTGTTCTGATTTTTCCCATGACAGACTAGACCTGATCAACTCTTCTAAAATAACACTTATATTTGACTAAGACAAGTCCTAAAAGAAAATCCACAAGTAAAGTGTTTTACTGGATTCATAGCATATAAATTGCCACTTGTTTTGTGTCTCAAATTCAATATTTGCTATCGTGGTAAGTATAGAAAGTAGTATTTTCAATATATAGGGTTTAACAACAGCCTCAGCTTATTTATCCATTGGGCACAAACGTGGCCTTGTGTCAATTTGATTAATAATTCTGAACATGTTTCGGCTTCATCAAGTATGTTATTAAGAATGTGTCCAAGTTCATCTTAAGTGATTGTGGTTGCCTCTGAATCTCATTCGAAAAATAAAAAATGGCAACAATTTAAATAGTAAGGCCATCTTGGGAAAGTCTCTTCTGTCTGAAGTTCCTTCTTTTTTTAAAATTTTAATTTAATTTAATTTAATTTAATTTTAGGTAGGCTCCAAACCCAATGTGGTGCTTGAACTCATGACCCTGAGATTAAGAGTTACATGCTCTACCAACTGAGCCAGCCAGGTCCCCCTTGAAGCTCATTTTTGAAGCTGCACTAACAACTAAACCTTGGCCAGGGCCTTTAATTATTGACGCTATTAAGATAATAATGTCTTCCCTGATTATTTATTAGGATTATTATGAGAATTAAACCAGAGCAATGAAAGTGTTTCGAGGACTATCCATGATAGCCTCAACTGTAAGGTATTATTCTAAGTACTTCTGTCTTGATTTTCCGTTAATGTTCATTCTGCATTGCTTTTTATAACTTGGAGAGGTAAGAGACCAGTGATTTTAAACTTCAGAATGAAAACCCCTTTGAATTAGATTTTCAATGGAAAAAAACAACAACAACAAGAAAAACACATATTAAACTGTGCTATACCTTGTTTTGATCAATTTTTAAGTGTACATCAAATATATGAGTCACCTTCTCTATGGCATCTACCTTTAGGGGGCTCTACAATTTTTAGTCCATTTGCCCATTTTTGTCTCGATCCCTTAAGACACCTTGTTGTAATTCCTAATAAAGTCCTCATACATATATGTAAACTCATTCAAGTATCACAGAGAGGGCTCTAGTAGGTTTGGATGTAGAGTTACTGTAGCAGAGGCTAAAGACTTTCAGATAATGTATTTTCTACTTCAACAAATAGTCTTTGATTCAGGAAACAGGAAATAATACACTATAAAATTTTCAGGTTTCCTCTAAGTAATGTAATGAACGTCCCTATGCGTACAAGTCCTAACATATGTGAAAAATCAGAATAATCTTGAACAATTTCGTTCTTGTACAATGTGGATGTTTTATCCTGTTTAGTGTTTCATGCTATTTGTCAGTACTCTTAAATCTCTTGAGATGTTTCTGGCTTTCTGATTTTTTTTTCCAAACAGGTTTCCTTAAAAACAGTTTTGAATATTTTTCTAAAATCTAATCCCACCCAAATGTTGGTTTCAGCTAAAATGACATTAGAAGACGTAGGGAGTACTTAGCAGATCTGCCCAAGCCACCTTCCATATGGTAATCGGCCAACTCCTAGATTCCACTGGGCTGAAACCTGATGTGGGTGTATGCTGCTGGTTAGTGTCCATGATCCTTCAGTCAGAGTAGACCTTCTAGAATGTAATGGCTCAGACATTTGAGTCATCAGCTAAAGTTGTACCTCATAATTCAAAGTAATTATCAATACAGTATGCTAACCAGAAGTATCCTAACTCCATGAAATGAATACACACGGTCAGATGCAAAGCCCGTAATAAGAATTTCAGGTTAGTTGGGTATACTAATAGAGAAAGCGGCTTACAAATGCTCCTCCTCCCCACCTGACTTTTTTCTGCCTATATAATACATGCTCACTCAAGCAGCTCTGTTTCTTCATTTTCCAAGACTTTGATATATTTGATCAGGCTATTACATTTCTCCAAATAGCCAAGGACTAGTGAAGCTTTACTACTGTCTAGGAGCACTTTGTTTAATTATGGGTTAAAGTAGTTTGCCAAATTAAAGGTAGATCTTTTGTGACTTCAAGGATGGTGCTCTAACCAGTTGATTTTATTTTTGATGTTCTATTAATCACAGATGAAATGCTTCTCGAAAGATACAGCTTTAAAATTTATCTTAAAGCATTGCTTATAAATCTAACCTGCAATTTGGAAAACATTTAAGTGATAGCAAAATACATTTTGGTAAATTCCCTGTTTTAAAACAAATCGACTTTTCCCATTGCTTGTAATTTTCGTGTTAGCTCAAAATGACCCAGATTTCACTTGTTTTCTGTTTACCATAGGCAGAATGAATTGTAATCTTAAAAGCAAAGTAGTAGATTGAGAAGTGTGCTTGATTGTAGAAGGCATTCTTTCCATGTTTTAACATGGTCCAAGATGCAGAAATCAAAGAAATTATTTTAAGCCTTAACTCCCCCTTGAAAGGGGGTTGGGATTTCTTTTTCATTATTTGTAACTGGCTAAGATTGACTCTGTTTCTCAATCTTTACATACTATCACTTTTATTTAAGGATACTGTCTCAAAGAAGAATCCCAAATCTTACGCTGAGGCTGATGTCTAATACTGATTCTGCATTTCTTTTGTTCAAAGGATAGGTGCTTTAAAAGCACTAATATTGTCTTAGTAACATCTGACCACTTCAATTTTTATCTCCTTAAACCCAAAGAATTTGATAATATGATAAATAGTACACTTGTAAAATAACCTGGTGTGCATTAACAAAATTACTAACAGATGGCACAGGTTTTTCTTTTCTTAAATCTTACAAATCTAGGTGATCACGGAGCTTTAAAGGCTGATCTCAGTAGAAACAGGCTCCTGTTTAAGTCACCGTCAAGAGCATCATCTCGTATGGGAAAATTTCAAGAGCAGTTGAACTCGATATGGGTAAAACTGATGGAAAATAATGGAAATTTGTTTCCTTGAGTGGATAACGTGTAATTTGCTCAGGAATCCATCATTTCATATTCCTTTGCCTTCGAACATTCATGGTGTCACTCTTCATGTTGTATGTTTATATGGGGAAAGAAGAACCATTCCTCTGTGTAGGAACTCATATAAAATATTTACCTAACTACACTTTACTTGCAAAGAACACATGCAGATGTCAAGTGTAAACATGCACCTTTTTCCCCATGGCAGCCAGACGGATTAAGGGCAATTAGGTTGGATATCCAAATCAGTCAGGTTGAAATACGGAGTGAGTTGGAAGGAGAGCCATCAGGCTAACGCGCTCAGGCAAGTCCACCAATAGCACCTACTTCTTTGCCACGCCACTGAGTCCTGGGATCTATACATTTGCAAGATATTGCTAATTTATAGTTTGTCATGTGGGATGCAAAGAAAATATGAGTTCCTGCTTTTTGTCCCAAAGGAAGCACTCTATATAAGCTTTATTTTGGATCTACGGAGAATGAGCTCTGATCCACTTACTAAATGATGGAGAGCAAGTTTCTGATATTCTCTGAGCCTTGGTTTTCTCATCCCCAAATAGGAAAATATGCTTCCTTTTGGGAGACTGTTGTAAAAATCAAAGGTGAGAAACGCAACAGTGTCGTGTATGTAGCACATGTTGATACATCATGATTTTTCTTACCTACAACTATAATAATCCAGATTGCTGTTTAAATACATTCATACATTTATGAAATGTACCACAGATTCACTGATACAATTTTCCTGCGCTTTTAGAGAAAACCGTCAAAGGCATTTTAGACTTAAGACTTAATTTTTTTCAGGGGTTAGGTTTTTACAGATGATTTTTTTTTTTGGAGGGGGGCATAGAGGGAGGGAGGGATAGAGAGAATCTTAAGCAGGCTTCATGCCCAGTGTGGAGTCCAAGGCGGGGCTAGATCTCACAACCCTGAGATCATAACCTGAGCCAAAATCAAGAGTCCGACACTTAACTGACTGAGCCACCCAGGTACCCCTAGGTTTTTGTAGTTGGTAAGTCCTTTAAAACTTCTTTTGAATCATCAGAGAATTTAAATTTATTTATTATCTTGACATTAAGTCATCAGAATTTGAATTTGTCCTCTGCAATATAAAATAGTGTACTTTTTTTTTTAAGATTTTATTTATTTATTTGACAGAGAGAGAGAGAGAGATCACAAGTAGGCAGAGAGGCAGGCACAGAGAGAGAGGGGGAAGCAGGCTCCCTGCTGAGCAGAGAGCCAGATGCGGGGCTTGATCCTAGGACCCTGAGATCATAACCTGGACTGAAGGCAGAGGCTTTAACCCACTGAGCCACCCAGGTGCCCCAAAATAGTGTATTTCTAACTTAAATTCTAAAATATCAAGCCTTTTTCTGAAGTGGTGAATGAAATCAAAGAATTCTATGTATCTGATTTTTTAGATCTTGAAAAATCTGACACTGTCTTTTCTGTAGGTGTTGTGCTACATACTAGAGATATGATAAGTTCTTTACCATTATAGAATTTGTATTGCATGTGGAAGAGAGGCAAGAAACATGGGATCAGGTTTGTTGTTGTTTTTTAACTGACTTTCTCTTGTTCCTTAATCTTTGCACTGGCTGACATCGCTTCCACCAGAACTTTCCCAACACTTAATTCTGGAACCTCACGCTAATAGGATTTAATAATTAATATTAAATAGAATAATATAATAGGATAATAGAATATTAATATTTAGTTAATAGAATAGCTACTTACTAGGTTCGTGTGGATGCGATCTAGAATTTACAAAATTCTGAATTTCGGCTCAAAGTTCAAGTACCTACAGACTTGGGTTAGGAGTGGTTCAGAACACTGAGATCGTTAATACCATTGATACCTTTTTGCACTGTATTTTCTGTTCAGGATGCTTTTGTCTTGAACAGAGAACTGAACTATTTATAACCGAGAAAGACTGTCCTAAACAAATACCAGTCCTCTTTAATTTCTTTTTTCACAGATAACTATAGAAGTATAAAGAGTCAGGATACATTTGTTTTTATTTCTTATTTGACCATGCCTTAATCATTAGTTCTCAGGAAATAGTGGGAAATGTGTATGGGGAACTCTGAAGCTTAATGTAAACCATTGAGAAGAGTTCCTTTATGCCCTAGCTCTAACCTTTTCTTCTCATGCATTTAATGTCTTCCTCACATGCGCAAATTACCCAACTTGCTTTCTTAGGAATTTCTTAGATATATTTCATTTGTTTTAACATGAGTGGTGTTGGGGGAGAAGAGGGTTATTATTTTTATCTTAACATATGTCCTTTATGGAAGGAGGCACACATTTGCCAAATAACGGAGCTAGGTTCTGACATAGTCTTGTGATCGATAAAAGAGAGTGAAGCAACTGGCCATATGGATATTGAGTCTCCGACACTGGTCTGATGAGCTGATTAATCAATTAAGCTTGTCACTTGCAAGTCTCCTCTTGTTCTCCTTTGACTCTGGGATTAAAATTCCACAGAATGGGAGTGGGTGTTTGCTTCAATGTGTAGCTACTTTAGGGATGTTCATATTTGTAGAGAATCCCGAGAAATAGGATTAAAGGATTTTATTGCTTTTTACTTTTTTAAATAATTTTTTTATTATGTTATGTTCATCACCATACAATACATCATTGGTTTTTGATGTTGTGTTCCATGATTGATTGCGTGATTTTTACTTTTTGCAAATTATAAATGTTTCCATAAATTCTCCTGACTTAATTTCCATAAAGTCATTGTGAATTTCTGAATCCAAGGATCCTCTGCATACTCAACCTTGATTTGACTTTTTCTGCCATGGTTATATATCTTCTTCAGAATATAAGTGCATTTGAATTTCAAGAGTAACAAATTATACAGAGTCTCTGGAAAAGGCATTATTTTAGCAAGGCATTTGAGGGTGAGGGAAATTCTCACACCGGACGAAAACTATAGAGAGAAAACCTAAGTGTGAGAACTGATGGAGAGAAGAGGGATTTACTGTTTGAAAAGTATTTTCAGCTGGTGCACTTGTAACTCGGAAGAGCCAAGTGTTTGAAAATGAGCTTTTTCTTCCCTCAAATACTATGAGCATTTGTCATCTTGATTTCTAGAGTATAGTCATAATTCCTCCATAGATTTTTATTTCAGCCTGTCCTAACAGTGACTGTATGTAAATTGAGAATTACAGCCAGATGGTTGGATGAGGTGATAAAAAGCAAACTTGGTTTTGTAGAAAAGTGAAAATTGCCCATAAGACTTTGTTTTTACCTTTAAAACATCAGGACATTGTTTCATGAGACCTGCGAAGGAACTAATACATTAACTTTAATAGCTATGAGCTAAATTAATTTTTCATATGAATGCAGAATCCTACCACGTAACATCTATAATTCTCATAGAGGTAAAAATCAATCACCTTTCTTACTTTTAGGAGATAGCTAGCAAAGGCTATTTTCTTCCCAAACCACTCTTTCTATTACCTCCTTTTTATAGGATTTACTTTTGGGTTCTGATCTTAATGATGGTGGAACCAGACACCTGGGGAATCAGCTAAAAGCCTTCCCTGTTTATCTGCTCTCCATTTCACCAGCACCAAGCAGTTGTCTGCCCCTGGTTTGAAATACAGTCAATTAAAGGGGGCCTTTCTCGGTTGATTGCTTTAGGCTACATAACTGTGACTGGCTCAAGAAAAGGGGTGTCTAAGAGAAAACGCCCAACCCAAGTCTCCGTATTGACTTTGAGGCATACCTCAGGGAAAGAGGTGGGTTTTAAGGCGACTGTGTTTCTTTTCTATGATTCCTTGTTAAGATGAGGATTCACGGGAAGATCATCTGGTGATATAAACTCGATAGACAGAAAGGTAATAATTTATACCTTTGCAAAGAAAATCCTCTTCTCCCTGGAACTCAACTGTGTGTCTCTGTAGGGAGGTTCCCCCTTGTCTGCAATTAACAATAGAGCGCTTCCTGACGTAGTCTGTAATCACATTATCAGAGGTGTGCCTCTGCGGCAGCAAACAGCCAACTACCAATTTATAAATTGCTATGAGGGAGAAAGGAAAAGTTTAGTTGGGGAGATGGAAATAACAGAGAAGGGCAGCTGCCATAGTCCTGGGCAGCAATTCTCCCAGGCCTGTGTTCTCAGCTGGCAGCTCCCCAAGCTGTGGAGAGCCACGTGCTCCCACTGGGATAATTGCTTTTTCTGCACGAGTCTCTTGTTGCTTCCCTCTGATGACCGAGTGTGTTTAAACTCCTGGCTGAAGCCGTGTTGGTTTTTAAATGGTATTGTAAAGTGTACCGACAAACAAATGAAATTGGATCATGTTCTCTTCTATGCATGCAGCCCAAGCAAATATGGGACACCAGTGGAGAGATCCTAATTGCCTATTTTTCCTCTCTATTCTACTGAACAGTTGAAAGACCTGCAAGTTACGGTTTTCTCCTTGTAATGTCGCCCCTTTTAATATCTGCAAGAAAAAGGCAAATGGTCATTTGATTACTTTCGATTTGTCATTTTCAAAATTTTTATAATGAATATATACTTACCCAGGCATCTTTATGTTACATGAGATGTTTTGTGCAAATCCCATGGACGTTATCTACACTTTAAGTAGACTATAGAACCGGAAATGGGCTTTGTGGAAGAATGGATGGTGAGTCAATGGATGACTGATATCCAGGTGAAAGCGTTTTACAGTGCGATTAAAATCTGCATTAATTTTCTAAATAATCTACAGTAAAAAAAAATAGGGTGAATACTACTCTGTAATCTATTTTTCTCAGTTTAACCCATCTCTGGGGTACAGTTGCTCTCATTGTGTCATGAGTCCATATCGAACTGGGGATAAGTACAAGGCAACTTTACCTAACGACCTTTGGATAAACAGTGTGAAACAAGGTCTTATGTAATCAAGAGACTTGAGTGGGAAGTATTTAAAACAATGCCTTTTTTTCCCCCTTCCTTCTCCCTCCCTCTCTCTCTCTTTCTCTCTCTCTCTCTCTCTCTAAGGTCTCTATGAACAGAAATGTTAAAAGAATAAGGAAGGGTGAACATTTTTCAGAAAATGAATTGAGAGATAGTAGCTTTTATTGAAAAGCAGAAAGAGGAAATAAACTTTGTTAGCCAGGAAGAACTGTGATTTGGTCGATCCTGTTTATTTAAAATAAAACGTATGTTTGAGACTTAAATATGAAATCGTGCTGTCATGGATACCTGATATTTTAAAAAGCATTATTTTTGTGTTACAAGAGTAGCACAGATGAGCAGAATAAATAAAAATTGTCCTGAAATTTGTTTATATACTAAGAAAAGTGTTTATGGTGACTAGAGTAATAGATACAAATTGTTTTAGGTCAGTGATTTTTGATAGTGGAAATTTATCAAAAATTTAAAATTGTATCTGATTACTAACTACGTTAAAATTTAGGTTCCAAAGAGTGAAATAAAAACCCAATCATTAATATGTCTATTCAGAAATATAAAGTATACCTATATGTGATATTAAAGCAGAATTAGTAAAAACATGAAGTGATTTAATTCTAAACATGACTTTTTTATTAACTATTCTTTTTGAACTACTTAAAGGTATAAGAAATACTGCCAAATAAGAAGTACAGTAATTTCTTTGATATTGCCTAAGATCTGAATTGTATGAATTACCTTTTACTTGGTTGTAATTTTTTTAAAATTGCTATGAGACATGTATTTTATCCAATCCTTTGTCTATCATTTGTATATTTAATTCCCCTACCACCAGTCTTTTTGCTTAATTTTGAATGCGGTAAAGCATGGTTGTTTTTGAAAGATGCTATTGTAGTGTATCTTGTAGAAAACACGGATGCTTTAATCTGAATTGCTTGCATTAAAGCAGCAAAAAGAGTGATAGCACTTTTGCTGCCAGATGGGAAAGTAGTGGGTATTATTTTAATTCCCCCCTCTCCTCTCCCTGCTCAAGCAAGATATCTTTTTGGTTTATTTTTGTTGTCGCTGTGGTTGAATTAATGTTAAATTTGAAAAAAAAACCTAAAAGCCATTGTCGTGACTCTTCTCTACATGTCTCTGTTGAAAGGAGTCCGTAGGGACCGGCCAAAACTGCCCTGCAGTTTCTTTCACCAAGGACAATGTCTGGGGGCCATGGCTGGCCATCTGGGGTACCTGCATCTCATTGTCATTAAGAAGTCTCAAACCCATGCAAAGTACTTCTCCTCCAGTTCACAACAGCTTGGTATCCGTGCTGTAGGTCAAAGATCCAGGCAGAATTGACAACATTGCTGGGAACAGATATTCTACCCAGAGAGAGTTAGTAGTAAATTGTTTAAGGATGATGTATGCTAGACTAGACTGTAATTCAAAGCCTCTCTTATTTAGTTTGCAAAAATAGTATGAGAACAGTGGTAAAGAATCAAATTTTTTTAGAAAAAAATAATTTCTAAGCCCAGGTGCTTTAAAAATATCACTCTTCATGTTAACCCTGCTTATCAAGCCTTCACCACTGTAAATGAATATTTCTGAGCCTTTAAATCTTTTTGAAAATTGTAAAAATTCAGTACTGTACAATTTCTCACTGGTATAATAACACCTATGTATGTCTGGTAGGTATTACTTGAACATATTTCTCCTTTAGCATTCTAAATCATTACTCTTTTAATCTGTTGTTATAATATAGCTTAACAATAGTATTTCTAGTAAAGAACACGGATTTTTAAATGCAAAATCTATGAAAGGAAATGAGATAAATTATATGACAGTTTGGTGGTTAGCAATTGAAAATCATCTTTGAAGCCCTTAATATAATTAGTGGTTTCATTTTTGGTCTGCTGAATTCAAGTCACATTAAGTTAATGTAATTAAAAGCAGAAAAGATTTTGTGTAGCCAAACTAGTTAATTAGCCCCAGTTGGGTTAGTATGTTAACCTAGAGGTGTATGGCTAACGTTGTGAGGGTGATGCCTGAAAAAAAAAATTCCTGTGTAACAGATACTGCAAATCATCTGACTTGCTTTAGGGTAGAAATGAAGACATACCAAGGAGTTCATTTTAAGTTCATCTTTATTTCTGATTGTAAGTACTGATTGCAGGGTAGGCTATATACTTCATTGAATAGCCAGACAAAAAGCTTACTTAATTTACTTTTTTATAGAAAACATGCTTTTATGTGTACAAAGATAATCAGTTTTTCTTCTTGTATTCTAGAAATAAGAATTCTGATTGAAGTTCTAATTCTGATTTTTTCATGCTTGCCAGAAATATAAAATGATTCTCTTTTGGGTTAAAAGCTACACCTTATACCTGATTTTTCTGTATTATCTTGGTATTTAGTAAACAGTCTAGTAAAGAGGCAAACATTCTAGAAAGGGATTTTCAGCAGCTTCAGAGAAATATTGAAGTACCAGGAGAAAAGACATTTTACCCCTGAGGAAAATGACCATTATTCTTTTTTAAAGGGAAAAATGCTAGTTTATAAGAATCCTGTATGTCAAATACATTGATGTGTTCTATACCTTTATGTCTCTGAAACACTTTTTGAAAAAAATTCAGACGCTGATATTTAAAACTTTACATTTCTTTACCACTTTCTTCTTTTTTTTCCTCTTTTGTCTCCTTCCCCAAAAAGAGCAAGTCCACTGGGAGACCTTTGTTTTGTTTTGTTTTTATCAAGTGTGTAGATAGCTGAGGCCCCCCTATAAGCACTGTCTAGAGCTTATGGAAATGTGGGTTTCTAATGTGGTTAGCACCGTGGTCTGGTAAGGTATATGGTAATGAGGAAGGAGGACCCCTGCCTCAGATTTTTGACATAGGCTGGATGCCAGCATATTGTCTGAAAGCTTAACGCGTTCGGCTTCTCCACCACCCGGATTATGTTAATTGAAGAAGTGTTGCCTCAGTGCGGTGTTTAACACTGTGTCTGTTCGTTATACAAACTCCTTTCTGATAGGTTTACAATTTGGCTGTCAGATCCAGTTGCAGGAAGAGACCTGCCAAGACATATTTCTTAGCTTGTTTTAAATGTGGCTATTTTCACATTTATAGTGTTTTGTATGTGTTAGACATATTTTTCCTTTCTGTGTAGAGAGGAAATGTCAATTTTGGGCTTACAAAGGGGCACTAAGATTTAGAATGTATAAAGTCACCCTCTACAGTCAATATTATTCTATGACTCAACATAAAATGGTGACGATTAATGATAGGTCCTGCTTGAGAGCCTATGTGTTCTATTTGATCGGGGTTATAGTGCTGTGTTTTCCCTGTTCTTTTGTTTATTGAAAAAAACAGACTCCCATGTAGTTGATGATTGTGACCATAGAGAATAAAATGATGGCTTTTGCTTAGCTCTGTTTCCATTCAGCCATTGACATATGCCAGAATCAACTTGAATTTATAGAAATTGAAGACTACTATTTCCATCCTTTCTTTCTTTCTTTCTTTCTTTCTTTCTTTCTTTCTTTCTTTCTTTCTTTCTTTCTTTCTTTTTTTCGGTATTTATCTGCTGCACTTTGTTGTTTCTTCCTTCACCTTTGTCAGTTTCAGTCTCTGACATTTCTAAGGAGATCAGTTTCTCCCAGGTTTGGTAAGGCTTGTTTAGTTTTCCATTTAAGTTGTCATGTCTGCTTGGAGACCCTTAACCATTATTGCCAGTGAGTACAGAATGGAATGCAGTATTTTAGAATGAAATTGTCTTACTAACAGGGTAGAAGGTGTGTGTGTAGGGCGTAGGGGTAGGGGTGGGTATTTATATGCAGCACTGATTTCCCAAATAGAATAAACACTTATTATTTTGTCTAATTTTAACTCCTCCTTCCTGTTTGTCCTTTTAATCCAGCGTTTATCCTTAGGCCCGAGCCAGGCCTTTAAAGCAAAATTTCTTAACCTCAGCACTACTGACATTTTGGGTGTGATAATCCCTTATTTGTGGAGGACTCCACTGTGCATTGTAGGCTGTTTCAAAGCCTCCCTTGCCTCTGCTCCCCCAGGGGTTAGTAACTCCCCTGCTCCCCCCTCAATGGTGACAACCACAATTATCTTAAAACATTGCCATATATTTCCTGGGAGAGGACAGCTGATTACCCTCATAAAGAATCACTGTTTTGGAGGAAATAAGAACATATTTGGCCTGAGAATTACTTGTTTCTAAGGCTTTGCTATATTGATGCAAATAAACATTTTTCTGACAAAAGCAATGGAAGATGTGTTACTAATTAATTTTTATAAGAAGCTCCTGGATGTAGCCTTACAAAGGAAGATCGGTTTTGATTAGGCACATGCCCCTTTAATCATTAAATCCATAAGCATAATATATAATTATGATGAGCAGGCATTTTTCTAAGTACTCTATATAATTTAGCCCATGTAACTCAATATTCTTAGAGATGTGTGTTAAGAGAATCCCCATTTTAGAGATGAAAAACAGAGGTACAGCGGCGTGAACACCTTGCCTGACATCCCATGTATATACTAAGAGGTGGTGATTCCAGGGCCCATGCTCACTTGGCTTTCCTATGTGAATACTCTTGATCAATTTGAAAGATTATCTGGGATTTAGAAATCTCTCTCTTTTTTAAGTTTTTGTAGATATTTTCATTTCGAGTTTGGTTCCAACCAGATAATGCTGGTAAAGAACACCTTGAGCAGGGAGGAAAAAAGTGCAATTTAGTTGACTTCATGCAGCCGTTGATGATTAATATCTCTGCTGTTATTCAAGAAAAAAATGCATTTTTCAAAAAATGCCTTATAAGGTTAATATTTTTATTTTTAGGCCTCAATTCATTATTTTAGTTTTTTTCATTGATACAGAAATTATATATAAATGAACAGGTGTGATAAACGTATGCTTTTAGTGATATTATGATTCTAATGTAAAAAGCTTCTCGAGTTAGCTGATCATTTAAAAACATTTCTTAAATGAAACAAGATGGGATCGAGAGGGAGACAAACCCCTCTTAGACTTCTTAATCTCACAAAAGTCCAAGTTTTTCACAAAAGAAACTGAGGGTTACTGGGGGGTGCGGAGGGAGGGATGGGGTGGCTGGGTTATGGACATTGGGGAAGGTATGTGCTATGGTGAGTCCTGTGAAATGAGTAAGCCTGATGATTCACAGACCTGTACCCCTGGGGCAAATGATACATTATATGTTAATAAAAATAAATAAATTAAAAAAATAAAAACATTTTTCATAGAAATAAATGTCATAGTGGTCCATACAACTAGTATTTACTTACAAAGAACAAGAAAATATTTTGTAAAATGCCTGGTGGGTTATTTTTTATTTTTATTTTTTTTCTGGTGGGTTATTTTTAATTTGAACAGTAAATATGGTTTAGCAAAGCAGTCTGTGAATTAAAATCTTATAGAAGAGGAAGGCTTCTCTCTTCGTATTTAGTAGCAAAACATAGCTATGTGTCACCAAAGCGTAAGTCTCCTGGCAGATGGATTTAGAAGTTTTTTCAAGATTGAGCCAAGTGTGAATACAGTTGACTCTTAAGCATCGCAAAGTTTAGGGGTGCCCACCCCCTGCACTGTCGAAAATCTATGTATAACTTTTGATTCCCCCCAAACTTAACTGATAGCCTGCTGTTGATTGGATGCCTTATCCATAACATAAACATGATATTGTGAATATTATATGTATTTTATACTGTATTCCTATGATAAAGTAAGCTAGAGAAAAGAAAATGTTATTAAGAAACCCATAAAGAAGAGAAAATGCATTTACAATGCTGTACTGTATTTATTGAAAAAAATCCGCCTCTGAGTGGACCTGCGCAGCTCACACCCATCTGTTCAGGGTCAAGGGTATAGCTAGAGCTGTAGAAATAGGGTGTGAACAACACATTCTTCAGTACTTGATGGCTTCCTTTGAATTTGTAGTTCACCTTAGTTATTGCTTCCTCCCATTCAGTGCAACATTGGAATTTCCCCCTCTCTGAGAATCCCCTGGCAGCTCCCTCATAACTCATGTTAGCAAAATTTCCCTTCTTCTCAATGTATAGGGATCCTTTCAAAATATAACAGTGTTGGGCTGCAATATATAATGCTAATTGGTGCCCCACGTGTGCATCAGCAAGTTGATTTAAAACTCTACATTCCCAAGTATTTAAGATTTGTAAAAGCAAATTAGTACTATGTTATCCTGAGGCTGCAAAAATGTCCATACTGTTGAAAATTATTTATGGTTTATCATTCTCTGACTCTCATTTTTCTCCACATTTGAATGTATTTTAAAATTATTCACAAAGCCCTTGTATTTTATTGTGGATATGACTCATTGACTTTTAAAGCAAAAAGAATACTTACAGTGTTTGTTGACTCCCTCTTATTTTGCTGTAACTTTTACTTATGAATGTATAATCCCTTCAGAAATGGAAATGACCACCTGAATATGCAAAAACATTTAAAGTTAGATTGTGAGGCATAGGAGGAGGCTCAATGCCTTGCCCAAAATTAAAGATCTAATAACGAACATTATCTAGGACCACATCTCAGGTCATTCAACTTTCTCATCAGGAATAGAATTTGTCGCCTTCATTTTCGCACAAATGATTTTATTTCCTCAAGAGTTTAGGAATGTTTATCGGAAGTGTTTCAAAATAAGTACATGACAAAAGGAGACCACCGGGTCTTAATGATACGGATCTTGGTATGATTCTCAAATTTTCTGAACCTCAAGAAGTCAAGCTTATTAAACACAAGTTCATTAAGTTGCAATTATAACAGTGCTGTGGGCTGTGTGTTTCTTGTCATTTGCACATCTCATGTAGCCAAAGACATATATCTTGGCTAAAATCTGTTCCCACTTGCTAAGTGACATTGGGCAAGTCACTTTCCTTCCACATATTTTTTTTTACGATTTACTAGATATTGTGAGAGGTCCTGGGGCTAAAAGATGAATGAGATATGCTTCCCTGCCTCAGAGTTCACAGTCAGGGAGGGAAGCTGACATCGAAACACAAAATTAAAACATACTGTGATGATGGGCATAGCGGAGCTTTATGGGAGAGGAGATTACGTTCTGCCGAGCTGCTGGTTCCTTAAGTGAAAAATGAAGTTAGTAGAACACTTGCCCTAACAGCCTCACAGCAGAGTTATGATAAAGACCAAAATTTAAGTGATAAATTCACACAAAAGCCACTTTATGAAACATCAAATAGTTAGCACTGTGAACCAATAGCCTGAAGGTTGGGTGGACATTTGAATTAAGGCTCCCATTTGAGACTTTCTAACGGGATAATTGCACATGTGAGAAAAGATGCTGATTTAGAAGATGGAAAAATGAAATATCTTCAACATCTATCAATAGGGGAATAGTTTGGTAAAATATGATGAATCTATACAATGAATACTATGTATAATGAAGTACTATTTAGTCACTGAAATGGCTGGGGAGGATCTGTCTACAATGTCTTCAACATTTAAAATGTAAAAATATTCTCAACATATTACTGAGTTGAAAATGCATATAGAAGAGCCTACACCACATTATTCTACATTGGTAAAGTGTGTGTGAGTAGAGGTAGAGGAAGAGGTGGATCTGTATCTATGTCTATATATTGTGTGTGTGTGAGAGAGAGAAAAAAGAAGACAACAAAGTATTGACAGTCGTTAAGTTTTGGAAGATTTGTTTCTGTGTGACATTTATTTCTTTGTGTTATTCTGTGTGAAATTTAGATAAGTATATATGAAAAGCATATATGAAAAGCATATATATATATATACACACACACATATATATATATATATAACATATCTTATAACTGCTATAAATCTTTATAGAAATGTTTCCTTGGATAACAGACTAGATTTTGTGTATAAAAGCAGTTTGTATTCAACAAAAATCACTTAAATGACTACTCTGTGGAGGCATTATTCTAGGTATGAGAGAGAGTCATGAGCAATATGGAGAAAAGTCCCCGTGTGGTTTTTGTAATGGTACCTAGAGAATCATGATTATTGTTTTAATACAATGACTGAAAAGTATTAAATTCTAAAAGTCACAGAAATTAAAACTGCACAGTTCTTATTTGGTTTGTGCTAACACATAAAGACTTGGGCGCGGTGACTAGTTTGGATGCCTGGATTGAAACTAAGCAGTTATGGCTCTCCAAAACAATATGACCCACCTTTATAAAGTAGGGGTTTCAATAAATTACAAGTTTATGATGAAAAAAATATTTCCATTTGAATAGTTCTTTCCTGCTGCCTTTGCTTTGCTTTGCTTTTTCTCCTTCCTCCCTTCCCCTTCTCTCTCACTTTCTCTCTCTCCCTTCCTCTCTCTCCTCCTCCCTCTCTCTCTCTCATCAGTACACTATACAGAATAACTGTGAAGTTGAGGTCAAAACCTTCATGAAGAAACATCCTAGAAGTCATCCCTGATAAAACCGTTCCAAGGTTCAGAGCATTGTAGATATTCCTGGGTAACTAAACCCAACTCTCCACCAAAAGCCTATTAAATTAAGTAAAAATAGTTCAATTTCTGCAAACTGATCTTAATTCATGGTTAACTTCAGCCTATTTATTGTACTGGAAGTCTGCTTACATTTGTAATTAATTCTTCTTCAAATAATTAAATGTTCAAGAGTGTGTCCAAATGACTTTCAAAATGATTTATTGGGATCTATTCAGTCTCTGCCTCCTAAGTTCCTGGGAAACTACTTGGGCAGCAGCAACATCTTTTTTTTTTTTTTTTTTTTAGGCCACGTCAGTTTCTGCATGGTTTGGGATCTTTAACGATATATTCCTTTAAAGCAAATCTGACAAATTAAGTAATTAGGGACATTTTTATTTTCACGTCTCTAGTACTAGAATATGCTTCCTTGAAATCACTTACAGCTAATCTGAATTTACATACTAAGTATACTCATATGGTATTAAGAATTTCCTTTTTTTTTCCTGCTTGCTAACCAAATTATTCATGCACGTGTTTGGTTTTCACTTAAACTAAATAATATGAAACAACTTGGCCAGTTTAGAAATACAAATTTCTAGTTGTCCAGAATGTAATAACTGTATAAGAAGATGTAGGTAAGTAAAAGGGTTTGGCCCCTTTTATACGGTATATTTGATATAAATTCTGTCTAAAGTTACTACCTATAAATATAGCAAATACTGCACATCAGCTTTTTGATATAATTATTTGGTTCTTTGTTTGGAAAGTAGACTTCACTTAGGAAGACTTCTGTTGTGTCAACATGGCTAAAGTAATTTTAATAGTATTCCTGTAAAACTTTTTTTTAAGATACGAGGCGGAAAGCTCATGATTACTTACACCCGCAAAAGTGATGCTGGCAAATACGTTTGTGTTGGTACCAACATGGTTGGGGAACGTGAGAGTGAAGTAGCAGAGCTAACTGTTCTAGGTAAGTGAAATTTTATCTAATCCACTCACTGTAAAGGAGATCTCTTACCACTTTTCAGTTTCTTTGGAGCGCGAAGGAAGAAGTCATCTTTTTAGAAGGTAAACGGATATTTTTACAGGCTGGGAGAGGAGACAAGGAATTAATCAAGTAGCCTCAGCTAAGGGAGCCAAGACATGGGAAGAAAACTAGGAGAAAACTCGAAACCGAGGGAGGGGCTTCTAGAGGAAGGGAACTATGTGAAATAATTTTCTAAATAAGATTTGAAATTATAAATGTCTTTATGAACATCTCAGATGGTTTTTAGTCTGTTCATTTTTATTTGCTCTTGAGATGGCTTTTTCTAATTTTAGAGAGACCGTCGTTTGTGAAGAGACCTAGTAACTTGGCCGTAACTGTGGATGATAGTGCAGAATTTAAATGTGAGGCCCGAGGTGACCCTGTGCCTACGGTACGATGGAGAAAAGACGATGGAGAACTGCCCAAATCTAGGTACAGATCGGAATTTGGTGATATGATTCATCTGCTCGGAATTTCTACTGTTCTCATTGGACCATCGCTTATATCCATGCCATTAGACTAGTCTACTCTAGACTTTTTGGTCAGGGGCCAGATGCAATATTAGAGATAATTAGAATCAGGAGGAGGTTATTATGCTTTCCCTGAGAGTTTCACATCAGAACTATAGGTTCAGGACCCTAGCTTGCCCAGGGAACACTTGTAGAATGTGATAGTCCTTCAACAGGTTTCTCTTCTGTCCAACCAGAGCGCAATTAATAGCCATTTCTTGTATGGTAGTAGGTAGGAAAGGGAAGGGAGGTCTAACAGTAAAGATATAGGTATGAGCCAATTAAAAAGCAGGTTTCTGTTTCCTTAGCTACCAAATCACCAGGGAAAGCTAGGAAAAGTCAGAGTTTCTTGCTGTCAAGACTTAAAACTGGTTAAGAAGAGAAGTACACTTACAGCCTCAGGGAACGAGACAGTGAAATGAAGCTTTCAGGTGTCCTCATTAAACTGTCTTTCCATTCATTCAGCAAACATGTGTTGAGTCCTTGCTAGGTTTGGGAGTTACGGTGTCTTAGATATCGTTTCTGCTTTCAAGGAGCTCCCAAAAGATTTGTGTGGATAGATACAGAATAACATGGCAAACCCTTTGTCACATAGATGGAGACCTGGGGGAGTAGGAAATCAGGAGCGAGTTCTCACAGGAAAGTGACATGTAAACAATGCCCTGAAAAGTATGTATAAATTTGAAAAGCAAGAAAGAAGAGAAGACTATTCCAGGAAAAGAGACATTACAACATAGACATACATCTGAGAAAGAACGTCACACGCTTTGAGTGACGGGAAGTTTAGCATGGGTAGCTCATAGGGCATGTGGCAAGAAGCTCTATCAGGTTGGAGATACTGGGGCCAAATGATCAGGGGCTTTGTATAATAGAGTGAAGAATTTTAAATCATATTGCATGCACACTGATGAGTCAAAAGGAATTAGTATGAACAGGATTACTTTTTTTTTTTTTTAAGATTTTATTTTTAGGGGCACCTGGGTGGCAGAGTCGGTTGAACATCTAACTCTTGGGTTCACATCAGGTCATGATCTCAGGGTAGTGAGATTGAGCCCCCCGTCAGCCTCCACACTCTGTGCAGAGTCTGCTTGAGACTCACCGTCTCCTTCTGGCCTTACCCTCAGTGCACTCCCACACTCGCGCACTCTCTGTCTAAAAAATAAATAAATAATCTTTAAAAAAGATTTTATTTTTAAATAATCTTTACAGCCAATGTAGGCCTCAGGCTTAACAATCCTGAGATCAAGAGTCACATGCTCTACCAACTGAGCTAGCCAGACACCCTCAACAGGATTACTTTTTAGAGAAAATAATTTTTTAGCACTGTGGATATTATATTAATGTGGGGTGAAGCTAGTGGCAGGGTCACCATTGTTTTTGTCTAGAAAAGAGATGTGGATTGCCTGAACTGGGGCAGGAAATAGGGATAGGGGTCCATAGTAGAAAGAAATTTCTGAAACTAAACTGATGAATTGGATGATTTGTTAGATATAGAGAGCTGGCGGAGGAAAATACCAGGAGATTATATTAGAAGTTGGTTTATACAATGGAGAAAGAAAAAAAAAAGTTGTATTTAACCTAAGAAATATTAGATACCTGTGTGATATGTTGTCTAACGATCAATCAGTTGGGATTATGAATTTGGAGCTTCAATGAAATAGGCGTTGGGAATGTTTGTGCAGCTGGTCAATAGATAACCAACATTAGCTAATATAACTCAGGGATATTATGTAGAGTAAAAAGAGGATTAGAGTGAAACTTCAAAAGAAACCCGACATTGAAGGGGAGAGAAGATGAGGCAAGGCAAGTAAACTCTAGAATGAGAGCCTGGGTTCAGGTATCTACTCTGCCACTAACCTAGCTGAGAACCAAAGCCAGCTGACCTTACTTTCTTATGCCTCCAGTTTCTCATCTGCAAAATGGAGATGAGTACAATACTTCATACAATTTTTTAAGGTTTATTTATTTATTTGAGAGAGAGAGTGTACAAGTGGGAGGAGCAGAGGGAAAGGGAGAGAGGAACCCAAGCAGACTCCGCACTGAGTGCAGAGCCTGATGAGGGGCTCAGTCTCATGACCCTGAGATCACAACCTGAGCCCAAACCAAGAGTCAGACGCTCAACTGACTGTGCCACCCAGGCGTCCCAATACTTCATGTAGTTGTTGTAAGAATTTTGAAAGAGTGAACCTATAATACAAAGTCCAGCATATAATAAGAATTTATTTAACGGTCACCATCTTTTGATTTTAGTGTGAGGACAGTAGCTTAAGGAAATAAATGAAGAAGTGTCAACTTTGCCCAAAAATATCCTTTTGGAAAATAGTTTAATTGTTTAGCCAACATAATTGGGAAAGCAGGCTCTTTCTATCTGCATGCTTACATAGAGGGACACCACATTTCACCATTTGTTTTAAATTTTCTGAAGAGAATGTTGCACGTTATTGATTTGCTGCCTTAGATGCATCATATTGCTAATGATGGGATTTTTTTTTTTAAGTAGAACGTCACTTACCTGAGCATTTGTTTGTTATGTCACTAGATACGAAATCAGAGATGATCATACCCTGAAGATTCGGAAAGTGATGGCTGGTGACATGGGGTCATACACTTGCGTGGCAGAAAATATGGTTGGAAAAGCTGAAGTATCAGCTACTCTGACTGTCCAAGGTAGCGTTTGTGGTTGCTTTATCATAGGAAGGATAATGTGGATATTAGAAGAAAATATGATTTATTCAAGTAGTTTATGTTAAATATAGGCTTCAACTAGTGCTATCGATATTGCATTGAAATATAATTTAGAGAAATTATCATTTTGCCTATGGGAGCTCTATAAGTGTTTGTTACAGGAAATTGAATTAAGTTGCTAAAATTACGGAGAGTTCTGTCTTGGTGAAGTAGAGGAGGAGAGTGTGCTTTAATCTCTGGGCCTTCAGACCTAGAGCCCTTCTAATCTTTTAATTAAATGGCAGCTATTACCATGAAAGCTTTGTCTTTAAATGGAAACAAATCTACCAATCCTTCAGACCATGCACTTTCAAGGGTCTGTACAGTTCAGAACACCGAAATAAGAAAATTCTATTTCCCTCTGAAATGTGCGAACCATCCACAGAGTGGGGACGTCTGCCACCTTTTTTTTTTTTCTTATTCCTACAGTCCTGGGAAATAACAGACATTCAGTAAATATTTGTTGAATGAATTAACTGCATCTGCACTTTGCTAGTTCTGATACAGATTATTGGATGTTCTATGAGCCCAAATGGATGCACCATTCTATGGCTGCAAGTTTTTGAATGTCAGACTCATGTCTTCAATTGACATGCTGAAATGGTTCTTTCACCTCCTTTGTATCCATAATCCAGATGTTTTTCATTTTCATAATCCCTTTTCTCCTTTCTTCATGATGTCATACAGGTTATTTCTCACTATGTCTCATCTGAGAACATATATCTTTTTTTTTCAGTTTAGGGACAAATTCTTTACTGTGGAATTTGAAAGATAATGACCTTTAAAAACCTTTTGCTCATGAAAAACTCCCCTATTTTGACAAGTATATAGAGTAAACAGGGATTTGGGCCCTAAACCACTTAGCTTGTTTCTGGGTCTGACATTAGCAACACTTGGCGCTGTCATCTTTTCTGAACACTGTCTCCTCTAAGGCTATTAGGAAGAAAAAGGTGGCTTTTGAGGAGTGCTTCTACTGGGGGCTTTCTATAAAAGAGCCTTGTGGGGTTTTTACAGTAAAAAAAAAAAAAAGAAGAAGAAGAAGAATATTTTCTTTCTGTCTGTAAAGCCATTATGTCCCACTTTGGGGTTTTTAGCTCAATCTCATAAAAACAAAAGAAAAGAAAAGATCAAGAACAAACATTGAATTTCTAAGGCCTAGACTACTTCTCTTTAATCTAAGTTAGACCTGAACTCCATGTAAGACTAAAACTGCAAGAAAAGGAAACCCCTTTACGTTTAGAGAAAGCAGAGATTAAGAGATGTCAAATCCCAGTTCAAAAGCCCTCCAGAGGGAGTAAAAGGAGCCCAGAACTAAGACATGAAAAGGTGTGTCTGTCTTTAGGCAGTTGTGACAGGGAGGCTGATTGTCTATCATATTAGTCAAAGAGATATGTTTCAGTTTATTTTTTAAAGTCCTTTACCTTGGGAGTCTGATGCTTTTATTAATAATAGCCATTCCTCTGTGTCTACAGTGGACATTGAAATCAAAATAGAATTTCTTCCCCCAATTTTATTTATTTTTTAATTTTTTTTTTCCTTCCTGCAACTTTAAACCTAATCCAAAGCTAATTCAGCCTTAACTTTTCCATATGGAATTATTACTGCCTAAGCCTGGATTTCAATGGAAATTGGGTACAAATGATCAAATCTGGAAACTCCTTAAGAATTTAGAATTTTTTATTTCAACTGCATTGGGTTTTCTATAAACTTATGAAAGATCTGTATATTGGTGAGAAGGTATTCTTTTACCCAAATACTAAAATAAAATTTGCATATTAATATCACTGTTAAAATACCTTTAAAGTTCTAGGATAGTATGCATAAAATGCCAAAAAAAGTAACGTAATTCCCAACTGCAGAAGATAACTAAGAAAAAAAAAAAAAAGGAAACTCAACAAGTCGTACTTTTTTCTTCATTTGAAATTGAATACAGAAAAATACTATTTACTACGAGGGAAACTAATTTCATTTTTTTTTTTTTTTTAGGGAAACTAATTTGAAATAAATCCATTTGATAGCAGGAAACCATTACAATACATTCAGTAGTGTATTAATTTCTGTGTTTTATTTGTGGTTCATTTTTAAAAGAAACTATTTGAGTCAGTATGAGCTCAAAAATAGTTTTATTTTCCTTCACCCCTCATACAAGAAATACTTAGTTTTGAGAGTTGATGTTGGGCAACAAAACTCTATGCTCCAGAGAGAAGTTACTGGAAAAAAACACTCTTCAGTGAGGGTGCCCATTGGATTTTTATCTCCAGTACAGACATGATTAGTTCTAATATTTTTTTAAAAATTTGATTTGAGAATCACTTCTCTTTTTTCATTTTTTTTTTCCCTTGAAATCCCAATTCTGCTTTCTTGGCGACTCTACCTGTACATTTTTCTTTCAATATTCCTTCTAAGGAGTTTCTTATTTTTGTACTTGTGTAGTCTTCACAGTGCTCAGCATCATACTGGACATACAGTAGGCACATTATTTAATAAATACTTGTTATGATTTGAAATATGAATATGGCTTCCAACCTTCTGCTTAAGTGGTAAAAAATATCATAGGGACATTCTAAGGGAAATTCAAGCAGCTTCTGGTGGGTTTGATTCTGAATGCCAGCAGTAGGTTCTGTTGGATCAAAGTTGAAGAGATTGCCATCTTATGGTGGCTGCCTAGTGGTCTGTGTTTGAAAGGGACTAGAGCCAAACCTAGAACTAGGCAGTGTCCTAAACTTATATGAAGTTTATTATCTGAGTGAATCTGAACTTACATATCTATACGTATCTGAAACTTATTAAATATGCTGATTATCTCGGATGCCCCTGGAAAACCTGATTTAAGAATCTGGGTCTGAAGAGAGAAATTTGTTTTTATGTTTTATTTTTGCTTTTGTTTTTAAAGAGCAAGCCCCATGCAGTCTCTGCCCTCAGCGTGGAGTCTGCTTAAGATTCTCCCTCTCCCTCTGCCCCTCCCCACTTGTACTCTCTTTCTTTCTCTCTCTCTCTCTCTCTCAAATAAATAAATAAATAAAACTTTTAAAAAAGAAAGAAAGAAGCCCCAAACCCAATGTGGGGCTTGAACTCACAACCCCAAGATCAGTAGTTGCATGCTCTACTGACTGATTCAGCCAAGTGCCCCTTTATGTTTGATTTTAAACAAGCAAGTTCATGAAGCCCTGGGGTGAGGACTTACTGGAACTATAGAAAGAATAAAGGACTTTAAAATTTTTCTTTAGAGTGTGGGTATTATCAGAACTGGAAGAAATGCATTACAAAGATTTGTATAGCTGAGAGCATAGACATTGGAGTCAGAATTCAGTTGAATATTGTTTCTGTTATTGACTAATGGTGTGAACTAGAAAAGGTGGTTTAAACTTCTTGAACCTCAGTTGCCCCATGTGTAAAATGGGCATGGTAATACCAAACTCAGAGCTTTCATAAGGATTAAATTTAATTTTATATATAGAAAAAGTTTAACATACTGTCTGTACAGAGTAAATGTTTCATAATTAAGGAGCATTATATTCATACTAGTGTTATTATTGACAGCTTTATTGCTTAATTTTAATAATTATTGGCTATTTAGTAAGAAAAATGGTACGGTTCAGATAATTCTAGACAAATAGTGTTGTTCTTTCTCTGCTATTGTAAATGAGAAATTATTCTACAGTAGTTCACACTACTAATATAATGATGATAATTTGATCCAAAAATTACTCAAAACTCTTCTCAAATATAAAGTTTTACATTTTCATTACAAAAGAAACTCTACTAACTTTTATGGTAAATGTATGTGTGTGTGTGTGTGTGTGTGTGTGTGTGTGATATCAAATCTCTAGTGCTGGACTTACATTTTGCAAAATAACTAGATATTGCCTTGAAGAGTGGCTGTTTTGCAATCATTTTGAGTCTCAGCACCTCAGGTTGCCTTTCCTTAAAAATAGAGTATTTCCAGGTGATTCTTTCTAAGACTGGTAAGATGATCCATGAGCAGATATTCTCAAATACTGTTTATTCTCCTTTATGACCACTTACAAGCACCCATGAGTAAAATATGAGGTCACACACTGTCATTAGCAAGTAACTGCACCTCTAAAACCTCATGTGACGTTGATCTCATGTGATAAGATCTCATGTGACATTGGATAGATTACTTCTTGAGCAACCCATCGCAAAACCATTGAGTCAAATCAAAATATTGATTATTTATAACAAAGATTTTATTTTACTCTGAAAAGAGGCAAATTGCAATAAAGTTTGGCAATATTAAGAAGTTGTGGATTAAAAACATGTGCATCCTTGGCTCCGTAAATATTTAGGCAGTTCTTCAAAAAGAGTTAATAACCAGAGTCCTCTAACTTGCATGTCAGCTTTGAGGTGTCATTGAAACTGAGTGAGACTCGAAGGCTCTGCAGTACTTTGACCTATGGAAAAATAATGTCTATTACATGACCAATAAAAAATGGTGAAATAATGTTGTTTGGAATTATTACAGCAGAAAAGCCTTTCTGCTTAAACTCCCAGTTAACCTGAAAATTAAATTAATGTAACTTAACATTCTGTTATTCTTTGGAATAATTTTTTTTAAAGATTGCATCTATTTATTTATTTATTTGAGAGACAAAGAGAGAGAGAAAGAGAGAGCAAAGAGAGGGGTAGAGGGGGAGGGAGAGAAAAGCAGACTCTGCGCTGAGTGTGGAGCCCGAAGTAGGGCTCGATCTCGTGACCCTGAGATCATGACCTGAGCTGAAACCAAGAGTTGGATGCTTGACCCACTGAGCCATCTAGTTGCCCTTCTCTGGAACAATTTAAGTTTTGTTACCTATAAATTTAAACCATCAATGTTACTATATTTATACTTAATGTGTATCTGCCCTTGTTTTCTCCCCATGTACGTAACATCTCCACATCTCCTCAAGAATTCTCTTTGTGAACCTCAAATACACACACAAAATCTGGCATCTTTTTAATGTCATCTCAGTTTTGATTGATGACATTGTTATAGTTGCACTTCAGGGTTTTAATTTGGCAAGTGTTAGGATTGCTGGCTCTGTGTTGGATAGGAATGAAATCTTTTCTGAACTTGTGTTTTATATTGTATGATGACCCCATCTTTTAAGGCACAAGATATATACTGTGTGGTATTTATAACCATTTTATAGCTTGTGACATACCTATAAAATAGAAAATCTAACCAGAAAAAATAGATGCAGAGAGGCTCCCTGCCAGGTTTTTAAACAGTGTACCATTAAAACTGCTAGAATTTATGCCTCTACTTGGTGTTCTGAGAATGGTCACAGGTTTGTTTCATATTATTTTGCTATTGTAATCTCAACCTATGAGGCCTTTATAGATGTTTGCCAGGTGGCCCTTGAAGTTCTTCCTGGAGTCACGTAATAGCTAACTTCAATTTTTTTACTGGTTTTTATTTGTGAACCAACTCATGGTTGATTTAAAAAGTGAAGGGTTTTTTTTGTTTTGGTTTGGTTTGGTTGAAGTTCACCTTTAGGAAAAGCTTGGTGGAGGCAGCTCCAAAGCACTAAATGAAAAATAAAGGAAGAAAAATATTTTATTTACTGTCGTGTTAATAATAAACGCTTTGAAATGAGTAGTTATGCATTTATGATGACAGTCATGTTGATAGCCTTTTAGATCATGCCATTTTTGAGTAGTGCTCTCCAGGAAGAAAGAGGGAGCAGGAGTCCCTAGAGAGTTTAGTTGAAACTCTCAATTTCTCTCATTCCCAACTCTATGCACCGCCTCTAAGAGATTGTATGATTCTTTGCTTCAGTGATCCTCATTGCTTAAACAAGGCAAACTTGAGGGCATTATTAATCTTTCTTCTCCCTTTGCAACTTTGCAGAGAGAGCGGCTATTATTACGGTCACAATTTTATTTCCAAAGTGAATTTGTGATTCTGTCACCAGAATGATCATGTTCCTGTCACTGTGTCTGTCACAGGAAACCAGACTGAAAACACACTTCCATACCCCAGCCATTCCCAAGTCGCCACATTTTATCTTCGCGGAGTTGAACCATTAAGAAAATCTAATCCCGCTTTTGTTTGTCTCTCTTACAATAGGAACTAAAAAGACATTTAGTCCTCTCATTTCCCTCAGCCCTGAGTGCTGGGTTGGTCCGACACAGGAAGCTGGACATTTAGATCTTAGTTCACACCTCACTGCACTCCTTTCCAGGGCACTCACAGAGACCAGGTTGTTCTTTGAAGCTCAAGAAACAGTTGCTTTTCTGCCCTTTCAGCAACAGCTCTGTTAAAAGAAAAGGCAGATACTAAACATCTCTAAACTAGGTGATGCTCTCTTACCAGACGAGTGGGATTTCTGCGAAATCCCAGCCCTTTTCTGATAAGTGCTTGTCCATTTTTCTTCCTTTGATGTGAAATTACTCCATTCTCTCGATTTCATCACCTGTTTTACTTCTTTTTCTCATTATAAAATACAGTCTCAGGAAGGATGTTGCTCTCTCTTTAAATTTATTGTTGGCATACAATAGGGATTGTTCAAATGAATCATCAAAAGGGTGTGCATTCTCTTCTCTTCTGAAGAATTGTTATTTTGTCTGGTGCTTCCGATAAGTATTTATGCCTACTATGCAATGAAGGAACAGAGTGCTTCCTCATTGGGATTGATTAGCCACTGACAGCTTCTGGAAGGCTGAGCCTTAAAGTCCGAGATTGACGTGAGACCAAGGAGACACACAGGCAGAAAAAAAAAGACCCATGCTGTCTTTTGGCTGACTTAATTGCTGCTAATGGGATGTTTCCTAGAGCCTCTCTCCTTGCTGCTAGCGAACCACATGCTTCAAACAAGCAGCTTTGCTGAAATATCTCAGGCACTACAGTTTCTGATTGGCCCCTACTTACTGTCCCAGTGAACTAGGAGTTGACGAGCAGTTATAACTTTCAGTGAGACAAGACGCAGCTGTCAGAGGCTTGTCGAAGCTTTTAGGTTTCTACAAACCCAGAGTGTGAATATTAATTCACAGGAAATAATAGTGATGCAGTGAACATGGGGGCAGACGAGGAGGTAGACACTGAATTCTCTCAGATTCTCTGCATCAGTGGAAAGCAGGGCAACCCGCAGACACACACCAGTAGATCGCCTGGGTGATGGGGGTCATGCTTTACGAGTGCACTTCTCCCATGTCAACCGTCACAAAATCCTCCTTAGTTTTGCCTTTTAAATATTTCTTCACCCTCCCCTCCACCTCTCTAACCCTTGCCTCACTGCTTTCATTCAGGCTTCGGTCGTCTGTCAATCTCTATCCAGTTTCCTTGCCTCCATCTTGTCTGATAGAATCCCTTCTCCACACAACAGGTTCATCTCCCTAAAACACAAATCTGAGCATCTTACCCCATCTCTCTGAGGAAAGATCCAGAATACTTAACAGTGCTCCTCCTGGCCACTCAGTCCACTCTCATGACTCCCTTTAGTGCTGTACCATTGTATTCTGTATGTGTGTGTGTGTGTATGTATATATATATATTCTTCATGCACATACCACCATGTCGCTTACCTCTGGGCTTTTCTTTATGTTGATCCCTTGGTCTGAAATGCCCCGTCCCCCACCTGCCCTGTCTTCTACTTGCTAATGACTCCTTCTGACGCTCAGCTCAGGTAAGCCTCCTCAAGGGAGCTTGGCACACTGTCCTCACCCAAGCGCAGGTTAGGGATTCCCCGACTCATGTCCCCCTTGGATGCTATTTACTTAATATCTTCCCCCACTTGACTCTGAGTTCCTTCGAACTTTGCCTTCTCAGTCTTTGGGGCATCTTTGGTGCTCAGGTAACCTTTTCCGTGTGGGTGAATCAAGGGCTGCCCTGATACATACCAGCTGTGGAATCATGGGCAAGTCACTCAACTTTGTCTCAGTTTCAGTCTTCTCATCTGTTGAAAAATAAATGCACATATAATGTAAGCATCAGTGAGCTGGTAGGAAATAGAATAAGGTAATTGACACAATATTTATATTCTTATGAAAGTGGTTTGACGTTGGGTGCCTGGGTGGCTCAGTGGTTAAGCGTCTGCCTTCAGCTCACCTGATGATCCCAGGGTCCTGGGATCGAGCCCCGCATTAGTCTCCATGCTCCACAGGAAGCCTGCTTCTCCCTTTCCTGCCTCCCCTGCTTGTGTTCTCTCTCTCTTGCTGTCTCTCTCTCTCTGTCAAATAAGTAAATAAAATCTTTTTAAAAAAAAGTGGTTTGAGGATTATGAAGTTCTTAAGCAAAAGCAGTTATCGTTATGATTGTTTTTCTCATCAGCTCCTTCTAAAACAATTAAAAAGTCATCAGATTCTCAGTAATATTTATTTTTGAATTTTTTGGTAGCTGAGTAATGTAGTTCAGTCAGTATTTTCTTTTTCTTCAAAGATAATTTTCTATGGCTCCTTAATATTGAGATCTATCTTTGAAAATTAGTCCTTACTATTTCTTTGGAAAGTCTTTTAGGAAGACATCTTTTTTTTCCCCCCTGCTACTGTTAGGAAACATGCTATAGAGTAGAATTAATTAGCACGTTCTTTCCTGACAGACTCACTTGGATTTACATGCTGAATATACAAGTTATTAAATCTTCACTTCTCAGTTTTCTTATTAGTAAAATGGGAGTGAAATGTCTCCCTCACAGGCTTTCTGTGGGTATTAAGTGAGATAATCAATATGAAATGCTGAGCACATTGTGTGAGCATTAAAAAAATGCTCAATAATGGGCGCCTGGGTGGCTCAGTTGGTTGAGCAACTGCCTCTAGCTCAGGTCATGATCCTGGAGTCCTGGGATCGAGTCCCACATCGGGCTCCCTGCTCAGCAGGGGGTCTGCTTTTCCCTCTGACCTTCCCCCTCTCATGCTCGCTTTCACTCATTCTCTCTCTCTCTCAAATGAATAAATAAAATCTTTTTAAAAAAATGCTCAATAAAAGTAGAAGGAATGAAGGTGATATGAAGAAGGAGGATGAGGAGTTCACTTCAGTGATGTATCTTTATATGTGTCAGAATCAAAAATTCATGTAGCTTCGGTGATCTTAGCTGCCTATCACTACCTCTATAAAAAGGTTAAGATCTGAGCCATGTGTACCTCTCCTAAAATATTTTACATAGTCAAATAATAAACACTTTTCAATAAACAGTGACATCAAGGCTTCTATAATTATGGTTAAAAATTGTTAATTTTGGAGGATGTATAGGTGGCTCAGTCAGTTGAGTGTCTGATTCATAATTTCGATTCAGGTCATGATCTCATGGGTTGTGAGATCGAACCTTGCATCGGGCTCTGTGCTCACGGAGGAGTCTGCTTGGGATTCTCTCTCTCTCTCTCTTTCTCTCTCTTTCTCTCCCTCTCTCCCCCTCTCCCCTTCCCCCACCTCCACCTGTCCCTCTCTCTGTCTCTCTCTTCCTCCCTCCTTCCCTCTAAAATAAATAAATAAATCTTTAAAAATGTTAATTTTTATTCTAGTTGCTTTAGGCAACAAAGGACAAATGAAGTATAATACAAAAAAATTCTGCATGTTGTTAAAAATAATTTTTGTTTGTATTAATTATGTGTATATGATAAGTATTTGAGATCCAAATAATTAGTTTGGCTTTTTCAATTAAACAAATCCACAATTAACAAGATACCCTCAAATCTTTAAGCATAGTTATTATCACTCCTGGTATGGTCAGTGCTGCTGAATTTCCTGATAGAATGGATAATATTGAAAACCTTCACCATTCCTCCCATAAATATTATCCATATATTGGAACAATTAAATTAACTAGATTTAAAAAATTGGATAGATGGTCTCCACTAATAACTTCCATATAATTTAAAACTATAGTAGTCTTGACTATAGATCGGAAATCATAATCCATTAAAGGAAATGTCCCTTTGCATGCATCTGTGCGTTTCACCATTGTCTGAGATGCAAAATAAAAACTTTGAAGACATGAAACCACATGTTAATCTCACACAAAGTAACATACCGTGTCTATGTGACTTTTTTTTAATGGACCAGTAGATAATTGTTTTAGAATGTAAAATAAAAATGTAGTCAAAGTAAAGGACTATGGCTTTCTGTGGATTTTATTGGCAGTAGAAGGGGATAAATTTTAATAAACTTGCATTCAAAAACAAACTCTGGGGGGAAAAGGCCTATTTTATAAATTTGTGGTTTCCTTAAATAGGGTTTGCTATTATGTTTAGCTTTCTATCAGCATACGAGATCTTTGTGCAAGAGTCATATGACTTTTTAGAGCTCCTATGATATCTAGGCATAAAAGAAGTAATGAGAGAAAAAACTGGGCCCTCCAATTCTAAATTTTCCTTCTTTGATGTAGACTTCATTTAAATCATTTGTTGGAAGAGTTTGCTTAAATTGCTGATTTCAGAAAAGCTAGCATTATAATAGTACATTGTTTCTGACCATTAACGTGGTTATTTGAGTCAAAGCCAAAACTAATAGTCTCAGGGGGCCTTTTTGCTGGTTCAAGTTAGGTTTATGATAATCCAAGGTCCTGGTTAAGAACGGTGAGTTCGTCAACATTTTGATGAAACACATATTATAAGACCCCCAAAGCTTTACTTGATGACTTTGAGAACCTTGATATGTGGGTGCTATGTTTGCCAGACTCTGACAAGGTATAGCAGACGGGTTCTTTGGGGAATGATTCTTCATGTCACGTGGCAATAATCCTCAGAGGTCCAGTAAAATCAATGGTACTATAGTAAATAGTAGTTCAGGGCTTGGGGAATATTTTACGTGTGTATACACACACACGCACACATATATAAAGCACATACATCATTATATAACATATATATAAAACACACACATCACAATGTTATTTTTATTTATATCTCCTGTATATATGTATTGTCTTTTTACTGCTTAAGTCCAAAGTCTTACTCAAAATGCTTCCCTTCTAGGATTTGTCATAGTATTTTTGTGATTTTTTGTTACTGTTGTTGTTGTTGTTGTTGTTTGTTTTGTGGTTAAAATAATGACTTAGAAAACCCATAGAAGATTCGAGGTACTAATGAGAAAAAGAGATTTGTGACTATAAAATGCAATCCCAAGAAAGACAGTGTGTGAGTGGAGACTTTTAAAGAATCAGTATTGTCAGCCGAGCTCTTTGTCAACAGGCTGAAGGTAAAATGCCATCAGCCAAGAGGTTTAATGAAGTCCCACTACAGAATTTAACAAGAGAGTGATTTGCGAGAATGGCTCCCTCTCCTAGCTGTTCTGATCCAGTGGCGTAAATAAAATGCCGAGCTCTACGTCCTGCGGGTTTTTTTATGCTGTTGGATTTGATTGAGACCCAGCAGCATTATGGCCTATGATTCTCCCCCCCGCCCTTTTTTTTTTTGTAGGAAGGATAAAGTAAAGAACTTCTTGTATTCTCATAGTCCTTCAGAAATAACCATTTTAACCCTAATGACTGTGGAAGATGTGACGTTCTCTCAGATTTCTTTCACTTACTCACGAAGGGTTTCGATTGCTTTCATTTATTTCAAACAAACTGATGTAAAATCTTAAACATTAACCTAAAGGAAAAGCAGTCACTGCATGACCTTCCTACAGAGAATTTGAAATACTTTCTTAATAAGTGTGCCAAGCGAGTATTTGAGGAAATGAGTACAGCAGTCCGGTTCGAGAAATAATTGATACATAAGATGATTCTGTGACAAATAATGACCCAGCACCATACTAGTAAATAGCACATCATGGGCCTTCCATTATTTTCTGAGCTTTCCTGTGATTTATTCATCTACATATCAGTTGGTGAGGTTGTCCCATCACCCAGTTATAGATATAAAACTTAGCAACTCTCTTTAGCAACCTACATTCTGAAATAATGGCATCAATTTGGAAATATCTAATAGAGTTGAAATATGTAATAGAGTTTTGTGAATCTATACCATCTGAATTGCTCACTCTGAAAATGAAATTTAGAGAAATAGTTTTTTGCTCTAGTCATTGAGGGGTAGCTCATTTTAAAACATTAGATTCGTTGCTAACAATCTCACACAACTTTAAGACATGGAATAATTATATGATATTGTGTGTGATATTGTGTACCATTTAATGTTAAGTAATTAATTGTAAGTCAATTCACATTGATACGTTCTCTTTTATCCAGGGCTGATAGGGCATAAAGCGATTGAGATAATTCTTGTTTAAAAGAGAATAATCATAAAGAGAATAACTGTAGACCATTTGACACTAATGACACCTTTTTAAAAATGATGAACCCAGTGATAAATATATGAGATCATTGAAAATTTGACTTTTTATGCATTTGTATGTATTGATTTTTTATTTGCTATATATCAAATATCTTATAGGTATATACAGTGTTAATTATGCTGAACAATATTCATTCTTGTAGATTCACAAATCATTTTAACATATTCCAAACATCGGGATTATCATTAGAATCATTACACTTTACAATTATGTGGCAGCCGGTGTCCTTTAAATCTTATTTCAATAATTTGAATATACAATAGGCTTCCTTTTGTTTTATTGTTTTTAATGATTTGTGTAAACTAGAAGTTACTACTTTATAATATCACTCCCGGAGTTTGCAAAACTGATTAAAATACCATGGGCACTTTAATTTGCTTTTAAACTATTATTCTCAGTACTTGATAAATAATGTGCCAGTATAAACACACCTGTAGAAAATACTAAAATAGGTATAAGACAAAATACAGCTGAGTAATTGCTTTATAACTGATTTATGAGGGTAAGAAAATCCATAAATGGTTGTTAAAGTGAGCTTTAGCTGCAGGACATTTATTTTGTGTGGTCGATGTTATTAGGAGAGAATTTAGAGCATTGCACAATTAAAACTGATAGATATGGCCATTTTACAAAGGTGCTTTTAAATTAACTTTGTGGATGTTAGAAGAGCCATTTCAGTGTACTTTTGGGTCATTAGTAAAGAGATGAGGTGTCCGCTTTGGTTTTTCCTTACGCTTTTATTGCTCTAAAATGTAAATTACTAAGTATCATTGATAATAAGTAATTTTGGCCTGATTTAAGGTTCTTGGGAATAAATGTTAAATTACATAATTTCCCTGCCAGATGAAGAGATTTTGAATGTTAGATGTGGATGGGGACTTAAAAACCATTTACTTTAGCTCCATTTTACAGAGGAGGAGCCTGAGGTCAGAGATGTCTTGATATCCTATAGCAAACTGTGAACGTGTACATTTGATGCTTGACTACATATATTTGACATTGATGGCGGTCGTCCTGAAAGACTGCATCACATCACTTTTCAGAGATGGAATTGGCTCTTTTGACATTGTTTTTCCGTGAGAATGTAAAATATAACATGATTTCTTTCCTCCTCAAAACCTTTTTATATGGTGAACCCTGCTGCCATATGAGAAGAGTAATTATATATCCATGTTAATTTAATATACTGATACATGAATTGTACATTTAAATAATTTTGAACTGGAGTGCAGTCGACGTATGACATAGTAGTGTCGGGTGTACAATATGATGATTTGATATTTGTACATATTGCCACATGATCACCATGAGAAGTCCAGTAAACATCTGTCACCATACATAATGGCATATGTTTATTATTATTATTAATACATAATAATTTTTTCTTGTAATGAAGAGTTAAGATTTACTCTCTTAGCAATTTTTACCTATGCAATATTATTAACTGTTATTGCTACGCTCTGCATTATAGCCCTATGACTTATTTATCTTTTGGAAATTGGACCTTTTGACCCCCTTCACCTTTTTCTCCTACCCCTTCCCCTTGCCTTAGGCAAACACCAATCTATTTTCTGTGTCTATGAGCTTGGTATTTTTTGTTGCATGTTTGTTTTAAATTCCACATATAAGTAAGATCATAGAGTATTCGTCTTGCTCTCTCTGACTTATTTCACTTAGCATAATGCCCTCAAGGTCCATCTAATGGTGTCTCACATGGCAGGATAGCCTTCTTTTTTATGGCTGAATAGTACTCCATTGTATATATACCACAATTGGTCCATTCATGTTGGTCACTTAGGTTGTTTCCATATCGTGGCTGTTGTAAATAATGTTGCCAATGAACAGGGGGTGCATATATATTTTCGAATTAGTGTTTTTGTTTTCTTTGGGTAAATGCCCAGAAATGAATTTGCTGGATCATAGGGTGGTTCTATTTTAATTTTTTGAGGAACCTACATGTTGTTTGGCATAGTGGCTGCACCAATTTACATTCTCACCAACAGTGCCCAAGGGTTCCCTTTTCTTCACATCCTCACCAACACTTGTTATTTCTTGTCTTTTTGATAACAGCCATTCTAACAGGATAAGGTGATACCTCACTGTGATTTGGATTTGTGTTTCCCTGATGATGAGTGACATTGAGCGTCTTTTCAGGTGTCTGTTTGTCATCTGTAGGTCTTCTTTTGAAAACGTCTATTCACATCTGCCCATTCTTTTTTTTTTGAAACATCTGCCCATTCTTTTATTAGATTGTTTTTTTTCTATTGAGTTGCATAAATTCTTTATATATTTTAGAAATTAACTCCTTATCCAGCATATGATTTGCAACTATTTCCCTGCCCCCTGTAGTAGTTGCTTTTTCATTTTTTGCTGATTTCCTTTATAAATAATTTCTTATCAAAAGTTATTTGGTTTAGGTTATGGGGCCAAAACAGAACCAAAATTACATTAGAATAAGGTTTATTAACTCTTTTAACACAGAAGTCATAAAATGTAGTAAAAAAAAGGAAGGATTTTTAAGAGGTAGGCAGACCTGAATTTCAATATTCCATTTCTTACCTGATGTATGACCAAACAATGAATATTAGAACACTGCATCAAAAATTAATGATTTATTTTATGGTGACTAACATAACACAATAAAAAAAATTAAATAAATAAATAAAAAGTTACTTAATCTTAAAAAAAGAAAGGAAAGAAAATTACTTAATCTTCACTTTCCTCCCTTTGCAATATGGCATATTGAACACTTTGCTACAGAGTTGCTGGGAGAGTTTCTAGTGTATGAACTGAAGCACAGTTCGCCAACACTGATGGCTCTTTATTTAACTGAGACATAGAAAGGTTATGTGATTTATGCAGGATAGACCTGATTAATTCTGGGGAGGATCTTGATCTGGTCAGTTAAGTACTCTTATCTTTATTCCATTATGTACCTCAACTCTAGACCCTTTACGAAGTATGCCATTTGAAGGTAGGCTTCCAGATTTTCAAACGAACAAATTCTTGAGCAATTTCTATATACAAGACAGTATGCTGGATGCTGTTAAGGTTGCCCAGATAACTAAGACCTGGATCCTGCCTTCTTGGAGCTTGCCATAGCTAGTGAAGGAGATAGACACAAATAACAGTATCAGCAGAATGTAAAAAGCGGATATGTAAAGGGAGGGCAAAAGAACTTTCAGATGTGTAATGGGAACATGATTGTCATTAAATATCTGTTGAAAGAGACATGATTGTCATTTGTTTGCTCTTTCAACAGATACTTACAATGTGAGTAATGTTCTCAATTTGGTAAATTCTAGAGAAAGAATGGCAAAGCAAATAATTAAATCCTTACCCTCATGGAGCTTATAGGCTAACTTGGGAGAGATATTTATAGAATAATTACATAAATGAGTAATTTTAAGCTATAAGAAGTGCTGTGGGAGGATACTTAAGGTTGCTATGAGACTATATGGCATTTCGGATAAGATTTAATATCAGATTTAGAGGAGTTCCTTGGAGATCTGTTTTTTTGATCTGAGAGCTAAGGTAAGTAGGAATGAACTAGTAAAGCACTGGGCGGGGTATGGAGGGGAGATCCGTTGGATACAACATAAACAGAGCCAGAGGTAAGATGATGCGTGGTAAACCCAAGGACACAAAGAAGGCCTCTGGGGCTAAGTTAGGGAGGTGAAAGGGGACAGGTGATATGAGAAGACACTGAAGAACAGTGGCCATGGTAAGTTTGCTCTCTATTTGAAGAGCAATGGAACCATATTGAAGGATTTTAAGCAAAAACATACTACAATCAGATTAGTTTTACTTTGGTCTTGTATTTTTTTTTTTAAAGATTTATTTATTTGACAGAGCAAGAGAGATTACAAGTAGGCAGAGAGGCAGGCAGAGAGATAGGGGGAGGCAGGCTCCCCACTGAGCAGAGAGCCCAATGCGGGGCTCGATCCCAGGACCCTGAGATCATGACCTGAGCTGAAGGCAGAGGCTTTAACCCAATGAGCCACCCAGGCGCCCCTGGTCTTGTATTTTTTTAATAAAGATTTTTATTTATTTATTTGAGAGAGAGAGAGAGTGAGAGAGAGCACAAGAGGGGAGAAGGTCAGAGGGAGAAGCAGACTCCCCATGGAGCTGGGAGCCTGATGCGGGACTCGATCCTGGGACTCTGGGATCATGACCTGAGCCAAAGGCAGTTGCTTAACCAACTGAGCCACCCAGGTGCCCCACTTTGGTCTTGTTTTTAAGCCTGGCCACGTTTTGAGATTGGATTGGAAAAAAGCAAAGCAGTAGTTTAGCTGAGCACTGTTGGCTACCTTGGGCCAGAGTGTTGGCAGTAGGGCTAGAAAGAGGGAAATGAAATGTACAAAGAGTTCAGAAATAAAAGCTATGGCATTTGGTAATGAATTGTACATCTCAAGGAAGAGGGAGAAGAAAGATCCAGATTTCTAGCTCTCTAAATTGATTTAGGGACTACTAACATCAAAACTATGATCCTGAGGTCCTATGTCAGGTGGTACACACATGGTCATAGATTGCCAGGGAGCTGCATTTCAATTTCAGGCTCCTAAGTACACAAATAACTGAGTTGTACCATTTAATAACTGCTTTCATTACGGGCGCCTGGGTGGCTCAGTTGGTTTTCAGTGTCTGCCTTCATCTCAGGTCATGATCTTAGGGTCCTGGGGCCCAGCCCCTCTTTGGGCTCCCTGCTTAGCCGGAGTCTGCTTCTCTCTTTCCCTCTCCCTCTGCCCTTCCCCCGGCTCATGCATGCTCTCACTCTTTCTCATAAATAAATAAAAAATATTTAAAAAAAAAAAGTGGGACCTTTTTTAGAAGTGGAAGGAAAAGGGGAAAATATTAACTTTTTCTGAGTATCTGTGATACATCAGGCATTGTGCAAGTTACTTTGTGTATATTTGTGGGAAAATAATTCTTCATTACTATTCTGTTAAAGTTTCAATTGAACAGCTAATTTATAGCAAGGTTTCTCAGTCCTGGCACTATTAACATGTGGGGTTGGATCATTCCTGGTTGCCAGCAGCTGTCTTATGCTTTGTAGGATGTTCACCAGCATCCCTGGCCTCTCTCCATGAGATGCCAGTGGCACCCCCCCTTCAGTTGTGACAACCAGATTTGTCTCCAGAATGAGTGATCCACAAGGAATGGGAGATACTTGAGTGGAGGGGAAAAGTTCATTGTATTTTATGTGTCTATTAAATATATTCTAAAAATGCCCCTCTTCATCACTCTATTTTTATGTCGGAAAAGTTGAAAGACATAATGACAGGCTTTTAAGTTAAACTCAGTCTTTTCCCCCAAAAGCAATCACACCTAGTATTAAAAAATCCTAAGTGTTTTTAATTGTTAGAGATATTATCATTCATGAGGATTTATGCATGCAGTTTCTCCAGCATAACAGTGAGTGGGTTCTGTCAGTTCAAAGGTAGCTAGCTTCACTACTTGAAAATTCGAGTGTTCCTTTGTCTTAATAAAAATGTATTTCTTCTCAAAAGAGTCTTGTAACTCACTATTTTACTTCATTCACCTTCTTCTGAAATGTGCTGTTTACAATCCTAGTCTGTCAGATTTATTAATTGAGCCCTGGTAGTCAATGAAAAAAATGAGAATGAAAAAGAATCACATCAATTTAAAGATTCATTGGAATATAGTTACTAATAATGAAAACTAGTGTCTGTGAATTAGGAGAATTCCATAGTCATGGTGATTTCATTTATAGCACATTCAAGAAAGCTGTTGTTCTCTGATATTTATTAATAGGATTGGTTTTGCCATAGATAAATTTGCTTAACTATGAAATCTTTTATTAAGTTATTCTAGGAGTTTAGAATACTTAAATTATTTTAGACTCACACACTATGGCAGTCTTCTGTCATTACATTTCAAAATAATTATATGGCCTATTGCTAACGGTGAAGAATCTTAATACTTTATTTAACTCATAAGGATAAACTTGAATATATTTGCCATTATTCTTCAAAAATTGAGATCTTGGTGAGAAAATACCAAAATTTTAATAATTATGCAAATATTTTCTTGGAATTTTCTTATATCTTCTGATTTATCATATGAGCTATGTATATAAAGTACTTCATCAACTTAAGGTAATATTAACTGAAAAGAGAATTTTTGAGGACATTTTCCAGTAGAGTGTATGTTTGTATATACATAATCTGAAGGGAAAATATTGGGAATGTTTCCCAGAGGGATATATCCATTATCCTGCTTTGCCTCTGAATTTCCATACTCTTAAAATCATAGCATATAAAGCACTTTAAGAGTCAACTACTCTATTCCTTTACCGGACAGGGTTATAGCTAAACTATTGTGGCCAAATGGAAATAAATCCCATTTTTAAAGACCTCTGGAGACTTCACAGTTGGCAACCAATTCATGGTTCAGTGACCTTTACTGTTAACTGCTTCTTTTCTGTACTTTCCCTGAGTCACTCATGCTATTATTTAGGCCCATTATCTTCTTCTCTTCTGGCCTAAGTAGTTATCAAGATTGGCTGGTCCCAGTATTTATTAGACCTAATCTGAAGACTTAAGTATCTGTACAGCTACCTTATTTTCTCGGACAAAAAAAAAAAAAAAATTCTTTCTCTAGCTTCTGTATATTTTTTTAGACATTTATCATCTCTCCGACCCATATCTCCTGTATATGACAAGCACATAGAAGAAAGCTTCCCTCTCTCTTCCTTCCTTCCTTCCTTCCTTCCATTTTTGCTTCTCTTAGCTTCTCATTTATACCTAAAGATTATTGTCTGAACAATGTATATTCTTAGAAGATTTTAAAGTGATTAAACAGCTGGGGGCCCTTTGATGTCACATTCAAAAGAGGAAGAAAGTCTCTTATTCTGAGTGTGTGAGTCTGTGTGTATGAGAGAGAGAGATTGGGAGGGAGGAAAAAAGGAGGAAGGGAAGGAGGAAAGATGGGAGAAAGGGAAAGAGAAAGGCTAAATTCTTCCATTTTAAACTTTAAAAAAAAATTGTTAGTCAAGTATGTAATATTGGTATGTCTCCAAATATTTTAAAGAAAGCTGTCTTTTTTCTTTTTTTACACTTAATCAGGAACCAGAGTTTTATAATTATATAAACTAATTATATAGTTTATATGTATTATATAAATGTGTATATATATTTATATATATATTTAGACTTTGCAGAACTCCCCTCCGCCCCACCAAGATAATATGATCTAGGTGAAAGCAGTGTGGTTTTTGCGCAAACTCAGCTTTATGTCAAATTCTCTAATCCCTCACTCCTTTCCAAACTTCCTCAAATATAAAAAAAAAAAAATTAGCAATGTTACTGAGGATAGTTGTAATATGCATAATGTTGCCATGTTAAAAAAATATAGCAAGTTTTAACCTCTTAAAAATACATAGTTACTTTTTCAGTTTATTTTACTTCCTACTTAACATATTTACCAAAACAGTAATTGTGTGGAAATATAACTTGTTCTTGCCTTTCAAAAAAGTATTATTCAGTTTACAATGACTTCAAGTGATGAAATGATGAAAATTGGCTCACCCTTAAAAAGATGATCACATTATTTTTTTTCCCAAAAAGGTGAATTTTTCAAGAGGTTTGAAGCCTACTGTCTTCTTATCTGTTAATTTTCCATGTCTTTTTAAAACTATAGCTAATTATTTTTAAAAGATTTTTTAATATCATAAGCAACTATTTAGTAAGTTTTTATATATAGGTAGTAATTATTTTAATGGTAATGGTTTTAGGGTAAACACTTTATGACAGTTTAAATGGAACACCAAATACCTTTTATGTCCTGTTGCATAGAGTTCTCCCTAAACTGGTTACCAGAAGGAAAATGTATACAGAGACTTGAATTTAGTCAAAAAGCCTTGAATTTAGTTGAAAAGGCAGTCTTTGGCTAGTCATCTGTGACCTTGAGAAAGTTATTGAACAATTTAGGTTCCCATTTTCTCATGCAAAAAGGATAGGGTTAGACTGATAAGTTCTAAGGTCACTTCTGGCACTGACATTTTATAGTTTTATTGTTTTATTAGCGATAGAGACAGACAGGCTTTTCCTCTTTCTTAACGAGAAAAGGGAGTTGGGGTAGAGGTACTCCAAGCCTTTAAAGTAGAAAGAAAAGAAGTGGACACGAGTTAAGGGAGTGTAGGAGTGAGGCTGCCCATAAACCACAGACTTCAGAGGATAATGAATGAACATGACCCAAATTACTCTGCTTTTCCCGGCTTCTTTCTGGACATACCTAACTGGACAATAATGGGCCCTCGTTGTTGTATAGAAGGTCCCTGCTCTCTGTATGGAGAGAACTTTCTTTGACCTGACCCTGAGAGAAGTGTGGTAAAAAGGGAAATCTGGGAAAAACTTAAATTTCTATCATTTATTCTTGAGAAGAGAAAGCTTAGGATGGTCATTTCCTTCAAGAGAGCAAAAAGATTTTAAATGGAGGCTATTAATGGCATGTATTTGCTTCCTGAAACTAGAATAAATAAAAAGGGGGGTTAAATTGTGACAGGCAGGTTTTCATTTAGATAAGAGACTTCATTTCCTTTTTTTTTTTTTTTAAAGATTTTATTTATTTATTTGACAGAGACAAAGCGAGAGAGGAAACACAAGCAGGGGGAGTGGGAGAGGGAGAAGCAGGCTTCCCGCAGAACAGGGAGCCTGATGTGGGGCTCAATCCCAGGACCCTGGGATCATGACTGAGCCGAAGGCAGATGACTGAGCCACCCAGGCGCCCCAAGAGACCTCATTTCCTGATAATCATGGTTGTTAAAAGCTTAAATTATCATGCAAGACAGGGTACTCTCAAAAACTCTGATGCTTTGGAAGCTTCTGTGTTAGATGTTGTTCTTAGATAACGTTATGAAATATTTTCCACTTGTCATTTGTCATTGATGTGATATGCAAATACATCAGCCAGAAGTTCTTGAATACAGTAGGTTTTAATTAATGAAAGATTCAACTCCTCTGACTGGATCGCTGGTAAACCTGCAAGCAGGGAAAAAGCACTTTTAAAACTTTAAATGATCTGCTTCTGAGTAATTTTCTTGTTTCTAACA
>CM052898.1:164877404-164893087 GCA_028534135.1 Potos flavus
CCAAATAAATAAGGCTTACTCTTAACTGTATCTATCTAATATCAAATTTACTTTCCCAGGTTATCCCAAAAGATAATTCTATAACCTTTTGCTTTTTCCAAGCAAAAGTCTATTGCTACAGTTTGTCAGGTTCTTTTTCTTGTAGTTTCTAAATATTTCATCCTTTCATTTAAAAGACAGTATCTTAGGGGCACCTGGGTGGCTCAGTGGGTTAAAGCCTCTGCCTTCGGCTCAGGTCATGATCCCAGGGTCCTGGGATCGAGCCCCACATCAGGCTTTCTGCTCAGCAGGGAGCCTGCTTCCCCCCTCTCTCTCTGCCTGCCGCTCTGCCTACTTGTGATCTCTCTCTGTCAGATAAATAAATAAAATTAAAAAAAAAAAAAGACAGTATCTTGAAGGATTCAAAAACTCTGTTTTCAGGTCTAGGTGGCATAGCTATCGATCATGCCTAAGTAAGTTAGGAAAAGTTGTTGTTTTTATTTTGTTTTGTTTTTTAACTTTCCTTGCCTGAGTTCACGAAATATTATGCTTGAAGTTCTTTTCTTCAGAAAGTGAAAAAGAGAGACAAATTATTTCATTCATGAAGGGAACACATGAGTTTAAATTTGTTTCTGAAAATTTTGCTAACGTGGTAGAAACAGGCAAGAGAACGTTTGTTTTATTTCTCTTTTCATTTATTCTTTTATTATTCTGTATTTTATTTAAAGCATACATTTTTATCCTTCAACGTGGATTACTGAGCATGCCCACCAAGCAAAAGCAATGCAACATAAATTGATGTATTGGATGTATTACTTCAGACCGTACACTGTACCAAAATGTCCTGTGATCCCATCAGACACCTGAGCTTTCCCCAACCCCTTGTGTTTTATTTTTCCCTAGGGGCAGCCATTAAGGAAATGTAATTTCTGATTCAGCCTGGGAAATAACTAGCGAAGGTTGTTTATAGTCTGATGGAAGTTTTTTTGTTGTGTTTTGTTTTGTTGTTGTGTTGTCACTATTTTAAAATCGTGCCCTTTCACATAGCAGCAGTGCTCAGCACAGTTTATTTAAACTACAGGAATGTATATCAAGTTAAATTCATTTTGATTTGCTTAAAGACGGAGTTATTTATTTGAATCAAATGTATGGTGGCTGTCTATGGGGCTATTATGAAAAAGTTCTGCATTTGGCAATTATTACCTTCGTTTCTAAAAGAGCAAAACAAAACAGTCATTTTCCAGTATTTAAAGTACAGTATCACTTGAGCTTTCTATATTAAGATGCCCAGTGTTTCAGCCTTGAAAGCAGGTAACGTGATTGTGAGTTCATTAGATAGGTTTATAAAGTTTTATCTGTTTTCATGTGTTCCACATTTTTTTCTGTGTCTTCTCAATTAAAATTCTGCAAGGATTTAGGTGTGACACCTTTTAATAACCTTGCTACTCAGCCTACAGTCATGGACCAGCAGCACCTGCATGCTTGTTAGAAATGCAAAATCTCAGGCCACACTCCTGACCTATGGAATTATAATTTGTATTTTAACCAGGTCTTAGGGTGATTTGTGTGCTTATTCAAGTATGAGAAACACGGATTTAATAGAATATCATTGGTAGCGCGAACCTTTTAAAAATTAATCTGATGGTGGGGTTGTATGATTTAACACTGCTTTATCTTTGATTAAGATGCTTGATTTCTATTCTAAGTAGCCCTAGCAGTTAAGATTTATAATGTTTTTAAACCCATTACATATGTAGTTATCTAACCCTGTCAAATGTAGTCATTGAAATGTGTTTTATAATTGTATGGCTATCATCCATTGTAGCTCTGTCATTTAATCATAGTAGAGATTTTAAGATTCATTTCTATTTTTCTTAAGTTATTCATGATTATACTTAAAATGCTAACAAATATTCATTCATGGACTGTATGAGCCAAATATTAATGTGTTCTTTATTTTACTTTAAAAAAAATATCATTGTTAAGTCAAATCTTATTACTTTTTCTGTTTCGTTTCTGTTTCTTTATTTTTTATTTATTTCATGTTTTCTTTTTTTTTTTGTTTTAGTTGGGTCTGGTAAGTTGACATTTTATTGGCCATCTTCTAATCACCGTGTCACTGTGACTGGAACTTCTCTTCCCCTTTCCATCCATACCCTTCCATGTCCTTCAACCAATCAGCCTCCATGTTTCACTTGTCATTGGCCACAAAGACAGACTGCACAGAATAAAGTCTGCAGGAAGTATGGGTAACTGACAAAGAGTAAAGGTAATGGGGTTGCTAACTTTATGTCTTATTAAATGATGTGTGATCTGCATCCTTCTCTTTTTTTCTCTCCTTAATTGAGTGATAAAATAAGTGATAGGTCTATATTGTGGTTAAGTACTATTTCAATTTATATTTCTCAAGATAAACAAAAATAGGTGCCCACAGAATGATTTGGGTTTGTTTAATCCTGGATATGTTTATGAATTCATGCATATCAACCTGAGCTTTTGTAACTATTCTTTAGTAATGGTCGTTCAAAGTCCTGTTGATGAATAACCTTGTACTTAGGGCTGTATGCATTCATTTTCATTTCTGTGGGTCAGGTTCATTTCATTTTATGTAAGAAACAATTGCATGATGTTTCCAAAATTTATCAAAGTTTGCTCTGATAAACACTTGTCCTCATATAAATAGTCATTAGGTTTCTAAGTACTCTCATGATCAGTACGTTGAGAAAGGTACATTCACCCTTTGAAAATGCTGGAACACTGTTTTTGGAGAATTTTGCATGAGGATGCCAAGTGGTATGCCAGGGCATAATTTAACCCTAGGACAAGCTCCCTGTTTTTTAAGTTAAAGAGCTACACAGATATTGTAAAGGTGTTCAAACTAATACAGATAGGATGGATTGTTCAATAATGGTGATGCAATAAAGGACTATTTGGAAAAAATAGCTTTCTAGATGCTACCATATATGTAAAAATATATATGGATTAATATTTAAACATAAAAAAGTAAAGACAAAAGTATAGGAGGAAAATGGAAGTGAATGTTTACATAATTTATTACATACTATATAATCTATATTTTATTGATAGAATGAATATCAAAAACACGTAACCAGATTAGAAAGACTGTCAACAGAGTGAAAAAATATATCTACAGCATATATGAGAAATGGATAACATTTTTGCCTGTCAATAGTTCTTGGAAATAAAAAAGATAAGCATAGGAACACAATATTCACAACAGATAGGATATCAGTGACAAGGTAATGTGAAGATAAATGTTTAATTTCATGAACATAAAAAGGCTAATTCATAGGAGATTTTATTCTCAGTTTGGCAAAGATGTTAATGTTCAGTGTTTGTGAGGTTAGGGAGGAAAGTGCCCTATAGGGGAAGCGTCAGTTGAAATCATCTTGAATATAATTGGGAAGGATGTTAATGTCACTACTGTTTTTCATAGTGAAAATTGGAAACAAACTCAAATTTAAAAACAATAGCTTGGTTAAGTAATTTAAGTAATTTGTATATGAACTATTAAATGGTTATTGAAATTATATTATAGAAGAATATTTTAAAACACTATGTTCCAATTTGCATGGCTGAATATAGCTCTTCTTATTTTCTTTGCTTGTCTAATTTTCTAAACTTTTAACACTGACCATCTATGACATTAGTAACATGGTTATATATTTTCAATTATAGCAAGTTTAAATGCAGCCTTTGAAAAATGTTCCAACATTATATCATAAATATCAAATAGATGGATGAGATGCATGGCCTTCCCAATCTAAAAAGGTAGATGATGGTGATTGCTAGATTGATAGATAGAGGCCCATTTAATCCATTATATTTTCATAGAGATGTATTTATATCAAATATTTAACAAACATGTAGAAAAGGATTTTTTTTTAAGTTATATTTCTAAGACATATCTTGTGGCTGATGTCACTGTTGATGTTGGCTCGAGACTATGCCTGCAAAACATAGTAAATTCATTTCCAGGCAGATATCCTGTGTGGAAGGATTGCTGCAGGATAAATGTAGTTAGCATAAGGGTTTATATCCCTTGTTCCCAAATAAGTCTTTGAGGTTGGAGGAGAGCTGGCATTTTATAAAAGAAACATGGGTTCTGGCACACATTATTAGACATGCTTCTGAGATTTAGGAAAGAGACCACCCGAAGTTTATACTTCTCTGAGTGGTTTGAACATTTATATTTTCCTACTCAAATTCCCTGCATATTGGAAAGTCATATTCTCCCAGTCATTTAATTAATCACTTGTTTTTCTTTTATTGAAACAAACCAAACTCTCTTCTGGCTTTAGTTTATCATCCAGTCAATCCTTTCAATTTCTTGATCTGATTTCTACCTCAATTATTCTAGCCCCTAACTATGGAATCAAATGCTCCTGTATGGATGGATATGGAGGAAAATCCCCAGACGACGATACACATGTCTGTTATTATACCTGGATAATGATAGTGTTTGCTAAATTCACAAGTAAACCACTCAATTATAATCAGAGTTTAAAAAAATTATAAGCTAGAACTTCAATGTTACCAAATAGAACCTAAACTCTATCTCCTAACTTTGTATTTTCTTCCCCGTAAGTTATAGGACATTTGAAGGCATTTGACCTGATTTTTCAGGTCTCCTATAATTTTCTAGTCAAATGGTATAATTTCTGCTAAACCTCAATTAAAAATAAAAAGGGAGTATGGAAGAAATCACACTAATCTAGAAGTTAGGAGATCTAATTGCTTTCTTCAGTTTTGCCACTATGCAATCTGCAGCAAATTCTGTTACATTCTTTTTTTTAAGAGGTTTTTATTTCAAATGAGACATTTACAAAATTTATATATAATATATATTATAAATATTTGTATACATGTCTTAGATGCAATTGCCTAGACAGTATTGATCAAGAGAAAAATACCTTTTCAAACCCTCACCTTCATTAAAAAGGAAATCAAATTCTTGTGAGCAGAGTGGTAGCATTTGTAGACATAATCTGAATATAATTTTTGGTTCCGATTCCCTTGAAGGCGTTATCCCAAGTGACTGCTTTAAGTAACTAAAAGTACTTTTAAAGAAAAGGTTTAAAATAATGCAACAGTCTTAAAAAGTGGATTGGAAGAACTCTGTCCTGTATAAACTGTTAAATGCCTGGCTGGAAATGCTCACTTCCATTTGAACTGAGACAAGAGAGGAGAATAATTAGGTGTTTCAGACAGCTGATAAGAAATGCATGCGAAAAGTGTAAACAGTAGGTAAAAAGACTTACATTCAGTGCACATTTTTCTAAGCATAAAGCATGGCCCCCAAACAAGCTTTTCTTCCACCTTTCCCAAAGTGACTCCATCAGCACACATAATGTTTTCAGCTGCCATTGCGCTCAATGTAACTGACACAATTTTCTGACACTCTATTTACTGCTGGATGAAGTGGCCATTTAAGTCTGTATAAATCGAACAGTTTGGACAAAGCTGGCAGTATTTATAATGTCAGGATGAGCAGATGTTTCAAATTTGCCCTCATTTCCATATATATTCTGTTCGAACATGCCCTTGCCTATGTAAATGAAGGAGGCATTTGACTCTACTATTGCTTTAAATTCATTTCTATTCAAGTAATTGGACTGAAGATTCTAAATGCTTATAATTTTCATGGTAGCATTTCAGGAGCTTTGGAGTTAAATTAATTTCAGGGCCTGCTTACATCAGGAGGTCCTTGGGTGTATGATTAAAGTCTATTCACCTTTAAGCAGCTTTAAATGAGAAAAGATATTTATTCAGACAAATTTCAGGTGTACTTTGAAAGTAAAGGGTCAAATTGCCGCTCAAGAATTCTTTTTAATGTGGAGGCTAATCTCAAAAGATCAGCTGATTAAAAAAAATAACCTCTTCACTGAAAAAAATTCTATTCCTTTCTACAAATATGCACTTAACAGTTTAGCTTCAATTAAATTAAGGATGAGAATGGGTACATTACATCTTATAGTGCATAATGAGTTATATAAAATAATGGCAGCACTTGGGATATCAGCAAATTGTCTCAATTAGGTTAATAACTACATGGTTTTGATTCGGATAATTTGTTTCACCTCCTTTAGAACCTCCACACTTTGTTGTGAAACCCCGTGACCAGGTTGTTGCCTTGGGACGAACAGTAACGTTCCAGTGTGAAGCAACCGGAAATCCTCAACCAGCTATCTTTTGGAGAAGAGAGGGGAGTCAGGTAAGACCTTATTCTAATATTTCAGTCAGCAAAGTTGGGTGCCAGATATATAAGAAAACCCAAAACATTCTCTAGTCAGATAGCTGTTACTTTAAGAGAACTGAAAAATCTCTGAATGTCCTAGAAAATTTCAACTATGAGAGAGAAGACAAAATTTCCTTCATTGTTATAAATCGGAAAGTAATTTTCCATTCCGAGTTTTAGTACACAGGGCGGTATATTGCATAGTAATTACTATATTAAATTTACCTTTATTTCCAATTAAGCCACATTAAAAAAAAACTATATTTTTTTCTCAACATAATTTAGTTATTTCTATTATTCAGATATCTGTAATTATGTTTTTTTAAAAGATGTATTTATTTATTTTAGAGAGAGCTCTCACACACACGCGGGATGGAGAGGCAAAGGTAGAGGAGGAGAGGGTCTTAAGCAGACCTTGTGCTGAGCACAGAGCTGATTTGGGGCTCGACCTCAGAAGCCCAAGATGATGACCCGAACTGAGAGCAAGAGTCCCATGCTCAACAGTACCACTCAGGCGCCTCTGTAATTATGTTAAAAGAGATTTACACATGTTTACAAAGCAGATGATAATTATTCAGTGCAATTTCTCTGAAAATACCAGGAATCTCAAGTTCTTCTTTACTTCTTTATGTATGTATGTATGTATGTATGTATGTATGAGTCTGTGTGTGTATAGAGAAATAGATATCAATTATATATATCAATTTATACATGTCAATCAAAGATTCATCAAACTATGTGGTAGTCTATTTAATATAGATGTCATGTTATATATAGTTCAGTATATTCTATCTAATGCTTTGAAAACTATAATGTGTGATTGCCATTTGCTATCAAATAACTCTAAACATTTTATAAACTAGATTTTTCTATATACATTGAACTACAATATAAAGCTCTATGCTCATACAGACTCTAAGTTCACTATTGGGTTTCAGCTTAATAAAAAGGAAATTTTGAAATAATTTCACATTAAAGATGATAGGAAACTTAAAAATAGTTTTTATATATGTCTTTTTTCTCATCTCTTATTGACTTGCTTTCTTTAACAAAGGAAGCATTTCCCTTTACTTGTTTTGATACCTGTAAAAAAGATTCTCATTCATTTTTAATACAGTTTTTCCTAACGTTTTTCATTTTTTGCTCGAATCGATCTTGGGTGAGTTGTTTCATGGTCTTGTTTTTAATGAGCTATAGGTATATATAGCTATAGGTAACACATAAGTAGTTTACTGACTGCACTCACTAACCTTTTGTAGGCAATGTATCAAATTCACCTTTGTTTTCACACTGGTAGGCAAATATTAACTTGATTATGGTATGTAGACCATCGTTTGAGTTATAGTAGCTTCGTTGAGTCTAACACATTCCACTTGGCCTCAAAGACCACATTTGCTGATAGCAAATTATAGACAAGGAAAAATGAAATATATTAGTACAACAGAAAGAATTGGAAGTGTATTATTTAAGAAAATCTATATAGTGGTGATAGTAAATGCACTAGAAGTTCTTAGAAGGGTAATACCTAAATGATTCACTAAGAGGCGCCTGGGTGGCTCAGTGGGTTAAGTGTCCGCCTTCAGCTCAGGTCATGATCTCTGGGCCCTGGGATGGAGTCCTACATCGGACTCCTTGGTCAGCAGGGAGCCTGCTTCTCCCTCTACCTGCTGCTCCAGCCCTGCTTGTGCTCTGTTGCTCTCTGACAAATATATAAATAAAATCTTTTAAAAAATGATTCATTTAGTTACTAAATAAATCATTAAGTTATTTAGTTTAAACTATGTCAAATTTTGACATAATTTTGACTTGGTTTAGCTTGGTTTAATGATATAACGTTTTCCTACAATTTTGTCACTGGACATGTATTCATGGAGCCATAGATGAAGTCTTTATAAAATTATCTATGTTAAAAAGCAGTTATCGGTTAAGTCTCTGCCTTTGGCTCAGCTCATGATCTCAGGGTCTGGGATCGAGTCCCATGTCAGGCTCCCTGCTTCACAGGGAGTCTGCTTCTCCCTCTGCCCCTCTCCTTCCCCCCTAGTTCCTTCAATCTCTCTCTGTCTCTCTCAAATAAATAAATAAAATCTTTTAAAAAAAGCAATTAAACTTTTAAAAAGGAGCAACTTTATTTGGTTAGAAAAAATCTTGACTTTATTTCATGAAAAGCAATGACATGAAGTGTTATTTCCTGTGTAATATACACTCTCTCTAACATGGGAACAAATTTTGATTCATAGTGAGAAATTTGTACCACAAAACAACATCACAAAAAAAAAAAATCACAACTTTTGTTGACTTTGTATACAAGTTAACTTATATAGAAAGATAAATAAAACTCCATTATGAATTCTTAAATTTACTATTTGATTTTCAAAATAATCCATGATGGGTATGCTCACCATCAAACAGGAGAAATAAGAAACTGTTTACAGTTGATAAAAATTACTCAACTTTTATAATGGACAGATAACAGAGATACTTGTTATAGTGCCAAAATGTTATCTATGGACTTAATTTGTCAGAATGTACATAAATTTAATTTTGTTTTTATATTAAAAGATCTATGCTTATAATCCTAATATGTAAAGCAAAGCTTTTGACTTTGTGTTGATTAATATGTAAAACTTTAACTCTGTTGATACCAAATATTTTTCTATATCTAGGATTGTTTGAAATTGATAATTATAAAAGTACATATCAATATTTAGAATTTATTTACATTTTTAAATGAAATTTTAAAAGGCTTCTAAAAGGCTAGGTCATTAAACTTCATGTTTATGTGTATGTGTGTATGTCTATATGGGGGTATGTGATGGAAGAATATTTAGCTTATTTGTGCATATATACGTGTGTGGTATATATGTATATATGTGTGTATACATTTATATACCTATTTATAAGCATATATGTATGCATGCCAAAATATTAGAACCTGGCAATTAACCTATTGTTATTCTTTCCTCCCAAATACTGGGTTCTAGAATCTGCTTTTCTCATATCAGCCACCACAGTCAAGCAGCCGCTTTTCGGTCTCCCAGACTGGTGATCTCACTATCACTAACGTCCAGCGGTCTGATGTCGGTTATTATATCTGCCAGACTTTAAACGTTGCCGGAAGTATCATCACAAAAGCATATTTGGAAGTTACTGATGGTAAAGTAGAGCATTTTATTTCAAAATGTTCAAATTTGGCTTATGATCTAAAGAGAGTGTCAGTAAATGTGTTTATTTCTACCGTGTCTCCTTTCTGAGAACAGTTTTGGTGTAAAGCTAAAAAGGATGTCAATACAATGACTAAGTCTGAAAATATTCTTATTTTAACTTGGCTGTACTATAAATTTCTAGCATCAAGTGAGATCCATAAAAGCACAGCAGTGAAACAAGAAGAAGTTTATACTGAATAGCTATACATGGGAATGTTTCCATGTTTTAGAAAACAAAGTTATTTTAAAACCTCTTAGTGTAGAAAATCATTTTTTCTCACCAAATTAAGGAGATAAAATGAATTGCTGATAAGTCCTACTCACAACTCATTATAATGAACAAGTTTTCCATGAATAATGTGATTTTGTCCTGTTTATCAACTTCCTTAAACCTGATCAATTAATGCCAAATACATTATGAAGACACAGTGATGGAAACAATCTTCAAACCGTGAGATAGAGATTAGTAATAATTTGAGAAGAAAAGAAAAAAAAAGTATACATATAAATGCATAAAAACATATATACATGTGTGTATATATATATATGCCTAAAATAAATATATACACATACCATATTCATTCATTTTGTTGCTATATAGTATTCTATTGTATAAATAGCTCACAATTTATTTATGTGCTCTTCCACTGATAGATTGCTTTAAGTTTAGGGTTTTTTTTAACAAAGTAAATATTCCTCTACAAATCTATAAATGGGCACACGCACTAAATTATCTCGGTTTGCCTTTTGGCAGATGAATGTACCCATTTTCTTTCTCATTTTCTCATATATTCCAGGTACAAGTTTTTATCAGATATATATTATAAATATTTAGTTTCAGTTATTCTCCTAATGATGATTTTAAGGCTTAAATCACTAATTTTGATTAGGACCAATGTATTATTTTTCTTTTGTAGTTGGTGCTTTTATTTATTAATTTTTTTTAAGATTTTTTATTTATTTATTTGACAGAGAGAGAGATCACAAGTAGGCAGAGAGTCAGGCAGAGAGAGTGGGGGAAGCAGGCTCCCCGCTGAGCAGAGAGCCTGATGTGGGGCTCGATTCCAGGACCCTGAGATCATGACCTGAGCTGAAGGCAGAGGTTTTTTTTTTTTGTTTTGTTTTTTTGTTGTTTTTTTTTTAAAGACTTTTTTTTGGGTTTAGATTTTATTTATTCATTCGACAGAGAGAGAGATCACAAGTAGGCAGACAGGCAGGCAGAGAGAGAGAGGGGGAAGCAGGCTCCCCGCTGAGCAGAGAGCCCGATGTGGGGCTCGATCCCAGGACCCTGAGATCATGACCTGAGCCGAAGGCAGAGGCTTTAACCCACTGAGCCATCCAGGCGCCCCCGAAGGCAGAGGTTTTAACCCACTGAGCCACCCAGGTGCCCCAGTAGTTGGTACTTTTAATTTTCTGTCCTATCTTAAGACCATGTAGATGTTCTACGTCTTCTTTTAGAAGTTTCATTGTCTATACTTCTAAGATTCAAGTTTTTAATCCATTTTAAATTATCTTTTGTGTATGGTATAAAACAAGGATCAAAATTCCTTTTCCCCTCTATATGGATACTAATGGTTCCAGCATCATTTATGGAAAAGAAGTATTTTCCTTACTGAACTACAGTGGCATCTTAATCATAATTCAGATAAACATAAATGTGTGAGTCTGCTTCTATCCTCTCTGTTATATTCCCTTTATATATTCATGCGAATATGTATGGTCTTAATTATTGTAGCTTTATAGTAAGTCTTAAAAACAGGTAATGTAAGTCTCCCACTTTGCTTTTCTTGTTTTGAGTTGACTATTAGAGGTCCTCTGAAATTTCTTATAAATTTTAAAATGACCTTGTCAATTTCCACACACACACACACACACACACACACACACACACCCTAAAGAACAACAACAAAAAAATCTGAAGTTTTAATTTTGATTTCACTTAAATTATTGAGTAGTTTAGGAAGAGCTAACATCTTAATCTTAGTCTTCCAATTTAGGGAAATGGTATATATTCCATATATATCTCTCAATTTATTTAGATCTTTATTCTCTCAACAATGTTTTATGGTTTTCAGGGTAGAAAGCTTCCCTATTTTGAAAGACTTATACCTATGACATTTTATGATTTTGATGTGACTGCGTATTATGTATATATAAATATGTATATTTCAAAAATATATATATTTCATTATTTTACTGTTTGAGGCCAGATGTACAATTGATTCTTTGTATATTAACCCCATATCCAGCAACTTGCTCAATCATATATAAGAGTTCGTAGGTAGGTTATTTTGACATTGTTATGAATAAAATGTGTCAACTGCAAATAAAACCAGTTTTACTTCGTCTTTCCAATATTTATACATTTTATTTCTCTTGTCCTGTACTATCTGTGATCTCTAATATAATGAATAGAACTGATGATAGTGGAATATATTTCTTGATCCTAACCTCAGGGGGAAAGTAAGTATAATGTTAGCGAAGATTTTAAAGATAGAATTTTGGGGTGCCTGGGTGGCTCAGTGGTTAAGCGTCTGCCTTTGGCTCAGGTGAGGATCCCTGGGTCCTGGGATCGAGCCCCGCATCGGACTCTCTGCCAGCGGGAAGCCTGCTTCTCCCTCTCCCACTCCCCTTGCTTTTGTTCCCTCTCTCACTGTCTCTCTCTCTGTCAAATAAATAAATAAAAATCTTTAAAAAAAAATTAAAAAATTAAATTAGAATTTTGAAATTAAAAAAAATCTGGAGGAAATTTTTAATACATTAATCTGATTATTTTGTTTCTTAGTGTTCTCAGAATAGTTTATATTTCCTAATACACTTTACAATTTATGATCTGACCTCTGTAGTCTCAGCTTTGAATACTATATTTGCTTACATGCCCTCACTTTCTTGTGTTTGCTATGCTCTTTTATCTGAAGACTTCTGCACATGCTGTTTCTACTGACTTGAAATTTCACTTACTTCAAAAAGCATTCCCTCACTCCTCAAATATGAGCATTCTCCACCCTGCCATCTATACAAAGATTATATCCTATACTTTCCTGTGTTCTCTATTTATTTTCTTGTATTCTTCATTAGACATTAAGTTCCATGATTGTAGGGCCCATGTCTGTCCAATAAATACATACACGGTATCAGACTATCAAAGTCTGACACATGGTATATACTCCATAGATAATTTTTGAAAGAATGGATGAAACATGGATGCAATGAACAGCTAACTCTTAGTTAAATCAGAATTCAAAATTATGGCTGTCTCATTCAAAAGCCCCAACTCTTACCTCTGTCTGTGATACATATTATACATTATTGGCCCCAATTAGTTAGAATGACCTAAAATGTTTTTACAATTTCTTACATATATTAAAGCTATTAAATGATGGCTGTAAAGACCACGTAATGGATTTGCTAATGATCAATATAACCAATATGTAGAAGTGGAACACAGAATGGCACAATTTTTAATTGCAACTTTATAAGACAACTTTATATATACAAGCAACTTCTATATATAGTTGTACATGAAAAACAGCCAAAGAAAACTATGGTAAAATATTTTCAAGTATTTCTTATTATTCTCATTAATAATTGAAAGCAAATCTTCGTACATACCATCTGATACTGCATTGTCATAAATTGCTATCTTTATGAAAATAGATCAAGGATAGCAATTTTTGCTAAACTAACACACAACAAAAACCTAACATTAAATGTCTCAATTCATTTTACAGTCTCTCGGGAGATTTGAGATGGTTTTGTGTTTACTGGGGTGAGACTGTATTTTGAGTTTTGTTTTCTCTTTTGGAATTCATTGCTATTGTACACACAACTTAACAAGCAGGTACTCATTCTTCACAGGTAAACGGTTATTACTGTGAGTGCTGTCGATATCAGTGTTTGCATGTTATCAAGTCAAGTCCCGAGTATAGCTAGTAGACAGAATAGTTTTCTGGATGCTATTTGACTTTAGCTTCTTGACCTTTCTTTATTGTTTGCAAACAGAACAAAGACAAAGACAGAATAGAACACGAGGCACAGAATTTGGTGGAGTAGGAGCTGCCTTTGAAATGATATTTGTAGCTGTGGTCAAACCCCAAGTAGCATTTGACCCAGGAACATAGAAATTTCTATCACCTATTTAATTGAAAATGTTTCTTTTCTTTATTACTACAATGTGAGAAAATTAGTTAATGATTACCAAATGCTGTATAAAATTTAAAATCACTTGCATTGATCTTTCAAAAGTTATTGATATACAATGAAACGAGTGTTCACTTCTTTTCAGAAAAGAGAGACCTGACAGTTACCAACTAGTCCATTGGGACAGGTGACTTGTACTTCCCTAACTAACTCATAAGTTTGTAAGATATGTTTGTGAACTGAGAGCAATTGTGATACATAGTTCTGATATTTGTTGGTCTATAAATAGGAACTTTTCCTACTTAAACCAGTCAATATATGTATGTTATTTTGGGCTTTTTTCTTTTTTTAATATACATATATTGAAATTTTATTTTTTTATTATTAACATATAATGTATTATTTGTTTTGGGCTACAGGTCTGTGATTCATCAGTCCTACACAATACCCAGTGCTCAGCACAACACATACCCTCCCCAATGTCCATCACCCAGACACCCCGATCCCCCTCCCCTCCAGCAACCCTCAGGTTGTTTCCTGAGATTAAAAGTCTTTTATTTTTTTTCACTCAGTTATTATATGAACATATTTCTATGTATTAACATAGTCTTCATGATCATTGCTTTTGAGGTAACAAAATATGACTTCTGATGGTATGCTCTAATATTTTTTAGGATCTTTCTATATTTCATGAGTGTGAGGAAAAGATAGGAAAACTTGCTAAACTCTGCTGTAACGGGTTATACCACCTGTGGCCCTGTCTATACCAGCACCACTACCGCAGCCAACACCACTATACTGATACCTGTTAATACTAAATTGCAGTGCTTCCTTTGTGTCAGGCACTAATGCAAAGAACTGTTCACATACCAACAATTTTAAATTTGACAACATCTCATGTTAAGAAATGAAGGCGGAGAGTGGTAAAAAAGTACGGATCATATGCAGCAGAAATGAGATTTTTTTTTTTAAGATTTTATTTACTTATTTGACAGAGTTTGCAAGTAGGCAGAGAGGCAGGCAGAGAGAGAGGGGGAAGCAGGCTCCCCACTGAGCAGAGAGCCCGATGCGGGGCTCGATCCCAGGACCCTGAGATCATGACCTGAGCCGAAGGCAGAGGCTTTAACTCACTGAGCCACCCAGGCACCCCAGAAATGAGATTTACAACAAAATCTGGTACTGTCCAGGATGGTAGCCAGCTGCCACATGAGACTATTTAAAATAGAATTTCAATTACTTAAAGAATATTAAAATTATACATCCTGTTCCTTAATCACGCTAACCAGATTCAGATGCTCAGCATCCACTGGACGCTCTTGGCATCTGTGTTGGAGCACACAGTTATGGAGCGTTTTCTTTTTTTAAAAAAGATTTTATTTATTTGAGAGAGAGAGAACACAAGGGTGGGGTGAGGGGCCGAGAGAGAAGCAGACTTCCTCCTGAGCAAGGAGCCTGATGTGGGACTCGATTCCGGATCTCTGGGATCCTGACCTAAGCTAAAGGCAGACGCTCAACCCCCTGAGCCACCCAGGCACCCTGGAACGCTTTCATTTTAGGGCCACATCTTTCTCCAAGATGTACTTACTCAGTTTGTTAAAACTCATTCTAATAATGATAATTCCTTTTAATAATGCCAGTGTAAAATATTAGACCCGGAATTTGATGTTCTTCTCATAAATCCTAAATTTAGGTTTGACTCAGAAAGGTACTACACTCTTTAGTTTGTGAAAATGTAAATATTTTATCAGCATTTTATTCTACCCTGTGATAACAACAAAATGTTTCATTTTTTTCTACCTGAAAACATGAAATTGCTTTAATGAAATCCTTCAGCTCTGGTTTACCTATTAGTTTTTTACAGAACAGGGTAAGTGGCAATATCAAAATTCATACATATGTCTAGCTTTTTGCAATTAGCAAAGCACGTTCATATCTATCATTCCATTTAAATCTTCATAGCAATCCCTTGAGCTGGCTGTAACATTATTATCTTCCAATTACAGATAAGACAAAAGAAAACTGAGGCTTAGGGAGTTTAAGGAAGCGGCCCAAAGGCTGATAATCAACCCTACACTTCTTCTCTTGCCTTATTTTTGTAAACT
>CM052898.1:164893587-164924849 GCA_028534135.1 Potos flavus
GATTGGGAAATTTTTACCCACGTAATTCTGTTAATAGAATTCCAGGATAGAAAGAGCTCAATCATATTGACTTGTAAATTCTAAAAGCCCAAAGCCCATTTTGGAATCCAAAATGTCAGACATGTTGGTATGATATCATATTTTTTTCTGTTGGACAAAAAACAGTTCTCAGATATCAAATTGGCTTTAAGGGCGCCTGGGTGGCTCAGTGAGTTAAAGCCTCTGCCTTCAGCTCAGGTCATGATCTCAGGGTCCTAGGATCAAGCCCCGCATCATGCTCTCTGCTCTGCAGGGAGCCTGCTTCCCCTCTCTCTCTGCCTGCCTCTCTGCCTACTTGTGATCTCTCTCCTCTCTGTCAAATAAATAAATAAAATCTTTAAAAAAAATCAAGTTGGCTTTAGTTCATTCATGAAAATGTGTCTCATAAGTTTCCTTGGGGTAGGTGGTTTCTTATTGTGTTTGATTTTTACATATCTCAAAGTTTAAAAAGTACACATTCCACTTCTCACCACTAGACATTTACTTCACCATCTACATTTTTTTTTTAAGATGTATTATTTGACAGAGCAAGCACAAGCAGGGGGAGCAGCAGGCAGAGGGAGAGGGAGAAGAAGGCTTCCCGCCGAGCAGGGAGCCCGATGCGGGGCTCGATCCCAGAACCCTGGGATCACAACCCGAGCCAAAGGCAGACACTTAACTGAGCCACCCAGCCACCCCGCCATCCACAATTCTTATTTCCTTCTTGGACTCTTGCGTTGAATAGGTCCCTTGATAGTGCAGCAAGCTCGCTTGGTCATTTGAAAGGAGTACATGATATCTCATTTTAACATCCTGAATCAGAGCATCATAGAAATGCATGCTGAATAATGCATGTCTCCTACTTTAAGTACTTGTTTAATTAGTTTGTTTCAAAGCCTAGAGCAACTGCTGTTGCTTGGATGATTAGAAAATTGCTTCCAGTTGTAGAAATCTATTTCCTGTTGTTTCTTTTGGCAGTGATCGCAGACCGGCCTCCCCCCGTCATTCGACAAGGTCCTGTGAATCAGACTGTAGCAGTGGATGGTACTTTAGTACTCAGCTGTGTGGCCACAGGCAGTCCGGTGCCCACGATTCTGTGGAGAAAGGATGGAGTCCTTATTTCAACCCAAGATTCTCGAATCAAGCAGCTGGAGACAGGAGTGCTGCAGATCCGATACGCTAAGGTAACCTGAAATGACACCCTGGCTTTCCCGTTTTGCTCCATTTCATGTTTGTCTGAAGCCCCCAGGGCTCAAGTCTCAAGTTTTAGAGTCAATGAAATGCTAAATAACGGTACTGATACATTTTTAATTGATGCTTTATTCTTTCGGACCCCCCGCTGTGTATATTTAAGATGATGTGACTCATAACTTAGTTCATAGCAAGTAATTGAAGGGTTTAGATGGAGGAGAAAAAAAGATTTTTGAGACCTATTGAGGAAAGTAAGGAGGGATTTGTGGGAGAAAAAATACCTTCCAGGTAGTGACATGAGGCACTCATTCCATAAAAGCATTTTTTAAAGAGATTTTTCCAGTACCATGTTATCTACAATGCCCTTGGAGAGGTCTTCTGTTGTGAATATTTGGTTCAACATTCTGCAGTTGCGGGATACTGTCCATGCAAACAAAAGCCAGGTAGCAATGTACACACCGAGTGTACATAGCGAATCAGAACGTTAAATGATGAAAAGCCTGCAAGTTTGTGAGAACAATTGAGGGATTTACCTTCCCAGGACATCACATCCCATACCTGTTCTTTCAAGACTGTGTTGTTTTGTTTTGCTTTTTCCTTTTCTTTTAGGTCAAGATCAGACAGGCTCACAAGGCATATGAAAGGATAGCTTTGACAGCAATAAACATAAATTTCAATCGCTTTATTGCCTATTGTGGGTGGCTTCTTGGGAGTTTTGGATCAGCCTAACAGTTCATTGTACATGCCATGAAGGTTAATATGTTGTACTTCTTTGTGACAACGATTGCAATTTTGTTATTACGGTTGCCAGAGCGAGATGGCAGCATTCTTACTTTATCAAAGGAGTTGTTACCTTAGGCAGAGGCCCGTGGGTTCATTAGGTTGGTGATGATTTTAAAGCTGAACATGTGACCCCTGTTTGTTTCCTGGCATTTAGTCTTTAGAAGGGAGAGAGCGCCTTCATTCCAGCTGAGGTTTGACTTATTAAACAGGTTAAAAAAAATAATAAAATGGGGGGGAGAGTAAATACTTTGAGAAGAGATCATTTTATGTTTATCCTTTTTTTCTGTAATATCTGTTTATCTCAGATATCCATATGCATGTAACTTTGATAAAATAGGAAATAGCAAGAATAGTCATTGGCTAAATTTTATCAGCCTTACTATGTGACAGGAAATTGGAAGATACAACTTAGTAATAAAGATTAACCCTTTGAATTTGAATACCTTATTGTTTATTGTCCCTGACACTAAAAACAACTGCTATGGTAAAGCATTAAATGTTATATTTTATTATACAATTAAAATAACCATATAAAATCCTTTTTTCCATGTTCCTGCAGTATTTTCCTTCCTATTCAATAAAAATATATTCAATTAACAGAACGTTTCTGGATACTGAATTTTAATGCTGTTATCCATATTCATGGGACATATACAAAACTATAATTGCTTTTCCAGCCCATTGAGCTCTCAATTGTTCCAAATATTTATTTTCCGTCTATCTTCTCAGCTGGGCGACACAGGTCGGTACACCTGCATTGCATCGACCCCCAGTGGTGAAGCAACATGGAGTGCTTACATTGAAGTCCAAGGTAAATTAGCTAGAATTTTTAACTTAAAGCTTGCCGTGCAGTCGTTTACTTGCTGGTAAATGGATGAAGTAGATGTCCCGATGCCTGAATAGGTATAGAATGGTGTCATCTACCTTTCTGTGCTTATCTGTATATGTGCAAACGTCTTTTTTCTGTATCTCCTTTATTAGAATTTGGAGTTCCAGTTCAGCCTCCAAGACCCACCGACCCAAATTTAATCCCTAGTGCCCCCTCAAAACCCGAAGTTACAGATGTCAGCAGAAATACAGTAACATTGTCATGGCAACCAAATTTGAATTCGGGTGCAACTCCAACATCTTATATTATAGAAGCCTTCAGGTAGAGTAAAGATGATGTTTCCTAGTTGGTCCTTTTTTTTGGCTTACTATTAAATATGCATGTTCTAACTTGTGTATCTGTCCTTAGCCATGCATCTGGTAGCAGCTGGCAGACGGTAGCAGAGAATGTGAAAACAGAAACATTTGCCATTAAAGGACTCAAACCTAATGCAATTTACCTTTTCCTTGTGAGGGCAGCGAATGCATATGGAATTAGTGATCCAAGCCAGATATCAGATCCAGTGAAAACACAAGGTAAGTACTGATTTATTCAACCTTGTGACACCTACTTATTCCTGGATGTTATACTTTTATAAGTCAATAATTTGTACTGCGTACATGCTACGATTGTATATGTAATGCAGATCTGTTCTTTCAGTTGCTCCATTAATTTTTAATACACAAACAACAATGTCTGCAAACTTTATTGTTTTCTGGACTAAGTACTCTAAGATAAGATTAATAACAAAGAGCAGTGTCTCTCATTTTATAAAATCATGATCCAATCAGACAAAAGTATTGTGTATTTTTATATTATATTTGATTTCTCCCCCTACAAAGCATGGGAGAAGATACTTTAGGTCGATATGTTGTTTGGTCTTTCATTGTCAATTATATGAGCCATGCTATAATGAACTTTTACTGAAAGTCATGTGTATTTTGATCAAAGCTGGGTTAAAGAAACAGATAAAAAGGAAAAAATGAATATAATGTGGAAACTAATAAATATCTGGAGCAAATTAGAAATTTGCTCACTTGGGCCACATTCTGGATATATTGCCTTTTATTGTGAATAAAAAAGTATGTTTAGTTTTCAACAGATGACCTCCTATCCACCACCATGCCCCACTTACAATTTTAAAGTTTTAATAGGAGCGAAATTCACATATTGAATAAAAAGGTGATTTGATTCAGTCTTTACTCTTTTTTTAACATTGTTATTGTCACTAAAATATGCTTCTTTTTGTATTAATAGAAAAAGAGAATTCTAGATGGTAGTGATAGAAATATGCCATTATTTTCTCAACGTTCGGAGGAATCATAATATGTCCATCTTGAGTTTACCTTTCCAAAGGGAGGGAAAAACGTAACTTAGTTATAGTGATAGAAACAAGTTGTGCACACAAGGATTGAAAGACTTAGCTAATTTTTACTGGTCTTAGAAAGGGTCTGCTGCCCGTTTTGCTTGTTTTGTCTTCTCTGATGAGTGTATAAAGAATCTTTTTGGAAGGACCTTTTGCTTCCGACTTCACACAGAAAGCAAACTGAGTTGTAGAACATGTCCCTGTTTGTCTCCTGCTGTGTGAATTTAACACACCCAAGTGCCTATATTTGCAATTATGAGTCACCTCATCAGGAACGTTAATATTCTTGGAGCCTGCCTTAACACACTTTGAGGTTTTCAATATTAGATACGCATTTGTAAAGAATGCAGACACAATGACAGCTGTAAAGTGAATCTAAATTTTTGTCCCGAGTGCAATGGTCTCTACCTAGGAGACTCCTCAGTTTTGATTGATACATAGTCCTGTGAATGATTTTGGAGTCTACATCTGCGTTTGTAAATGAGGAGGGAGTTCACACTTAATCTGAAAATTAATTTAAGTCTTTTTACATTTTAACTGACTTATTTTTACACACGAGTAGCTAGGGGAACAACCTAAGTGAAATAAACCCATGTCATTTGGAAGACTGGAAATATGGTGAACTAGGCCTGCCATTTTGAAATCAAAGGATTTTTAATCTCACCTCCCAAACCTATGAGCTATGTAGCCCTGACCAAGTTAGTTTGTCTTGAGCTCCAGTTTCATCACTTATAAAATGAAGCTAAAAATAGGCACTCCACAGGTTTGGACAAGGATTAATTAATTTATGAGAATATAAGACTCGGATTTTTTTTCTGTTTTCTGCCATAAGAATTTGTTATTGGACTCATGTTTCTTTCACTGTCTGGACTAAAAATAAAGGGAGTTGATAAACTTTGCAGATATCATTAAACTGAGAAAGACGGGCTGAGGAATGAGAGCATCAGAATTAACTATCTCAACAGACTGAAAGGATGGGTCAGCACTAACAAGATTCAATTAATGGAGCAATTCAGAAGTGTGCCACTTAAACTTAAGGTTTAAAACTTTGTTGTGGAGGGATAGACTAAGGATACCAAGCTTAAAGGGGGGGGGCACACAGGTCTCAGTATTTGAAGTAAATTAAAACACCAATTTTTTTTGTAAGGTTTTATTTATTTATTTGTCAGAGAGAGAGAGAGAGATAGCACAAGCAGGCAGCGTGGCAGGCAGAGCGAGAAGCAGGCTCCCCACTAAGCAAGGAGCCCGATGCAGGACTCTATCCCAGCATCCTGGGATCATGACCTGAGCCAAAGGCAGGGGCTTAACCCGCTGAGCCACCCACGCATCCCTAAAACACCAATTTGAGCCAACTGATTGATGTCATTGCCAAAAGAACAAATGTAGTCTTACCTGGCATTAGCAGAATCACGTCTGGATCAAGCAATCCCTTCCCTTTACTCTGAACTGGTCAGGTTATGAATAGAATAATGTGCTCCTTTTTGAACACCACATTTTCAGGTAGACTTTTATTATTATTAATATATAATGTATTCTTTGCTTCAGGGGTACAAGTCTGTGAATCACCAGTCTTACACAATTCACAGCACTCAACCGTAGCATATACCCTCCCCAATGTCCATCACCCAGCCACCCTATCCCTACCCCCCCATCCCCCAGCAACCCTCAGTTTGTTTCCTGAGATTAAGAGTCTCTTATGGTTTATCTTCCTCCCTGGTCCCATTTGTTTCCTTTTTTCCTCCCTGCCCCCCATGACCCCGACCCTGCCTCTCAAATTTTCAGGTAGACTTTTAAGAGGTCGACAAGGGGGTTAGTTGGTAGGGTTACACTGAAGGCTGAAAATCACATCATTGGAAAAGAAATTTAGGGATCTTGGCATGTTTTCCTCCAAAAATAATAAAGTTAGAGTTGACATGACATTTTTTTCCTTAACATTTTAAGAGACCATCATGTGAAAAGGGTATGCGTATTTTAACCCCAGGCAGCAAAATAGGACCAAGGAGTAGAAGTAACATTGAGGAAGAGTTCATTGTCTAGTTCTTGGACTGCTATTAAGATACTGTGAAGCTCAGCTGAAGATTAGGCTAATACCGGTTGTAGCAGGAACTTGGGGAAAAACCTGGAAGAAAGTACAGAGTATTTGTGTAGTAAGGATAAGAAGAGCCAGGGGTAGAGGGCATTCAGGAGAGATTTGTTGGAAGTTGATTCATAAGAGAACAGCCATAATTTCTCTAACGATTTCTATAACATGGCTGCAAAGAAGCCTTCCCCAAGTAGAGATTCCTGTGAAGGAGTTGGGTAGGGTTAGAGGGACAAGGCACCGTTTCCAATTCAGAACTCAGGTCGACTCATGTCACAGTTGGAGTTAGAGCTTTGTCAGAGGTAATCAAGATCTGTTTTCTCCAAAACAAGACTCGATAATACAAATGCAAGGAAGATGACATGAGTCGCGGGCAAGTAGGGTGTGTGTTGGCCATTGCTGAGATGATGCGCTTGTTGCCACTGTAACTACTGTGTTTTCTCCACGTGTCCTATTTGCATAGCGTTCTGAGTCCTATCATTGAAGAATATATACACAGACACAGAATACACCACGTACATATGGTATAGACAATAAGAACTCAGTCATTGTAAATAATGAAGCAGGGCCTGGATAATCTCTCTTCAGAGACTGTGTCTAGGGAATTCCAACACTGGGGAAGCAGCCGGGTAGAATTACAATCTAAAATTTCCTCCAGGTTAATTCTGAATGTTCGAAAGGACCTTTTACATTATAATACATTTTTTTTCTCAAGAGGAGGAAAAGGACAAGAATAATAAAAGGACCAATTCATAAACTTTTCAACATTGTTAGATATTACTTTTCATTTTTCTCTCTGATGGGCCATTTTCTAAATATTCTAGGCTGCTGTTGCCAAAACAGTTACACCAGGCAAGGGAGTTTCGTAGTTTTCATGAAGGGATTGACTGACAAGTTTATCTCAAACCGAAGAAATTAGAGATGGTGATGAAAATCATAGTAGTTACCATTTAAAATGGTTATTTACATATTTGAGGATACTTCCTGAAAGGCAGAAGATTCCCTGAGGATAGAAGCTTACATATGAGAAGACATATTTAAAAGCTGATGTAACATACGTTTTTCATACAATTATTCCCTTTCACTCAACCATTATTTATTAAGCACATTCTAAATGTATGGTACAGGGCTAGGGGTTCTGGATTCACAAAGATTAACCCAGTCCCTGCCTTCAAGACAAGGACTTCATATGACTTACAAAACACTGTTCTCACAGCAACCCTCAGAAATATCTGCCATTGCTATTGCCATTTGCCAGATGAGGAAACAGAAAAATAGCAAGGTTAGGAAATCTTCCCCATATTTCATGGCTGATAAGTTGCTGAGTTGGGGTGCAAACCCAAGTCTGTCTTATTGCAAGGACTTCATGCTTGCCCCAGAGATAATAGCTAGAGTCATAGGAGCAAAAGAAACCAGTAGGGAAGGAAGAATATTGGAGAGGGGAGGGTGACAGGCAAGTGCTTTCCATCTCTAGGCTGTGGTAATAGGTTGCCTGAGGGCCAACGTTAGCCAAGGATATTTGTGAGGGATGCTAAAGTATGAGAAGCCAAAATTATCTGTTGTTTTTATCATTTTGCTTATTTATGAGCTTAATTGATGGGTATAGTATATGCACAGTCAAGGGTATTATATCTAAGAGTGTTAAATAGCACTCTTGATCTGTCTTCTATTTGCCTGACTTCCATGGAGTCCCTCAAAACGTAACAACCAGGGGCATCTGGGTGGCTCAGTCATTAAGCATCTGCCTTCGGCTCAGGTCATGATCCCAGGGTCCTGGGATCAAACCCCGCATCAGGCTCCCTGCTCAGCGGGAAGCCTGCTTCTCCCTTTCCATTCCCCCTGCTTGTATTCCCTCTCTCACTGTGTCTCTCTCTGTCAAATAAATAAATAAAATCTTAAAAAAATGTTTAGAAGAACCTAACAACCTCACTTTTTTCTGTTGGTTCCAAGTTTTTATTTAAATTCTAGTTAGTTAACATGTAGTGTAATATTGGACAACCTCATTTTTAATAAACATATTTTTTGCTTCTTGTTTAGAATATCTTTAAAGATATTTAGTCATTCAGAAAACTAAAATCTCATTTCTCACTGTTTATGGGTTGGTAAATACTCTAGAATATATATGCCAACATATATATGTTGAGAAAGAGAATTCTGGCCACAAAAATCCTTTACTTTCTTCCCTACTTCACCCTGTGTTCCCTTTTATCGCTTATTTCTCTTTTAAGATTTTATTTATTTATTTGAGAGAGAGAAAGGAGCAGAGGGAGAGGGCCAAGCAGCCCCTGCGCTGAGCATGGAGACCAACGCAGGGCTCAATCCCATGACCCTGAGATCATGACCTGAACTGAAATCAAGAATCGGGTACTTAACCAACTGAGCCACCCGAGCACCCCCCCATTTATTATTGTAAGCAAAGCAAAATATCTGTATTTAGAAAACCTCTTTAGCAATGGGCAATTTTTATTGAGTACAGACTTGAGAATTTTAACAAAACCCCTCCTGATTGGGGGAAAATGTAAATGAACACTAACATAATGAACATTAGTAATAGTTTAATTCTTACTTATAACATAAATAAACACTAGTAAATAGTTTAATTCTTACTTTGTTATTGGTCTCCTTTCTTAAATTTTGGTGTTCTCAAGATTAAGTACTTTTTATGTAACCTTCTTTATAGTGATACAAAAACTGAATTAAAAAGGAAGCCATTAAATAGATGGTTAGGTGCTCTTTTCTCACCAGATTTATTTTGTCATTCTTTTTTTTTTTGAAAGATTTTATTTATTTATTTGACAGAGAGAGAGATCACAAGTAGACAGAGAGGCAGACAGAGAGAGAGGGGGAAGCAGGCTCCCTGCTGAGCAGAGAGCCCGATGTGGGGCTCGATCCCAGGACCCTGAGATCATGACCTGAGCCGAAGGCAGAGGCTTTAACCCACTGAGCCACCCAGGCGCCCCATTATTTTGTCATTCTATTCTATTCTATTCTATTCATTTAGTTTTATTCCATTCCATTCCATTCCATTCTACTGGTGGCTTCCTTATCCCTCATCATAGCTACTACTACCTTACTGTATACCTTATTTAGGAAGACATCCAAGTTCATCTTATAAGATATAAGGTGTCTAATTTCTTTTTGTGCTTGCTTTACACTTATTATATGTTTCCATTCTTTTCATTACTCATCCACTCTATTGCAATTTCTGGCTCTTTTCTTTCTTGCATCGTCAGGATCACTATTGAATTTTGTAACAAACTCAGGGGATTGCACTAAGCCCCTCAACCTTGGTGAGAAAGCAATCATTACATGGTAGGAGGCACCCTCAGATGCTGCTTTTTGCCATTATTACCTTTGCTGCCCCCTCTTTCTTTCTTTCTGCATGCCCTCTGCTTGTTCTTTCTCTCTCTCTCTCTTTGTCCCCATCTTCCCTATGCTAATATAAAGATTAAGTTGTTCCCATTTTATTCTGTATCACAGGTTAGCTTGCGAGTTGGAATGATTCTTCTCTGACAGTGGCTCTGAATGCAAGGATTGTTCCACCGTGCTTTCATCCAAGTCAGTTCCGTTGCATAGGGTGGTAACATGGTCTTCTTGGATTATTGCAGATGTTCCCCCAACGAGTCAGGGAGTAGATCACAAGCAGGTCCAGAGAGAACTGGGAAATGTTGTACTGCACCTACACAACCCTACCATCCTTTCTTCCTCTTCAATCGAAGTACACTGGACGGTGAGTCATTACTGTTGCAATATTTGATTTCAGTTTCAATAAGCAGATGACTTCTGGGAGATCATTATATGAAAAAAATATTTATGGAACAGACAGTTTATGTATGTGTGTTGCCTACTTGTCCACCAATGACAACTTTATAATGTAATTGTTTGTTATGGTGCCTGTGCATTGGCTTTCAACAGAAAAAAGTTTCATGTTGTGTGTATTTTCTATTATACTGTGATAATAAACTGTCCCATTACCAAAGGAAAGAAGCACACAGTATTAATCACAAATATGTAACTTGTGATAGGATCATTATGATATAAATTTTTTTAGACTTTAGAAATATTTCTGAGTAGTATTAAATTGGCATTTAAAATCAGAAAGTTTTCTGATCCTTTTGATCCTGACATATCCCTAGATGTCTGTCACAGAGCTGCCGTGATGCCCAAAATTTCTGCATAAACCATAGAAATTAGTGTCTAATATTATCTATTAAGCTGAAAAGGTGACTGCGTTACAAAAGATAGTGATTGGTTTTTTGTATTCTAGTTTATATAAACTAGAAAACTATAAAGTGAAGCCAGATAGAATTTTTTGCATTTTGTCACATTTAATTTTCATCATTTTTAAATAAGTCAATATAAAGATATAAATGGTTGCATGTTTTATTTGTCGTTTTAATAGGTGGACCAACAGTCTCAGTATATTCAAGGATATAAAATTCTTTATCGGCCATCTGGAGCCAACCATGGTGAATCGGAGTGGTTAGTTTTTGAAGTGAGGACTCCAACCAAAAATAGCGTGGTTATCCCTGATCTCAGAAAGGGAGTCAACTATGAAATTAAGGCTCGTCCATTTTTTAATGAATTTCAAGGAACAGATAGTGAAATTAAATTTGCCAAAACTTTAGAAGAAGGCAAGTATAATGAAATGTGTGATTACTGTGCATTGTAGTACATTCGTTAGGTTTTTATTAACTTAATTGAAGAAATTTTAATGTTAATTATGACATTAGTTATTAACTGTCTTGAGGTTGAACATTAGATTTTGCTAAGAGAATTTGTCCAATTAGAACTGCTAAAAATCAAAATTCTGTAATACTTGACTTGCTTTAATAGCCTGTATAAAAATGTACAAATGTAAGCCATGTTTTACTTACTGGCATATGTAGGATATAGTCAATTGTCGAGAACTAAAATTCACATTTAAAGGTGAATGTGTTCTCAATTTGCTTGACTTTCCACTAATTATTTTCCATTCACTTATTGAATGTTACTTTGAGTAATGATTTATAGATAAGGTGAGTAATGTTTCAGTTTGCCCAGGACTTTCTGGGGTTAGCATTTTATGCTTATTCCTCATGTCCGTGGATGATTGGCTACCCTGTACCTGAAATTTCGATCTTAGTATTTGCATAAAGGTAAAAAAGGTTATGTGTCACAAGTATATTCTGTAAAAATAACCAGAATTTTCCCTAAAATCTGCTTATTATTTTGATCACAGAAATGATAGGATATAGTTGATGTCATGGATGATTAATACATATCTTTATACTTTGGAACATTTGCAGGGAGAACATGGGACTAAAGTTATAGGGTAGGAAGAATAAGAATTTTCCTGGGCTGTTGTGTGGAGATAATCTACATATCTTTGCTTATGGAAAATTCAAATAACAAGGCTTAGCAATATTGAGGAGAAACTTAAATCAGTTGGGATTATTGAGACTTGAATGAGATACATCTTTAAAACATATGGGTATATTGACATAGATTCGACATAGTTATGGGTATATTGACATAGATTTGACATAGTTATTACTTAACGTTAAATGTTGTGTCTGCTTTCAATGTTCTCTAATATATTTATAATGTATCCAATTTTTAAAACAATTTAATAGCACCCAGTGCCCCACCCCAGAGTGTAACTGTATCAAAGAATGATGGAAATGGAACTGCAATTCTTGTTAGTTGGCAGCCGCCTCCAGAAGACACTCAGAATGGAATGGTCCAAGAGTATAAGGTAATGCATATATAGTAATTACTGATGGACACCCTTCTGCCCCTACAAAGAAAAGCGAAAGAAAAAGCGTGTCTGAATTGTGGATATTTGGCGCCATCTCCTGGTCCATATAGCAACGTAAAATTATCTTTCTACTTTCCTGTTTTTTCAGTAATTGTGGAATAATTCTTTCTTAAGCCATTTGAAAAAAACAATTTAAAAGAAGTGATCTATAGGGTTACAAAATCTATAGATCCATATAATTTCACACAAACAACAAGTATGAACGCTAATAAAAAAGGGTGTTGTTTTTTTTTTTTTTACCTTAAAAAATAGCTTGAATATATTTTGCAGGATTGGGTTGCCCCATGGAATTGGCGATGAGTCAAATACTATCAAATAGGATTTGCTTTCTTTCTCTTTTTCTTTCTTTCTTTTTTTTTGACACATTTGAAGTTTTGGAACTTTGGAGCTAAGTTGGAAAACTTATTTTAATGTGCACAAAAATTTTTTTTCTTATGAACCTTGTTTTAGTCTCTAAACAAAATTTCATTTCTCAGAGGAGATTTGGTTATAAATTTATGTATGTTTAAATGAATTTTAAAAATATAAGATGGCAAGTGACTCAATCTGATAATCTGATAATTATTTTGACCTGTGAAGTCATCAGCTCTAATGATTAAATTTAGAGTCTTACATAGGTTTGTTTTGAGCAAATATTTTCAAAGCATGCCAAGATACAGTTAAAAACAAAGTTAGGCTCATGAGATGTATCCTATCAATGACTCTGTATTATAGGAAAGTCTTAATGATCTATGATAAATGAGTAATTGACAGATTGAATAAAGGAAATCTCAATAGAAAATAGATTTTACAAATCTTTTTTCAACATGTATGTAAACACATTGTACACTAGAAAAATTTCAACTGTAAAACATTTTTCCTCTAGATACAGCTTTATATTTCCATGATATCTGAGTATTTTTCTAGTTACTAGCTAAATCGTGATACTTAGTAGTTTATCTCACATACGTGAATATTTTACACTGTATCTATTGATACGAAACTGATATTAAAAAGGTGACCACATTTATCTTCTACAGATAATTAGATACTAACATTAGAATCACTTGTGGACTATTTTCCAAACATAGGTACCTGACCACCATTCTTGGAGATTCTGACCCGGTGGGTCTGATGGGGGGTTTGCATCCGTATTGGGGTAGAACTTTCCAAGGTGATTCTGATGTGCACGCTTGGTAAGGCTTGCCAAATAAAGACCATCGATGTTCTTTTGAGTAGCAAACTGATTTGGACCATAACCAGATATACTGAGCTTTGTTTTAGGCCTAATATTTTCTTAAAATGATTTTTAAAAACAAACTGAAAGCCTCTTCATGAAATTTTGCCAGAATTTTAAAAGGGTGACATTTTAAAGTATTTAAAATAATGCCATGAATGCCCTGTGAATGTCCTAAGATATTTCAAATTAGATCTTCTAGTGTCATTGAGTCATTAAAAGGTAAGAGTCTCCACAATCTAAGTGTTTTCTTGTGAATTTCAAGGTTATCTCAAGTCTGGGGAGTGACAGGATGCTATGGTTCTGTCTAGAAAAAATGAACTGTTATAGAGATCTTTAAGGATTTAAAATGAGGTGATGTCTCAGCTCTCAAGCAAAATTGTGTAATGCAGGCATTTTCCCCTAAGAGTCAAAACTCATTTCTCTCCAGAAGAAATGCAAAAGGGTGGATTTCACTTAACTTCATGGTCAATTTAAAATAATAAAATGCCTTTCAGAACCTGATTGACTGGTACAAAATCAGTTTGTGGCTTTGGTTCAGCTGCGTAATGTAATTGGGGAAAAAAAAAATCACAAAGGACTCTTTATTTCCAAATGGTCAGGACCTGGTATAGAGTCTGACCATTTGCTGGTGTTATGTATTGAAACTATATTAAAATAATATTAACTTCCAAAGGAAAAAAAAATGAAAGGTTATTGCTCACATGATAGGGGACACTGATACTCCGAGACTTATTTTAAATCCCATTTCCTATTACAGTTTAGACAATAGTCTATTTGAGGCTAATCCTACATGTTGCTTGAGGACATCATAAAGAATATAGAGCATTTTTACTACTCCCTGGATCATTTTCTTATGGTAACTGAGTCCAAATACTGTCATGCACCATATCCAACTTCTTAAACATTGCAGAAGATCACTCTATGGTTAAATAATCCTTTAGTGAAATTTAAATTAAGGATTGCAGTGTAGTTCAGAAGTCTTAATTTCCTGAAAATAATTTCCCATCACAAATATCCTTATCAAAGCTAATGAGCTATACAATAATTTTCTTATCGGAAGAACATTTTTCTTTCAAGTCAAATATGTATTGTTATTCTTTATGATCTCATCTATGTTATCAAAGACAAATTAATATTCCCATTTAAATACAAGGTCGGAGTGCTAATTTTCTCTCATGGATAGTAGTGCGACATGCCACAGCCTGAAGAGACTCCTAGAAGAGCCTAACTCCTTATGTCCAGTTTTATTTATTTATTTTTAAGGAAACTCTACATGCAACATGGGGCTCGAACTCAGGACCCCAAGATCAAGAGTTGCATGTTCTACTGACTGAGCCAGCCAGGCGTCCCTGTCCAGTTTTATTTTTAATAACCATATTTTTTTTATTATGTTATGTTAGTCACCATCATTGGTTTTTGATGTAGTGCTCCATGATTCATTGTTTACATATAACACCCAGGGCTCCATGCAATCCGTGCCCTCCTTAATACCCATCGCTGGGCTAGCCCATCCCCCCACCCCCCACCCCCTTAAAACCCTGTTTGTTTCTCAGAGTCCACAGCCCCTCATGGTTAAGGTACTTTAGATTAAGTTATTGTTCTTTATCTGGGTATACACAGTTTTTTCCAAAGCCCTTTTTTTCTGGTAAATAATTTCTAGGTGTTTAAAAAAAACTGATGATTTGGGCTGATAGGAGCCTGTGTCTTTGACCAAAAATGTGTAGACTTTCCTAATAGAATCCTTGAGCAGTATATGAGAAAAAGCGGTCTTAAAGGTACTGCTAACCCAAGACTGGAATGGAAGAGTCCACTCGGAACCAGATCCTAGGGGAAAATGACTTCTTCAGCATCCTGTATCAATCAGGTCCATGATAAGTCTGAACTTGGTCTCGGTCTAAAACCGAAACACCGTGTTGATCTTTGCATTAACTTAAATAATTACCAGCTTAAAATTCCTTTTGCTTTCCTTACAGGTTTGGTGTCTGGGCAATGAAACTCGCTATCATATAAACAAGACAGTGGATGGTTCCACCTTTTCTGTGGTCATTCCTTCTCTGGTTCCCGGGATCCGATACAGCGTAGAGGTGGCCGCCAGCACAGGGGCCGGGGCTGGGGTGAAGAGCGAGCCGCAGTTCATCCAGCTAGGTGAGAGCCCAGGTCTGGTTTGCCAGTCTGTCCCTGCACCCGTGGTCCTGCCTTTTTTGGTTTTTGGAAAGAAAGCAACAAAAATGATGTTAGCTTTATTTAAAATATAGGCATAATATATTGTATAAAACCTACCTATGTCTTATTATATAAATACATAATATGTTATGATTATATAAATACATAATATATATCATAACTAAACTGAAACTTAGTCACGCACACATTTTCAATTATATTTCAAGCAAAGATTGTTAGCATTCATCATCATCCTAATTCCGTCCTATTGAATTTTCTTTTCCTTTTTTTTTGTCCATTCAATAAATACTATTAATTGAACATCAAGGATACCTCAGTGAACTAGAAAGACACAGTCAGAAACTTCATAGAATTTATAGTTATTTGGATTTAAAAAAAAAAACAAAACTTCCATGAAAAAACTTAAACTAGGCATTAGAAGTTTAAACAATATACAATTTATATTTACCACTCCGATGTCTATTTAAAACTGTAACTGCTTTTTTAAAAATTAATTAATTAATTTGACAGAGAGAGAGATCCAAAGTAGGCAGAGAGGCAGGCAGAGAGAGAGGGGTAAGCAGGCTCCCTGCTGAGCAGAGAGCCCAATGCGGGGCTCAATCCCAGGACCCTGAGATCACGACCTGAGCCGAAGGCAGAGGTTTAACCGACTGAGCCACCCAGGAGCCCCAAAACTGTAATTGCTTTTTATAAGAAAAGATAGATTCCAATGTCAAGGAGAATTGGGATGCGGTTATATGCTAATTACTTAGGTAAATACCATGTGTGCGTCAGAAGTGGTTAGAGGCATTAGGAAAAACATTTAGAAAAAAACTGACAGAGAAGCCTTGTTACTACAGTTTCCTATAGGGAATGTGGCATGAATATGAAATAGAAATCAGTAATTAGTTACTAGTAAAATCTAAAGCAAACAACAACAAAAACAATTATAAATGGAAAGGCGAGAGAAAAGCATCGCTATTAAGAGGCTGCATTTAAATTATGAAAAATGCTGAATGTAGAGTCAGCTTTGGTTTATTCCTTTCAGATCAGAAATTAAGCATTAGCAAGATTTTATGTCAGGAAAAGGATCAGATGTATGCATTTTTATACTTTACAATCAAGTACATAGTATTTTTGCATTTGGTTGATAATTGAGGACATACTAGAAATTATTTCAAAACAAAATTGAGAAACATTTGGCTTTGAATAAACTTCATTGCTATATAAACTTTTCATTCAGTTTCGAAATTCCTGTCATAGTTGCATTGTTAAGACGGTGCTATCTGCGCTAACAGATGTCTTTGTCGAACCTCTGTGGTATAACATGATAAATTTCACCTGAAATGTCTTAATCATAGGATGGGACTCTGTTCCATGTAGACATGATCACGGGCTCATGAGGCTTACTTTTTTTAACATGGAGCTTCCAAGGCTGACCCAAGGCCAGCAAAAAGAAAAAAAAGAAACCTGCAGTGTGGGGGAGGATTTAATGGTGCAGGTCTAGAATTGGTTTGCATATCTTCTGGGCAGAACTCGGTCATGGGATTCCCAATGGATGAATGGGAACACGGCCAAGCAAAGTCACTGGCTAGGGAGTTACCTCCAAAAAACGCTATCGTATGATAGTAACATTCAAACCTTTAGAGGAGAGTTTGCGCTATCTGCCACAGCCGTGGTCCAGAATTTGATCTGGAGATTATCTTTTTAAACAGTGCTTACATATGCAACTTTTAAGCAAAAGTAGTTTCACGGTTTATTTCAAGTTCATTTATTACAAAATAGGAAACTATTTAAAAGAATTGCTTGATGCATCTGTTACAACGTTAGGTTGGACATAGGGAAAGATAATCTAAATACAGACCTTTTACTCAAAGGGTTGCCCAGTTTTATGAAACATCAGTATTAACTTATTAAAATCAGTATTATAGGTTACACTGTGATGACCTATACACTGTTGATGTCATTTACCTATTTTTATGACATACGATTTTAGTCCTTTCTCAAAGATGCGTTGGAAAAGGACCCTGTGTAATTTTATTTATTTAAGATTTAAATCAGGGGATTTAAGGGTCAAATTGGTTTTCTTGAAATTATAAATGTGTTCCAGTTTTCCATATCTTAATATAGCCTCAGCTGCAGGGAGACAAAGACTGAGATAGAGAGTGGCCGTTTTAATTCATTAGTCACACCACACTTTATTCTGTTAAGCCCATCTGGTCGCTTGCATGGAACCTCTCCTAGCTGTCTCCATAAAATCTGAAGCTACCCAACTTAACCTTGCACAAATAGCCATGAAATCTATAAACTTAGGAGATACAAAGAATGTATCAGGAGAAAAAAAAAAAAAGAATAGGTCTGCTTGGTGAACTCTCGGAGGATGAAGTGCTTTTAGGAAAACCATAGATAAAAGAGCCTGGAACATGAAATAAAACTTTCCGTCAACAGTCGAAGGCAGGTGACAGAGACAGTTTATAAAAATAGGTTTTTCAGGCTTGACCCTCCGTAGAATAAAATCTGGAATTCTCTTTAAGAAAAAAAAGGAAATAAAACACACACATGCACGCGCACGCGCGCACACACACACACACACACACACAGGAGTAGCAATGTAGCTACCATTTTACATAGGAGGGGGGCTATTTTCCCAAAGTTGTTTCCTCAGCCATAGAATGCTGTTTATTTTCCCACCAATGTCTTATTGGAGCACCATATTATTTAATAAGAAAAAAAATCTATAGAATTTTTTCTATTTGAGAAATGTTCTTCATATACAATGAGCTATACCACTTATTTTTTCTGAAAAAAAAAGGAATTTTGGACTAGAACAAATGTTTCTATTTTAAAGCAGGTTGATGAGCAGAACATTTTCAGAGTCAAATAAAATTAGACGACTATAAAAAAGCACCATTCCTAATGACATGGGCAAACACCTTCCTGTTTCACCAGATGTTGTGGGGGAAGAACATTAAAACCACAGGCACTAATGGGACTTGTGCCCACCGGGCATCGTCAGCGTTGGCATCACTCAGTGCCAACAAAGTAGGATATTGCTTTGATCACAGAACAAGGGTTTGCAGTTTTCTGCAGACGTTGCTGACGGCTCCGTATGACTTGTTGAAATGACGGGCTTGAAAAAGGAATCTCTTAGTAGGTTTAAACATAAACAAGGAGATTTTCATTGCCAGAAATTCCATCAATTTTATTTTATTTTATTTATTTTATTTTTTTAAAAGATTTTATTTATTTATTGGACAGAGAGAGAGAGGTCACAAGTAGGCAGAGAGGCAGGCAGAGAGGGCGGGGGGGAAGCAAGCTCCCTGCTGAGCAGAGAGCCCGATGCGGGGCTCGATCCCAGGATCCCGAGATCATGACCTGAGCCGAAGGCAGAGGCTTTAACCCACTGAGCCATCCAGGCACCCCAGAAATTCCATCAACTTTAAATTATTGAATCAGAAGAACAGAAAACATGAGCCTTTTTGACTATTCGTAACACTGGATAGTTCTTGTCTGTATTTAATGTTCTTGTATCTATTGCTGGTCATGGCAGTTATTTTAGAAGAAAGAGATTACTCAAAAACAAACAAACAAACTTTGGGGCTGGCTCAGTCGGTACAGCATCCAACTCTTGATCTCGGGGTCGTGAGTCGAGCCCCACTTTGGGTGTAGAGATTACTTTAAAAAGAAAAAAGAAAAATTATTCATAGTTATTTCAGTGGTAACATTATCTTAATTTTTCTTTGGTTTTATGTTATACTTAATTGTATGGACCCTGTGATGGGCTTCTGGGTGGCTCGGTCTGTGAAGTGGCTATCTTCGGCTCAGGTCATGATCCCCAGGGTCCTGGGATCGAGTCCCGTATCAGGTTCCTTGTTCAGCCTGGAGTCTGCTTTTCCCTCTCCCTGTTTCTCCCTCTCCCTCTGCTTGCTGCTTTGCCTACTTGTGCTCTCTCTCTGTCAAATAAATAATTAAAATCTTAAAAAAATTTGTATAGAACCTGTGAACATAGGCTCAAATAATGTGTTCCTAAGACATTTTAGTCTTAGAATATAGTCATATAGTGGGGGGGTTCAGGGAGGAGGAAAACACACACTTTTTTTTCAATATCTACCTTAAGTGGAGGAAATAACATTTTATTTATTATCGTTTTAGAACATGTGATTGAGAGTTTCTGTAGAAGTCTGAGAAGGTTCATGTCTTTTCTATACAACTCATTTGGTACCCCTTATTTTATATACTCCTGTTCAAGTATTTAACTTTTTAGAATTGTAGTTTTGTATTTATCTCAGTGAAACTTAATCTAAGCAATGAGAGTTCCGTGGAGTAAAAAAAATAGAACCTGTGTGCCATTGTCTTTGTTTTTAAATACATCCCACAAAATTATTGTGTCCTGTTTGTTTTGCATTAAAATAGAGTGAATATAGACAAACCATAAGAGACTCTTAAACTCATGAAACAAACCGAGGGTGGCTGGGGTGTAGGGGGGTAGGGATAGGGTGGCTGGGTTATGGACATTGGGGAGGGTATGTGCTATGGTAAGTGCTGTAAAATGTGTAAGCCTGATGATTCACAGACCTGTACCCCTGGGGCAAATAATACATTATATGTTAATAAAAAAAATAAAAGGGACGCCTGGGTGGCTCAGTTGGTTAAGCGGCTGCCTTCGGCTCAGGTCATATCCCAGGGTCCTGGGATTGAGTCCCACATCGGGCTCCTTGCTCGACAGGGAGCCTGCTTCTCCCTCTGCCTCTGCCTGCCACTCTGCCTGCTTGTACTCTCTCTCTGACAAATAAATAAATAAAATATTTTAAAAAACAAACAAATAAATAAATAATAAAATAGAGTGAATATAATTTTGCTGAAAATCTCATGGACCGTTTTAATTAATAAAGGTGGATGTCACCCAATGAAAGACAGAAATGATTGTCTAAAAATTAACAAAATAATGATAGCCATTTTCTATGATACAAGCATGCATTCATGATGTCACTGAGTTTTCAACCCACATTAATCCAAAGATGGCTTTTCAGATTCCCACGGAAACCCCGTGTCACCTGAAGACCAAGTCAGCCTTGCTCAGCAGATCTCCGACGTCGTGAAGCAGCCCGCGTTCATCGCGGGGATCGGGGCAGCCTGTTGGATCATCCTCATGGTCTTCAGCATCTGGCTCTATCGACACCGGAAGAAGAGAAACGGACTGACAAGTACTTATGCGGGTATCCGAAAAGGTATTACCTTTCCTGAGCTTTTCATTTTTTAATATGTTTCAATAACTCCTGATTTGAACCTGTGACTCCAAAATATTCACAGTTATCGATCTTCTATATTAAATTATTTTAATATGTAAAGATTTTCAAAAGTGCTTTTATGGTGACCTCTACATAATGACTCCTCTTGAATAGCAATTTGAGAGTTGTAGTTCGAAAGGGCTTATCTATTTGAGGCTCAATTTCTTGAAAATCTGTTTCGCCAAGGTAGGTCTAGCCTTGGTTGTTACAGCATCTCTTGTGCCCATTGGGAATTACTTCATTGCTTTAGATTCTCGAAGAAATTCTTTAACCTTCTTGTCACATGAATTATAAATACAAGCTTCGCACGGTCTCACACAGCTTTAAAGGGAGTGCTGTTGCCTTTTTTGACTCTAAAGAGATTATTTATAAAATAATTACTTCATGAGCATTTCTGATTAGTTATAAAAATAGTCATTTCTTAGCTAATATGGACTGCCCAACTAAATGATGTGCCTCCCTGTGCAGAGAGGAGGTTTAGTGCTTTTTTTTTTATTGTTGTATTTAACGTCGCAGAGTTGACTATGTATATGCTGTTAATTAGTGATGGGGATTTCCTTACAAGTGTGTCTATGGTGTTAGAAGAGGAAGTTTGCTTGGCTACAATTATTTACAATTTTTATGGATGAACCAAGTATGCCAAGGTTCACAGATACTTTTGCCACATATCCTGGAAGTCTGTAGATTGGTGATTTGTATTTTTTTACTCTTGGATGAGATTTGTTAACACTGTTAGCCAGATAATTCTCCCTGCCTCTACCTCCCAACAAACATAGGAATCAGTTCTGGGCTGCTGATGAGCCCTACAGGTAGGGTGACTAAAAGTCCTGCTTTTCAGGGGAGAGTCCCAAGTTATTTCTTTTGTCCAACAAGTTACCTAGAGTGCTCCTTTTTGGTACAAGCATATATTCGTCCTAGTTCTCACTTTTGCTTGGCTGGAAAACAAATTTAAAGAGCATTACCACTGAACACATCCCCTCCCACACCATCACCACCCTTTAAAAAAAAAAAAAAGTCTACATATCTTCTGAAGATTTTATTTATTTATTTTAGAGCGAGCATGTAAGTGAGTGTGTGCTAGCAGGGAAAGGGGCAGAAGGAGAGAGAAACTCAAGCAGACTCCACGCTGAGCAGGGAGCCAGACATGGGGCTCAATCCCACAACCCTAAGATCATGACCTGAGCTAAAATCAAGAGTTAGACGCTTAACCGACTGAGCCACCCAGGCACCCCAAGTCTACATATTTTGGCTTTTTTTTTTTTTCCAAGTCTACATATTTTCTAAGTGAATATTTCCTACATGTCTTGGCCGAGCAGCCTTTCTCAAATCTGTTATATGGCAAAGTCAGAACTTGTAGCGCTAGCTAGAATTTTTCTCAGTGAGAAGTTCTACTGACTGTCCCTATATGCTTATGAACCAATCTGGGACAGCAGTCTAAAATATTTGTGCTGCCAGTCACAAGGGGTCTTGGCAAGAAAGAGTCAACACACATTCATCACCCATACGGTAATAATACATTAATGTGCCTCCCCGCTGTGGATGTGCAGCCGTCCCTGCATGTACATACATACATTTGCTGTAGCATTAGCATCCTTAAAAATGTTTTTTGCAGATGTGTGTTCTATCTAGAGATGAAGCGAAGTGTCAGTTTCCCTATAGCCTGTGAAATGGAAAACGAGGGCTTGGAGGTGGCTGCCAGGAGAGCTAGTGCTCGTTATGTCTCCAGAGTAGAACAATGTTCAGGCACGTGTGTGACCGTCTAACCATCTAAAACCTTTGACTTAAAATCCAGTGTAGGGAAGGGGCTTGTGGGTGTCCCTGCGCCGTGGAGCGGGGGAGGGCCAGGGCGTCGGGAGCTGTGTTTTGAAATCGACTTTGAAGAGGAAAAGCGACTAATTAATGTAGAGATGTAGAGACTCTTGAATGCTCCAGGAATCTTGTATTTCTTGGTGCCATGAGGTGCTGCAGCTGTGTAGTTATAACAATTTAATGCTCTATAGTGTCTTGAAATCTGAATGTGTGACACAAAACCCCCTTCCTTTCTGAAATGTCTTTTCTTTCACTAATGGACTATAAGCATGCTGGCAAATGCCTGTGAGCTCTTTGTGCGAAACCTATGAAACTAATACCATTGTCCTTTTAACTAGCTTGTGTTTAAGCAGAAATCATAGAACATAATTACAAATGTAATCGGTGAGCATTTGATTCTGCTTTCCTCACTTTGCCTCGTTGGCACTTTTTCATAATTCTGCTTCCATGCAATTAAAAAAAAAAAGTGCATCCCGAAACCTTAAATTGTCTATGCCAGAAACAATGCCAATAATTATAAGAAAAAAAATGAAGTGAAAGATTTTAAAGAAATAGATGTAAGAGAGCCTCTTGACCTATAAACCATCAACCCAGAGTGAGACTTTGGCTAATAGCGAGTGTTATTAACCTTCCCCCTTCCCCCCACCACGTGTATCTGTAGATAGACCCTCTGCTGGAACATTCAGGGTCCCTCTCCACGTATGTCCACACGGTGCACCAGCATCGCTGGGTAAAAAGAGACGATTCTATTACGGGAAGCTTTGATAATTAAGTCGTTCTTTAGTGTACGAGCTTTAAAATTTCATTTTGAGGGACCTCTTTTCATGTATTCTGCAGCTTTTAAGTGGGCCAGCAGTTAGCTAGGAGGACTGACGAGGACCTTTCATATTTTTTTCTTTTCCTTATGTCCTTGTGATTGCAAATGAATGTTCAGGCACTCTATTCTTGCTTGAATAGCTTTACTTTGACATGTGCCTTTTTATTTATTTATTTATGAAGACTTGTTACTAGGACTTGGAATTTTTGATGGTGGCTAAATCATGTCGAAATGCGGAAAACACCTAACTGAAAGGAAACACAGTAGAATTCTTAAGACAGGGAGGGCCCGCTGCACTGCCAATGAAGGCCAGTGAATCAGTTGGGCACACAACGGCCCTGAAGTTTTTGTCTGTGTTCCTTCTAGTGTGCTCAGCGATAAAACAGTTTGGTAGGAAGTGACCATCGCACTGAATTCTCCAGCATTGCAGTGTGGAGCCCCAAAGGCTCTGCTCCTAAAGTAAATTTCTTGGAGACATTCAAATGTGCCGTTGAAAATACATTTTTGGCAGCTTGTCGATCCACAATATGTGATCAATAGTCTAGTTTGTGTGTATTAAGGATTTCTTAAACACCAGCTTGAGTCTTCAAGGGAGCAGCGAAGATTCCCTGGCTTTCTGGACCAGGCAACTGTTTACTTTAAATTAATGCGAAGAGCTTGCAAAATAAGTCAGCCTCCTCCCGCCATGAAATGACATGGAAATAGTCTGTGGTGCTATTCAACACCCAGGAATGGGAGGAGATAGGAAAAAGTGGGGGAGGCAAGCCTGCTACTTTTGAGGTCTGCGTTTCAATTTCAGGCATTATTGATTAGATTAAGATTTACAACTGCAGAGAGAGGGAGGATTTTCAGTGGATTGTTATTGTTCTATTGTTTAGCTTCTAGTGTGACATTTAAAAACTGCTCAGCCTACTCGGAGAAAGCTTCTCAATGTAAACTATAATAGAGAAATTAAAGTTTAAAACTCCCCATTTTTTTCCGGTCCAGTCACAAATTTCTATAGTGATAACAACCTAGTATTACACTGTTTATATGATAAAGTGTCAGGCATTTCTCAGCAGTGAAACAGTTCGGTTTTATGGTTCCCTTTGTTCCAGTTGTTTCTTTCCTTTCTTCCCTCCCTCCATCCCTCCCTCCCTTTGTTCCTTTCTTCCTTCCTTCTTTCCTTCCTTTATTCCGTCCTTCCTTTGTTCCTTTCTCCCTTCTTTCCCTCCTTCCTTCCCTCATTCTTTCCCTCCTTTCTTTCCTCCCTTCCTCTTTCCCTCCTTCCTTCTTTCCATCCTTCCTTCCTGTCTCTGTCTCTTTCTCTGAATGATGAATACTTAAGTACACCTATTAGTCCACTTTAATAAGCATTTACTTTCAGATTTCTAGATAAGGTTCAGGCGAGACCTTGATAATGCTTGTTTGAGCATCCATCAGCCAGTGTTTGGAGATGATTAATCGTAGAGGATTCCTGTTTGTCCTAAAGCCGGGAGCTCAATCTCTGTGACTAAATGCAGGGTCATTCCCAGGCTAACCCAGCACAACTCCCACGCCAGACACTTCAAAATGGTACCTGTAGAGACAAGCCTCTTCCTTTCACCTCAGATTTGGTTTTATTCATATATCAGAGTGTCAGAACTCCTGGCTTAGTTATTTACATTTGTTTTATGTTCAGCTGTCTGCTTGATTTATACTAATGTGATATGTTCCCTTTCTCTCTTCAGCTTAATAACTGGTTTATATTTTGTTTTGATTTTTCAGTCCCGTCTTTTACCTTCACACCAACAGGTATATATTTGCACTTACCCTCCTCCTCTTCTTTGTCAGTTTGGCATGTGTTGTACTATTGTGTTTCTGTTTTTATTTCGTTTTCTGCAGTTAGTTGGGGGAAAGGACTTAAGATGGAATACAATACTTCATTCACTCATGTCAGGCATGCATTTGAAGTAGAAATGGTTGGTGTTGCTTTTCATCCATGTAATACAGTTTCTTATTCATGACTCCACACTGCCTCCTGGCCTCACGTGCACGTGTTTCCTTAGATAGACACTCTGTTTCCACTCTGGCATGATTTAACATGCTAATGATCTTACTGATTATTTCATACTTGGCAGTGCATTTTTTTTCCCCCTTAACTTAAGCTTTCACGTTTCCCAATGAAAATTTCTCTCCCTTGCAATTCTCTGTCCATAGGGGAACGAAAATATCCAGCACATGTGAAAGATAAAACTTTATATTTTCCCGAAGTCAGAATCCTAATATTTTGTTCTATTCAGTTTCTTTCAAAGTGGGTCCTCTTCTTTCACTTCACTTTTAATACAAGATGTACCTGAAGTCTTGCCTCCTCGGTTTTAATCCAGTTATTGTAATCACTGGAAGCAGTTATCTCTCCTTAACACACTCCCTGTTTGGAGTTCTTCTAAGTAGCAGAATTTGGCAGCTTTTAGAAACATATTTCTTCTTAGAAAATGCATCTGTATTTACAGAAAAGCTAATCTTCTTAACCCCTTGCCTAACTGTGTGCAAACCTTTATTTGTTATTGCTAAATTTTTGCACCCATAATTCATTAGGCTGAGAATGCTTCCAAGAGCATTAAAATATATTGTCACTATATATACACATGTCTGATGAAAATATAATGGGAGGGGGTTCTGTAAGCCACAATAAAAAAATCGGTCATATTAATTAATAGCCACAACTTGGCATACATCTTTGTGCATAGAGGGAGAGAAGGTTTATTTTAACATTTATCCTTGTCTTACTGGTATTCATACTTCTGGGACAATAGTCTTGTCATTTTTTTTCCCAAATTTAAGATTTTAATTATATATGTATAAATCATGCAATTACAGGATCTAATAATAAATTCAAAATAGAAAACTATGGGAATGCATATGTAACAGTATATAATATATTTAATAAGAGTGTACTCAAGTTTCCTTTTACTTAGTTCTCAACCTTATTGGCACATTAAGGAAATAAGAGTAACATATTTAATTCTATATAATCTTAAAAAATACTAGCTAAATCAGAAACCTCCCACTTTCTGTGATGGTTTTGCAGTACTTCTCAGTAGAAAGTGAGAAAGCATTCCATTTTAGAAAGATACTCGTGGATGTAATAGCTTTCGATTTATAAGTGTAAACATGTCTATTAATTGTTTCTTTTTCTTTTTTTTTTTTTTTTGTAACATTCTAGTAACTTATCAGAGAGGAGGTGAAGCTGTGAGCAGTGGAGGGAGGTAATTATCCTATTTATTTTGTAGATCCCAAAGGGAATTCCAGGTATCTCATCTTGTCTTCCTCAATCACATCACTTTCTTTGCGTAAAAGGTGTAAGGATGAAATGTGTTCAAATCTTTTAGAAATAGTCCATTCCTCTGTGCTGTAGAACCAAGCTTGTTCCAAACACAATTTCTGTTGATGAAAGCTGTTGCATCTTAGTGAATGAACACCAGAGGGCGCACTTTAACCAAGAAATACAAACTTGCCGCTTTAGTGGATGATTAAAAGGAGTTCAAGTAATTAAGCAATGGCATTTATGAAGATTAAGAAATATAGCTAGTTAACGATACTATCAAAGAAAAAGTGTTCATTTGAAAATCTGCTGAACCCAGCATTTGCTCACAAGTTGTAGGTTAGGTTTGTTTGTTCTTGTGAATTCAGCTCTCCCTTTGCAGGGGACTATGTTGAAATACAACAAGAAATCTAGGTAGCTTGTTAATACAGAGCTTTTCTTTTCTCTCTAATTAAAATGAACCTCAATCCTATATGTATTTTTTTTGTAATTATGATTCAGTGAACTTTAATATATTCACAGAGAAATCACAAATTGATGTGACAGGCAGCTTAAAAGAGCTGAAAAAAGGTATATGTTACGTGAGCCAAGCTTCTGGATTTTCTATAATAAGATGATGTTTTTCCCCCAAACCAGCAACATCTAGCTTAAGGTGGAAGAACAAAAAACTTCCAGTCAAAACCACTTTATAATTCAAATTCGATTAACTTACTGAGTGTTCTGCTTTGCCCAGCTGGATATGTTTGCAACTGGAAAAGACAAAAATGAGGAAGGTGTTATTTCTGAATCCAAGGAGCATGCCATGTGGCGACACAATGACTGAATTTAGCATACAACAAAGAGTGATTTTAAGAAAGTGTTGACCGCCAAGGCTGTACGAATTTGGCAACAAGCACTAATCTTTCCTTCCTGGGTACCGGGGCTAGCTTACTGTTTTCATACCTGAGAAACAAAGCCAGCCGCTGGAAGACCCAAAAGCTAGGGAGGTCTTCATAAGAAATAAATTCACTTGATTCAGAAATTAAACCAGAGCCTGTTTTTGCCTCCAGGGGAATTCCATCGAAATGAGAGCCCAGATATTCATGAAACAGCCTGTGGCATAACAACGTTCTCTCGTGGATAGTTCTGGAATGCCCAACTATATAACCACCTCTCTACATGTGTAGGTTCATGACTGTAGACTCTGCTTTCACGTCAATCAGAGCACAAATGCTGCTTGAGCATCTTCTATGTTCTGCACTAGCCTTTGTGGATGAGCACACATACACTCTGTCTCACACACACACACACACACGCACGCACGCACACACACACACACACGTGCACACACATAAAATATCTCCGAGTCTTGCTCTAAATGGCTTTACAACCTAGCTAGAGCAAATGATCATACAGAACCTAATGGAAGGAATCCATCGGTCCCCAATGCAAGTTTCTAGAGCAGGACTGAAAATGACAAACTACAAACTGAAAATTACAGATGGAGCTATTTTTTGGAAAGTTTGCTGTGTTACCATACAGAATTAACCTTTTAAATTCAAAAAGAGAATAAGTGAAACTTCTGTGTTTCAAATACCAAATAGCTAAGACCTTTGTACCAAACGAAATGATGAAAGATGCTGGCATGTTACAGAGGCAACAGTTAAATAAATATCTTAGAGTCCGTGCTCAAAAGGACGGTCATATACGCAACTTTCAATGTATTCGTTCATCAGGCATATTTATCGAATGTCTACCATGGGACATGGTGGTTGCTTGGGATCCATCAGTGAGCAAGTCAATAAAAATCCCTGTCCTTGTGAACCTTACATTAAGAGCAGGAGATATAAGATAAATAATAAGCATTAAAAAAGTCAACTCTAGTATTAGCAGTCGATGAGTGCTTTGGAACAAATAGAGCAGGGTAAAAGGGATCAAGGAGTGTCAGGAAGAGGTCTCATTACCTAGCCAGAGTGTGTGTTTGGGCTGGTGGGTAGGGGATTCTGTGTGTGTGCGTGTGTGTGTGTGTGTGTATCTGTGTTCTACAATTTCGTGTGGTGAGAGAAGGGACAGTCACCCAGTCTCCTGCACTCTCTCCTCTCATGTCCATCCCTTCAACACTGATTTCCCTCATAGATCTCAGACGTAGTGAGCCCATTCTGGACCTCCTGCCTCATTTGGTTGATACCTAAGTCAAAATTTCAAGTCTTCCTTTTTTCTGCACCCATCACTGCCTTTGTTGATCCTGCTTTTCACCCCCTTCGCTATCCCAATACTGTTTCATGCCAAGCACTTTCTCTCTCCTGCCTCATCTATCGCCTAAGCTCCCAGCAGCCCTACCTTTATCTACCTTCATTTGCACCGCTTCCTAGTAATTCCCTTTGGCCGTCGGAGCCAAAATGATATTTTGAAATGCATATCGATCATGATTCTGAGTTGCTCTAGACCTCATTTTGAATAGAACCCACCATGTTTAAGATATCAAGTCCAAATTCAGCAAAGCCCATGAAGCCAGCAACCTGTAGTGTGTTGCCGTCCATTCCCCACCTCTGAGGGCCACACCCTCCAATCTGCTGCATCAGCCCACCTGCCACGCGCCAATATTAGATGCTCTTATAGGTCCTTATTCCGTCAGCCCGGAATAGGCTCTTCCTCCCCTGTCGGTTTGCTGAGCTTCACCTGCTGTGTCCTCCAGGAACTTTTTTGTGCTTTGTAAATACCACCGTTAAGCACCTAGCATAAGGTAATGTAGTTATCTTCTGTTTATATCAGGTATCAGGAAATTATGGCTCCTGGGCCAGGTCCAGTCTGCCTCCTGTTTTGTAAATAAAATTTATAAGAATACAACCCAGACTTACTAGTTCACGTATTGTCCGTGGCTGCTTTCCCACCACAATGGCAGAGTTGAGTCAGTGCAACCAAAAATATAATAAAGGAGAAGACCGAACCAGAAATCTTTTCTAGTCCACAGAATGGTGAATTTAACTTTTCCCAGAAAAGGGGACATGAGGATTGTGGTAGGCAAAGAGATCTCTTCTCAACTTGGAAAGGGCAAAGGGCTTGTGAAACAATCCAGGGGAGGACCACGGAAGCAGTATTACGTGGCTGTTTCTTTCCCTTTGTTTTCCTTACCTCAGACATTCCAGTCCAGAAACCCTACTTAAAATCCCAACCACAGCATAAACTTGGAAGGAACGGAGAAGTCCTGAAGAAAGGAGTAAGAAAATCAGGCCAGAGAGAATGCCAATAAATCATTTCCTCGCAGTGGGAGGTGACAAAGAAACAGAACTCAGGCCTTGCTTCTCTCTAAAATACTGGCCACTCTGAAATCTATCCCTTGCTCCTTCCTGGACTTCAGAGCTCTTTCAGGCTATGAATTAAAGGAAAGAGGAGACAGTTTATAGGCAACCCTTACTTCCAGGCCCCCTTACTATTTTTTCCAGCCCTGGGAACCTCTAGTATTTTATTTTGTGGTTTAGGATTTCAGATAGGTTGTTTTGTTTTGTCTTGTTTTGTTCGAGTGAGTGATTGGAGTATCTGAAGTAAGAGGAACAGAGGAAATGAAAGTAATTACTACATAATTATTTAAATGCGGTGTCCGTCCTCTTTTCCTTTGTGACACAAATTTATCCCCTTAATATGAACTGGAAGAAGAGTTTGGGTTTTATGAGCCCTACTGTCTTCTTTTCCCTGATAATACTGTCTTTTAAGAGACTAAGAAGAAATAAGCAGAACTCCGATGTATTGGTATGAAAATACAACCTCTAATATTATATGGTAAAAATATATATTTTAGACACATGTTCATTACTGTAACCAGCACCAAGTTTTACTTCTGCTTAATTTCTTATTGTTGGGCAGCTAAATCTGTCTCATATACACTAGATCATCTTAAATGCAGAAAAATAGCCTGTGAGATTGGTAGTTTCAGAAAGCCCCTAACACCCTTATCAGGCTAGCTACATATGACCTTGACTTCCTCAGAGACTTCTAAAATACACACATGACATTTTAAGATTCATTATGGGTCAATAACGTATGGTTCACCTTCTTCCCCAAATAATTAATGTTCCAAATACATGTCTAAACCAAAGCCAGGATGTGAATTGTTAATCTTACTTCCTGTTGGAAATCACCCATACATATGGAGAGTTCTTTCAGCTTATGATATCAAAACATCCACTTTCAAGGTGCTTTTTGAGAGAATCATGGTAGCATAAAAATACTGTCTATTCCTTTTGAAACATGTAAATCGTACTGAAAAATTTCCACTTGACCCATCCTTTAGACCCATAATATCTCTACAGTGTCAGATATGGAAATTTATTTTCAATAACTTCTATAGTGATAACACACTGGGTTTAAGTTCAAGAGGAAATAAAATAAGGAAAGCTAAAGATTATTAGATGCAGAATTTCTCTAACCAGCTTCTATTGAGAGACTCCAGATACCTGTGATATAGCTTGCATTTAAATGTTTTAAATTTCAACAGTTCAGCAAATTGGCTCTTCAAAGCACGTTTTTATCAACAATGTTAATAAGTTGGCTCAGTTTTAACAGCGTTATTCTGAATTTCGAGACTGCAGACAATTCCCCCC
>CM052898.1:164925349-164939774 GCA_028534135.1 Potos flavus
GAGTTAAATGAGTTGATAGGTAAAGAACTCAGAACAATGCCTCACATGTCAGCAAAAAGCAAATACTCATGTTTATTATAGATACATATAAACATGTGCGCATCTACATATGTATACAAACCTAAAAGTTATAAATCCATATTCTTCCTTTGGAGTGAAGGATTCTTCAAATAGCCATCATTTGCAATAGCAAATTTCCTCAGTTGACTCTCTGCGAGTCACGGGACCCTGAAGGGTGAAGCATCAGGTTCTTGCTTCCCGGGGAAATGAGAAGCATGGTTATTGCACTTCAACAAAGAAAATGAAAGCGTGAAGCAAATCTTTGCAGAATCTGAAGCACCGGTCTGTTTACTGTGGATCTGACAGCACACCATGCCACCATCACCTCTTTTGCTAAATTATCAAATGGAGTCAGTGTTGGAGAAGGACATGAGGAATGCCGTGCTCGGACTCTAGTCTTCGTCCGTGGTGCTAGCCGTCTGGGGTTCCCACTAATAGCCATTGATGCGCTTTGCATTCCCAAAGCACAGGGAAAGAGCATGAGCATGTGTTGTGCCAAAAAAGACAGGAACACTAATATTTCCTGTAGTGGACATTTTTCGTTCTACCAGATTTAATTCAGTAGCTTTCCTTTGTTTATGTGGGGATTTATGGCGATTTACCTTGTCACCATCAGAAAGTCCTGACAAGCTTCCAGAGCTGTGCACGGAAACATAGATGAGGCTCAGAGCCCCAGACTCACTGTTACTGAAACATGGTTTTGAAGAAAATTATGCAAATACATTCACTGTGAAGGATCCATTGTCTGAGTAAAGGAGCTTGTTCGATTCAAGAAGAATCATGACTTTTTTAATGAGTCAAAAATGAAGGAATATAAACCGTCTCCACTATGGTATTCTTTCAGCAACTAAAATACCACAAAATATAAGTATCCATACTTTGGAGTTTGGAGTTTAAGTCACTGGGACTGAAGTAGAACATCACAAAAGGTACAGTGTTGTAAGTCTGATGCATGACTGTGCTCATTTACAAAGTGATGGCCCTATACACAGAGAGAAGTTCTCAAGACATTATATTACATTACAGTTACCTTGTCAAAAAAACAATTGTAAAATAAAAGGAATAATAATAGCATTCAGCACAGCTGACCAAGTCATGGGTGAGAACAATGAGATGAAGAATGTGTTGGAAGTCTGAATGGGAAATATCATTGCTATTTATAAAACATGTGCTTATATATATTTTTTTTTCTTTTTTTTTTTTTTCTTTTTCTTTAGGCCAGGACTTCTGAACATCAGCGAACCTGCCACGCAGCCATGGCTGGCAGACACGTGGCCCAATACCGGCAACAATCACAATGACTGCTCCATCAGTTGCTGCACGGCAGGCAATGGTAACAGTGATAGCAACCTGACCACCTACAGTCGCCCAGGTTAGAGATGCACAGACAGCTCCCTAAGCCTAAGCACAAGGACTGGCCACAAGAGGATGCATTTCTTCCCCTCTCCCTACCTCGGAAAGGAACATTTCATCAACATTTTCATAAAATGTTGACTATTGCCTAGTAGATTACCCTGATTCTATATTTTCTTCATCCCTCTACCTCCACACGTCACCTTCCACCAGAGTTTCCCAGGATGCAATGGGAGAAGGGAGAGTATGAACTCTAGAATAGAGAGCAAACAAGGAAAAATGAAATTATACAAAAGCATTCCTCTTTATGAGGATGTATGTATTTATTCTTTATATTCATAATTAATTATTTTCAGGATTGGGGAATAGAACAGATGAAAAGGTTTATAAGTCTCTAGAGTGAACCAAATTATTTATTTTATTTATTTATTTATTTATTTTTTAAGATTTTATTCATCCATTTGACACATTTGAGAGAGAGATCACAAGTAGGCAGGCAGAGAGAAGGGGAAGCAGGCTCCCCGCCGAGCAGAGAGCCCGATGTGGGGCTCGATCCGAGGACCCTGAGATCATGACCTGAGCCGAAGGCAGAGGCTTTAACCCACTGAGCCACCCAGGCGCCCCTGAACCAAATTCTTTAATAGCAGTAACAAAAATAGTAGCAACTCTACAACAGTAATAAAAAATTGTAAATGAAAACTGAAATTCCCAATCAGATTTTTACTGTATAGAAGTAAATCCTGAGGACATAAGACATAACGTATCTTTTGCAAGTGTGTATGCATACATTTATTTTATATGGTGTGTTTTTGGTTCATAAATATGTGTGAGTGAATTACTTCATTAAGATTTCATGCCAAAACATAATATTAAAATATGGATGTAGAGTATGAAATATTGAAAGGAGTGAACAGAAAATTACTTATGATTTCTTGCAAAAAAACAAAACAAAGTGAAAACCTTCAATATTCCTAGTTGAGAAATATTGAAAGAATCATAAAGAATCAAAAGATAGGAGGAGAGATGTACAATAACCCGTGGAACTAAGAGAAAGGGAAATAGAAGATAGCATTTAAGTGAAGATGTTATGCACCATAAAAAACAAAGCATAGAGCAGTCTGTATGTGTGGCCTTAAAATAAGCCCAGAGTCTCCATTGAATATGGATATGGATATGACATATCCATGTAACTACGTCCCTGTTCTCCAGAGGTCCATAGTCTAGTTTTACAGATAGGTGCTCATATGATTACAAATTCTAAAAAAAGATGATGTTGAGCCCTGTAGGAGACAAAAGATGGCAATACCCATTTAGATTACTAGTAGAGCTGTGTTGTCCAATATGGTAGCCTCTGGCTACAGGGGGCTATTTACAGTTAAATAAAACAAATACTGTTTAAAATTCAGTTCCTCATTGGCCCTAGCCATGTTTCAAGTGTTCAGTAGCCACATGTGTCTGATGGCTCCCAAACTGGACAATGTGGAACAGAGCATGTCCATCATCTCAGAAAAATCTATGGAATCACACTCGTTTAGAAAGATTGGGGAAGAAAAATGAAATTGGCAAAGCCATATGGCCTTTAACAATATTTCTTAACTACTGTTAAACAAAACTTTATACCTAGAAATTAGAAATCAGAATTACTAAAGGCCAGGTGAGTCAAAAATTCCTTTTCCCGGATCATTTATTGTTAAAATATGGAGTAGTTGAGTTCCGTATTACAGAGAAGTTGCATAGTTCTCTTCAGATTATATTCACATTTACATCATGAGTAGCAGCCATGTTAATTTTTCATCAACCTTTTGAGCTGAAAACCAGTCTTCAAGGTGGGCTGTTAATGGGGGTGCCACCATGAACTACATGGATAAAATAATGGTATTTTTAACCACTGTAACTTGAAAAAATTTTTTTTATTTAAAAAATGTTTTCATTTTAAATTATGATTTTAGTTCTTCCTGCTGTTTTAATATTTTCAACTTCAGGCTTTAAATATTTCTATTTATTTAATTTTAAATATTCTATCAGTTATTTCATTCCCTAATACTTCAATGAGGAGCAAATTAGAGGGAAGTTGAAATAGTAGACAAATTAGATATTATTTCAGGCTTTCTTTGATTAAATTACTCAGGCTACTTATGATTCATTTTATCATCATTATTGTCATTTTATACTTCTTGGAGTGTCTTTATGAAACCATGAAAAAATGATTATATAACGTCCTTCCCTAATAATGATTATCCTGCGTGACCAAGGGAAGAGCCAATAAAATTATCTTAAACACTATTTACTATCCTTTTACCTCTGTTCCTCATATCTTTTGAATAGAGTTAGTTTATAAAACATTAAATCTCAAGCTCTTTGATGTATAGGCAGATTTCTCCCCCACCTTTGGTCTGAATTCTCCACATATATGCTTTGTTCCGTTGCTTCAACAACTAACTAGTAGCTTCAGCTAGTTCAACAACTCCAGACTAGAAAATATATATTTGGCACATAAAGATATCATATGTATATTATTTAAGTGAAATTCCTTATTAATGGGGTTGTTAAAGGAAAATCGTCTTAAATTCAAATTCAAAATTCGTCTCTATATAATTTCTCTATGTCCTCTCTCACTTCCTCAGTTTTGAATTACCTTCTTTAGAAAGTACCTATGAATACCTAGCCCTTTTCATTGATTGCATTTAAGCCCCTTTTTACTTTACATAACAATTTTATTATGGCTCACGAAGCTACTTACAGAGAAATTTAAAACGAATAACCATGCAGAATGACTTTTTCCTTTTCCTCCCCATTGCACGTAGCTGATTGTATAGCCAATTATAACAACCAACTGGAAAACAAACAAACAAATCTGATGCTCCCTGAGTCAACTGTTTATGGTGATGTGGACCTTAGTAACAAAATCAATGAGATGAAAACCTTCAATAGCCCAAATCTGAAGGATGGGCGTTTTGTCAATCCATCAGGGCAGCCCACTCCTTACGCCACCACCCAGCTCATCCAGTCAAACCTCAGCAACAACATGAACAATGGCAGTGGGGACTCCAGCGAGAAGCACTGGAAACCGCCCGCACAGCAGAAGCAGGAAGTGGCCCCCATTCAGTATAACATCATGGAGCAAAACAAACTGAACAAAGGTGAAGAGCTTTGCCTTTATTCCCAGCCTTGTCTGTCTTGGTACCCTTAACCTTTCAGCACTCCACGTCCGGACTTCTGTGGGACCTGCAAATGAAATCTTTCTTTTGTTACTCACGGTTCCTTATTTCTTTGTTTTCGAAATTTCCAGTGTCAAAGAGTTAATTAGCACAACAATAACCTCGGAAAATTGATTTTATAATAATATATCACTATTTTCAAATGGTTTTGAGATTAATTTAAATTTAATTGTAGGTGAGGGATTGCTTAGCGCAATCTTTTATTCATAAGGCAGATGTACAACCGTCACAATACCTCACATTTTAAATAAATAGACTATCCCATTCTTTCCACTCGAAAATGGAAGATAATTGCTTCTACGTGGTCATATAAACGAATGGCATTTTTATATCAAACTGAGGAAAAATAATTAAATTAAGCTTGAACTGGAGAAGTGGTTCCATTTGTTGAATTTCTCCTACCTCGTGCGGTCACTAAGACTGCTGCAATGTATGATTTTAGACCTAAATTATTTTGGTTGACTTGATTGAAGTCTGTCAGGATAGAACCTAAAGTAAATTGTTAAGTGGTAGCAGTGGAATAGTATTTTATAGCCTGAGGGAATGCTTCTCTATTATAATATGTGTGAGTTTGACGAGGTATTTGATTTCTTTATAGTCCTTTAGGCTACTGCTTTAATAACATGATTTGCAAAGTTGTAGCTCTGGGGGAAAAAAAAGAAAGAAAGAAAAGAAAAGCATCTTCTAATATGAATAGTTCAGGGCAATTTTGCACAAGCATCCAGGTAAATGACACATCTTATTGTAGATAATTAGAGACCTAGGTTTATTTTCTTTAGGCTTGAGTTGTGACCATTTTCCTCAAAAATAAAGTGTATGACAGTTGGAGATGAAAAGCATCCCATTTGATTTACATTAGTGTTACATATTTAAATTTAACAATATAGTCATCTAGCTTTTTTTGAAGTTTGAGAAAACACTTGATTGGCATAAAAGCCAGTTCAGTAAATATTTGTTAAGACTCTTGCACAAGCTTATGACAAAGGCTGACAACGATGAAAAGAGGACAGTTTCTGCAATCCTGTAGTTTGCAGTGGGCATTTCAACTGTTGTTACGTCATTCCTCTTTAGTATATGGCTTTATTGTGCACTTTGGAAAGCTCTGTCAGGCCCCTGAACAAATACTTCAGAGCTCTTATGTATTGTTTATATTGCTTGTAACAGACTTGGTGTATCAACTGTAATAAGAATCTGGAATGCAACTAAACTGATAGGTTATTATCCAGTACATTCCAGTGGCAAGTTTATCCTTTGGATTTTTACCTTTGCCTAAGTAATCAGAAGCCTTTCCGTGGCATATTGAGAGCCTTTGTTTTCTTCTCATGGATATGTTTTTTTTTTATTAGATATCATCTTGGTGACAAGTTTCAGGGATTTTTATTTTAATTTTTTAAAATGATTTGCAGACATGATATTTTCCTGATTTCTTACGGTTAAAATTATTTCACTGTTACATTTTTCAAGTTAAGTCAAGCAATTTCGATTTCTGCCTTAGCTGATTTGTAAATATTTTAAAGAGACGAAATAGTCCCTCATATGATTCGTACATATCTATGTTTAGTCTGATTTATATAAAGGAGATGATGCAAAGAATCTGGATTTTATAAATCTTAAAGGAGATTTTATAATCTTAAATCTTGACTTTTTCCTCCTTTATACGTCTATACATTTAGCAAGTGATCAGCATGGTAACTTAAAAGCCTAATTGCTGGTAAATGATTAAGACATCCAAGAGAAAATGAAAGTCTGTTTGTTTTCCATCTGAAATGTCTAGATTATCGAGCAAATGACACAATTCCTCCAACTATCCCATACAACCAATCCTACGACCAGAATACAGGAGGATCCTACAACAGCTCGGACCGAGGCAGTAGTACATCTGGTAAGTATAGGGAACCAAAGAGAAGGTCAGTCTCTCCTTTAAAAAAATAGTATATCCCACGATTACTGATTGAATGGTAATGAACCGACGTACACACATGGTATGTCTACATACTTTACATAATTTGCATTTTTCCAGGCACGGGTCTTCTCTCTGCAATTTGACAGTCCACTCACTAAACCATTTTATGTTCTACTCAGTAACGAAGATTAAAGATCCCGTTCTCCTCCTTGTTCATGAAGTTTTATAAAGCCAGAAGCATGGACTAGACTTTAAAGGCAGTTGAAACTTTTTTTTACCTTTGGCCAAAATAAAGCTGAAAATGCTGGGCATATACTTAATCTGCTAAATTCGTTACCGTTTGAAACAGGCTATATAGCACATAAAATCTGAGTACACTTGAGCAGAATCACAAACCTAAGAGACAATAACATGAGATCTAAGGACAATAAGAACCTTCCTCCGTTGATAAGATTTCTACTCTCCCTCAGTTCCTGCCCTAAAACCTCGTAAAGCAGCCTCCTAACTTGGGTTTGTAAGAGCCTTCGAAGCCACAGTGAGGCCTCTTCCCTTCATGCTGCTGCAGCTGTTTGCCACCTGTTTTCCTGATAGGGGCTGCAGATGGGATTTCCCTGGTACTTAAGTCCTGTTTTTCTAATTAAAGGCGGTTCGTTATTAGAACTAACATGTGGCAAGTCACACCACGATGAGAACAGAACCGACTGATCTTGCCTCTAGTATGTTTCTCCAGGAGAGGGTAGAAATATCACCTCTCAGTACCTGGATTGAAGTCGCTGGTAGGTGCTTTTAGCCAGTGTCTCTACCCCTCTTCTGTAATGAATACAGCATTTGCATTTTATCATCTCCCCTTGACGACAGCATGCTGATTTGGCATTTTTAAGCCTAAATTTTGTCACTGATTGAAACTATTACTATTGGAATTAAAGGAGCTTAGAAAGACCTCTTTGCCTTTTTAGATCTACTCTTATTCTACTGTATGTTGATTTTTTTTTTTAAACCAAAATCTTACTAAGGAAACCCTGTATTAACTGGAATTTTTAAAAGGATATACTCTTGGGAAAACCATAAAAAATATTTTAATATTTGATATCTCATGCCATCTCATGTTTGCATTCTTAACCACTTAGAGAGAAAATCATATCTTCATGAGGAAAATGATTCTATGATTACTGTGATTAAAATGATTCTATGTTGTTCATTTTAAATTGACTTTCTCCATCCCTCAGCTTAGAGACCTAGATCTCAGTGTTCTGCTGCTATTTATTATTTGGTATTCCGTTACTATTTGGTAAAAAGATTTTTAAAAATGTATAGTCTGGTGTTAATTAGGGGAAAGAATGAAGCAAGCAAGTGATGTGTAGGAGAGATTTGTAATGTTAGGCCTCTTATGACAGATGGAGTTATTAGAGTAGATATATGCCAAGAAATCAAGAGGAAGGCACTGGGTAGGGTCAAGTCCATGATTCTTGCCTAGTCTTTCTAATACACGACAACTGAGTGAAGGAAGAGAGAATGGAGACATACAGGTAGAGGCCTGAGAATCATAATTCATTATTAACAGCCAGTCCCTTGGCCCATACTTGGTGCAGTAACATACCAGTTCAAGAACATCTGGCTTAACACACGCTGATTGGGCCGAAAATTCCCAAGCGACTTAAAAAAAATAAATAAGGGTCATTGAATATACCAAGACCTGTTTCATGCATCATGTAACTTGGAACTATTCCAGAGAGGTTAAAAATAAAAAGACCAAGAAAAATACACTGATTTTAAGGGATCATATGAGAAAAATAATTATAGGCTCATCGTCTATAATTTTCATAAGAATCTAAAATACATCATATTGGAGGAGGAAGATAAAGATGATTTTATCCCCAAATATCTTTTGACCCCAAATTATTTTAAAATGAATACTCTAAAATGTGCAGTTACCTGCGTTTAAAGAATATGCCAAATCTAAAATCAGAACACTGGGGCACTTGCATAATTGGGCTATTTCAAACTACTAAAAATATTCAAGCAACATCATTTTACTCTAAGCCTTAATTTTGTAGAAACTGGGACTAGCAACACTTCTATCTCTTTTTAAAAATCATTTCTCTGCTTCTTTTGTTGTTACTTATATTAGTTCCTCCAGCAATAATTTTCATCTGCACCTGCCTTTCTGACGAAAACTAGTAATTTCATTGTGCCTAAAACATTTCAATGGACAAGTACAAATTATATATATTCGGTGATTTAATGCAACAGTGGAACTCTAATAGATCGTATCTGTATCATATTGTATTTTAGGTTCTAGCAATTAAATAATAGAAAGGCACTTCAGAAAATATGTCTACAGCTCATTTGTTTTAGGTGATAATCCATAATGCAATTAATTGCTGTAAGAAGATCACTATTAATGATATGACTTGTAAAATTCACTTGTGGTTTTATTGCTTTTTCACTATTTATTTGGCAGTTAAACTTGGCAATACGTTGCATCTTCTATTGTATGAAGTTCTGTTAAGATTAATGAAGGAAAGGATATTTATCTGCTTCTGCATATATGAATTATACAATCATATTTACAGGAAATAATTCACCTGTGGATAATAGAAAAACCTGAAAGGCCAGAAATAAAAGATTTGGATTTTCTTTCTTTTCAAGGGAGTCAAGGGCACAAGAAAGGGGCACGGACACCCAAAGTACCGAAACAGGGTGGCATGAACTGGGCAGACCTGCTCCCCCCACCTCCAGCTCATCCTCCCCCTCACAGCAATAGTGAAGAGTACAGTATTTCCGTAGATGAAAGGTAAGAAGAATTTCAGAACAGATGTAAGTGGAATAGTATGATTCCTTAAACCCATATGAAGTAGTTATTAGACTAGATCACCAAGGGGAGACATTCCCAAGGTCCACAAACATTTTTCTGTGAAAAAAATGGTATTGCTATGTCAGGAGGACTTGAAAAACATCCTCGGTGCTGCCAAAAAAAAAAAAAAAAAAAGGAATGCATGCCTTGGAAGCTTCTTTTGGAAGGAAGAATTATGTATCAGAACACACGCACACAATTTACATACATGTTTATGTTATATACATGTAATATGCACATGTAATCATATGTATATATACAAGATCACATGTATCATGATATATAATCATACATATATATGATTTTGTGATTTTCAAATATCATAATTTCTATTGCATATTCTTGAATTTTCGTAAAATAAATGTGTAAATTTATACCACAGCTAAGGTATCCTAAAAACTTTTGTTTGTTCTTAGATATTATCACATTATGCTGAAAACTATGGGACTTCAAACTCACAGAATTGTCTCACACAAGGATTCAACTAGTGTAAATAATCATATCATGTGAGAGCAATGAGAAAGTTAGTGTGTTTCGCTCTCACGCCAGATTCTATAGAACTGAACCAACAAAGCGAAACAGATGTTTTGCCGGTATGATCAATGGAGGAGAACTCACTTGACATAGAGAATTAACAAAGAATAAATAAAATCTACCTGAAAATACGGTCTTTTTAGTGACTGTTGTAAAATAGAGATAATGTTCTTTCATTCTCTACACACAAAAAATAATTTTATAGATCCAAGTATGCTGGGAAACAAAGCTCTGTATCTTTGTTTTTCCAGCCACTTAATTAGCGAATACTGAGCCAATACTCCTAGGGGAAATACAGGGATAGGTTCCTGCAAGTCTCTGGTCACACATTTTTGTCATCTGATCCATGCATAATCTTGTTTTATGTGTGTTTTTGTTTAAAGACACCTTATGCAATATGTATTGTTGATTCATTTACATCAAACGCACAGCCAGTAGTGCCGTAGGTCATTCCTGAGCAAAGTTTCTCTAATGTACATATTTTCTCACTAAGGCAAGTCATAGCCTTTTTGCACTTAGAAACAGTAGATCGCACTAAAGCTCTATCCTTGGGGGCTGCCTTAAACAGGGAAGTTATCAATATAAAGAAAAAAATTTGAGAACAAGTGACAGTAGATAGCCTGAGAAAAGGACACTTGTTTACAGTGTGAAAGCTGACACAAGAAGGTGGAGTGACTCAGATTCTTCACCGTGGGTATTGACTTTGGGTTACAAATAAATTTTAGCAAGTAGGTGACTTTGTAAGTACTGAATCTACAAAAATTGAGAATTGACTATATTTTTTAAAAAGTCGTTTTCTAGACTCTGTTAACATTTATGGCTATTTTAGTCTGCTGGAAAAGGGACTAAAATGAAATAAGTGGATATAGTTTTTTAAAAGCCTACAGGAGATGCAACTGTGCCCCGAAGGGAGAGACTGATTCCAAGTGGGAAGAATGAAGGTTTCCTGATCTGTTGGCTTTTGTTCTTGACTTTGACAAATGATATGGTTCTCAATCAAGAGGGGGAGGGTTTTTATAGACATTATGACCACAGAGAGATGTGGCCTCCTGGAGGACTAAGACGCATCAATGGGAAGGAGGGAGAGGAAGTTGGGAAGGCAGGTGAAAGCCAGGTTGTACAGGTACTTGAATGTCTTGTTTAGGTATTTGTAGATTTCCCTCTAGTCAATTCTGGAGCCATGTATTACTTTGCAGTAAATGAATGATCTGAGGGTGGTGCATATTATAATAAAGTAATTTTGGAAGCACTGTGAGGATTCAGAAGGGCAGAGTGACTGGAGGCAAAGAGATCAATTAAAAGGTTATTGCAGTAGCACATACAACAAATTTTAGAAAGGTAATAGATTTTGGAGATTTTTAGAGAGGAAAAAGAGATGAACCAGGGAACAGTTCAAGGTAGAAGAGAGAGGAATAGGCAAGATGACACAAGATTTCTAGTTTAGAGGAGTGCACAAATTGCTGTTATTTTGTTGAGAGAGGAGACATAGAGAAAGTGTCCAAGGGAGGTAGTGGGATTGGTAAAGTAAAGGAAGACACAAAGAAATCATGTTATAGGAGCATCAAGTTTCCTGAGTTCGGGTGAACAACGCAGGTGGTAGAGAGTGAATGAGAGAGAGGGGTAACATGAACACAGTTTATATGATGCAGTAAATTACTGCCATTTGAATCAATAACCATCTGCGTGGGGTGAGAGAAAAGAGAAAGGCATGAATGTTTCCCAGATCCATCTAGAGTTTCCACACAGCTCTAGCAGAGAAGTAGTGAAGCATTTTATTGTTTATTGACTATTTTATTTATTGTGTTTTTTATTCAACATCCTAAACGCAAGCCAACTATTTGATTTTGTGCTCAGCAAAAGAAATAATCTATTATAATTTTACAGAAAAGGTGGATTTTCAAGAAAGGATTTTTAAGAGTAATTTTTCTCAGAGATTAACATATCATCTCTGGGTCATCTGTAGGACCATCCCTAAATCGTCTTTTAGACATCATGTTGAAGCAGAGGGCCAGACTCTATGCTACATATTTAGGAAGTACTAAGTTAAACCACATTAAGTAGATGCCTTTATGGTGTGACTTCTCAGAGCCTACAATATGCTAATGTAAATTGTAATCACTCAGAGAAAAAATGTTACATGTAGCACTCAACAACCTTGGTGATAGCGAACTATTTTTTTGAAGATTATTTATTTAAGAGAGAGAGTGAGAGAACACAAGCAGAGGGCAGGGTCGGAGGGAGAGGGAGAAGCAGACTCCCCCCTGGGAGTCTGATGCGGGGCTCGATCCCAGGACCCAGAGATCATGACCTGAGCCGAAGCAGAGGGTTAACCGACTGAGCCCCCAGGGGCCTAGTGAACTATTTTTTTTAACAGTACTCCCTAAACATGACTCAGAACATTCAGGTTAAAAAAGCAATTCAAAGCTGATATTCTACTAACAATACAAGTAGTTTCTTTGCATAACCCAAAGTAAATCTAAGCGTGCTTATCATTTGTTCTAGCTATGACCAAGAAATGCCATGTCCCGTGCCACCAGCAAGGATGTATTTGCAACAGGACGAACTAGAAGAGGAGGAAGATGAACGAGGCCCCACTCCCCCTGTGCGGGGAGCGGCTTCTTCTCCAGCTGCCGTGTCTTATAGCCATCAGTCCACTGCCACTCTGACCCCCTCCCCTCAAGAAGAACTCCAGCCCATGTTACAGGACTGCCCGGAGGAGATCGGCCACATGCAGCACCAACCCGATAGGAGGTACACTGTCACTAGCATTTTGCTGACAAATCAGATAATTTCCCCTCTTAAGTGGCGTTTATAGAATGCTATTATATGAGGTAATTTTCATGTCACATAGCCTTTTTTCCAGGATCATCATGCAGTAAGCCTCAGTAATTAACATATCAAGGTATATTGTTGACCAGAACCTGAGATTAATTGATCCCACTGAACTTGCAACCATAAAATAATGTACTTTAATACTCACCCACTTATGATAATTGCATTTGTAAACACATGGAAATCATGTAGTAAATATATGGGCTGCTACTCTTGTAGCATTTTATTGAGGATGCCTGTTTTGGCATCTTAGTTTTCCTTATGCATGGATAAGTCACCGCTTTGGGTTGTGGAAAATAGATTTTCTCCCGTCTTTTGAAATGACGTCTGCAGAATGATTTCTTGCCTCATAGCTGTACAAAAGCTGTACATAGCTGTACAAAAGAATGAGCTTGGTGTATTTATTTCGCTTTGACCCCAGGTACCTTTATTTTGGTTGAGATATTAGGTCAGAATCCCTTTTGTCCAGTTTACTAAATAATGTGTATGTGTGTGCGTGTAACCAAAAATTCAGCATTGCCAACCAATACGTTTTTGTTAGACACAAATAAATACTTCACTTGTCATTTCTACCACATAAAAACTATTACTGCATCATGTTAGCTCCTCTCTCTTTGTTGATGATTTTGTTTGTACTATTTCATTACCCTTGACACATTATATTTCACACATATAAATTTATATATATACAAAACTTTCTGTGTTCCTAATACCATTCAAAACTGAGTATATTATTTGCCTTGAAAGTTCGTCTTTCAATTTTCTTGAATGAATCACATATTCTCATTTATACTGCTTGAATTCCGTAGATTAAAAAGAGGACTTGCAACATTTATTAATTATTCTATCAGTAAGACGTTCTTACCAAATTCAAATCATATACTCTCTAAAATGAAGGAGGTAGTTAAGCCTTCCTCTGTGGGACAAGGGGGAATTTGTATTGCCATACATTTATCTTTAATGGTATAAACCCGTGAAACTTCATGGAGATTGAGAATAAGACATCTATCTCTTTTCCCTATTAAGGTCACAGACCATCTCCATCGCTCTTATTTGAAGCAAATAAGGGGTAATAGAAGCTCTTACTTCTGAAATATGTCAGCATTCTCCTTTCGTTCTTTCATATTACCTATTTCCCCACTGTTCCCCGCTGTGTTGTAAGTGGCAGGCAATATTTTCCTGGCAAACCCCTTCTTCTGTGTTCCTCATGTCATCCTTTCTACCATCCTCAAATCAATCAAAATCAGTTCACCTTCATCTATCCTGACTTCTCAGCCTCTTCCTCTTCATCCAGTTGTTCTTTCTCTTCACCATTAATCCTACTGCTATTAAATGTTCCCCTTTCTTAGCCTCCCATTCTAGTTATCGTGCTCTCCTTCTCCCCTACTCCTTAAGGCTGTTTAATCAACTCTGCCTTACTCATTCCCAATCACACCTCAGCCCACTGCATTCTGACTCATACCATTTTGTTTCCATTAGTCTACTGAAAGTAGCCTCCTAATGGTCAATCTAAAGACTTCTCCATCTTTAGCATACATAAGCTTTCTGTACTGTTGGCGATTTTATAAGTTGTTGTGGGAATCAAATGAGATGATGTATGTAAAGTATCTGAAGTAGGGTAAGTATTCAACAAATATGAATTTCCTGCTGTCCTTACCTTTATGCCATCAC
>CM052898.1:164948516-165001011 GCA_028534135.1 Potos flavus
AAAAAAAAAAAGAAATTCTCTAGGAGAAATAAATAAATATCGAGAAATATTTATTTCTTGATTGGAAATAAACCTTTGGAAAATGGGTGATTTCTCCTTAACCCCCATTCTCTTCATGCCCTCTCCATGAGAATATTAATTTAATTGGGAAGATAGAAGGATGTGTGTGATATGCATACATTCTCAAGCATAGATGTTTCATATTTAAAGTAAACATTTTTAATCTAGCAATTTGGAGAGCAGGTTAATCCAAATGTTTATATATTTTTTCCGTTTTCCATTTTTATTGCCAGAACCCTGTTTACAATGATCATATATCTGTGCTTATGTTTGAACCCATTTTTATTGATTGCCTGTTCCCAACCTTGTTTAGAGAATAAATAGTATGAAAAAGGAAAGAATTTAAATTTAAGTCATACATTTATCACATGACATTTATTTTTGTAGGATGGAATATATGCATAGCATACATTCATATACACATCATGTATATGAAAAAATACAAACAGTAGAGTAAAATAATGTGGCCAGCAAGACATATATTTCTTTTTTTTTTTTTAAGATTTTATTTATTTATTTGATAGAGATATAGAGAGAGAGCACAGGTAGGCAGAGTGGCAGACAGAAGGAGAGGGAGAAGCAGGCTCTTTGCTGAGCAGGGAGCCCGATGTGGGGCTCGATCCCAGGACCCTGGGATCATGACCTGAGCCAAAGGCAGCCGCTTAACTGACTGAGCCACCCAGGTGCCCCAAGACATACATTTCCGAGAAATAAAAGACTATCACAACATGTCAGTAATTACTATCTTATTTTATTGTTTTATTTTTCTTAGTTTAGTAACTGTCACATTGATACTTTTCCCTATTCTCTTCAGACACTGGATTGGTCATTACTTTTGTATAATTTGTAGAATGTATTCAGAGAAAATAAGGTTATTTCTATATGTTTTTTATTAAGAGCGTGTTATAGAAAAAAAAAGTCTAGTACCTTGACCTTTTATTATAAAACATATATTCATTTCAGCCACACCAATATTTTATGAAATTCAAGCAAATTCTTTTTTTCCCCTCAGTCACTACTGAACGTAATAAAATAACTACCCAAAACTACCTATCTTTCTCAATAAATAACATCTAACTGTGTACATATGTAGCTTTTATTTCTCCTTATTTTTAAATATTCTGTTAAAAAAATAAGTAAGTGAAATTAAGCATCTCAAACTACTGCTTTCAGATTGCATTAAAGGTGAGTTTCAGTTCATTAAATCTACAAAACATAGAAATAACGTTAAAAATTCATCAGTAAATGACCAGATGCCTCAGGGTCTACGAACAGTAGATGGCTTAACACAATAGAATGAATAATGTGCTCAGTCTCAGCCCTAATCCTCTCTTTTCATGGATATGTAACTTTAATTGTAATGGTCTCCATCATAACTAAGAAGAGTTTGGTTTAATATTTTATTATATTGTAATTTAGTGGCACTTCCTGTTTTCGTTTGGCTCATAATTATCATGAACTAAACATGCATTGGCCTCTGCCTATTAAAATGTTCTTCTCAAGAAAGGATGTGCTCATCCTATGCCTTGAAGTTAATATGAATGAATAATCTAATCAAATTGCTTCTCACTTGGCCACGTTAATGAATATTATTTAATATGAGTCAGTTAGCATTTTTACATATGTTGATTCCACTATATGCGGCTTCTGTTTCTAGCCAAAAGACGTATTGTGTAGGTCTGTTTGAAGTTTCTTACAGTACAACAAAAAGTTACAGCTTTGTACGTCTGGAATTTTTAAAAAGCAGAATAATGAAAGTCAAGTATAGAGCCAAGATTTCCTTTGCCGTGATGGGTTAAATATTTTTTGCCATTGTGGTACCACATCTTTGTAAGACAGCCAGAAAATGGGAGGGCTCTGAGATGCACTGTGTCTAATTCATTTATCACTGGTACCTGCAAATATTGTCCCTCCAAAATGAAAAAAAACAAAACCACCTCTGCTACCACCAAGAAACGTAGAAGTTTCTGGAGGGGTCGCTTTATCCAGAATCAGCAGATAAACATCTAGTGAAAGAAAAGGCGTCTAAGTAACTTTGGACAGGTCTAAATATGTGAGCTAGCTTTAATTTCAGGCCTCCCAAAGAGGACATACTTCTGAATATATTGATATTAGGTGCCTACCTTCAAAGAATAGCATAAAAATATATTTAATCAAAATAAGGGACGTATCTAGTACTATTCACTCTTAGAACATCAATTTCTTAAGAACTCTGGCAATTCCCTTGAGAAAATAACGTACATTGAACATACTGTGCAAAAATCTAATTAATATTTTTGTTTACTAATAACATTTTAGTGAAGTTAGTTGCAAAAGTAATTGGGATTTTTGGGTACCTGGGTGGCTCAATCGGTTGCGTATCTGCCTTCAGGTCAGGTCATGATCCCAGGGTCCTGAGACTGAGTTCCACACGGGGCTCCCTGCTCAGCGGGGAGCCTGCTTCTCCCTCTGCCTGCCGCTCCCCCTGCTTGTGTGCTCTCTCTCTTTCTCTCTGTCAAATAAACAAAATAAAATCTTTAAAAAAAAAAGTAATTGGGATGTTTTTCTTTAGTAAGTGGTGTCAAGAACTCTAACAGAATACAAGTACTATGGTTTAAAAAAAAACTTTCAGCATATTTTATTTTTTTTTTTTTTCCAGCGGATGGGTCAGGCAGAATGACAAAAATCCTAGTATTTGCTAGAATAGTTTATTTAAAGCTATTTTTAGGAAATTAGGGTTGCTTCCAGTCTTAATATTTTCTTTTTCTTATTTAATGTTATAATTAAAATGCATTGATGAGTTTGATGCTGATTTTTTTTTTTTTTTTTTTTTAATCAGGCCGCCGCCATTTTCATGCATCCCAATGCCCTCGACCCACAAGTCCTGTTTCTACAGACAGCAACATGAGTGCCGCTGTAATGCAGAAGGCTAGACCCGCCAAGAAGCAAAAACAGCAGCCAGGACATCTGCGCAGAGAAGCCTACACAGATGGTAAGTCCATTGAAATGCATGAAAACATCTATGAATCTCACTTATTTACCCTGGCTCTCTAGGACTAGAAAATGCGTCCACTGGCATTGGCAATTCCATTAAAAATTCACTAACAGTAAGCCTCCTATTACTTAATAGCAGTGACCGACTTTCGTATCTTGTCAAGCATCTTCAGTCCTTCTAATAAGAGAGCTCTTTAAGAAGCTAAGAACAGTGTATATTTTTATTATCTTTAAAAGGTTATTTTGTTGTTGCAAACAGACACCATTGTAGTTGAAGTAACGTCAGAGAATTAATCTTCCTCTCATTCCCTGAAAAATCTTCCAAAGCATCTTCTTTTTTTGTTTCCTTTTGGAATTTTGTATTCAAATAGAAGACAATAAACTCGTCTGAATATTAATTCTAAGTCCGGTGGTGTTATAGTTACTTTGTGCACCAAAAGGCAGATCGAATCATCTTCCTTCATGCCTTCACATACAATATCGACTCTCACTGAGGAGGTAACGCTTTGTATTCGCAAGGGAGCCCTGGAGAATAATGCAAACGTTGTGATGTTGTCTAGAGAAAACCTTTAATGAAAGCGCCTCAGGTGGCCCAGCATTTATTAAACCGCCACCTTCACGTTTTATAAACAACCCCAAGGGCTTTGTTGGAAATTCACGTAAGATAAATTCTCTCAGACTCACCCATCTTGTCAAGTTTGCTAAATTTGCTAACGGGGTGGGGGAAGAAGGGTGTCACCGACAACTGTCCCGCCACTTCCTGGTCCTCTCCAACCACAATCTGATTAGGACTTTCATTACCAGTCAGCAATTTTTCAAAAAGGGCATCATTTGCCATTATCATATGAAAGCCTAATATTATAGATCCTTATCCAAGGTTACAAGGAGGGTTTTCTGAGGCACTTCTCCCTGTGATTCCTGCCACTTGACAGAAAAATTTAATACAAAGCTCACAGCATGATGAGCACAAGTAATTTTGCAATGAGTGGCTGTCCATGCTATTATCTGTACTTTATTCAGAGTATTTTCTCTCACTCGCATCTATCTGATATTAGACTACATTAAATACTGGCATGACACAGCGCACCTGGGCCTCCTGGCTTCTGCCCAGGACTCTTTTGTCAGTGAAACTGAGCTGTCAGAATATTATCTGATTTTGAAGGGTTATTACAGTGGCTTTGTGCATGTTTGCCTCTGTGAAGGGACAAACACTAGGTGTAAATCCCCAAACTCTATCGGCAGTTTTACATTTATGGGACCCCTGTAATGGCGTTTTACAAGTTTTATAGCTGTCCTATCACTTTTTATTATCTAGAAGAGAGTGCTCCTCACTGAAAGACGGGTCAAACAGCAAACCTGGATGTAAACACATCTAGGTTGAATATGTAAGGGAGAAAATCTGGCCTAAAGCTTTATGTAGCCCTTTCCAGCTCTTATTTATACTTGTTTTGAGGGACTTCTAGCATTGAGGGATGCTTTTACAAAATGCTTTAAATAATGTACACATGCCAAGTTAAAGGAGACGGTATCACAGTTATAAATTGCATTATTTCAAATGCTTGAAAATTGTGATCTCTGTTTATTGTACCACATTCTGCAGTCCTTTTCTCAATGTATTTAACAATTAAATATAAATTCTAACTAATCCCTGCAGAGTTACTATGAAACGAAAAGATGAAACACCGAGGTTGTTTTTTTAACATTAATTTTAGAAATACCAAAGAAATATATTGAAATAGGTAAAGCCAAGAAGTTAACTTGAAAAATTATTTGGATTTTTCATTGTTTATTTCACAAAAGGGATTATGCAAAGTTATCATAGCATATAAAGTAATGTGGAAGCCAATAATTATTTTCTTGAAGTCATAAAAATAGACAAAATGGAAATATGACTAAAGTTATTTTTAAAATTTTAGCTTTAACTTCCTTTCAGCATTTTGATAACCATCTGTCTTTTAGTTATGTTTATTGTACTAAAATGTCTTGAGTTTAATTCTGGACGTCTTCTGAGTTGATAAAGGAAAAATACCAAAATATGTGTTATTTTATACATATCCGGCAATGCATATTGATGAAGTAAAATCAAGTAAATGCAAATACTTCTTCATGCATCGAATAAGAGAAATGCGCACAGTCTTGATAGCAGTGGTTATGACATGGGAACACTGGGTCATTTTTGTCAGAAATCATTTTCTCAAAATACTATTTTGGATTTTTTGAAAAAAAAAATTCACAGGCCATTTCATGAAGAAACTCAGTGGCAGACACAATGTACAATTTATTAAGAGAAAGAATTTGAAGAGCTGCCGACTGTTAAAATGTGAATTAAACATAGTAGTAAGACATGGAGGACTTTTTTCTTAATTTTTTATTTTTAATGATTAAAATGTTAACTACGATGGATGAGTTTGATTATTATCAATAGACTTCCTTTGCAAACTAATTTAAGAATATAGTATCAGTCTTGAGTTTGTAGTGTCTTTACTTTGTAAATTTTGTTCGACTTCTGTAGTTGTTTCATAGAACTTTTGTAAACAATGTAAAGAAGGCTAAAGAGTGGTTGTGTCTGACCCCATGAAGAGTAGTTGTGATGATCCTTGGTCAGTCCGCAGCTACAGGCATTTTCTAGGGCTGACATACACAGCGCTGTAGACCAAGTGGCTTAAATCATAGAAATTTATCTTCTCGTGAAAGCTGGAGGCTAGAAGTCCAAGATCAAGGTGTTAGCAGGATTGGTTCCTTCTGAGGCCTCTTTCTTTGGCTTGTAGATGGCGTAATCTCCTTGTGTGTTTACTCAGTCTTTCTTCCATCTATGTGTGTGTCCTAATCACCTCTTGTATAAGGAAACCAGGTAGATAGGATTAAGGCCCACCCCAAGGACTCATTTTACCTTAATTATCTCTTTAAAGACCCTATATCCAAGTACCATCTCATTCTGAGGTACAGAGCGTTAGGACTTTAACATGTGAACTTTGAGGGGACAGAGTTCAGCTGGTAACAACCCTTGAACCCCTGATCTGACCCGTGGCCCTGTGACCATACCTTATTCTGTAGGTAAATCCTAGGCCTCAGAGAGACCCAGGGAGTACTCAATGCACAGTGGAGTACTGTAAGAGGCAGAATCTGTTTATTTATCTCATATTTGCCGCTTACAAGTTTAACCCAGATGAAGGGTAGGATTAAAATATATGAATATTTATTAGTCAGAGTCTTAGCGAGTTAAAGCCAAGCGTAAGTGCATTTCTAGGACCTTCTAATAGATTCTTCCCACCCCCTCTTTTCAACCCTTTCGATGCATTTACATACTTGATTTAAAAACCAAATCTACATTATTTCTCCAGCCCTACTTTTCGTAAATTATAAATTCACCACCCTCTTTGGAATGATGTTATTTTGACTTGATTTATCATTAATTACAAGGTCTTGGGACTTTAAGCAGCGAAGTAAATAGAGTGCTGGATCTCCATAGTGAGTTAATGCTGGCAGAATTGTCTGCATGCACGTGCTCTGACATTTTACTTTATATACATTATACTGGTATTTGGAAAGCATTGTATAAAGAATGATATTTATAGGATTATACAAAGTGTCTCTACATATATGTACATAAAACAGGTCCACGATCCTATTTGTTAAATCCAATTTGAGCTATTGTTGGTATGTACAGGGTGAAAGTACTGTTTATCACCATGTGAAATACAGAATTGTTCATATTATAATGATCCCTACTTTGACTCAGTAATTATTTTATAATACCTAAAAAATTTTATTTGGTAACCTATTTGTATGAGAAATAAAAGCTACAAGCATTTGCTTCTCATTGTCAACTAGAAACAGAAGCAATTATATATAGGAAGTTAGAACTCTTAAAATTACTATAGGTTTCTCTTCTCATTTTCTACCTGGGTTATAGAGCATGGGGAAATAGATTTTGTCTCAAGAGTCACATATTCCCAAGATTTTGTATGCTCTTGTAATAGTGGTAATCATCAGCTTCAGTAATCTGATGAACCCAGACATTTTATGATTTGTTGATAGTGGCAGTTACTTTCTGCCTGCTTGATAATCTGTGTTTGCAATTTGAGGGTGAAGTCTATAGCAAGGAGATAGTATGGAAATGAGCCTGCAGGCACTCACTCCATCTGCTGCCAGATATGTTCTGAATTAGATTTTTCTCTTTTCATTGCCAGTCCCAGGCTCAGTCTGAACTTAGAACTGCTCTGCCTTGGGTCACTTGGCTTGATGCCACTCAGTACAGTCTGGTTTTTAACTATCTCTTTTTGGTTATTTTTTATAAACAAGTAGCAGATGAGGGAAAACTCTCATGATAGTATCTTTTTTTTAAGTATTTTTTTTTTAAATCCATTAAAGTAGTAAAGAGGAAAACCAGACACAATGACAATGGTAATATAGGTTGTAAGGCAAAAAAATTTTTGATTTTGTAAAATCGGGAGAAAATTAATGCCATTGGTTGTACTTTGGCCACCCTTTTAGGTAATGTCGAGAGGCTATTTATATGACACTAGAACATGATGAGCCATGAGAACGAACAACAAAAATATGCAAGTAAAATTTGGACCACTTTTAATAATGGAGTCCTAAGTAGAGTAGGTGGTAAGAAGATGGTACCTCAAGCTCTCTGCTTTCAAAGAACAATACGATGAATTCTAATGCCTTAGTTTTAGCGTATAATGTCAAAAGAATATTAGTTTAAAGAAGACCTACACCTTTTAGGGGACAAAAATGAGTAATTCTTGGGGCGCCTGGGTGGCTCAGTCAGTTAAACGTCTGCCTTCAACATGATCTCATGATCTAAGGATCCTGGGATTGAGCCCACCATTGGGCTCTCCGCTCAGTGGCAAGTCTGCTTCTCCCTCTTCCATTCCCTCTGTGATCTCTCTTGCTCTCACTCTCTTTCAAATAAATAAATAAAATCTTTTTAAATTATTTTTAAAAAGTATATAAGAATGAGAAACACTAGATTAAAACTGATGTTTCCTAGAGCCCTTAATTTGCTATTATATTAAGAATTTCAAAGGCATGGGGTCCCCAGGTGTCTCAGTCAGTTAGGTGTCTGATTCTTGGTTTCAGCACAAGTTGTGATCCCAAGGTGGTGTTACCAAGCCCCACACTGGGCTCTGCGCTGAGTGTGAGTCTGCTTCAGATTCTCTTTCCTCCTCCCTCTTCTCCTCCCCCACTCTTTCATACTCTCTCTCAAATAAATAAATAAAATCTTTAAAAAAAAAGAATTCCTGAAGTATAATTTTAATGTTCAAGAATTTCTCATGCTGGTATATGTAAATAATATTGGAACATTGCCAGTAGTAGTAAACTATATGGAAACAACCTAAATATTCTTCTGTAAGGATTGGCTAGATAATGATATATTCATTCAACAGAGCATTATACAAACTTTTCAAAAACAGAGGCAGAGCTGTATGTACATACAGGGAAATGTATACAGGTACACAGTTAGGTGAAAAAATGCAATTCCATGTGTATCTATAAGAGAGGAAGGCTGCATATTTGAGTGTGGTACATAGAGGTGGACAGATAGGCACTATATAACCCTAGGGGTGGCTATTCTATATAGTCCCTGATGCAAATGATGATCCCTGGAATTACGCAACTTAGTAAGCCTGGTTTGTGTGTATAAATCATTTTTGGAATGATCTATAGAAAAACATTCAAACTGATTACTTCCACATTATCAATATTAAGGATTTGAAATGGAAAGATATGAGGGGTTGTAATTTCAAGTTCTTATGTACTTTTGATTTATTTTTAGCATGTAAATGTATGTTTTTTGTTGAAAGTGTTAATTTTTTAATATTAAACATTTAACACATTTTATAAATGCTTTTTAGTTGATTTATTCTATCACATAGATATTGCTCTCCAAATATGAAAAGTACCATTTTTTTTTTTGAAGATTTTATTTATTTATTTGACAGAGACAGATCACAAGTAGGGAGAGAGGCAGGCAGAGGGAGAGGGGGAAGCAGGCTTCCTGCTGAGCAGAGAGCCCGATGAGGGGCTCGATCCCAGGACCCTGAGATCATGACTTGAGCCGAAGGCAGAGGCTTAACCCACTGAGCCACCCAGGTCTCCGAAAAGTACCATTTTTGAAGTCATGGCTACAAAAACCAGGCTGATAATTCCCAAATCTTGGTATCTCTGGTCTTGACCTCTCTTGAAACTCAGATTTTATGTACAAACTAGTTAGACATCTCTATCTAGATAATTCAAAGGTGCCTCCTATTCACTTTTCTAAAACTGAAGTTATACTCTTCCTCTACAGGCCATCCATCTCTTCCTCGTCCCCTCTCTCCTTATCTTCAGTGAAGTTTCTCTCATCCACCTAGTCAACTATAGCAAAATTCTTAAAAGTCATCTTATAATCTTTCCTTTCTTTCCTCTCCTATATTCCATTGATCAGTAAAAAATATTAATTTTTCTTCCTTAAAATTTCTCAAATACATCTCATCTGAATAGCCACCAATACAGTTCTATCCCCTATCATTACTTATCTGAGCTATAACAATAACCTCTTGCCCTCCTAGATTCAAGCCTTTCCCTTTAATTCATCCTCCATAGTAAAGGCAAAACAACCTAAAACTACAATCTCTTCATATTCTTCTACTAAGTTACTATTATTAGGGTATCTATTTCTGCTCCCCGGAATGTACATAGGAGTCAAGGATAGCACTCCTTAAAGAAAATAAATTTTTTAGCTATCAAATTATCAAATTTTTACCTACTTTCATCCTTAAGCATGTCTATAAGAAGTTGAATTATATATTATATATAGTTATATATGTAACTGGGCATTATATATATATACTTAATATATATATAATGTATAATGAAAGATAGATGACATTAATTTATATTTATACCAGAGATTATCTGGTTTAAAACCTCTGGGTACAGATACAGAGCGCAGAGACCCCATCAATGGATGGTAGATTGTAAACACAAAATAGAATGAAATAGTATAGAGAGTACTGAACCAGAAATTAGGAATCTAAGGGCATTGGTCCTGGTTCTGATCATGTCTAGATTTGAGATTGAAAAATAACTCAAAGTGTATGTGTTTGAGTTTCCCTTCTTACAGAATGAGAAGGGATTTAAGCTAGATTAGGGGTGGCAAATAGGTCTCAACTCAAGTGCCAACCTCAATCAACTTGAAATGGTTGCCTGAAGAGTAACGGTATGCATCTAGGACTAGCAACATTATGCTGAAATCAATTAAGAAGGTCTGTCATGGTTGGGGGAGAGGAAGTGATAGCATATATGCCCATATTAGCTATCCCAAGAGTAGATAATCTTTAAGTCCCGGCTCTATGATTCAATATTTTTCTGCCATATGACAATGAGAATACATTGAAATTGTTGATCTTCTTGTTCCTTGGTTGTCTTCGATTGTTCCAGTTCATTTACGATACATTATTGCACAATTGAATGTGATTCCAATGCTAATACTAATATTTAACAATTTTATAAGTGGCATTCTTCTACAGTATTTTCAATATTTCTTTCTAGATCTTCCACCTCCTCCGGTGCCACCACCTGCTATAAAGTCACCCACTGTCCAATCCAAGGCACAGCTGGAGGTGCGACCTGTAATGGTGCCAAAACTCCCTTCTATAGAAACAAGAACAGACAGATCATCAGACAGAAAAGTGGGCAGTTACAAGGGGAGAGAAGTCTTGGATGGAAGACAAGTTGCTGATATGAGAACCAATCCAGGTGATACCAGAGAAGCACAGGAACAGCAAAATGATGGGAAAGGACGAGGAAACAAGGCTGCAAAACGAGACCTTCCACCAGCAAAGACTCACCTCATCCAAGGTACTGATTTATTCAAACAGCAAATAAATACAGATTGAACATATGTTTGCAAGTTGCACTGTTAGGTTCTCTTAGGCCATAGGAAAAGGGATAAGATTTAGAAATTGACTCTAATGGAGGAAACAAGCAGGTACTCAAATAATTTTAATATAATTAAATTAAATACGTAACATTATATAAGACTTCCTTGGACAGGTGCCAGTTGAGTTGGGTTTTAAAGGAAAGCATGATTCCGACAGGTTAAACAGAAAAAGGGATAGCAGGTAAAGTAATTAGGTGGAGAAAAAACATGTGAGTGTAAAAGCAAATGTTTGGTGAACATTGATTTCTAGTTACACCAGACACAAATAGTGAAAGATAAAACTAGAAAGATGGTTGGGCCAGATTAGGAAGGCTGGGAATATGATCTTGAGTGTGGGATTTCTGATATAAGCAGTGGTGAGCCAGCAAAGAATTTTGAACAAGAAATGACAGAATCAGATTTTGAGAAAAATAACTGACAAGATTGATGAAAGAGTCTGAAAAGAGTATTAAGGAAAGGAATCTTAGAAGCCTTTAGGCTGCACTCTTTATTGAAGGAAAAGACATTGACTTGGATAGATGAAGGTATCAGATCATTGTAAAATATCTAGGTATAAACTATGAAAACACTGAATTCAAATAGTTGTGTGGAAAAAAGGAGAGAACAGACTACATTGGCATTTCAGAGATAGAACTAGTGGTGACTAATCGAGAGTAGAAAAATAGAATGAAATTATGGAGTAAAGCAGAAGTTACTCAAATGTTCATTAGATGGCCCTGTTGGCCAGTGGAACCTAATTGTACTAACCAATGTAGGAAAAAAAAAAAACAGAAAAGATGTCTTAGGGAAAAAAATTCAATTTTGAATGGATTAAGGTGCTGATAAGAGCACAGATATGAAGAAATTCAATAAGACTTTAGAGAACTAAGTTTAAAGATCGGGAGAAAGGTTGTGAGTAGCGAGTGGGTTTTAGAAACAGCAACACAACTGTAGGAATTATGAAGGCTAAATTATCAGCAGTGATACACTGGTTATTGTGGAACCATCAATTCTCTGGGAGAAAAGCAAAGCAAAACCCTAATTTATAGCCATTCACTCACTTCTATTGAGTAGTTACTTCCAAGATGCCTGGTTTCAAGCTGCTAATATGAAGTCATTGAATGTGAATTTGGGAATACTTGCGTACTCTTCTTCTGAGAACGTGTGAGTCAAACACACCAATAATCAGCAGTGATTATATTCAAAGGTTAGGCACAAGAATGACTTTCCACAACGGAAAATGAGATGGATCTACCAAGAGATATAAAATAATCAAGATCTCTAAGCCAGAGAGAACAGTATCCTAGAAAAGAATGGAGGAGGAAATTTTAAGATAAAGAAAGAAGTCTAAAATGCCACCCAGAAGTAAAAGCTGGGTGTCAACAGGAGGAGGGGTCTGGGAGGAAGAACATATGAGGATTTTGCAATATGTTATTTGCGGGTGGTATTCAAAAGAATTGTTTTTAGTACTGTAGTCATAATAGAAGCCAGACTGTAGGGGGTTGTAAAGTAAATGGAAATTGTGGAAGGGAGGTAGGTGATGAGCTCTTTTCAGAAGGTTGGGAAGAGGAGAGATTGGAAAAGAGTTTGCCAGGAAGACAGAATTTGTAGAAATGCTTTAGGATAGGATTATTAGAGACAAAGGAGAAGAAAACATTTAGGAGAAAGAAATACAAAAAAGGAGAAGATTGATGAAAGAGTCTGCAAAGAGTATTAGGGAAAGGAATCTTAGAAGCCTTTAGGGGGCACTTGAAATACTACTGTATATTAATAGATATACTGCAGTAAGATTAGACATCAATCTCTTATTCTGTTTGTTATGAGTCCCTGGTCACTAGCAACTTTCTTTCAAAAGGGGAGTTAGTTTCACTCTGTTCTGTGACAGGAAGCCTGACACCTGATCTATGCCTGGACTCAGCGGTAAAGTGATAAGTAAAAGTACCTTTCAGGCAGATGCCTCTACTATGTGACAGCAAAGTACTTGGTGTTATCACCACAATCCAAAGTTTGAAAAACTTAGCCTATCAGTTATGCAAAAGGTGATCTAGGTCCGAATTTTTGACCCATACTGTACTCCCAGTAGTGATTTATAAATATAATGTCATGACATAAATGATGAAGTTTATATGTGGCCCGAAAGTAGACCAATTTGGTGCTACAAGTAAGCTTTCTCTGAAGCATTGAGATTCTTCAGGAGAAGATTTTACAAACCTGGAAAGATCTTGGTGTATGCAGAATTAGAATAAAGTGATGAAATTATTTTACCAATCTTTAGAGATTTAATAAGTTGTCCTTTGTGTTATAAAAATGTTTCTAACTGAAGAACTATTACTGGAACCATTAATCCAGAAACAAAGAACCTTATTTCATGGAAAACACTGAGATACACTGGCCAAATTATTATTTTATAGGTCTTACTTTCCCAAGTTCTTATTTGAACCATAACCCTATGTATATGTGTCATTAAATGATCATTTCTATGCATTGCTATAATTTTCACCTTAATAATTCAGTTGACATTGTTTAAAATGAAGGCGGCACCCTGATTTACATGTTTAATGAATTGTCATTTTTAATTAAAGAGAGTGGTCTTCTAGACTTGAATGACTGATCTTTTTGCTGACATTTACCTCAATTAGTTCAATTTATTTCTGCATATATCAAACATCCACTGTGTTATAAAGCATTGTACAGGTCCTGAGATTTATGTGTAAACATGAACCTTGACCTCATGAAGCTTATAGTCAGAGACAAAGATAAGTATCTATACGTTTATAGACATACTCATATTTGGTATAGTGTTTATGATACTATACTTGAGAGTCCAAAGAAGGGACAGTTAGCCCAGTCTTTTAGGGTATGTAAGGTAAAGAAAGACTTCTTGATTTTTCCTGATGGAAATGACACATAGCCTGAGTGTTCAGGATGGGTGAAATTTAACTTGGGTAAGAAAAGTAGATAGATTATTCTGCCAGAGAAACTCAGCATTAAAAGCTCTGAAGTACATTGAGAAGATTATAAGAAATTCAGTGTTCCTAGATAGTAAAGGTGGTCAAAGGGGAAGCTTTTAAGGTAAATGTAAGCATAAGTCATAGAGTGCCTATAGTTCCTGTAAGAAGGCAGCTGAGTGATTATGGTTTAGAGAGGAACGACTCGAGGCAGGGATTTATTAATAGATATTTACAATGCCAGGACAAGAGATGTGGAGAATACAAACCAGGCTATAGGAGTGGAGATGAGTGAGTGGGAAAATTCAAAATTTAACATTTTTTAGTGTCAAAAATCAGGCTCACCTGTGTATATTTGAATGCATGGAAAAAGTACATTTAAGGATTACTGGAAGGTGGTTGGAAGGGAGGGAAGACTCTAAAATAATTTCAGTTTTCTATATTTGTTGTCCTAATGATTAGTATTGCCATTAACTATATTAGGGAATACAGAGAGAAAAGAGTGGATGTCAAAGTCAACAACAACAAAGTCAGTGTTGGACATACTGAGTTTGAGGGATACTTAAGAGAAAGTGTTCACCATAGATCAGGAGTTGGAAATACAAATTAATGATTTATCATGATAAAAAATTAATTTACTCATTCATTCACTCAAAACTATCAATATGTCAAACTGAGAGTATATCAAAACACAAAACACCTGCCCTCATGACAGTTATAATCTAGAAAAGGTTAAAGTCAATAGTGAATTTTCTCTTTCATTGTAATAACGTGGGCATGGTTTCCATGAGATTTCCATGAGATTCAGAGTAAATGAGAGTTGTGTCTACCAGTACTGAGTCTAAATTGCTTTAAGAAGCTTTGCTGAGCTGTAAGGACAGGAAGAAGGTTTTGATTCATGTAGAGCACAGGCTTAAGGGGAACTTTTGAGCAAGAGAGAGATTTTATATTGTAGTCTGACAAAAACTAAAGTCAATGGAGAGAAAAAGAGTGATGGAACAGGGACAGAAGATGAAGGTCACAGGATTCCCAACACTGTGAAGCAAAGGTGTAAGAAGAGTGGTCTTCGTGGATTGGGAGACCCCAGCAAGTCTGAATCTGGATGATGGGTGGAAATTGTGATGAGTAGAATGGAAAGAGAAAGGTGCCATCAAGGCGTCCAAAGGATAGAGTGGACAGGCTTTGGAGAGAAGTGAGTAAGTAAGATTACGTACCACGATCTGGAGAATGCATCAATATAAGCAGCACCAAATTAAAAGCAATATGGAGATAGAAATTCAGGAGATGGCATTTAATTAAAATGGCTTTGTGTTTTGAGCTAGCAACGATGGCAGGCTTCTGAGTGTCAGGGCTCACAATGTAAATATGATGTTGAAACGGAGATTGACATCTTGGTGTCTGGAAAGTGAACCTGGGCTTGGTTCTGTTTTGGTAGTTTGAGGGAACTGGGCTTTGTTTCTATCAATGCCTTGAAATAATCCTTCATAGTTTGCATAGGGATTTCACTATCCCCTCTGTTTTTACATCAACACTAGGAGCTCCTCTAGGTGTAGATATTATTAACACTTTTTTAGAAAAGTGGAAACAAAGCCTAAAATAATTGGAGAGCACATAGTGAAGGATAGAACTGGAAGCTAAGTCTGACTCCAGGTTTGGCTTACCTCTTCTAATGATGTTGGTCCCAAGTGAGTTTGAGGTGGACAAGAGCTTGTGAGTGAAATCAACTTGAATGCCAACCACAGGAAAGACAACGAGGCTTGTTGTTTTCTTTTTCTGGACAGTGCTGCCTTTTTAATTATTGTTATAAAATGCCCTCATTTATTCCTGAAAAACACCGATGCTTCCTCATTCAGAATGACAGTCATAAGTGATGTTACATTATGCCTTGAAACTGTGCTATGCTGTTCATATACACTTATTATATTTCATTACACAGAGGATATTCTACCTTACTGTAGACCTACTTTTCCGACATCAAATAATCCCAGAGATCCAAGTTCTTCAAGCTCAATGTCATCAAGAGGATCAGGAAGCAGACAAAGAGAACAAGCAAATGTAGGTCGAAGAAATATTGCAGAAATGCAAGTTCTTGGAGGATATGAAAGAGGAGAAGATAATAATGAAGAATTAGAGGTATCTATAACTATTTTCCAAGTTTCTCAGTATTATACTGGTTGTTACATCAGCCTCAAAGTCAGGAATATTTATCAGTCTACAGAAATGTCACTGTTTTACCACAAACTCTAATGTTAGTGATGCCAGAGACTGAAATTCTGTGAATTTAATGATTTCCTTGAAATGTATGCCAAAGTTGTAAATGAGAATAATAGTTTCTTTTTAGATCTAGAGGGCATATTCCTCTGCAGATATTCAGATAAGAAATTTATATAGCAAACATGTTGTTAGGAAATAAGAACTATTTACCCAGATAATATATTACATAGTATTATATTATAGTAGGTTATAAAAACCAGTAAGGTGACAGAGTTATGAGGATTTGAATGAGGGTGCTTAGCCTATGTTATCATCGGCCACCCTGGTAATCACTGGGGTTAGGTTAATCTGACTAATTTGACCAACTATCTTCCACCTTCTTTCTTCTGAAAATGAGAACCTGATCCTTGACTCTAACCTTCCCAGATGGAAGAGAACGCTTTTTGAGTCAAATATATACTCCTTTGTTGGAATTTATAGATAGCAATACAAGATAGAATTGGCAGTACATCATATCATATTACAAAATCACCTCATATTTTTAAGATGGTGTTTTTCCCATTTAATAAAAAAAAAAAAGTTGAGGGCAAATTTCTCTTCTCACAAATATATTTAATCCCAAGTAGATTGTTAAATGAACGTTAAACTGAACTTTTAAAAATAGAAGATGAAACATTTTAAGGAATAATATTTAGTTGAGTTTTCTGTAATACCCAAAGCATTTTCATTTTGACATTTGGAATAAGAAGACTTTCTTCCTGCAGTTGTTATGAGAAGTTGCTTTATAAGTTCTTTTGTTTATTTGTTTTGTTTGGGTTTTTTTTAAGAGAACCTTTCTGGAGGACAAAAAGTCATCATACATAATTCTAATACTTAAAACCAATAAAATTTGAACTACGGTGTTGAGTTGGGGCTGGGGGAAGTAGAGAAATCCACCTTCTACTGCTCCTCTCTCCCCTACACCACACACCCCAATACCCAGACATTGCACAGAACACAGTTTGGTATTCATAGAGAACTATTGGGTTTTCTATCAAAACCAACTAACGACAAATGAATGAGTTGCCATGAACACTTTCTAACACATGCCGGGGAATGAATGAAGAAATACCAACTGTAAGGTTGAAAACATATAAATCAGTGAAACTCTAAAACTGTACTCTAAGATTTATTTTCAGATTTAACAAACACTTTCTCTTACAGGAAACTGAAAGCTGAAGACAACCAGAGAGGCTTGTGAGATCTAATGTGAAAATTATCACTCAAGATGCCTCATGTCTGATGACACATGACGCCAGATAAAATGTTCAGTGCAATCAGAGTGTAAAAATTGTCATTTTTTTATTCCTCTTATTGGAATACCATTTTTAAAAATTTTATTGGAGTTTTATTGTTGTTGCTTGATCCTTATCCCTAATGAAGAACTTCCCTATTCCCCTCGCTGTTGGAACAAACCATGACACCTTACTTCCAGCAAGGGACGTATTTGACTTCTTGCTTCAGCCATCAGCCAGCAAGAGAGAATGACAGAGTTCTTTTGCATTTTGCCCCCGAGATATGGCATTGCACTGCTTAGATACCAAGCCAATTTTTAACAAAGTATTGATCAAAGATACAAAATTGATTAATCAACCTCATGCCAAGGGCTCTCAAGACATAATCTTTCTATAACCAACCGCTAAGGCAAATGAAAACATATTTCATTTTAACATGATTTTTCAAATCAGTTTTTCATACCACCCTCTGCTGGGAGAAAATAAAATATAACAAAAGCAGAACCACAAACCAATTTGAATGGGGTAGAAGCATTGTAAATAGATGATCTTTGCACCCCTGGTGGTACTTTATTTTGTCTTCATTTCAATCATTGAAGTATATTCTTCTTGGAAATATACTTTTGGAGAAGTAGGGGTAAGCCAGTTGGATCTCTGGTTGTCTAGTCATTGTCATAAGTAAGCCTAGCAAAAAACCTTGTTCTATTTTTCAATCAAATGCAATTATAAATGCATATTACAAACAAATGGTTGTTTTTAATGACCAATTGAATAAGGACATCCCTATCTTAACTGGCCTAAATTTCTTCTGGTAGTGTCAGTTCAACTTTCAGAAGTGCCACTTAAGGAAGTTTGATTTTTGTTTTTGTAATGCACTGTTTTTAATCTTTTTTTTTTTTTTTTTGGTTTTAAAAGCACAATCACTAAACTTTATTTGTAAACCATTGTAACTATTAACCTTTTTTGTCTTATTGAAAAAAAAATGTTGAGAAGCGTTTTTAACCTGTTTTGTTCATGCTCTATGTTTGTATTTGGAATATTTGAATGATGACAGATGGTGAAGTAATGTGCGTACTTTATTGTGGGCCATGAGCCCAATGGTTCTTACTTTTCCCGGACTTAAAGAAAAAAGGTTTAAGTTTGTTGTGGCCAATGTTGAAACTTATAAGATTTTCTTATAAGCTCAAAGAGAGGCATTACTGCTTTGAGTTGCCAAATGATGCCCTCTGACTGTAGATTTTTATGATCCTTTTTTGTCATTATATGAATTTCATTGACTTGATAATTGGTGCTATTTGAGGGAAAAAAGTGTACATTTATTCATACACAGGTATCAGGCCTGAAGCCCCACTGGAAAACAAAGCCAAACAAAACTGAACCACAAAAAAAAGCTGGTGTTCACCAAAAACTAAATGTGTTCACTTAGATAATTTGAAAGTTACATAGAAAGAGTGTGCAGTACTAAGGGAACAATCCATGTGATTAATGTTTTCATTATGTTCATGTAAGAAACCTCTTATTTTTAGCCATAATTTTGCATACTGAAAACCAATAATCAGAAAAGTAATTTTGTCACATTATTTATTAAAAATGTTCTCAAATACATCATTCTTTCTTGTGTTGATTTCTTTTGTTTTTTCATTGTGTGATCAAATTTATTCCATTTAATCACAAAGTTGTGCTGTCTTAACATTTCACCACTATATTATCAGATGAGTGAAAATTCAGAACAACCAGGCTTTACTTATGAGGAAAAATTCTCATTTTAATCCATGGAAATTAAAGATATAAGATCAATCAAAACCTAGAAGGCATTTGATCATAGAATACTATTTTAATATTAAGGAAGCACTAAAATGTTTATTTGTGTGTTTCTGAATTTCAGGTAACCTATTTCTGACATAGTTAGGATTCAGGTATGATACATCCAATTTGTAAAGTTTGGACCACTTACATTCCATCAGAAAGAAAATTATATTACCCAAAATATTGGTTGGTAACTATCTGCTTTCTTGTTTACAAATTCATGTGAAATTTTAAGAGTTCTATACCTCTTATATACTGGCTTGAACATTGTTGTTTATTAGATTAAGGTTAGCATACTAAAGTATTAACTTTGGATGGATGAGATGAGCAATAGAATCTAGTGAAGTTTTTTTCCTATGATATATATATGTGTATATATATATATCATAATATATGACTATATATATGCACATATATATAGTTAAATTTTATGTTCATCACAATTTGAAAAACTGAGAAAATTTCAGACAACAAAAAAAATGGGGGATGTATTTTGAAGGTTAATTTTACAAAAATGAAGTAATCACCAGCATCTACCTAGGTCCATAGGTCAAGAACTCAGTTTCTAACTATTTCAAGGGAAACATTGGCGAGGCATGTTCAATGGCCCAATTTTGCTCTTCCCTTGTTGAGGTGACTATAAGTTAGTCCCTATTTATTTAATCATGTGATATACATACGAATTATATATATCGGAGGGCCTGCGTTTGAGTCCTGGTTTTGTCACAAGCTCTGTTTCCCTGGACATGTTACTTAACCTCTAAGTCTCAGGTTTCTCCACCTGTGGATTCCGTAATGCCTACCTCATGGAGCTGTTGTCATGATTTAGTGAACTAATGTATAGGACATGGACTCTCTAAACCCCCCAAACAATATAAATTATTGTATTTATAGACCGAAATTCATTGCACACATTCTATCCTCACTTTTCACATGTAGTTTGTTCCTAAAAACTTGCAGGGTTAAAAACCTATCGAAGTATAAGTGTGGTGTGAGGATGGGGGTAGTTCCATTTCCGGTGAGTAAAATTCACTGTGAAATTCCTAATTGTGGAATAAATTCTTGATGTTTTGGTTTGTTTCCTTGCTTCTGAATTCCTGAGGGCCACACAATGGGTGGTGATGTGGCATTTTTAGTATATGTTTCACAATTCCGGCGTGCAAGCATGTCGCTTGACTTCAGAATAACTATTTACTGTGTTTGGGGCTGCTGTTCTGCCTAGTGGCAGAGAACATAATTTTCATTCTTGATGAACACAATCATATCTAACTTTCTTGGTCATTTCAGGTATGAAATCTGGATTTTCTCTTCCCTACCCTCTCTACAGGGTGGCATCAAGATTCCAGATGTGTGTGTGTGTGTGTGTGTGTGTGTGTGTGTGTGTGTGTGTGTGCGCTGGGGGTGAGGAGTGGCAGTAGGGACTCTTGACATTTTGCTGTCGTCCAAGTTTCCAATGGTCTTTATTTCTCAGAACCTTTTATGCTGGAACTTCCTTTTCCCAACCTTGATGTCCCTTATTCATTGATACTCTCCTGATACTTCTAAGCCCTATAATGTAGGTTGGGTGCAGGGAGCAGGAAAGGGGACTGTCATATGCTCTTCCATGCCAGGCTGAAGCTCTGGAGACTTGGGTATGAGGCCCCGTCCTTGGACCTCACAAGATACTACTATGTCTCTTTAACTGCTTACCATTTAGGCTGAGTGTGGGTTGGGGAGGGGGTAGTGGCTACTCCTAAAGTTAAAGGAAATAAGACTTGGTTCTGGATCTCAACCATCTATGCTTGAATCCTGGCTCCATGAATTGTCAGCTGTGTAGCCAGGGGAAAATTACTTAGTGAATCTGTTATAATCTTTGGTGTATTAAGAATACATACTTAACAAGGTTGTTTGGATTAAATGAATTCATATGTGCAAAGTACATAGCAAATGCTCAAGTATTTATTGGGCAATAAATACCTCCTCCCTCTCTGATTTTGAACTAGAAAGTGCTGCATAGGTTGCTCTGCTTTCAGACTCCTAAAACTACTTGACCAGAAACCTCAGTGACACACTCACCGTATCTAATTCTTTCCCCTCATGTTTAATTCTCTCTTCTCAGTGAGATGGAACATGAGGAGAAAGGGAGAGAGAGAGAGAAAAAAAAAAGGGAAGAGAGAGACGATCATGTATATTGCTTGCATGCCAAGTCTTCAGTGTGCAAGACCTTAGCTCTTACAACTCAGCCTTCATTCTGCTATAGATTTCAAGAATCTGTTTTGAAACCTATTTCTCGTAACCATCTGAGGGCAGCGCACATAGAAAGCCCTCTCATCTGCTGGAAGTAAGAAGTGGGATGATAGAGCAGGAAATAACCTATAGCAGGTGCAATGTCTGTTAATATTTCAATATACGATCTTGCTACAAAAAGATATAATTAAACATTAAAAAGAGGTTAATCTTTAAAAATAGAAATATGTTTTCTCAAATTCTAGTTTTCTCAGCTTATGTCAAGAGAATTTAGCAGAAATTTAAAAGAAATAAAACCCAGGGAGTTGGCACAAGACCAAACTAAATATTGAGCATGAGAGTTTAAAGATTACTTTAGTGTTAACAAGTTTTAAGGACTTTTTTTTTTCTAGAAAACTATGGACATTGACCTTTTTCTTTTCATAAAAGAGTCTGTAGCAGGACTCTCAACCAAGAACCTCAAGAACCTTTTGGTTTTGGATGCCAAAAATCGGTTCCTATTTGGTATTGATGCTCAAGACTTTTCCCACATATGAACACACCCCCAACCACAGAGTCCAGTGTCCGCTCACTAAGGTCAGATTTGTCTGTCATACACTAAATGACTGCCATCTCTACCCCAAATATATCATTCTCATCAGCAGTTATATTTTTGTTTCCTCATTTTCATAAAACGACAAAAAAGTGAAATATTCAGATAACCCTGCAAAGACAAGTGACAACTATGCCAAAACTGAGTTGTTGTTTGCTTAGCCCACGTGTGTTTCCACTAACATGCTGAATTTAGTGGCTTAAACAAATGAATACCCAATGAACAAAAATGTAGAACATGTGGAAAAGGAATGTAAGAAATTCCAAATCTTGGGCTTAAAAATAAATATTTACTCACATGAGGAATATAAATACATAAAGTTATTTTGAGTTAGCAAGTTCTTTTTTTTTTTTTTTTAAGATTTTATTTATTTATTTGGCAGAGAAAGACACAGAGAGAGAGGGAACACAAGCAGGGAGACTGGGAGAGGGAGAAGCAGGCTTCCCGCTGAGCAGGGAGCCCGATGCGGGGCTTGACCCCAAGACCCTGGGATCACGACCTGAGCTGAAGGCAGACGCTTAACGACTGAGCCACCCAGGCACCCCAGCAAGTTCATTTTAACCAAATACATAACTTCTTTTTTTTTTAGATGTATCAGTGTGTATGAGAAAACAAATTGTTGCTTTATTATAAAGTAGATAATCCTTTGTTCTTAAAATTTGTCATTCTTAACACACTAGACTAATTAATTAGCATTTTAGGTGTTACTAGTTTAGAAAGTTGCATTTTTTGTCTTCCTCTTTCCTTTACTCCCTGTTTTGAATGCTAGTGAGAGAGAGGACAACAAATGAGTGTTTAAAAAAATATTTTCAAAGATATTTGTTCTCCAGAGCCTCCAAATCTATGTTTCTCAAAATGATGTCCATGAACATCTGTCTTCTAGTTATAAATATAAATTCCTGATTCCTGTCCTGATCCTGCTGAATCAGAATCCTAGGAGACAAGGCCTAATAATTCGCATTTTGGAGACAATCCCAGGTAATTTTATGTTTAAAAAAATAAAGTTCGAAAATCACTATCCTAACAAGTCAAGTATATGGTTTATCGTGATACCCCTGAAACTGGAATGAACCTTGGCGTTGGCAGTGTCTTGCAATCACTTTCAGCCAGGCAATAGTAACGATGCCATTTTGATTGTCTGCTATTAAAAAACAGGTCTCATATAAACAGAAAGTGGGCATTTGTCAAATTTTATTTATCCCATTAACAAGGGAATCAGCAGGAAGATAAAGGGCATTTGAAGAACAGTTGTGAAAGGAACTTAAATATGATTGCTGTTAGTTAGCTTTCTGCAGGGCAATACAAGCAACTGTTAATAATTCTGGTGAGCTAGAGAATCATGATGCCTGTCTTTCTCTTTAGGTTAAATACTCACTATCTTCAGAGCTACATAAAATCTGCACCTTTATTATTTGCAATTAGTCAAAAATGTACTTTGATAGTGTGCATTCCACCAAAAGAATCAGATGAGGGTCAAACAGTGACTTAGTCTTGTTTTTTTCCCCCAGAGGCAGAATCTGAAACAAAGACAGGTGCAAATAATTTACTCGGGAGATAATCCCAGAAATGAGGGGAGAGGGAGGAGATGTCAACACAGGTACTTTAAAGTCTGTGAAGATTCCTCCAGTGAGGACTCTACTGGCTCCTCTGAGAAGCATGCAGAATACTTCCCTGAGTCCTTCCCCAAAGGACAGGTGCCTGGAACATTATCAGTTTACTCCTACTTCTCCACTGGTTGCCAAGTTGCTGGTGTGGGAGGGGTGGGGTAGGTGAGGGAGTTCTCTCTCAAGCCCCAGTGAGCAGACCAAGTGAGAGTAGAAGACCCTGAGGCAGAAAGTGAACATGCTTTACAGCAGCTGTCTGAGATGGGAAGGTGCCAAGAAGAGGTAAGTCTGATCTCAAAGGGGATTGTCTGCCATAACAGAGTCCTCAAAGCAATATACTATAAGCGGGATTATTGGGAGATGCTTTAGCATGGTATCAAAAATCAAGCAATCATTAAATCACTTTTCAAATTTAAGATAAAATTTCTTTCACACCATGCATGTAAGAAATTAGTCATGTGTATTCATATTACTATCACCTTGGTGGAATTCTTACTAATTATCAACTGTCGGTACTATGTGTGTTGAGTTTAACTGCCATTTAACATAATTTGAAAATATTTATACTATCAGCACTGAAACAACACCGAAGCAAAAAACGATACAGAAATAGCAGTGAGGCGTGAGTTGGATCATTGGAATGACTACAATCACGGATTTTCTAGCAGAGCAATAAGCTTTATAGTACCTATGAAAGAAAAGTATCTATAATTAATTAAAGTTGTGCTTTATAACATACACGCAAACAATGCAAATGAATGCAGGAAAAATTACTAAATCGCTGAGAAAAACATGAAAGAAATTCCAAGCAAACTTGAGGATGGTGTAGCCCATTTATGTGTTCTGCAAGACTCTCATTGAGGCATTGCCTTACAACTGAAATTGGTAGCATTTACACAATGGCATGTAAAATAAAGCTCTTTCAATAGAGTCTTATATTTGATAAAATATTGTAACATTTATACAAGTCCATCGCCTTAAATAAGTCGGGCTCAAAGTTTTTACGTGGATTTGGTACTTTTTTTTTCATTCGGATCTTGGGCACCATTGCGAACTCCACATATTAAGACTGAAGTGAGAGTTGGAAGATTGATTGATTGATTGATTTTTAAAGAATTTATTTATGTATTTGAGAGAGAGAGCATGAGAGAGCACAAGCAAGGGGAGTGGCAGAGGGAGAGGGAGAAGCGGGCTCCCCACTGAACAGGGAGCCCCTCACAGGGCTAGATCCCAGGACCGTGGGATCATGACATGAGCCAAAGGTAAACGTTTAACCAACCAAACCACCCAGGTGCCCTGAGAATTGGAGGTTTTAGACATTCTTCTTCCATTTGGGCAAAGATCTGAGCTCTTCCATCTTGAGTAAAACAAAGCTTTTGATGCTTTCCACTTAAGTGATTTCGATGGCCTTAAGTTTCATCAGCTTCAGGTAATCACAAAAGTAACCTGGGTAGCTAGGGCTTCTGTCCCCACCCTGTACTTCAGGGGTCCCCCTGCACTTTGGCGTGCTTTTCTGGAAGTTTTTAAAATCCTCCTCTGCTGGGTGAGACTTGCCAGGGCAAGCAGTGTTTGCACAGCCAAGTGCCAGAGCCCAGACAGGGACCGATGTAGGCCTGCGACCCTGCATGTGGGATCCCAAAGAGCTCCAGAATTCAGATTACTGTCTATGGGATTGTCCTGGGGCCCTGTAAACTGGCCCCCTGGTTTCGAGAGGGCACTCTGCTTAGTAGATTGCTCACACTGGCTGGCATATTTCTTTCCTAAAATTACGTCAGATCATGCTCTCACAATGATGCTCATGTGTTTCAGTTGAAATGACTTAGGTTGTTTATATCAACAGAGGCCCTGCAGAAGTATTTACCCTGGCTGCCACACCAGGGTCGCCCTGAACATGGGGAAAACTTTTAAACCAGCCTAATAAAACACCTGTTGAGTAGACTGCTTTTTTTTTTTTTTTAAGATTTTTTATTTATTTATTTGACAGAGAGATTGAGATCACGAGTAGGCAGAGAGGCAGGCAGAGAGAAGGGGGAAGCTGGCTCTCTGCTCGGCAGGGAGCCTGCTTTACAGGGCCAGTTTACAGGGCCCCAGGACAATCCCATAGACAATGCGGGGCTCAATCCCAGGACCCTGAGATCATGACCTGAGCCGAAGGCAGAGGCCTTAACCCACTGAGCCACCCAGGCACCCCGAATAGACTGCTTTATGTCTTTCACAATATGGGAGTTTCAGTACTATACAGGCAATAACCTTATCTACTTGTTCTTGCTGAAGTTCTGTGTAAATCATTACCAAATGCCTCTTCAGTTTGTATGTGAGACTGAGTGCTTATATGTGTGCCTGTGATTTTGGGGGGCAGACAGAGAGAGTAAGGTAATAGTTCTTTATGAAAGTTCTGTTTGCAAGCCTGCGAAACTAAATTATGCAGCATGTTGGTTAAGGGCTTGGAGAGCAAAAGGCATCTGGAATAATTACCGTGGGAAATACCATAAGAAGTAAATTAGGAATAAATAGATTAGGGGGGAAAGATGAGTCATTTATTGTGTACCTGTTATGATTTAAATATGTCATCAGGTTGAATTTTCACCCAACGTGGAGGGGAATAGCTAGGTTTAATCCCTTCTGACAGATAAGTAAGCCAAGATTTTGAAAGACTAAGAAATTTGCTGACATTCACAATAGGAAAATATAAACAGAGTGTGAATGTGAATCCAGCTTCAAGTCTAGTGTTCTTTCCAGGCATTAAAACTGCTCCTCAGAAATGTGAACTGGGTTAATAGACTTTAGAAATATACTTAACTTCCTTTCTTAAATCAACTATAGCTGAAATGGGAAAAAAAATTGGTGTCTGCTTTGGGAGTGGGGGATGAATCAGTAGATGATAAAGATGTGGTTGCCACCGAATACTTAAAAGTTCTATTATCTTTCGGGGAGACTGACTGGCTCAGTTGGTAGAGTGTACGACTCTTGATCTCAGGATTGTGGATTTGAGCCCCCATGTTGGGTGTAGAGGATACTTTAAATCTTAAAAAAAATAAATAAAGCTCCTTTATCTTTAATTAATACACAAATCTTAAAATATTGCTTAGATTTCTAGAGACTGCTTTTAAAAATAAGCAATTAAAACATAAGTTCCAAAGCATAGTAACTGTGCATATATATATTTATGTATATATGATATAGAATCCCATATTAAAGGAATTTTAACAATTTGACTTAAACTTCCAAGTATGCATACCTTTGTTTTATCAGAAAAGGACTTGAGAATCTGCTCAAGGTCATACAACATTGTTTGCTAAGTCAGAATTTTTAATTGCTTTGTCTAACCAAGAAATCCCGTTGCTCCTACTTCTTCTCTCTATGGGGAAGAAGGATCTTTTGGAGAGGTTTTAACATTTTTTTTAACCTGTCTTTTTAAAATAGGCTATGACATTTATTGTAAGCAATACCTTACCATTTCGAATGCTTGAATATTTTGGGGAAAAATAAGTCAAGAAAAATAATAAATTACGTTGACTAATAATATACCTATGCATAGGATTAGCATATATTTGGAAGCTAATATATTTTATCTGGATGATTTACTATCAACCATTGTTAATTAAGCCTCACATGTTTCAAGTGTGCATTTAATTAAACAATAATTTTGAATAGACTTGATTTCTTATCTTGCTATATAATATGGTGCCAAAACTATGGCCACTGGGCTATCCTAAAAATCTTAGTCAGCCTCTACAAAGTTATCAAAAGCATTTGTTTAAGTTATTTACAAATTTTTACTCAACTCCCTACCCTGATTTCAAGTGAGGCATTCATTCATTGATTCAGCATTCTACTGAGCATCTATTCTGGGCTTAGAACAAAGATGAATAAACTCCAGAAGTGCTCACAATACAATGGGAGGCAGACACACACAGCCGAGTGCGAAGGATGCCATAGAAATATTTACACAGTGTCTTAGTCCTTTCAGCTTGCTTTAACACAAATACCTTGAACTCAGTGGCTTATAAATAACAGATATTTATTTCTCACCATTCTGGAGGCTATAAATTTCAAGAAAAAGCCACCTGCAGATTCAGTGTCTAGTGAGACTCTGCTTCCTGGATCATAGACAGCCATCTTTCCATTGTGTTCTCAAAGGGCAGAAGAGGAAAGGTTGCTCTCTGAGGTTGTTTTTGTAAGGAAACTAATCCCTTATGAAGTTCCACCCTTATGACCTAATTACCTCCTGAAGCCCCACCTTTTAATAACATCTCGCTGGGTTTAGGTTTCAACATATGACTTTTAGGGGGACACAAATATTCACACTATAGCTCATGGCAATAAAGGAGTTTGTTAAAACTCCAAACAGGAATTGAAGAGATATTTTGTTTGGATTTTGGAAGGCTGTAAAGGAAGTCGTCAATTCATTTATAACATATAAAGCTTGGGTTCTCTCAAAATCGCACTGTTCTACTTGAAAAAGCATTGAATGTGTTTTAAAGTTAAAATATATTTAGATAAGCCTTAAAGACAAATTCTTATGTTTTTAAAAAGGTGATATGAATTATTTCTTTTGTTTCGTTTTGGCCAGTTTCTGTCATTCTCCAACTAAAATAATTTTAGAATCACACAAACTTAAAGAATTAATCAATAAAAACATGAAAGAATTAACCGATAAAAATATTAAGAGTTTTTGAGATTAAATTGTTTTATATTTAATTTCTCTCTTTCATGCGGGGTGTCAGTAATGATGCTTCTGAACACAGGTTATGTACGTAAAACACATAAAATCCAACTCAGTGTGGTTAGGCCATGAAAGACATTTATGGTGTAATGGAACTGAAAAAGTATAAGCAGACATGGTTCGATCAAGGCTCTGATTCCATTTGTCTTTTAGTCTCTTTGCTCTACTTTGTTCCACATGTTGCTTTCTCTCTCCAGCTGTTATCAAGATGGCCATAACAGACCAGCCTCAAGCCACACATGATACTATTCAGAGGCCAAGAGACAAAAGCAAGAAAGCACCATATTCTCTAAAAACGCATCCCAGTGATCCAAACTGTTACACACGCTCTTTCCAGGACCAAGCCCATGTCCAGAGAAATACCATGTACTGTTTGACTTGAGCCTGGATTCCCATGGACTTACCAGATCTTCTGCTGGAGTGTATCACTCTGTTACTCCTGAGATACATGGATTGTTTGTTGAAGAGAATAATGATGATGGAACACACTCAACAATGAGTACCACACACACATTCTTACTCATACATTTAGCAATTAGTCTGTTTTCTCTCTGGCTTGCATACGTAGTTTATGCAGTGATTGTTAAAATGAGTACAAAGTTTTTGACATTCTTCTCAGCAGGACACAAAGTGGATGACCCATCCCCTTGCATCACGGTAAGACTGTGACTGCTTTAACCAATAAAATAGACCTATTGACTTCTGAGGTTAAATCACTAAAATCCAAGCAGCATCCTCTTGGTTCTTTGAACATTTGCTCTGCAGAAGCCCACTCATGGAATCCAGTTGCAACGCTGTGAAAAGCCTAGCCCCCTAGAAAGGTCTTGTGTGGGTCAATAGTCTCAACTGAGCCCAGCTTTAGTGCCTGTCATGGGAGTCTGTTGATTCCAAGGCTCAGCCATTTGAGTCCCCATTGCCCCTCCCCCCCCGCCCCTCCCACCCCTCCCGCCGCGCATAACTTCCCAGCCGAGATTTCACGGAGCAGCTGTGAAGACATCCGAGGACAAGCCCTCCCAGCTGTGCTTTGAATTTCTGACCCACAGAACCCAAGAGCATCATAAACTTGATGTTACTTTATGCCAGTACATTTGAGGTGGTTTGTTATATAGCAGTATATAACCGGAATCGCTTCAACGTCTGTAGTGAATAGGAAATCCATACACTTGGAAACACGAAGAAAGAAAATCTGAAAACAAAGGGAGTTGCCAGGCATTTAAACAGCAGCATATGTTTTGAGAGGGGAGGATGATGTTTTTGAAGTAGAATGATGGTAAACAAAAACGTCACGGTATATACATCTAGCATCACCCTTAACAATCCTCGTTGTATATATTCCAGCTGTGAAGACTCTGCTGCCCCTAACATTGGCATCAAGTCACTGTTTCTCAGATGCTACTTTATAAACCAGAAATCTGATGATTCCTTTCCTTTGATGGCATGTGCCAGAGAAGTCAGAGAGATTTTTGAAGCAAATTCTAAAGTTCAGGTGACAATTCTTCTGCTAAGAAGCAGGACCTAAATCATTCACTTAGATCATTACAATCATTTTTCCTCTTGCTCTCTCTTCCTACTTGTAATCTTTTTATTTATTCCTTATTTGTAACTTCATCAAGGTAAGGGAAATGAATGGAGATAGGAATAGAAAATATATTAATTTTAATTCCATGTAGTAGGAATTAGGGCTTAATAGAGAAAATAGAAAATTAACAACTTGGAGAGTATTTCCCTGATTCTTTTAGATTTTTATGAAATTTTGTGGTTTACATATATATATATATATATATATTTTTTTTTTTTAAAGATTTTATTTATTTGACAGAGAGAAACACAGTGAGAGAGGGAACACAAGCGGGGGAGTGGGAGAGGGAGAAGCAGGCTCCCCGCGGAGCAGGGAGCCCGATGCGGGGCTCGATCCCAGGACGCTGGGATCATGACCTGAGCCAAAGGCAGACGCTTAACGACTGAGCCACCCAGGCGCCCCTACATATATTTTCAAGTACGTTTTAAGATATGGTCTAAACCACAACAGCAAATGTATTAATTTGCATATGAGATAATGGAGGGTCACGGTGGATATGTCTTGCCCAAGGTCACGAATCTAGTCTAGGATTCAAACACAGAGGGGCGCCTGGGTGGCTCAGTGGGTTAAAGCCTCTGCCTTCAGCTCAGGTCATGATATCAGGGTCCTGGGATCGAGCCCCGCATCGGGCTCTCTGATCAGTGGTGAGCCTGCTTCCCCCTCTCTCTCTGCCTGCCTCTCTACTTGTGATCTCTCTCCTCTCTGTCAAACAAATAAACAAAATCTTTAAAAAACAAACAAACACGGATAAAAGTCCTTTGCTCTTGTTTTGACTATATTAAGTCTCATACTAAGCTCCTGCTTTTATCTACTTATTTTTGATATTTCAACATCCTTATTTTAATACCTTATGTATACAAAAATAGAAATTTGACAGAATAATGAAATGCATTATAATGTACCACCTGAATTTACTGCATTACTAATGTAAAAAAACATATATTTCTATATTTCCCAATTAACTTCTCAAGGACCCCATCCCCTTGCAGGTAATTTAGTTTCTAGTTTTTCACCACCTAAAATATCTAAGAGTTACTGGAGATGACTTAATTCACAGGTGATTTAGTCAAACATAAAATTCCAAGAGAGAAAATAGAAACTTGAAGAATTTAATATCGCCATTTATTCTTGGCATATGGTATCAGTTTTGTAATAGTCCCTCACAGTTGTTTATGAGCTATCACGTGTTACTGCCCTTCTAGGAACCCACCCAAGGCATGCCACACTCTCATGTTCAGTGTCAAGGAAATAGGTCATTTTTAAAAATTGAGATATAATTGACATATGGCATTATAATGATTTCAGGTGTACAGTATGAGTGGATGTTTGTCTACATGGCAAAATGATTACCACAGTAAGTCTAATTCCCATGTGTTACCACACATGGTCACAATTTTTTTCTTGTGATAAGAGCTTTGAAGATCTACTCTCTTAGCAACTTTCAAATATGCAATACGGTATCATTAACTATAGTTACTATGCTATACATTACATCCCCAGGACTTACGTATTTTACAACTGGAAGTTTGTACCTTTTGACCACCTTCACCTATTTTGTGACCCCCACCCCTCTGTCTCTGGCAACCACCAATCTGTTCTGTGTGTCTATGAGCTTTTCGTTGTTGCTGTTGTTGTTTTAAATTCCACCTATAAATGAGATCATAGAGTATTGGGTCTAGGCAGTGAGGGTGACACTTGTGTGGTTTGTGTAGATGTAGAGGTGGTGCGTCGAGGGGGCATATGGAGGGCCCCATACAAAGGTCTGCAGGAAGATGAGAAAGAGGAAGTTAGCTGCTGAGGAACAGTGGAAAGTGGCCAAGACTGACAGCACTCGATGTTATGAGGAAGGCTTTCATTCAACATTCCATTCTGCTGCTGGCCTAATCTCTTCTTCTGATTTCAGAATGGAATGGAGCAATCAAGTTGTTGTGGCCTTGGACGTTGGCAGAAGTCTGATTGAAGCCTGTATCTGGGCCTATCTTCCAGGAAACTATCCCAAACATGGTACATTCTCATGTTCAGTATTAAAAAAACAGGTTCAGTATTAAAAAAACAGTTAAAAAGAAACTGGATTATGTGGAGCTTCCAGAATTAGTCACATGTTGACCTAAAAATGGCTTACTTCCAAGAATGGTTAGTGGTTGAACCAACATCTCCAACCCAGATTTCCCAAATTATCAAGAGTTTTGTTTTCCTTTATTATTACACTTTTGGCTGGAGCTACTTTAGCCTACAAAAAGCAAAACAAAACAAAACAAAACAAAGCAACAAACTCATGACCTTCCAATGTAAGGGAACATGTGCTTTCAGTACAGCAGCCACAGTGTCCTTTTAAAAATACAGTTTTGATCATCATTCCTCTCTCTCATCATTTCCTCACTTCCCTGCCTTGTCCCATGCATAGTTAGAAACCAGTGCAACTTAAGCTCTCCTCCTCCTTACTTCTATTTAAGTACAATTGGTCTCTAGTCTCCTGGCCTCCTGACTGCCCTGAGAATAAATCTGGCAGACTCCCACCTTTGGGTATTTGCATTTGATATTCCCTGAGCTGGATGCACTCTCCTAGGTATCCCCATGACTCACTTCCTTCCTTCAGGTCTTTGTTTTCTAAATCAGAGCTTTATGACCATCCTATTTAAAATGGCACTTCAGCTACCATACTCTTTTTACTCTTTTCATGCCATTTCCAATTCATGCCAGAATTATCCCTTTGGGATTTTCTTTATTAATCATATGCAGCCCACCAAAAAAAAAAGCTCCTTGAAGGCAAGGATTATTGTTTGGTTCACAGCACCCAAAAAAAGCCAAGTATAAAGTAAGTCCTCAGAAAATATATATGTTATATAAGCTGAATTGAGTTGGAGCCGTAATCACAATAGGCAGTAACAAAAAGATATTCAGGAGAAAATCCTTAATTCTGGGACTGCTCTTTGGAGTGGGTCTCTTAATTATGCCAGGACAGAATAAATAGACAATCATTGTTCTAGGTGAAGAATAAGGGGTTGTTTCTGTGGAGCTGAGAAAAACAAAAAACAAAAACTATCAGGCTTCTAAAGAGATTTGGGGAGAGGAGAAACAGTATTTAACAATAAGCTCATTAACCCTCAGGGCAGGAAAGAACACAGACTCAGCTCTGCTACCTCAAATAGGAGGTCAGTAATACCTATTGAAATGGATGCTCACCCCTCCACATTCTTTTTTCTTGCATTGCACACTTAACTTTCATGATCTATCGTTAAACTCACATTTGAAAACCCTACTGTAATTCCTTTTGTCCTTTCACTTCTCTCTCTCTCTTCAAGACAAGTATCTGCTTTCCCAAACCTCCAGCTCATCCTTCCCAAGGATGAGACCACCGCTAATAATCTTGCTTATTTCATTAAGAAAAAAATCAGAAAAGCCTTTCTCCCACACTCTTTACCAACTACCAACATAGTTGCATCAATATCTACTTATTTTATTTTCAGTCCTGTGAAAATGGATGAATTGTCCATGCAACGATTTAATGCCAGTCCCTTACATTGTCCTTTGGAACCCATCCTTTCTCTCTTGGAAAGAGTGTACTTTCCTTTCTCAAAGGAATTAATCCAGCAGTTTTTCTCCTTTCCTCTCTTCATAATAATTTATTTCGTATAGGAAATCTTAAAAACATGTTATAGTATTGTCATCCTTGGTATTTTCTGCAGGATCCATATCTCCCTTCAGTGGCTCATTTCTCTGCTTCCCTTGTAAGTTATTTGTATTTGCTTTCTCCAATTCACCCCAATCATTATCTCTAGAATCCACTTCAATCAACTTATTTCCACCACCTGAAGTAGCTCTTACCGAAGTCACTTTTGGATAAAGATGATTCTGACACATGTTAAAGATGGTAAGGCAGACTTTATTACGGGGGACCATTACAGTGGGGTCTTGCAATAGGACAAAGAGGTTGAGTTCTGCCACCAATAAGGACACATTGGGGTTTATAGCCAAGGATCAGAGTAGGGGGTCAGGGGTGGAAAATTAGTAAAAGGAAACAGCTAGGGCCATTCTAGCTAAACTAATTTGAAGGATTTTTGCTGAAGGCAGGTCAGATATCCAGGGTGAAGGATGAGGAACTGATCAGCTCTAAAGGGTAGGTGACTCTCACCAACTGAAACCAGCAGAATTCTTGCTAAAACTGGGCTAAAAGGGCCATGGACAGATCTGGAGGTCAGAAGCCTGCTCAGGAAGAGGACTCAAGAGAATGCGGATTCAAGTTTGGTCAAATTGTAACAGGGAGAAACTTAGCATCTCTACCTCCATATTGCTTCCATTTCCCTTGCTGCTGTGACCTGTGGTTTAAAAACTTCTGCTTAGCCCTGCACGTAGACATAGTACACCTAAGATTTGCAAAACTGCTTATTACCCAAAAACCACCTCACCCAAGGGGATAAGGAAGTGTGTACAGAAATGACTATGCTACCTTTAAGATTCACAGGAATGACAGGACCAGATTCCTGTACATGAAGTTGGTCTGACCAAAGACAAAGAAGTTACAAGACTCAGAGGTCAGCCACCTTTTGACTCCAACCCCCTCGCACGGTCCTCTTTTCTTCATATTAAAGAAGCTCAAATCTCATGCTGGGGTGGGTTGGGGGGGAGATGGTTCTTTGGGACAACAGTCCACCATCTCCTTGGTTTTCTGGCTTTCTGAATAAAGCCGCTTTCTTTGCCTCACTATCTTGCCTCTCGACTTACTGGCTTGGCGTGGGGTGAGCAGAAGGAGCCCCACCTCCGTTACAATTTGGACAGCCAGGCGGAAGGAGCTCGTCCGGACCCAGCGGCGCTTCCGGGAAACCCGTCGCACCTGTGGGGACCACCTTTTCCGGGGTTTCTCCTTTCACTTCCTGCAGCCGAGAGGGTTGCCGCCGCCGCAGCTGGCTGTTGAGGCGAGGATTCCGCGAACCTCTGCGATGTGACCACGTGCACAGTAGGGTAAGTCACTCCCGCGTGCAAAACCGGAACTCCCTTCCCCTCCGTTTGGGCTTTTCCTTGGGTGGAAGTCACTTTGTTTGCATTTGCCTGGGGGTACGAATAGAGAAGGGACTAGTTGTTGGACTTCGCCAGTTTGTGATCCGGTTCCTTTGCCGTTGGTTTCTTTGTTGCTGCAGCTTTTGGTGTCTTCGGACAAAATCGGCGTCATTACACTGATTTTGTAAAAGGGAGGTGTTTGGAAACTGGGCCTTTAATGTTCTCTCCACAAATATTAGTGATTCTTAGCTTTCTTCCTCTCATTCGGTTGCCTCCAAATAGGAGGCTTTGGCTCGGCTCTCTTCGCTCGTTACTTGGCTCCGGGAGTGACGCTCAGGCTTTTAGGGAGAAACCGGAAACTGGGAAGTCACTTGGTTCAGTGGGTGAAACTCTGGCTTTTGGGGAAGAACAAATGCCAACAGAGGTACTCGGGTACCTCAACAGAGGTACTTTGTTTAGTCATAATTTTGTTTCTTCTGTATTTTGTTTGTTTTTTTTCTGAATTTTTGCCTAGGAAGAGAGGGAATACTCCTGCTATTCCCAAAAAAAGTCCATTAGGACATATCTTGAATAAATGGTGCAAATGACTGAAAAAGCAGCCAGAGAAAAAAAGCCTATTTTGCAGGAGGGAGAGAGAGGAGACAAAGGAATGTTCAAACTTTGACTCCACCGCCCTCCTTGCTGGCAGGACCTCTGACTCTCCCTCCCCTTCCCCCTCCTCCTCCTGTTTGTATACCGCCATCTGTGCCTCGCCATGGACTCCTGCTCCTCCCCTCACTATCTAGGAGCAAAAAGCACCCGATCTGTAGAGGCACCTCGTTATGAAGTTCAAACTGAATCACCTCCCAAATCAAGGAGCTTAAAATAAGCCTGTCTTTAGAGTTATCAGCATAAAATATGAAACCTTTATTCTACCAAGGTTCACTAAAGGTCCAATAAGCTCCTGCTATCTCTGTTGCAATTTGTCAGCAAAAAGGACTTAAAAAAAAAAGGACTTAAAATGATGGTGGATGATAAATGATCAATTGAGTTACATTTATTGTATATCTAAGTTTTTTACAAATAAGATAAAATACTGAGACTTTAATTACTAAACATAGGCTTATCTGCTTTTAACTTTTCATTATAAAGGATAAATTTGAGTCTGCTATTTTATATTTTATTGAAAGTGTGCTATGAAAAAATACATGTTTCTAAAAATTATGAAATATACTCATAAATTTGCCACTCTAAAGAATTTTGGTGTAATAGTTCAAAATTGGTTACTACTTAGTTTTCACTGGGGATTAAGGTTTCTAAAAGTCAAAATTCTGCTAAATGTAATTGCGACTACTAAAAATGATGAAGACAACTCTGCGTTTAGGAAATAGGACATATGTACGAAAGGTATAAGGAATGGGAATGACTTTTTGTTGAGGGAAAAGAAAGTAATTTTCTCCTAAAATGAGACTGGTTGTTTAGAGAGGGAAAACTTAGGACAAAATCTGTATGAAACAAAGTTGTATCAATGCAAATTCATGAACAGGACTTTTGACAAATACAGGTTTCTGATATCTTTCAGATCATAAAGCTAAACTAAGAGTTTCTAGAACTAATGGAAAAACTACATTCAAACAACAAGAATTAGTAACATGGGACTAAACGAATTGAGAAAAAGGATTGTAGTTTTTATGACTCTTGTTTAGAACATTGCTGGTTCTCTGATGTTTGTTTTGCCAGATTTAAGGAAACTGTTTCTCTTAACACTATGACTTATAGAAATTTGATAAAAATAGTCCCTCGTAAACAAGTTGAAACATTTATCTTTTCTCCCTGCCTGAACCCTCCAGAATTCCGAAATTCTGGAATGAGTATTCTTTCTTTTCATGGCAATTAAGATTATTTGCATTAAGTTTAATAAGAATCTGTTCTCCTTGTAATGGGACACTGTCGAAAGCACTGGTTATATTATCAGGGTTTTGACTGGAATGTCATATTTGAGAGAGATATGCATAGACTCACATATAACAGACAGCTTTAAGGAACTAAGGTTGACTTTTGTGGAGCCATTATGCCCCTTGGAAATGTTGGCCTGATACTTTGCTTACAGAGTTCCCAGCAACCTTTCCAGGTGAGTAAAGAACATTACTTCCTGGCAGGTACAGGAACCTCAAGTTATTTTGGGGACCTTGAAAAGAGAGGGATTCGCCCAAATCTATAGGTATCAGAGGCAAATCTGATGTCAAGTATTTGGCTTGACTTCTGGTCTACAGAGGCTATTAAAAGTTCAATCTGAAATTCCTTATAAAAAGTTTCAGCAAAGCAGATTTTAAAAACCTAGATAGTCAATCACCATTCTTACTGTGCTTATATAATTAGGCCAATTTTGTCAAAATTGGACTTATTTTATGAACAAATAGTCTTAATTTGGCTATCTTTGACAAAAATGAGGGTGATTTTAGAGAGAAAAGATGATTTCAGTAGTACACGTTTGTGGATGTTAGATTCTACTTCTGATTGTCTTTGAAAGTTTGTTTGCCTAAGCTAGACCTTTTGAGATAAACTTGAGAGAAATTGTCACAGTAGCTCATGTGTAGACAATCTTCAAGCCTATTGCTCTGTGGGCCACTCAAAAACATTACCAGAGACATTTGAACAACAAACCAGAAAAATCCATCAGAATTGCCACTGCCTGTTTTTTCCCACTCCGTTTGAGGATGCTTTGAGCCTGACATCTAAAAATCCCCTCAAGGGCAGCACTTAGGACTTAGACCCTAGGTTCATAATTTGCTCCAACTAGTAACCCGTGTTTTTCTTTTGTTTTTATAGAAATGCCTGTGGTTACTTCTAAGACCCCAATGCCAAAAAGAGGCACTAAGAAATAATGCATAAGTCAACTCAAATGGTTCTAATCCACAATTTCCCCTTGTTGACCCTGTCCAGCAGGAAGCAGTCAGATGAGAGACAATTGTGGAATGGACCTTTGACAGTGGGGAATTCTACCAGGGAGAAACTTAGCATATATAACTCCATATTGCTTCTATTTCTCTTGCTGCTATGACCTATGGCTTAGAAACTTCTTAGCCCTGCACACAGGCATGTTACAACTAAGATTTGCAAAAACTGCTTTATACCCAAAATCTATTTCACCCAAGGAAATAAGGAAGCGGGCACAGAGATGACTATGCTATGTTTAAGATTTACAGGGGGGGGGGGGGCGTCAGGCAAAGTGGGTGAAGGGGAGAGATACAGGCTATAACAGGAGTTATAGAATTAATATGTCATAGGAATAAAAGGCACAGCATGAAGAATATTGTAATCGTGATGTAACAGGACAGATGGTAGCTATACTTGTGGGAGCATAATGTATAAACTTATCAAATCACTAAGGTGTGCATTTGAAACTGATGTAACATTATGTATCAACTATACCCCAAAATTACAGATTTGCAGGAATGACATGACTAGATTCCTATATGTAAAGATGAACTGACCAAGGACAAAGAAGTTACATTGATCTTCCACAGATGTCTACAGATGTCAGTCACATTTTGACTCCAACCCCCTCCTGCTTCCTCCCTCTTCTTATCATAAAAGAAACTCAAATCTCATGCTCAGTGAGTTGGTTCTTTGGGACAGTAGTGTGCCATGTCCTCAGTTTGCTGGCCTTCTGAATAAAGTCACTTTCCTTGCTCCAGCATCTTGCCTCTCGACTTATTGCCCTATTGTGCAGGTGGCAGAATGAACTTGGAGTCAGTAACCAAAGGAGACTGTATCACCACCAATGACCGCCATGTTGTAAAATCTAATGGTAAATTCTGTCCTCATCTCACTTGGCCTGTAAATAAGAATTGACAAAGAAAATCTATAATTCCTCTCTCTTTCAAATACAAACATATTGTCAGGAAATGTAGTCTCCTTTATCTTTAAAATATTTCTAGGCACTGACCTCTTTTTTTTCTATCTCCACTGCTATCCAACCCCACTTGTCTAATCCAGATACTCTTGTTTCTCACCTAGATTATTGCAAGTGCCTTCCAATTGGTCTTCCTAGTTTGACTTTTGCCCTTCCACCTGGTCTACTCCTCAGCCCACAACCAGTGTAATCATGCTTAAATGTAGAGTCAGATACATTGCTACCCTGCTCAAAAGCCTCCCATGGCTTCCAAACTTAGAGTAAAAGCCCAGGTTCTTGTAATGACTCGTAAAAAACCTACCCCTCCACCTCCATATCACCTGTCCCCTGTCTTATCCCTACCGCTTTCCCATTGTTCATTGACCTACAGCACACTCCAGCCTTTGCTTCACAAACTCCTCCCTCATTTTTTTAGTAGACCATGCTATATGAAAAAACAGCACCCATAGAGATATTTTTCAACTCTCCTTTGAGTGACAGTTCCCTGAATATCACCAGCACAGCCTGTTGATAAAACAAGCCACATTTATTATTTATTGTGGTAAGAGAAAACATCACATTGAAAGAGTTTAGAGCATCTTGGAGGAGGAAAGCAAGCTTGGATTTATGAAGATTTTGAAGTCTGCTTTAAGGCTGGGGGTGAGGGGGTAGGCTTGATTAGATTTGGATAAAGATCATGATATAGCAGTTTGGGATCTGGTGGTTAAAGCAAGGCACAGCTTTTGAGGAGATCAAAGAGCTGTAGAGGGTAAACTGTTGATTTTTCCTAATAAAGAGTTGATTGGAAAAGTTCTTCTAATGAACAATAAACTTATATTTACCTGGATGAGATTCTCTTTGACTAGTAAAGTTTTATTAATGAGGACAATGGGATGGTAAAGGCATATTAATGTAGGCAATAAGCTATGTAGGAGGTAAGTAGTTCCAAGCTGTGGGTGGGGATAGATTATGTGGTTCTCACATTCAATTAGAGGTAAACTGCTTGAGGGCAGGGATTTTTGTATCTTTTGTTCACAGTACCTAGAACAAAGTCAGGTCTATCGTACATCCTCAATAAATATACTTGGATGGATTGAGTTGCTAGCGATACACAGTTGGGGCAATCTCAAGAAATTATAAGAGAGAGCTTTATTTTTATTCTGCTTTGTTTCCCCCTGTTGCACTTTGCACACTTCTATGTTTATATTTAATTGTTTTGTTTTTCATTGTTTGTATATTCTCACTAGAATATAGCCACCGCAAGGGCAAAAAAATTTATTTATTCATTACACTTAAAAGATAATTCGAGGTGGGCGGGGGCGCCTAGATGGTTCAAATGGTTAAATGTGGACTCTTGGTTGATCTCGTCCTGAGATCGAGCCCCATGTCCGGCTCTGCGATCAGCAAGGAGCCTGTTTGTCCCTCTCTCTCTTCTCCTCTCCCCACTCTCTCTCTCTCTCTTATAAATAAATAAAATCTTCTTTTTTTTTTTTAAATGATAATTTGAGGGGCGCCTAGGTGGCTCAGTTGTTAAGCATCTGCCTTCAGCTCAGGTCATGATCTTGGGGTCCTGGGGTCGAGCTCCACATTGGGCTTCCTATTCTGGTGGGAAGCCTGCTTCTCCCTCTCCTGCTCCCCCTGCTTGTGTTCCTTCTCTCGCTGTGTCTCTCTCTGTCAAATAAGTAAATAAAATCTTTAAAAAAAAAAATAATTTGAGGCATGTTAAACCTTTTAAAGTTTATTTGAGCAAAAATCTGTTTGAACAGCCAGCACAAAACCAGAAGTGGTTGGAAGCACTCCAGGAACAGGAGAACAGGAGCTAGGGACAACGCTTTCATAAAGAAGACACAGAAGCAAAACAAGGAAATTGCTATCACTTCAGAAGTTGCCTTATTTGGGAAAGTCTAGTTGGCTCTTTGTAGTAGGTTGTCCTTAGCATTTCATTTTGTAACCTAGAGGCGTTTGCAGACTTCAGTTCTGGTTCTCGCTTATATGGGCCAGCCAGGCATTCGAGTCACCTCAATCTAATGGCCTCCTTGTTTAATTAATTTAGCACTACTGTATGCACAACACCTAGAACAGTGCCTGTGTAACATATAGAGGCATTCACAAAGTATCTGTTGAACTAATGAGTGAATTTGTTCATAGCCAAAGTTAGTGTTTCTTCTGCAGGTCTTCAACAGAATGTTGTGTCACATATGTTCTTACTTAGTCCTCCTACATCCCATGAACTAGGTTCTATTTTCCATATTTTATGAATGCAGAAAGAGCTTTAGATATGTTCAGGGGCTTATTCTAGGTCAGAGGATTAGGTTATAGCAGAAATAGGATTTGAAACAAGACCATCTGTCTACATGGTTCATGTTCTTACCTTCCACTCTACACAGGTCCTTATGCCTAAAATATTCTCTTTTTTTTAACAACCATAAAAATCTGCATTTCATGTATTAAGCAGAACTGCACCTCTCTTGAACCAGGTTAACTTTCTCTCATCAACTTTTGACAATAAATCATTTTGAATTTCAATCTAATTGTAGGCAAAGAAGATGACGGGTAACTCCCAACTCTGTCTCTCAATATTTAAAAACAGGGTTGCCTGTGTAGCAGAACCTGGACTGGATCCTGGCGGAAAAACCAAGCGGCACTCGGAGACTAAGAAGGGAGAGAGATTAGATTTATTCACCGGTGGACTCAGAGGAGATCCTTCTCCAAAGATCTGAGCGCCGAGCACAAGCAGGGAGGGTAATTTATATCCTCCTCCTCGCGCATACTTGACATTCTGGTGCGCGAGAGGAACAGGGTAGGAGAGAAGAACCGGAAGGGCTCTGAGACAAGGACTGGAGTTCCCTTGCCAGTTTGGTCAGTCAGCTTAAAGTACAGTTTTTCCCCATCACCTGATATTATCAGTGTTTCTTAGATAAGAAAATCAGAGAGAAGAAAAGAATCACTTTTCATTTGGTGCGCCAACCTTCCCAAATTACTTATTGTATTCCAAGAAGGCGGTTTACTAGGTTTGCTGCCAGAACATTTTTGGGTGATGAATCTAAAACCATGGAAAATAAAATTATATTATAAAATAATCCTGGACAATTAAAAGATAAAAATACAAGATAATGTTTTACTGATATTCTAATTTGTCTTCCATTTTCATATTATAAAATTCTTTCAACTGGAGCCATAATATAGCATAAATGGAGTAAGAGTGTGGGAGCTTGTATTTCTGATGAATATACCTTTTTCTTCTAATTGAAATTATCTTCATATTAGAAGAGGAAATATTTTCTCCTAAACAGTTTAGGATTTGAGCTTCATGTATTGATACAAAAACAAGTTCTTGCATGCTTATTTCTTATAAAAGCTGGTGCTGCTATGTCAGAAGAGAAGCTGTAAAGAAAATTTTTATTTAATCCTTGCTGTTCTCATTTAACATAATTGCCAACAATTTTACTGAACAGCAGAATAATTTATCCTGCTGAAACTCGGCTCAATGGCAAATTGACTAAAAATCAAATAAGCTTAGTTGTTTTATGTTAGAAAATAGGAAAGTCCCTTTCCATATAATTTGTCATGAAGCATTTAAAAATCCCAAATTTATTTTGAAAATATGTAAAATGTAAATATTAAAACAAATGCAACTTTTAAAGGAAATGCTTTTGCTTTTGGATTCTACCTAATTCATTAAGAAGGACTCTTTCTGCTACCAGCCCTCTCATTTTTTATGTTTCAGATTCTAGAAACGGCAGGATGAATTGGTTGACTGCGGCATTGATTGCCAACAATAAGAATTTATCAAGTGGCTATTCTGCAAAATGTGTGCTCAATACAAATGTAGATTCAAAGATAACATAAAATAAGCTCTCTGCTCCGTGTTGTAAAAGTACAACAAATTATCATACAAAACAACATTATATGCTGCTGTGGTGAGTGCTAAATTATCTGCTAAAGACAATTTCAGGGTATACTGGGCTTGTGATTAAACACAGCTGGTTGAAAACACATTTATCCTAACCTTTCCTCAAAACCCCACTAAAATAAAAAGGATAGAAGATATATATATTTATATTTATATATTTATATATAAAACCTCATGAGTAAAGAGAATAGGGAGGAGATGAGGGCCAATAATAGACTTCAAGCAATTCTGTAAACATAGAAGGCAGATGTTGCAGATGCTAGCTGACTGTTCAGATCTGAAAAATGTAAAGTCTATATAATCGGAGAGTGAAACCAAAGCGTACAACATACTGCACAATAAGACATATATAGAAAATGAAAAAAGTAATCATTATTAATAACCATTAGTTACAAGAAAACTAAAAAATTATATAAGAAAAGGGAATGTTGTTCTAGTATACCATATGACTCCTCTGTGAGCAATATTTTTAGTGTGGAAATAAGGCAGATATCCATTGAAAAGTTTCATCTAAACATGAGCGATGGAGGAAAAGTGTATATTTAAGGGAATGGTAAACGTAAAGGGCAAAAACTCTTCATATGGCAAAATAAATAAATTCTAAATTTTGAAAGGTCAAAAATATATGTACGTATTATTGAGAAATATGGACCTAAATGTGAAAAGAAACGATTATGGTGAGACTTGGATGGGGAGGGGTGAGTAAGGTACTGCTTTTTGATGGTGCTTTTTTATAGCTTTGTAGGATCATTCAAGTATTGGGACATTATACACATATTCATTTGAATAAAAAAAAAACGAGGGAGAAGTAATAAAATATTAGTTATCAATACTATATCTTTTTTACTACGTAAAAAAGAATTTTTAAAGTGAGAAATAAAAAAAAATTCTGGTTCAGGCCCTAGCCAGCTAAGGGAGGAAGTGTGGTGTGATGGAAATACATGGTTTGTATAGTCTCTAATACCTAGGTTCCAGTGTAGGCACTTCTACCTAGCTGTGTTGTCTGGGTTTGTTATGTGAGTTATCTGATTCAGTTTCCTGTTGTATAAAATACAGAATGACAAAACCTACCTCATACGGTTATAGAATATTAATATCATGAAAGTTAAAATATCTAACAAGTAGCTGGTATATTGTTTGATTCTTGAAATATGGGAAATGCTTTAAAAAGAAATTATGAGGGGTGCCTGGGTGGCTCAGTGGGTTAAAGCCTCTGCCTTCGGCTCAGGTCATGATCTCAGGGTCCTGGGATCGAGCCCCACATCTGGCTCTTTGCTCAGCAGGGAGCCTGCTTCCCTTCTCTCTCTCTCTGCCTGCCTCTCCGCCTACTTGTGATCCCTCTCTGTCAAATAAATAAATAAAATCTTAAAAAAAAAAAAATTATGATCTGTTTGAGCCTATGGCTTAATTTTTCAGAATCTTCCTGGAATTCATTTTTCAAACAAATAATAAACATGATCTCTTCTAAGGCACACAGCATTGATGTTCCAAGTTCTTTAAGCAAATATTGTAGCTGTTATTCTTTATAGCCACTAATCACAATATTTAATGTCTTTAGAATTTAAAAAAATCAATTTTTCTTGACCTTAAAATCCTTCATATAGTGATAATGGATTCCTCACAGTTTTAATATTAACTCTGAGCATTACAGATCTAAAAACAATGGTTAGTACCAGGTGTTTTGTGGCAAATTTTAGTGTTATCTATATGGCCTTCGGTGAAGAAAAATGAGACTGGGAAAACATTACACTTTAGGGGGTCTTCCTAAATTACTGAATAATTCAGTAAACATTAGCTAGCAATAGAGGGAACAATGGGTGAGAAAGATGAAAGGAAAGACCAAATGTAGTGTGTATGAATAATTTGTGAAACTAAAGGGCAACTGGTGAAATAGAAAGGTGATCAAAGGCTAAAAAGTCCCAGTAGTAAATGAAAGAACAAGAAGCCAAATGTTAATCATGCCCTCACAGACCAGTAAGCAATTGGTATTGCAAACCCACTACTCTGCCAAAATCTGCTCATTTCTTCAGTAAGCTTGTTTAGTCCTGTCTGTAGTCTGTGGGAGACAGTGCCAAATAGGCTTATTTCCAGACACCAAAATGAAAGAGAAAAAATATATTGTACTTACCTCAGCACTGAAAATATGTAGAATGAAGCCACTCATCCTTGATTAAGAGGAACTATTTGAAATATATAAATGCATGTGGTTCTACAGTTTTCTTCATATTCTACATTGTAATGAGGAGATCTACTGTATTTGTTCTAATGACTTCCTCTATTATTTGCCTGCTTTTCCATCTCTTATTGCCCCCTTCATATAATTTTATGTTGGATTTGGGGATTTTCCATCTTCTTTAGAACACAGTAAGTCTTCTTTTGAATTTTGAATGTAGAAAGAATAAAACCAAGTCCATGAAATTATAGCCACTCACAGTATCTCACAATCCTTCTCTTGGAATTATATTTAGATTCTTTACCTTTAGCATGTATATATATAGAAGGAAATGAGGTGGTAAAGTCACCAAAAAGTTCAAAATTAAACTTCATAAGAATAAACACTAATGTAGAAAATTATGTGTTTGATCTTTGCTCACATACGTATAACAGGCTGACCTGGTTCTTTTGAAAAATTGCTTTAGCTGTGATTCATCTGTTGTTTGGAGGATAGAATTAATTTTACATTAAAAATACGTAGAATCACAGTGTCTGCCTCCCAGCTGATTTTGACCCTCAAGTATATACTTCAGTATAGAGTTAAACAAGATTGGTCATAGAATATTTTAGACATGTTGAAACCTATAGATCAAGATAATTATCTCTGATGCTAAAGGATATATACACACTCACTGTGATTTGTATTGTCGCGTAGGGCATAGGAAAAGAAGGTTTGCACTTCCTTCTTTGAAAAAAATAAAACATCAAATATTTATTTCCCTTGTCCGAGGAAAGCTGTGAATTCTGAAGTCTCTAACCTGGAGAAGGAGAGACAGGGAGAGGGAGTAAGGAGGGAAGATTTTATTGGGCTTGTGCTTTTTTTCATAGGGCATGAAAGTTTTGTTGCTCAGCTTCACTCTAGGATGAGAGATTTAAAAAGACTATATTTGCTCCAATGAATTGCCTTTACTCCTTTGTCAAAGATCAGTTGATTATATTTATGGGGGTCTCCTTCTGGGCTCTCTGTTTTGTTGTATTGATCTACTTGTCTATTATTTCACCAATGACACACTATTTTGGTTACTGTAGCTTTATACTAAATCTTGAGGTCAGCTGGTGATAGTACTCCAACTTTGTACATCTCCTTCAATATCAGATTAGCTATTCTAGGTCTTTTTCTCTCTTTATAAATTTAGAATCAGTTTGTCAATATCCACAAAATAGCTTGCTGGGATTTTTATTGAGATCACATTAAATCTACAGATCAAGTTGGGAAGAAATGACAATATTGAGAGTTCCTATCCATGAACATGGAATATCTGTCCATTTACTTAATTCTTCTTTGATTTCATTCATCAGTTTTATAGCTTTTCTCATATAGATTTTGTACATATTTTATGTTTAAAGGTAAATATTTCATTTTTTAAGTGCTAATATAAATGATATGAAGTTTTTTATTTCAAATTCCACTTGTTTATTGCTAATTTATGGAAAGTGATTGACATTTATATATTAACCTTGTAGCCGACAACCATGATATAATTGCTTATTAATACCATTTTTTATTGATTTCTTTAGATATTTTATATAGGTGATTATGTCATCTGTAAACAAGGATAGGTTTATTTCTTCCTTCCTAATATGTATAGTTTTTGTTTCCTTTTCTTATTTCATGAGCTAGAACTTCTAGTGGGATGATAAAAAAAGAGTAGTAAGAGGAGACACATTTGCTTTGTACCTGACCTTAGTAGGAAAGCTTCAAGTTTCTTGCCATTAAAGTATGATATAGGCTGTAGGTTTTTTGTAAACGTTCTTTATCAAGTTGAGCAAGTTTGCCCTATTCCTAGTTTACTGATAGTTTTTTTTATCATGAATGGGTATTCGATTTTGTCAATTGATTTTTCTACATCTATTGCTATGTTAGTGTAAATTTTCATAATTAGTTTGTTGATTTGATGGATTACATTATTTTTTTTTCCAATGTTGGACGAGCCTTGCATACATGGGCACCTTTCAGTTTTGTTGTTTTTTTTTAATCTGATAATTGGGAATAATGGTATCTATTTTCTATAATAATGGAGAATTAAATAAATTAGTATCATAAAGTCTTGTAAGAGAGGAAAAAAATACATCTTCCTTCACCTTTTTAAGGTGAAGCTTAAAAAAAGCTCATTTGGAGCTTCTGCAACCAAAGACAAATTAACAAGAGAAAAGCATACAAATTAATATAAAAACATACAAATTAATCTAAGTTTTGCATAACACAGGGCCTTCATAAAAAGATTAGGACCCAAAGAAGCAGTTGAACCTGAGCATTTTTATCCTAGGTTTGATGGAGTGAAAAGTTGTGGGAAAATGTGATAGGAAAAAGAGTGTGAGCTGAGTTTAGTAAGCAGGGGGAGATTTAACAAGGCCTGTTTGTTCAGATTCCTCTTGGCATCCCTCTGATATCCCTCAGTCTTCAGAAATAAGGATGTTTCTTTCCTCCAGCTCCAGAGAAGGCACCTCTCCCATCAGGGCCCCACGACTTGCTTCAGGGGAAGGTCAGAAAGTCCTTCTTGCACCTACTGTTTCTCAAATTTCTTCAGCTTAAAATATTCAGTGTTTCCAGGTGCCACGTTTTGGGATATGCCTTGAACCCCATTAGGCCTTAGTATAAGGCTTACAACACATCCAAAGAACCGCGTAAATGGCAGTTTTTACTCTTGGGCAAATTCATACTAACTAATCTAAAAGATAGATCTACAAATCGGAATAAAGATTTGTTAACATATAATGGGGGACAGTTGGTGAACGCTTTGATCTGCTATTCTTTCCCATTAAGAAAATAACAAGGCAATTGTAAAAGACCTTTTTCTGTGAAAATAGTTTAAAAGCTAAGAGTTACTTCTAGGAGCCAAATGTCAACATAGCTGTAGTGGAAGCATTAATTTCCAAGTAAAGACAGGTCTGGCAAGGGTCACTCTGCCCTGGGCAATGCTCAAGGTGGTTCTGCCAATTCTCTCACTTTTTTCTTTGTTTTTCAGCAGCTGGTAGAGACCTTCTTTAGAAATATTACCGAATTCAATTAGACTGCTTTAGACTGACTGGTATTTTGTTTCTTTGAGGTTACTTTGCATATACCTGCTCAGATGTTTTGAACTGCTGTTAAAGTTCAGTGTTTCTGGAACAACCTTGTTTCCACTCCTCTGGTTCACGCCCCTCCAGCCATTTGGTCTGCATATTTCTAGGCACTCTATAAAGTGTGGATGTTTAAGCTCTTGTTATTTTAATCAAATTAACTACATGCCTCAGTTGCCCTTCTTTTAACTGGTTTACTGGTTTTCTACAGAATAATGTCTAAATTCCTCAGTTTTGCATGGGTCTTTAACTATGCTTAGTTCTGATGATTTAATTTTGTCCTCTCTGCCCGCTCAACAAGAAATCTAGGGTCTTCAAGAGTGACGAGTGCACAATAGTGCCTTGTTACCAGTCTTCCTCTTTATCATTTCTCTTGGCTTTTCCTCCATACTGTTAGCCAATTATTCTTTCCTTTCTCAGAACTCTTAGGCACTTTCTTTATGTCCACCACTCTCAATGCTTATTCACTTATTGTCCAAAGAAAAAAAAAATTAAGTTTAGTTTCAGATTCTTTTCTGTTTTCCCACAGAGCTGAGTAAAAAAAGTAATGCACATTTGTTAGATGCTCAATAAATACTTACCAGTGAATTAATTCCTTCAGAAGTGGGAGTATTGACGCCTGGGTGGCTCAGTCGGTTAAGCGGCTGCCTTCGGCTCAGGTCATGATCACAGGGTCCTGGGATCGAGTCCCTCATTGGACTCCTTGCTCAGCGAGGAGCCTGTCTCTCTCTCCGCCTCTGCCTGCTTGTGCGCCCTCTCTCTCTCTCTCTCTCTCACAAATAAATAAATAAAATCTTAAAAATAAGTAAAAAAAAAAAAAAGTGGGAGTATTTTCGAATTCCTAAAAAAAAAAAAAAAAATACCCCAAACAAAACACCTTTGTTTCTGCTGTTAGGGAAATAATCTGTTTTGAAATATCTAAAATAAATTTCCTAAAATAAATTACCAATTTGATAAACAGTTTGAGCCCTTTTAATCTCAAGGCGCTGGATTTTTAAAAGGACTTTTCTGTTTTCTGAAGTCAAGTTTTAGAGGTGGCTTGTTAAGAAATTGCTTTTCAGCTCTAACTCATTTTGCCCTAAAGAGGGGAGAGGTGAAGTCAAGCAGATTTTAAGAGGGCCCTCTTGCAGAGAGGATGGCAAGGTTGGGATGTACAGTTAGGATTTGGGGGATTCTGAATCAGACTAGCAGGTGTGTTTAGCAGGAATACAGAAAGGCCTGGGGAATGAGCATTTTGAATGTTTCCTAAGTGATTCTAGTAGGAAATAGCACTGGGGATCACTCTTGGGAAAAGAAAAGAAAAATAAACATTTGCTTACCATAGGTGTAGTTTAAGATCCAGTGTTTTGCTTACAACTAAAGCCAGCTGTGCAGCCAATCAATTGTAGTGTATGGGATATCCTTCCTCACCATCTCTGGAGCAGCGTCTGCCCCCTCCCAACAAAGCTTTTGAGCTCCAGCACATCCACCCAACAAAACTCATCACAGATATTTATTTACTTTAGCAAGAGGTGATACACATGGGGTGCAGCACTGAGGTGACGTTAAGACTCAGAATTGATGTCAGAAAATCTAACTGATGAAAGAATTTTGCCTACAATGTTTTTACTGAGAGGAGAGATACGTATTCAATGTCTAGAAGAAAATTACCTGTAATTCATGTGAATGATACTGAAAATATTTTTATGTGAAAAATTGTAATTTGAAGGGAGAAAATTATAATGAATTCCATAAAACCCTAATGATCACATGAAACATTTAGTTGCATAGGTAGGTTTCATTTTTAGTATTCTGGCATGTTTGACCTTTGGTTTTTTGCTAAGTATCTTTTTCTTGTTTTTCTTGTCTTTCTACTTACATTCCCACAACGTTGTACAGATGTTGTTAATTTCACACATAGGTCTTCTAGCCTATATCCTCATTTTTAAAGAAAGTTTGTTTTTATAAAATGTCAGAAAAAAAGAATATGTGTTTTTTTCTCGGTAAGCTATTCAGTGTAAAGCCAGAGATAACCAAAAAAGTAAAAGGAATGGCTTTATAGAGCCATCTCTGAGACCTGTATCTCCATTATATTTGTATGTATTTGTATATTTATGCACATATATGCAGATTTTGAAGCACTTTAATATGGTAGTAAAAGGTTTTCTATTTTTTTTTTCTATTTCTCTTGAAGCTTTGTGACTTTTTTTCTCCAAAGTTCCTTCTCCTACCTGTTCTAAATAATATAAATTGGAAGAATAGAATTATGGACAGATCCATGAAAAATTAAACAATTACAAAGAGATTTGATAGGCTAGGGTCAGGCGTAGCAGTAGTTTATGAAGGAGTTTATAGACATTAGACAAAGAAAGTACTATGCCATCAAATGAATGTTAATGGAGGGTTCCACTCCGAGCCACATAACAGATTACGGAACTTGTTTATGAATTGATGCCCTTAACTCCTACTCTTCTCAAGGCTCCCAGAAATATGAGGGAAGAAAGGAGAGAGGAAATTAGTATTTTACTGGGGGATCATATGAATGAGTGTGGTCAAGGAAATAGCTTTATTCATCTTGAAAAATATTCTAGAAAAGATGGGCTTTAAGTCATGTTTTAAGGATGTAGGTATTGGGGCTTGATAGAAAAATAAAGGAAGTATATCCAGATGGAGTAAATTGAAATGACCTATGAAAAGGCATAGTAAATAGGACTGGTGAGCAGAAAGTAAATTAGTTTGGATGACAAGGAAGGTCTTTGCAGGGCATAATGAGAAATTAATTTGTTAAGATTGAGGTGGGAATTGATGCTGGACTAAGGACTCTGAAACCTGAATTTAATATCCTAGGCAAGACAAATGGATAAGATAGCTTTTTTCCCCCCAAAGTTAAAGGCTTGGGGCACCTGGGCGGCTCAGTGGGTTAAGCCTCTGCCTTCTGCTCAGGTCATGATCTCAAGGTCCTGGGATCGAGCCCCGCATAGGGCTCTCTGCTCAGCAGGGAGCCTGCTTCCCCCTCTCCCTCTGCTTGCCTCTCTGCCTACTTGTGATCTCTCTCTCTGTCAAATAAATAAATAAAATCTTTAAAAAAAAAGTTAAAGACTAATTGTCATAGAACAGCAAGTGCACTAGCTGTAGAATAAACCCATTTCCACAGCCAAACTACACTTCCAGTCTCCTCTACAGTTAGGTAGTATTGAGGGAATGTATTGGGGCCAGTTAGAAGAGAGCAGAAGCGATATATGGCTCTTTCATGCCTGGCACCCAAAGCCGCCTCTCATGTGAGATCCGTTTGCTCTTCCACTCTTGCCTGTTGGATAGTGATTCTCAGAATGATCTTGGAAGTAAAATGTTGAAGCTCATCCAATATCTGAGACCTGAATCCCTGAATGAAATGACTGTGTGAAACCAACTCCTTCTCCCATAACAAGGAACACGGAGCTTTGAACTGTATATGAACAAAAAATAATCTTCTATAATATAGCCACAGAAATTGTGGGTTTGGTTTGTTTTTCAGGGGAGGTAGCCAGCCTAGCTAATACATGTAGAATACAATACACACTTGTTCTCTTGCTTAAAACAAATATTTAGGAGTATGATGTACTTGAAGAGAAACTGAGAAAAGGGATAGAGTAGATTTTTAATTAGTTTATTTACTTTTGCTGCATAGGAGTAGCTTCTATAAGGCATCCATGTGTTTTCATCTGTCCCTGCCAGTGTAACCGCTTACATGTTAAAAGATGAACAAATGTTGACATTAAAAACTTGGAATGGTAATTTCCCTATTTTGTACCTGAAAAACTGCGTCATGATTATTGGTTTCCCTGTCAAGGGCTGTGAGTTTCCATGATGGATGAATCGAAATGCACTTTGACAGAGATCAGGGTTCTAAAGCAGCTAAATAATAAAGGGAAATGGGTAAGCATGAGGTGGTTGATGGACAGAGGGAAGTTGAAGAGGAAAGAAACCAGAGTGGTGCTATGCTAACACAAATGGTAAAGGGAGAAAAATGAGGTGTCAGAAACAGAGTTGAGCCTAATCTGCAACAATTCAGTGCCTGGAAGATTTAGAAGTTTGAAAATCACCAAGCAGACAAATTTCAAGTCTACGGATACCAGTGACTTATGCCTTAGATTGATGCTTTTCAAGGTTTACATCATGGTCTACATTGAAAGTCAAGATGTGTAAAAGATACACTTGAATAAATGGTTATATTTGCTCATGGCTGGAAATAACCAGCTAATGGCTCAAGCCCCTGTGGCAAAGCTGGCTAACTTGAGTATTACATTTCTCTTCCATAGGCTAGTGAAACTGGGAAGTGGCTGCCCAGCCAGGGACTTGATGTCCCAGCATTCCCTCTCTCTAAGCGTGGCCACATGAGAGTAGTTCTCACCAATAAAATGTGAATAGAAATAATATCTGGCACTTCGGAGTGAAGTCAGTTAGAAGTAGGTGATGATAATTGACTTTCTCCGCTTGACTTATTTCACTCAACATAATCTCCTCCAGTCCAGTCCATGTTAAAATAAAAGTTGGGTATTCGTCC
>CM052898.1:165001111-165027976 GCA_028534135.1 Potos flavus
CAATGAATCTTGTAACACTGAAAAAATAAAATAAAAGTATTTGGGGAGAAAAAAAAAAAAAGAAGTAGGTGATGAATTCCAAATAAATGATTACTGTGTTTATTATATAGTAATATATAATATTATAGTTCTATTACTTATAAATAATTCTGATGGAATGTTGCGTCTTATTACAGCTTCTAGCAATGTCTTAACTAAAACCTCAAGGACTAAAATGATCAATATTTCACCTTACCTCTAACCCATTCACAGTAAATGCTGTGTCCCAGTTAGAAAGCGTGGCTTTAGATTACCTGGGTAATTCATTAACTAAATGAATGCAAAGAGCATGGGGAACAGCCTTCTTTTACCTCATCACTAAGTGCTCTAGTTCATTAAGAGGTCATATTTCAAGAAAGAGAAGTGAACTAACGTTTATTTAATCCCTATTATTAGAACGCTGGTACTTTATTAGCATGATCCTGAGATTCTTTTCATACATGTTTCATGTGATTTTATGAAAAAATTTAGGCCTAATTTTGCGATATTATGTCTGTCCCTTTTCCCCATGTTATACTTTGTCCATCTCTATCAATACACAATTCTCAGGGCATATCAGTTAGGTAGCTTTAATTTGACATCATAATAAATAGAAGATTTACTTGACCTAACAATCCAAATTCAGGTATGCTTGCATTTCTTGATGCAAGGCTTCAAAGGTGTCACTATTTTTTAGTTCTGCTTTCCCTACTTTAGCCCAAGTCTAAGCCTCTCTGTAGTAGTAACTGTCAGCTTTAATTTCACATCATTTTACACACATGGCATTAAAGGAGAAGCCACCACTCACACTGCTCCCACAAAAGCTCCAATGTTAGCTGTTTTTGATTTTGTTGTTCCAGTTTGGATCATGTGCCAATCTTTGAACCAGTGGCTTTGGCAAGGGTATGGGAACCATTGTGTAGCTTACCATCAGCTGTCAGTCCTGGAGCCTTGGGTAGATTTAGCTTTACTAGAAGCGTATGGTCTAGGAATGGGGAAGGAAAGTTACCCTAAAGGTACCCTAAGAACAAAGTATGGGAAAAAAAAAATCCAAGGCATTCTCTTTTTTCCCCTCTTTCATTTAACTAGCCATAATCTCTGAGTTTCCCACATCTGAGATAAGATAGGTGGGTATTCCACTTTGTCCATCAGTCTGTCCAAATAGCTTTTCATTCCATGAGGGAAATATTTTACCAAACACTAGCCTCATGCACTTGTTCTGCCCCCCCCCACATAAACAGACACACACAGACACACAGACACACACACTTTAATTTTGTTTCATGTATAAGGAACAGTTTGCTGTGCTCATGAACAAAGTCCAAGGGTAAATGTTGCACAGCAATACAAAATTGGTAAAAGTAAGACATTGAAGAATTCTTCTAAAGGGGGTGTGTTGTTTACTAGACTAGAGCAGACTTTGGAGAAAATAATTTTTTAAAAAGTGGATTTTAAGACCTAGGATCAAACTTAGCCCATCACCAATGAACTTGTGGACTATGAAGGTGTTCGTTCATCTTCTTGAGTCTTTTCAAACAGTATAATGTAGGGGGTGTTGTACTGGCTGCACAAAACTGTGGTGATAATCAAATTTGATAGCTTATTTGTGGTGTCTTCTGAAGTACTAGACATATATTAAGTAACACTGGATAATATTTAAGTCAGCAAAGAACGGTTAATACATGCTCTCAGCCAGCTTTTGCCTAATCGTTCAAATAGTTCTTTGAACTGAATGACTTGCCAGGAAGTAAGAACATAAAGATGAATGAGACTCATGCTTAGCCTACAAAGAGTTCTTTGTTTAGTGGTAGAGACAGACAGATAAACAAACACTGATAGTACAGCATGATTCATGCAAGAACAGATATAGTCACAGGAGGTTATGAAAGCAGGGATGAGAGAACACAGTTTTTGGGGAAACAGAATATAGAAAAAGTATTATTAGTATCTGGATACTCCAATATTGTAATATTTGAAATGGGCTTCATCGTTAGTTCTTCATGAATGATACAGAACATACTACAATAAATTAATAAAGAAAAGTGGTTGATTTGATTGCTGAGAGAGTGGAGTTTGAGGAATATTCTTGGCATCTATCTGTAGGACAGAGACTGCAAGCAAAAGGACAAGCTAGACATTCTCAAAATTTTAGGTGATTTACATCTTTCCTAGGCACATGTTAAATGGACAAAACCCTGTGCAAGAAAGGACTTGAATATGGTGATGATTAGGATGGGAGAAAGAGGTGTGATTTTGTTAAATTAACATTTGTTAAGTAGCGTGTCAGATGGTGAGCTACAGTTCAACAAAAGATCAAAAGGGAAAGTGAAATGGAAAAGTTTATTACTTACAAATCCTGGAGGAAGTACATGGCATAGTACCTGGGGCCCATGGGGAGGTCAAGGGAGGGTGCAGGCCCATTCCACCAGGGCAGCACCCAGGGCACATACTTTTATTAATGTCCTCTGGGGAAATACTTTGGGATTCCCAACCCAAGTCTGGATTAGTCAGTTCAAACCAAAAACACTGGGATTTTGGCAAGCCACATGGGTGTCTTATCTAAGGTATGCACAAGGGGCAGACCCTGGCATGCAGGGGAGACCTTACTGTAAGGTCGTTTGGGGCATCATATCAGGAATTTACCTCTACTTGTGACTCTGTGAACTATTGTCTAGGTCATGTCCTTAGGGGAGGCACTGGTATGGGTCCAGAGGCAGCAATATTGTGGAATAGTTTAGCTAAATTCTCAACAAGATGGTATAAAAATAAGAGATGGTGTAGGTGATGATGCCCTGGTTGATGATGGTGGAAATTTGAACAGGATGTCGCCTGCCTACTGTTTGGTAGGGAACAATAGGCCTGTTAGTGGATGTATTTTGCATCTCTCTACAACAGGCGCTTAAATAAAATAACTTAAAAAAAATCTCTTTCCTGGAAACATGTCTGAAGAAAAGAAAAGAAACATCAAGGGAGGCAAGGATGGCCCTTGCTGCCTTCTTTGTGCATCAACTTTCACTCTGCAGCTAATCCTGACCCTAGAACTTCTAATCCAGGCGCAGGAGTTGCTGTAGAAATGTGGGACGGACTTTTATCTTTTAACAAACAGTGGCTCAAAACTGAGGAGGTGCACGATTAGAAAAAGGATCAGTCTGGGAAAATAAGAAATCAAAGTGAGAACCATAATTGACAAATTATAGGAGACAGTTTTCTCATGACTCTTGCATTGTTATTTAATTAATTGTGAAATGTTCATTTTATTTTACCTGCATGATTTTCACCATAATTCCTCATATAATATTTGTTTTCACTTCCTTTTTAAATTTTTTTTTCAACTTGAAATATGCACAAGGTCAGTGATAAAGGCTAATGACTTGGGTGGAGAATTGCTGAGCACTGAAAAGACTTCCTTTGATTTTTGAGGAAATGATGGCATTTATAGATTACTATTTCTGTCAAAAATTTGTATTTTTTTTTCATTTAGTATATCTCAATTAACAGGCACACTGACACAATATATTTGTGTATAAATGCAAGAATATAGGAGAGGAAATTTAGAAATAATAAATAAAGGTGTAGGGAAAGTCTTTCTAGCAGATCATAGCTCTTCTGTACCAGGATGTGGGCAGAACTTTTAGTCTATGTAAGCCCCAATCCAATGAAGGGCCAGATGTATGTTATAATGTAATTTCTGGCACTGTGGAAAGTTTTCTTTGCTTGTATTCAGTTGTTTTAATAGCCAGATAATTTTAAGTAATTACCTTGGGTTTACTGGCTAGTTATTTTATAAAAATGAGTTATTTTAACCTAGAGATTTTCTGTAGCCCACAAAGTTCTAAAGAAAACAAAAATATTTATTCTATATCTATCTATCTATATATAGATAGATATATATAGATAGATATATATTTGGTTATTCTCTCCTTTAGGGGGCCATTCCACCTTTCTTTTTTAGTAGACCTCTCATCTCGATGCCACAAATCACAAACATTAATTTCCCCTTGTCTTTGATTAATTGTCTGCTTTATTATTCAGGCATTCCATCAACATGAATCATTAAGAATTCCTTAACAATTTCCTCCTTGTGTTTAATCTCCTCCAACACACTTATTAAATGTGTTTACAGTTATTCTTCTACTTTCATCATACTACTGGCTTATTGCATTTGACTTTACTGATTTATGGCTTCTTGCTAAAGGGCTTCTCCCTCTTCAAGCCTCTGTTGAATTAAATGCTTTCAGATATAATCAGCCTGTTCATACATTGGGTCTTTATCGAATGACTCTATAGTTAGGATGGGGTTACTGAAAAGATGTACTAAAAAACACTTTCTGATATTTTCTGAATGCTTTGTTGTGTTACACATACTAGAGACTGCATTAATTATTATATAATAGAATTGAAGTATATTAGATACATGCTTTAGGCCACTAAAACATGTCAATAGTATATGTATCTAAAGATTTTCTAGACAGGAACTTAGAAGGCTGGGGTTCTAGTTTGGGATCTCATATTCCTTAGCTCCATGATTTGTCAGATCATGTAAAAAATTAGCATATTTTGGCTTGGTTATGGTAATGATGATGATAAAAACAGTTGTTGAGCATTATTTTGTTAACATGGATAAATATTTTCTATAGGTCATCTCATTTAAATTTCAAAAACCTCTAAGGTAGATATTTATTATCATCATTGGTGTATTGCTGTTGTCAGTAGTTCCATTATTATACTTTCTCCGTTGTACAGATGGCAAACTGAGGCTTGACCAAGATGAAATCACTCTTAGGTAATTCATTTACTATTTTAAATCTTACTCCAAGCCTTTATACATTTCTGTGGAAGTAGGGATTCAACTCTATTGTCAATTCTAATAATAGTACTATCAAAGTAGGAGGAAGTTACAGCCTTCAGAATCCTAAAGAGAGAGATAATATAGCTCTTTCCAATGTTCACTACTCATGGGAGGTATCCTCTTGAAACTGTACATTAACTTCCCTATGCAAAATTGTTCCCAGGGTTACACAAGGCTAGTTGGTATTTTAGTAATCAAATAGATCCGTTCAATGTGCCCTTAGTCAACATATTCCAGGTTCTTATCACCTGGTTCTCACCAGTGGTTTACTAGCCATTCCTTTTAGTTTCAATCATTGTCGTAAGTCCACACTAAAAAAAGGACTCAGGACTTAGAACCAAATAATTATATTTTAATTCATTCTATTTGGATTTGGTCCTCTTCCTCTTCTTCCTCCTCCAGATGTTTATATGTAGTCAAGCATATTTGTCTTGTACTTCAAGATGATAATTGAACAAAGACAGAGTCCTGTCATGATAAATCCCTTTTAGTGGGTTGAATGGTGGCCTCCAAAAATATTTGTCCAAGTCCTGTTCCCAGAACCTGTGAGTATTACCTTATTTGAGAAAAGTGTCTTTGCAGGTGTAATTAAGGATCTTGAGGTGAAGAGATTTTCCTGGATTATCTGAGTGTACCCTAAATCCAGTGACAAGTAGAGACACTGAGAAGTGATTTGACAGACAGAAGAGGGAAAGCTGATAAGAAGATGGAAGCAGAAATTGGAGTAATGTGATCTAACCTAAGAATACTCAGGAATGTTAAGAGGGACACTGGAAGTTGGAAGAGGCAAAAAAGAAAAAAAAAAAATTAAAATAAAAAAAGTTCTCCCCTAGAGCCTGTATAGAATGTGGAACCCTGCCCAAATCTTGATTTTGGACATCCTGCCTCCAGAACAGTAAGAGAATACATTTATGTTGTTTTAAACCACCCAGTTTGTGGTTGTTTGTTATGGGCAGCCACAGTAAAGTGATGCACACTTACATAAACAAATATTGAGAAACCAGACTCAGTAAATTGCTTGGTAGTCCTAACATATACAAGGATTTTCATGGTTTCAGAACTCATTTAGGTCTTTAATCCATTTTAAATTTATTTTTGTGTATAGTGAGAAAGAGGTCTGGCTTTCTTCTGCATGAAGCTGTTCTAGTTTTTACAACACCATTTGTTGAAGAGACTGTCTTTTCCTCATTGCATATATCTGTCTCCTTTGCTGAAGATTAATTGGCCTTACAATCATGGGTTTATTTCTGGGCTCTCTGTTCTGTTTTATTGAGTTATATGTCTATTTTTATATCAGTACTATACTGTTTTGATTACTACAGCTTTTTAGTATATCTTGAAATCTGAGGTTGTGATACCTGTAGTTTTGTTTTCTTTATCAAGATTGCTTTGGCTATTTGGGGTCTTCTGCAGTTCCATACAAATTTTAGGATTGTTTGTTTCAGTTCTGTGAAAAATGCTGTTGGCATTTTCATAGGGATTGCGTTATATTTGTAGATTGCTTTCAGTTGTGTAGACATTTTAACAATATTTGTTCTTCCAATCCATGAGCATGGAGTATCTTTCCATTTGTGTCATCTTCAGTTTCTTTCATCAGTGGTTTGCGGTTTTCAGAATACAGGTTTTTCACCTCTTTGGTTTATTCTTTGACATTTTATGATTTTTGGTGCAGTTTTAAATGGGATCGTTCTATTAATTTCTCTTTTTGCTGCTTCATTATCAGTGTATAGAAATGCAACAAATTTCTATATATTGATTTTATATCCTGCAGTCTTACTGAATTCATTTATCTGTCCTAGTAATTTTTTTCTAGAGTCTTTAGGGTTTCTATATATAGTATGCAATCTACAAATAGTGAAAGTTTTATTTCTTCCTTATCAATTTAGATGCCTTTTTGTTTCTTTTTTTGTTGTCTGATTGCTATGGCTAGGACTTCCAGTACTATGTTGAATAAAAGTGATGAGAGAGGACATCCTTGTCTTATTCCTGACCTTAGTGAAAAAGCTCTCAGTTTTCCCCCTTGAGTATGATGCTTGCTGTGTGTGTTTCATATAAGGCCTTTATTATGTTGAAGTATGTTCCCTCTAAACCTGCTTTGTTGAGGCTTTTTATCATGAATGGATATTGTACTTTGACAAATGCTTTTTCGGCATCTATTGAAATGATGTGGTTTTTATCATTTTTCTTATTGACGTAATGTATCAAGTTGATTAATTTGTGAATATTGAACCACTCTTGCATCCTGGAAATAAATCCCATTTGATTGTGTGGTAAATAATTTTTTTAATGTATTGTTGGGTCCAGTTTGCTAATATTTTGTTGAGGATTTTTCTGTCTATGCTCATCAGAGATATCGGCCTATGGTTCTCTCTCTCTCTTTTTTTTTTTTTGTGGTGTCTTTATCTGCTTTTGGTATAAGGGTAAACAGGCTTCATAGAATGATTTGGAAGCTTTCTTTCCTCTTCTATTTTTTCAAATAGTTTGAGAACAATAGATACTAATCCTTGATAGAATTCTCCCATGAAGCCATCTGGTCCTGGACTTTTTTTTTTTAAGATTTTATTTATTTATTTGAGGGAGAGAGAGAGAGAGTACAAGCAGGGGGAGCAGCAGAGGCAGAGGGAGAAGAAGACTCCCTGCTGAGCAGGGAGCCCAATGCGGGATTCCATCCCAGGACCCTGGGATCGTGACCTGAGCTTAAGCGACTGAGCCACCCAGGCGCCCTGGTCCTGGACTTTTTTTGTTGGACGTTTTTTGATAACTGATTCAATTTCGTTGCTGGTAATTAGTCTGTGCAAATTTTCTATTTCTGCCTGATTCAGTTTTGGGAGGTTATATGTTTCTAGATATTTATCCATTTCTTCTTGGTTGTTCAATTTGTTCACATATAATTTTCAAAATATTCCCTTATAATCTTTTGTATTTCTTTGGTGTCAGTTGTTATTTCTCCTCTTTCTTTTCTTTACTGGCTTTGGGTTTTGTTTGTTCTTTTTCTAGCTCCTTTAGGTGTACGGTTAGGTTGTTTGAGGTTTTTCTTGCTTCTTGAGGTAGGCCTGTATTGCTGTAAACTTTCTTAGAACAGTTTTTGCTTCATCCCAAAGATTTTGTACTGCTGTTTTTTTCATTTTCATTTATCTCCATGTATTTTTTGATTTTGTTTTTGATTTCTTGGCTGACCATTCATTGTTTAGTAGCACGTTAATTGACCTCCATATATTATGCTCTTTCCAGATTTTCTCTTGTGGTCGATTTCTGGTTTCATAGCATTGTGGTCAGAAAAGATGCATGTGTGACTTCAGTCATTTTGAATTTGTTGAGACTTGTTTTTTGGCCTAATATGTGATCTGTTTAGGGGTATGTTGCATGTGCACTTGAAAAGAATATGTATTCTGCTGTTTTTTTTTTTTTTAAGATTTTATCTAATTATTTGACAGAGAGCACAAGTAGGCAGAGCAGCCAGCAGAGGGAGAGGGAGAAACAGACTCCCCGCTGAGCAAAGAGCTTGATGCAGGGTTTGATTTGAGCTGAAGGCAGATGCTTAACAACTGACTGAGCTCCCCAGTCGCCCTACATGTATTCTGCTGTTTTAGAATGGAATGTTCTGATATGTCTGTGAGATCCATCTCATCCATCTCATTCAAAGCCACAGTTTCCTTGTCGATTTTCTGTTTGGGTGATCTATCCATTGATGTGAGTGGGATGTTAAAGTCCCCTGATATTGTTGTACAGCTATTGTTTAAAACCTTCCGTTATACGTTTGTTATTAGTTGCTTTATGTATCCGGTGCACCCACGTTGGGTGCATAAATATTTACAGTTTCTGTATCTTCTCCTTGTATTGCTCCCTTTATGATTATATAATGTCCTTCTTTGTCTCTTGTTATAGTCTGTGTTTTATTTTATTTTATTTTTTAAGATTTTTTATTTTATTTATTTGATAGAGAGAGAGATAGCAAGAGAGGGAACACAAACAGGGGGAGTGGGAAAGGGAAAAGCTGGCTTCCCACCAAGCAGAGAGCCCGATGCGGGGCTCGATCCCAGGACGCTGGGATCATGACTTGAGCCGAAGGCAGACGCTTAACCTACTGAGCCATCCAGGCGCCCCAGTCTGTGTTTTAAAGTCTATTTTTTTTGCTATAAGTATTGGTACCTCAGCTTTCTTCTCTCTTGCATTTGCATGATAAATGCTTTTCCATCCTTTGACTTTTAATCTGCATGTGCCTTTAAATCTAAGATGAGTCTCTTGTGGGTAACAGATAGATCTTTTTTTTTTTTATCCATTCCACAAGACACTACTGTCTGAGCAGAGACTTGACTAGTTAATAGCTGTGTGATTTTAGACAAGTTAGTTAACCTGAGTCCTCATCTTTTCATAGACTTAGTAAAATCTCAAGGGTGTGGGAGGCAATATTTCTATATGAACTGCCATTTATTTTGATAATGGATTATCATTTTGAAAGAGAACACATTCTTCTTGACTTTGGACACTGGTAGCCAACTTAGCTATCATAGTTTTTATTTACTTTTATTTTCAGATTTGATGAAAGAATTTAGAATTTTTACATAATTACACACAAATATAACCTATGTTATATTTCACATTTTATGTAGCGGTGCGTAGTTTTGTTGGATTCATCCTGCATCCAACAGTTATATCCCACCACCAACCAGGAAGCTGGGGTGTGGGCTGGTGTCTCTCTTATTCCCTTGAAAGTGCCTTCCTGTTATTATTGATGTGTGTCTGTAGCTTTGGCCCATCCCCTTCAAATCCTTATACTCCTAAAATCTCAAGCCACAGGTTCCATAGTTAGACTGTATTATCCCTGCTAATAATTCTTTTCTTTTCTTTTTTCAGTGAGACTATTAAATAAGAGCTTGATTTTCTAGAGATCTTCGTGGTGATCAGGACTGAATATCCAAGGAAAGATACAGAGAGATACAAAAATGGGCAAGATTCTCTGCCTTTTCATATACTCTATTTAGATATGAGTAAACATAACCCTACCTTTTATAGCAGTGTTTTTTTTTTTTTTTTTTTTTTGGTCCCCTCTCTGCTGGCTTATATCTCATCTGCTGGTATCTGAAATCTGAAGCTGACACATCTGCAAGGCCAGCAAAGCAATATGGGGAGGAAAAAGAAAATGAACTTCTAGGGATACCTGGGAGGCTCAGTCAGTTGAGCGTCTGCCTTCAGCTCAGGTCATGATCCCAGGGTCCTGAGATCGAGTGTTACATCCGGCTCCTTGCTTAGTGGGGAGCCTGCTTCTCCCTCTCCCTGCTGTTCCCCATGCCTGTGCTCTCTCTCTCTCTGACAAATAAGTAAATAAAATCTTTAAAACAAAACAAAACTTTATCTTTCACATTTCTAAAAAAACAAACTTCTACAATGACTTAGTGGAAACAGTGTTTCTTTCAGTTCAGAGAGAACATGTACTCTGGTAGCTGTTAGCTTAGTTGTAACAAGGGACAAACCAGAAACAGTGGAGTTGGTGGTGGGAAGGCTATTCCTAAGGGTCTAATTATCCCTGTAGTCACAGACTAGATTGGCATGTCCCTACTTCCTTTGTAGTTGTCATATAGTCTTGTAACTTGCTTTGACTACAGATATGAAGTGAAAAAAAAAGTGTTCTCATTTGTCTGCCATGGTGCTCATGGAGGTTTGTGTAGACAGAGCCTTTGTCAGCCCCCATTCTTAAGGGAATATGATGAACATCCCTCCACTCACCCACTTCTGCGTGTAGAATGAGAGAGAAATAACTGTTTTGTTAATACTGAGATCTAGGGTTTGGTTTTTACTGCAGTATAACCTAGACTATGCTGACTGATAAAGGCATAGGTCCAAATTACTAAAAAAACCATTTTTCATCTATAAAGTTATGTGGATGAACTGGATTAGATGATTAACAAGATTATTTCTAATATCTAATATTCAGTGATTGTATGAACAAGAAGAAATGGATAAAATATAGTGGAAATCATTTAAAGATCTTCCCTCCCCCCCAAACCAAGCCATAGGCAGAGTTTTCTGATTTCCTTGTCATCCTGAAATATCCCAAGTTTTCTGCTTCTTGAGAGTACTATATCTAAAAAGCGAGCTGTTTAGGTTTGATGTTTTATTAGCCAGATCTGAGCTACATTTCTGTGTCCTTCACCACACTTCCTGGAGAAGTTTCATCTCCATATATCCTGGAGAAATGAGAGAGAATAAAATATCTGGTACACGACAAAATAAAACCATCTGAAATTTAGTTTTGATTAAGAAAATTGAATATGACTTAAAAAATTTCATAAGAACTAAAAATAAACACAATTATGAAAGTATTTTTTTAGATGAGCATCAGCAAAATAATTGGAAGAATAATAGAAATCTACTCAGAAGACTGCTTGTCATGTAGCTAAAATACTAACAGATCTCTAGTAACAAACACATACACACATACTCATACATACAAGGCATAAATAATAGAGACATGGAAGAAAGGGTCAAACCAGATTTCAGATGCTATGTAGTTTTTTAATTATAGAAGCCTATCCATCTCTAATTTCTTATTTCCATAATAGAATGCCAACAGAAAGGCACTTTTCTTGGATTTATCCCTTTTTTTCTGCTTGAGTTGTATTTTTTAAGGTTCCTGCTTTTTGTTGTATAGAACCAAGTAAGTACTGTGAGTTCCTTGGGGACTTAGATTTGACATGTAATTTAAGAGATCTGTGGCTTCCATCTTGATAAGGTATTATCAGATATTGTGTACGGGGCCGTGTATTGGTCTGCTAGGGCTGCCGTAACACAATACCATGATTCAGTGGCTCAAACAACAGAAATTTATTTTCTCACAGTTCTGGAAGCTGGAAATGTGACATGAAGGTGCCTATACAGTTGGTTTCTCCTGAGGTCACTCTTGCTGGCTTGCAGACGACTACCTTCTTCTTTTCTGTGTTTTTACATGGCCTGTCCCCATGTGTTTGTACTCTTGGTGTCTTTCTTCTTATAAAAATACCAAATCTATTGCATTAGAGCCCCACCCTCGTGACCTCATGTAACCTTACCTACTTCCTTAAATTCCCTATCTTCAATCTTGAGCATTAGGGCTTTCACATAGGAGTTTTAGGGGGACATAATTGAGTATAACAGGCCAGATAATAACTATTTTAGCCTTGGGAACCACAAGGTCTCTGTTATAAGTATTCAACTCTTCTATTATATTACAAAAATAATCAGTCAAAGCTAATACACAAATGTGGCTACATTTCAATAAAACATCATTTATGAACACCGAAATTTGACTATTACGTATTTTTCACATGTCACAAAATATTATTTTTTATTATATTGCTACCACTTTAAAAATGTAAAAAAAAAAAATCTTAGTTTTCAGGCAATACAAAAAAAAGTTGGCAACTGGATCTGGCTCAAAGGCCAAAGATTACCAACCTCCAATATTGGTCATACTGGTAATTCATTATCACTTTGTTTGGTTTTAACCTTCCAAGATATATTTGGTTGATAAAATAAAACAAGAGCACTACTCCCTGATCTGTAGTAATGGATATTCTTGAAAGCATCCTGTCATTAGGGAAGGAAGGAAGAAGGTATGCCACAGTTTCTTGAATATTGCACGCAATCAGATCTGGGCTTACAGTCTCAGATGCACCGTGGTAAGCAAGAAATATTAGCACTGATATTCTGAGCTCTTCATAATTTTGTAATTTTAGCCCTTTATGAAGCAATTATTCTAGACAAAAAAAAAAAAAAAGCAGAAGAGTACAGAATCAATATTTTTTTAGTTAAGAAACTCCCAAAGGAGGCTAATCAGATATGCTTCTCTTTAAGTAATTTTACTGCATAGAGGAAGATTTTTCAAAGTCTCTTAATAAATGCTGAAATCAAGTCTCAGAAGTGTATTTTAGATTTTCTATTTTTATCTTGTGTCCCTTGTTACATTTTCACACTTGGCAGTATTTTTTTTTTTTTTTCCTTTTATTCTGCAGTGAACAGGGCTGGCAGAAAAGATAAGTGATAATTGTTCACTGCTTGTATTATTCAGCTACATGCACAGAGTTTCAAAATTATTTGGAAAATTATTAAAGACAACGTATTTTCTGATTTTTCTTTTCTTTGTTTTTTTCTCTTTTTCGCTTTTCTTTTTTTTTTTTTGGTATGATAGCCTTTCTAATCATTTTCCAATATAGCTATTTAGCCTTAGTTGCAAGAATTTAGTTTAAAAAAACAACTACCACTTTAGAATCGTGAGCAACTCTGATATTAGGTTTTACCCATATTCTTCTACTAAGTTTTAAGGCCATAAGATTCCCCAAAAGGTGTATCATAATCAGGAAAAGAAGAGGAAAAAAAAGCTTTTTTTCGTCATGAGATAGTAGAAATCTCTTGACATAATCCCCTTTTGAAAGTTCCTTTTTTCCCTTTTTCTGAGAATTGTAGCAGAAACCTCTGGTAGAGTAAAACAGAGTTCTAATTGCATATGGTTACGTGAATTAAAATATCACTTTCAGAAATGCACATGGGAGCAAATGGCTAGCCAGTGCAGACTGTTGTGTGGATTATATCCAATCTGCCTAATTTTAGGAAGGGGAACTGTTAATTATCAGACCAAATGATCATTCCAAATGGTCTTTAGTAGGAGTAATCCTAGATTAGCAAGATTTAGGATAAAAATTATGGAGGTCTACACCACAGCAAAATCAAGTCTCCAATAGTGATATGGGTCATAGGAGATTATCTAAAATTTCTTATCTCTTATATGAAGTAGTGAATGACATTGGGGGCACGTTTGAGTGGGAAGACTCTGCCATGAAGGGTATCAATTTGTGTTCACTTTACTCCCACCATCATATTGAATTAGTTTCAATATAGACTTGCCCTGAATAATTTCAAATTAATTACAAAATGTTAATGTTTTAAGATTATGAAATTAATATATATACATTCTAGACGATTTGGAAAAAAGGAAAAAAAACAGAAGAAAAAAGAATTGACCAACTTTCACAATTCAATGACAACTGTTAACATTTGACACAGTTGCTTTTAGTCATATATGTGTGAGTGTTTTTTTTAAATTTATCCCTATTATTATTTTTTTATTTATCCCCATTCCTATCAGATTTCTTTGCCTTTTTCTGTCTGAATTGTGTTTAACTTCAATTCAGAGTCAAGTATTTTGAATATTATAGACTATAAATATCTTAGGGTAATTAAATGTGTTTTTGTCTAAGGAAATGAACATTAAAAATAAAAAGTTAATGGTCAGTGGGTCATACTGTACAACCCGAAATGTGCCTAGTCATAATTAATCCCTGAGAAAAAGTGAAGATAAATAAGATTGAAAATAGCTTATGATTAGATACTTAATATACTTCAGAGGAGCCAAGGACTATAGGCCTGTGAAAATAGTGTTAGAAATTCTAGGTGATGTCTACAGCTGTAAATTAGATGTTCGGGATAAAGAAATAAATTTAAAGATCTTATACTCTGGTTTTTTGAGATAACACACCTAGGTTAATGGAAGCTTCTATTTATTCATCCACCTCTCCAACAAATACATACCAGGAGCCTGTTATATGCAAGACATGATGAATGCTATAGATTCATATTCAGAAAGTAGAAAAGTTTAAAGAAAAAAAAATAGGTTTTAAACCTAAACAACCACTCTTAGTCATTAAGACCTTGACCAAACCCAAATCAAAAAGTTAACCTTTTGAATTATTAATTGATGCGTACCTACACTAAGAAACATGTGATCTTCCAGATGTATAAATCAACCTAATTCAATGACTACCTCATTTATTTCTGAAACTGTCCTTTTCAGTTGGTCATTCTTCTTTCTTAAGATGGAGAAATGCTTTTTCTGTTTGCTACCGTATTTCAGATGTCATCATTCATAACATGCCCACTTGTGATTTCCTATAATAGACCCCAAGTAGAAAGCCTAGTTTTTATCATGTGGCTTCACTGGCAAAGCACAGGGGAGACTAGGGGCTACTTACAATACTAAAATTAAAAACTTTTCTTGTCATTGATAAAGTATTTGCCATATCAGCATAGGGTCTCCCCCAGATGAATATTATTGAATCAAAACATATTGAATCAAAGCAAATAATGACAGTTATTGATTCAAAACATATATAGTGCCATGAAAAATTCTAGGTTATGGAGATTGAGAACTAGTCATGTTCACTGAACCAACAAATGGATAACAACCACACAACATGAGAGTTGCCCAGCCACACGAATGAGCAAAGTGCTGTGGAAAATCAGAAGAGGGAATGGACGTTGTATTTTCTGTAATCTAATGCCTGGGCTAAGCCCTAAACAACTAGACTTTTCTAGGTAGAGAATAGAATGGGGTGAGGTGGGGAAAGAGCAAAATATCTAAACAGGATTCTTTGTAATGAGATGCCATGTTGAATCTTGCAGACATAAGCATACAAAGAATGTTGTGGAATAGTTAAGTATTCTAGCGATGAGAAGGAAGATTGCATATGAGAGAAAAGGCATATTGGTAGCTGCTGAAGATGGATGGATGAGCAGGTAGCCCATGGAGGCCTGGAATTTCTTCTAGAGTTTGGCTTTCAGCCTATGAAAAAATAGAAAGTCTTTAGGTGATGTGAAGCAGGAAAGCTGCTTTATCAGATTTATGTCAGATTTACCTCTCTCTTCCTGCTTTCATTCTAGACTCTTGCTGTGAACACCCAGCCCCTCACTGTGCCTCTGCCTGCCTGTGGCTGGTAACTGCAGACTCTTTTCTGTCACACACTTTCCTACTGTGCCCCAACATCTCTACATTAAATTTTTTTCTCAGCCATGGTGCTGAAAAACAAGTTCATGTTAAGAGTGGCAAATAGATGTTGACTTCCACATCAAATATGGCACATTAGTAGTGGTTTAGTGGAGCATGGTGTTGGAGGAGACTTGTGTTTACAATTACCAGGGAAGAGTTCCATGATCTATTATGATTGACTGGTATGCTTGTAAGAGAGGGACAAGACTGAGAGGTTGTGGCAACTTTAAGATGACAACAACTATCTATGGCTTATTTTTCTACAATCTCCTAAAGATAGCTATTTATTTATTTATTTATTTGTTTGTTTGTTTATTTATTTAAAGATTTTATTTATTTATTTGACAGAGAGAGAGAGAGATCACAAGTAGGCAGAGAGGCAGGCAGAGGGAGAGGGGGAAGTAGGCTCCCTGCCCAGCAGAGAGCCTGATGCAGAGCTCATCCCAGGACCCTGAGATCATGACCTGAACCAAAGGCAGAGGCTTTAACCCACTGAGCCACCCAGGCGCCCCTAAAGATAGCTATTTAAAAACAAAACAAAACCTTTCCCAAGCTTTGGCCATTCATGTGACATTGACTATTAAATTCAGGTATCATGCACACTTCTAATTACTTAATAACTTTTTATTTTTAAATAAATTTATTAAGCCAAAAAGAGTGGAGATGTATATATATATGTAAAGTATAGTCACCGTGCATGTAGATGATGAAAATCAACTTCAGAATAGTGGAGAAGGGAGGCAGAGAAAGGATGAGAGGCTTTAGCTGAACACGTCCATTTTATTTATTTTTTAAAGTGGTTTGAAGGAAGAATAAGGAAAGATTCACATCTTTTAAATCAAGGCAGTGGAAACATAGGTCGCTGTTATGTTTATATCTCTCCCTATAGTTGTGACATATTTTGTAGTGCAAAAAACTAAAAACTTGTGGGTGATAGGAAAAAAAGGGACACCTTGAAAATGGCAGCAGAATCGTGGCTTCTAGAATAAAAGCAGAACTCTGTAAGAAGCACAGAGCAGAAATGCCAGAGCTGGGGCAGGGCATAGAGCAGAGCATCTGGGACACTTGAGTTGGTTTGAGTGTCTAGATAGTGAAAAATGGGTGAGGGCTGCTGGAATTAGGGTTTCTATCATCACATGTCCCCACTGCTGCACAGGGGGTTCCCCTGACACTAAACTGTCAGTGTGATGAAGCCATGATTGGCGGTGAAGTGGATTTGTACCACCTGGTTATCTAGTTCGCCCCCAGAAGTCACTTTGAGTGTGGTAGTGGCAATCAGTCACTCTAATGTGGACTTATACCACCTGGTAATTTGGCTTACCACACGTTTCTCTATACACTTCATGTGTTTCTCTAGAGACTTAATTTGTCATGGCAAGTTTTTAGGCATCAACCGCTTGGTACAGGGGAAGAAACTTGGAGATAGGGAGGATTTTTGGTTGCGAGATATATGAGACTTTTCATTTGGCTGCATCCAAAGGTAGTGTTTCTTGAAATTACCCAGATTATGGAAGTTAATTTAAGAACATGAGTAACAGATAAAATGTTTTTGAAATATTGTATGAAGAAATGGCTACTGCAATATTTTTGGCTCCGAGTACCCTTCCAGGACTGGGTCTCATTCCCTGTTACTGAATTTGAGTGAGATACCGACTGCTTTGATGAACAGTGGCAGAAGTGAGCTGTGTGGTATAGGAAGCAAGGACATAAAAACATGAAACCTCTTTTGCTTATCTCTATCTCTCAGAAATCTTGCCTTTGGAACCCATCCACCATATAGTGAGGAAGATCAGGTCACATGGCGAGGCCTGTGTAGGTGTATTTTCTTCCCACTGATGCTGTGACAAATTACTACAAATTTCATGGCTTCAAACAACATATATTTCTTATCTTCTAGTCCTGTAGGTTGGAAGTCTAAAGCGGGATTCGCTGTGCTAAGATGAAGGTGTCATCAGGGCTTTGTCCTTTCTGGAGACTCTTGTTGTTCCAGCTTCCAGAAGCTGCCCACATGCCTTGTCTCCTGGTTGGCTTCCTCCATCATCAAAGCCATTAATGGCAGGGAAGTTTTTTTCACATGGCATCACTTCCTGATCAATTCAGGAGAATGACTCTCCTGCCTTTTCATCTTCCATTTTAAGGACCCATGCAATTAGATACTGCTCACCTGGATACTTTAGGCTAATCTCTTCATCTCAAGGTCAGCTGATTAGCAACCATAACTGCATCTGCAACTTTAATTCCTTTGCCATGTGTCTTAGTTGGTTCAGGCTGCTAGAAGAGGATATTATATGTAATAGGATGTAGGCTGGGTGGCTTAAACAACACACATGCATTTCTCACAGTTCTGGAGGCTGGAAGTTTGAGGTCAGAGAGTTCCTCTGGTTTACAGATGGTGTCTTTTTGCTGTATCCTCACATGGTACATCTCTCTCTTGTTTCTTTTTATAAGAGACCATTCTGATTTTCTACTATTCCATTTAGGAAGGCTCCATCCTCCTGACTTAATCACCTCCCAAAGGTTCTACTTCCAAATACTATCACTCTGAGGATTTAGGCTTCAACCTATAAATTTTGAGGGGACACAAACACCTACATAACCTAACATATTTACAAGTTTCAAGGATTAGATGTAGACATCTATTTGGAAGCCACTGTAGGTGTTTTGGCTGACAGCCTGAGCTAAGGTCAGACCTGACAACTAGCATTAACTACCAGGTTTGTGAGTTAACCAACCTTCAGCTGATTCTAAGCCCAGCCTACAAACCACTCCAGCTGATGCCAGTGGAGCAGAGCAGATAATCTGTCACTGCCACGTCATGCCCAAATTGCAGATTTGTGAGTAAAATAAATGCCACTCATTTTGGGGATTGTATGTTGCATTGTAATAGATTACCAGAATGCTACTGAATAATAACATGAGCAAGTAAATTTTGCAGTATTCAAAATGTAAATATCAGCAATAAAGTAAAAGTAACCTTAACAATGTCATTCTAAGAATACATTTTTCTGGCAAGTTGACCCCCAAACATAATTTAAAATGTGCACAAATGCTTGATTGGGTATCATTTGATCATTTGCCCAAGTTTAATTTATAGTTAAAAAAAACTCTAGTTTTGTAGCTTTCTTTTTTTGTTGTTTTTTTTTTTTTTTGTTTTGTAGCTTTCTTGATGACGATTCCTCACAGGAAACTCACAGATTTTCAAGAATTTGTTACTTATAACAAACTATGTAACTTTATGGTTTTAGTGAGGAAATTTTTTGCAGAAATATTTAATGACCAGATTGTATGCCAAACCCAGTAACAGGTTTTTGCCCATGGGGAGAAAAGATTGGAATTATTTCCTTAGTAGGGCAAGTTAGTTTCCTATGTAGGTTTAGTTCTATATATTGTGGCATCTATATGCGAATTCCAAATACAAGGAAGAAAAATCTGCATCTTTATATTAATACCTCAACGTCAGTATTCTCATGTCTAAATCACATTCTGTTGAAGAAAAATCTTTCTTTGAATATGAAGCACTTATATTAATAATTTAAAAAAACAAATAAAAATCTTAGCTGTAAATACTTGTCATTGGTTGGGGTAAATCTTAACTACTGTTAAGTAACAGAATAAAGATGCTAAAAATAAATGAAGGTTAATGTTCTGATGATTTTTACCATTCTTATAATTAATATAGAGCTGTTTTAATTTTTCATCCTTCTAATAAAGCCCTTTTATATAAAGTTTTGTCATTTTACTATTTGTTGTAATAAAAAATATCTGCTGCTCTTTACTTTGAAGCACTTAATGCAGACATGCGCTTAAGGACAGCAGGTCAATTGCACATCAACCCCTGTGGTTCGAAGAACTAAGCTTATGATGCAGTAAAGGTCATACAAAAGGGAAGCTCAAAATGAAAGACATTTAAAAACAAATGGATAGGGGCCCCCGGGTGGCTCAGTGGGTTAAAGCCTTTGCCTTAGGCTCAGGTCATGATTTCAGGGTCCTGGGATCAAGCCTGGCATTGAACTCTCTGCTCAGCAGGGAGCCTGCTTCCCGCTCTCTCTCTGCCTGCCTCTCTGCCTACTTGTGATCTCTCTCTCTGTCAAATAAATAAATAAAATCTTTAAAAAAAATGGATCATTCTTTTTTTAATTTATTTTATTTTTTTATTTTTTTTCTCAAACTTTTATTTTTTCAGTGTTACAAGATTCATTGTTCATGTACCACACCCAGTGCTCCATGCAATACATACCCTCCTCAAAATTGAAAATTCTAAGGAATCCATGTTATTGGTTTTGGGGAGACAAACGTGCATCCTCTTTATTTCATACTATTGGAATCTGTTGTGATAGGCTCTAAAGCATTATTTTAATTGCCTCAATTTTACATGTTGCTCTGATAATAACTATTTAAAGCCCTTAGGGAGCTCAGTGTGGTAGGTTATAAAAATGGTCACGATGCTTTGCAGTTACACTTTTCAAGAGAGAGTTTTGTTCCTCACCCCTTGACTTGGGACTAGTTTTGTGACTTGCGTTTGGTCAAGAGAATGCAGTGGAAGTGACATTTGTGTCTTTTAAGCCTTAGCCTCAAATGCCTTTGCAGTTTTTACTCTCATGCTACTGGAACCCTTTAACTGCCCTATGAACAAGTATGGGATCCTGCTGGACAATGAGGGACCATGTGGAGAAAAGCTCTAAAAGTTGTAGCTGCCCTAGATGAGTCTATCATAAACCACTATTCCCAGATAAAGTCTCAGATATATAGCAAGCCCAACTAAGAACAGTCAAACGTGGCCCAGATCAGAACTGTCTACCTGCATCTAGTCCTAATTATTGACTCTCAAGACCATGAGCAATAAATGGTGATTTTTTTTTTCAGCCATTGAAATTCTGGGGTGGTTTGTTACGTAGCAAAAGCTAATTGATGCAGTCTATAGCTGGATCAATATAACCTTTCTGTCCTACAGTCCAGAGGTTAAATCCAGCCCATCAATGGTTTTTGTATGTCTAAGAATTATGAATGTTATTTAAATTTTTAAATGGTTGAAGAAATCCAAAGAATATTTCATGAAATGTGAAAAAAAAATCTGCAATTCAAGTTTTAGTGTCCATAAACAAAATTTTATTCCAACACAGCCATTGACAAAAACTGTATGTCCTGTAAATCCTAAAGCATTTGCTCTCTGGACCTTTATGCAAAAAGTTTATTAACTCCTGATTTAGGCATATATTTCTGCTTCAAGACAAAATGAAAATGACAAATTCAGATATGAAGCTAATGATAAATAGCATAGCAAATGGGAGTTTGGGCTCCTATTTGAAACTCTATTTTCTCTGTCCATGGCACCTTAACACATGGCATGTTTTGCATTAGCAGCAGCCTAACAGACTTCATGCTGTATTTTGGTTTCAGTTTCCTTTAAATGTGGTCATTTGTCCTGTTGGACATCTCGAATTTTGTTTTCAGTGACTCTGAAAGATGACTGATGGTTTCTCGCGGTGCTCAGCCATTCTGGGCATTTTGCAGCCAGTCCTGGTTATCTTTGAGAACACGTGCCTTTCCCCATTGACTGCCAAATTGTCCTCATGTTGAACATCAATTTCATTTGCCCTTAATTGAGCTTTTCAACTCTTGTTGCTCTCAACCTGGTTTTTTTGTTCAGATGATCTTTGGACTCTTGAAATTATTATTTAAAAAGTTTTAGCTTTGTATATTTGTCATCAAGGTATAACAGGCACAGTATGCTCTGAAATAATACATATTTGGAATTATAGCAATTAAGTTAGAACAAAATTTAAAGTGGATGTATATTTCAAACTTTAGCTTGCTGAAAGCTTTTAAATGATGTGCTATCTTATTCTGTAGGGGAGTAGAAAACACCCCAAAACTTGTAGAAACTCTTCATGTGAGTTCCTTCTATGCCACAGAACCGATATATTAAGGCAACCATCCCATATATGCCATTGGTGTTGGTAAAAGGCATCCAGCCCTTTTTAATGTGAAATGTGTATGTGTTAAACACATATACATACTGAAGCTTAATTCTATTTGCATAGATGAGAGTGTTGCATACTTTCATTTTCTACTAACAAGAACATTTTCACTCAAGAATATTTCTTTCATTAACTTTTTAAAAAATACTTGTTTATTTGAGAGAGAGAGAGCAGGGGGAAGAGCAGAGTGAGAGGGAGAGAATCTCAAGTAGATGCCCCACTGAGCACTGAGCTGAGGGGATGCAAGGCTGGATCCCATGACCCTGAGATCATAACCTGAGCCAAAATCAAGAGTTGGTTGCTTAACCAACTGAGGTGCCAGGCACCCCTCTTTCATTAACTTTATGTTCAACTTTGTTTAGGGAAAATTTCAAAGTTAATATTCTTCATGAAACTGTATAAATAGTTTTTCTTTTCTTTTTTTTTTTTTTTTTTTTTAAGATTTAGTTTCTTTATTCATGAGAGACACAGAGAGAGAGAGAGGCAGAGGCAGAGGGAGAAGCAGGCTTCCCAAGGAACAGGGAACCCGATGTGGGACTCGATCCTGGGACCCTGGGATTATGGCCTGAGCCAAAGGCAGACACTTAACCAACTGAGCCACCCACGTGCCCTGTAAATAGTTTTTCTTTTAATGTTTCCTAAGATGCCTTTATCAATATAAGAATTGATCTATTTTATTTTGTTTATTTATATTTTTTGAAGATTTTATTTATTTGTTTGTCAGAGAGAGAAAGAGAGCACAAGCAGGCAGAGTGGCAGGCAGAGGCAGAGGGAGAAGCAGGCTCCCTGCTGAGCAAGGAGCCCGATGCGGGACTTGATCCTAGAACCCTGGGATCATGACCTGAGCTGAAGGCAGCTGCTTAACCAACTGAGCCACCCAGGCGTCCCAAGAATTGATCTATTTTAAGCAAAATGTGAATCAAAGTGGAAAATATATCATTTATATTGGAATTTTTTTCTTTCCCCAAAGACTCACATATTTCATGGGAAATGAAAAAAAAAACCAAACAAACAAAAACAAAAGGAATTTCTTATGAAACCTAAAACAGTTAAAAGCACTGTTATACTTAATAACATGCTTGTGTTTAATAATACATATGTTAATTGTATGTATAAATTTGAAATCTGTGTAAAAATGAAATTTGGGAGATATGCAGTAAGAAGGGAAAAAGAAAATGCTGAAAGATCATACCCCCAAATATGAAACCACCGTTGGTTTTCTCTATCAAATCCTCAAAAACCACCTTCTCGTGTTCTGAAAGTCCTTCCATAAAAGCAAAGTTGGAGGAAGGCACAGTTTTTGAAAACTCTGCTTAGAAATAGATGAAAATATTGGTTTATCTCTCATGTAATGTTTTCTGGCATTATTTAATGGATAAGTGAAGACACTGAATTGCATTTGGAATTAAAGAGAGAGCTGGAATACAGACTTCTTAACGGGTGTTCCAGTTTATTTTAATAGCTGTTAACACACACCTGCATTTTACATAGACTGAAGATTTTGGCTGGTCTTCAAAAGTCCCTCTTATAGAGAAAACTGTAGTGGTTTACCAAGACCAAATCTATTTGGCATTAATTACTTTGCATGAGAGTGGGTAGATACACCAGCTGTGGCTGCAAGAAAGAATACCAACTTTTGTTGAAAGGCTGAAAAAAATTATCTTTACAGAGAATATCTTACTTTGATTATGGAAGACACTGTTTTCGTTTAGTAAAACACCATAGCAAGTCAATTCAAATTGGAAAATGAGTACCTGGGAGCACTGATTGGAAAGAGATGGTAAAATGGATAAAATAAAAAATTAGTGGCACTTTGTTATGATAAACAGCAGAAAAGGGAGGACCAGAGGAGAAAGGTAAAGAAGCATTAAAACGACTTACGTTCAATTTTAAGTTATTTGAATGTTGTACCACTGTCAAATTTTCCATAAAGTCTGTTGCAAACCCAAAAGCATTTTGTATGTGTGCTATTTTGTGTGTGTGTAAAACACAAAAGTGAACACAGAGTTTCTTGATTTAGGCCATACAGTGGGTGCAGGGAGGGGCAATGACTTGTGTACCAAACCAGTTAAGCCTAAATGTAGAAAAAGATATAACTAGGAAAAAATACAAGGTAATTTTCCTCTTACAGTACCCCCATCTTCCAGAAGATCTTGGGAGGTATTCAGAGACTTGCACTGAACGTGGGTGGGATTCCAAGAAGCTATATTTGGACAACATTCAACAGCTATTAAAGAACTCCTAGAATAAAAAAGATACCTCCTCCTCACTAGTGACCAGGAGCAACAGGCGAATTCTCTTCCAGTAATTTTTTCTCTCTCTCTTCCTCTTCTTCCCACTCTCTTTCTCTCTCTTACTCTCTCCTTGTGATCCTCTAAAAACCATGTTCTGGTATCTCACATTAAAAACAAACCCAAGGGGCCCCTGGGTGGCTCAGTCAGTAAGAGTCTGCCTTCAGCTCAGGTTATGATCCTTGGGTCCTGGGATCGAGCCCCTCGTCAGGCTCCCTGCTCATCAGGAAGCCTGCTTTGCCCTCTCCCACTCCCCCTGCTTGTATTCCCTCTCCTGCTGTCTTTGTCAAATAAATAAAATCTTTAAAACAAACAAAAACCCCAAAATTAAAAATATAAAAATCATATCTCCTTCACTTCCAGTCTTCCTTCAGAATACCAGATTATTATTATTTTTTTGATATCAGATTATTTTTATGTTTCTTTTCAGAGAATTGCTTTCTAAAGTGTTGTGTATGCCCGTGGTCTCACCTTCTATTCACTCATCACTCTTAAGCCCATGCTAGCTCCTGTCATACTCGTTCTGCTGAAATGGCTCTAATGGATATTATTAGCAATCTTCCTGTTGTCTAACCCAACAGACATTTTTCTGTCTTTATCACAGGCAGTCGCTCAGTGGTATTGACACAGTTCACAACTCCCACCTCATGTTGATCTATACTCTGGTTATGTGATCCTCACAGTATCAAACCTTTAATACTCAGGGGTTCAAAATCTTTTCTCCCGGTTTCATCCCTGAGCACTTGGATGTTACATGGCCTCTGAAACTTGTCCAAAAGAAAACCTGTCTCCCCTGCTCCACACCCAGCTTCCCCACTTCCAAGTCTACCCCATCTCAATGTGGGTAAAAACAACCAAACCTAGAAGTACCTCCCAACTCTTCCTTTTGAAAAATTTTAAAACGCCAGAACTGTTCCAAGAATAATAAAATAAACACAGAATGGTTACTATATACTTCCAACAGTTACTTTCTATTAATATTCCTTTTCATTTTGACTGAACCATTTGAAAATCAGTTGCCATCATCACACTGTTCCTGTAAATACCACGAACAAGAATGAGAATATTTGCCCACTAAAATGCAGGGAACTTACCATTGATATGATAATATTAACTAATGTAAAGTTCATATCAAAGTTTCCTTAAAGGATCCCAACCTATCCTTTGTAGCTCTTTCTTTGTTTTAAAAAACTAAGCTTGAATTTTTATACCGTAACAATCACCCATTGTAAATAGACAATTTGATGCCTTCTGTTAGTTTTTCAGAGTTGTGCCACCATCAATGCATTCCAGTTTTATTTATTTACTTATTTAAAAGATTTTATTTATTTATTTGAGAGAGCGAGAGCATAAGCAGAGGGAGGGGCAGAGGGAGAAACAGGCTCCCCCCTGAGCAGGGAGCCCCATGTGGGGCTCAGTCCCAGGACCCAGCCAAAGGCAGACGCTTAACCAACTCAGCCACCCAGGTGCCTCCATGTGCTGGTTTTAGAACATTTCCATCACCTTAAAAAATTACCTCATCTGTGTTTGCATTCTATCCCTGTTCCCACCCCAGCACCAACCAACCATTAATCTGATTTCAGTCTTTATATATTTGCTTTTCTTTATATATTTGTTTTCATTTAAATGGAATCATAAACTAGGCAATCTTTTGTGTCTGGCTTTTTTCACTTAGCATAATGCTTTTGAGATACATCCATGTTGTTACATGAACCATTAGTTTATTCATTTTTATTGCTGGGTTATATTCCATTGCATGAACGTACAGTCTTACTAGGAATCCAGTTTCTCCACTTCCTCATGAATTGTTCTTCTGAATATGGCAGTTTGAGTGGGTATCTCGTGGTATCTTATTATGATTTCAATTTTTACTTCCCTAAAGACTTATTATATTGGGCATCTTTTCATGATTATCAGCTATTCATATATATTCTTTGGTGAAATGTATATTCAGATATTTTGCTCATTTTAAATTGAGTTTTACATTTTAATATTATTCAATGATAAAAGTGCCTTGTATTTTGTCTACAAATCTTTTATCAGATATATGTGACTTTACATACTTTTCTCAACCTGTGGCTTGTGCTTATTTTCTTGATTTTGATGAAGTTCATATTTTCTATTTTTTCACTATAGATCATGCTTTTGGAGTCATATCTAAGAAATCTTTGCCCAACACAAAGTCACAGAATATTCACCTAAATTTCCATCTATTCTATTGTTTTACCTCTTACATACAAGTCAATCATACACTTTGAATTAATATGTATGCGTGGTGTGAGCTAAGGAGGGAAAATGACCTTAGATTCATCTCACACCATGCATAAATATTAAATAGTTTTGAAAAAGAACAAATTTGAAAAACAAAAAAAGTGATGCTAGGAGAATTCAATTTTTTAAATAGTCCTTTCTGCATTTAATTGCCCTCTGTTGAAATCAATTGACCACAAATGTGTTTATTCCTGGTCTCTAAATTCTGTTCTACTGATCTTTATGTCTATCTTTGTGCCAGTATCATACAGTCTTGATTGGTATAGCTTTTTTTTTTTTTAATTAACATATAATGTATTATTTGCTTCAGTGGTACAGGTCTGTGAATTATCAGTCTTACACAATTCACAGCATTCATCATAGCACGTACCCTCCCCAATGTCCATAACTCAGCCACCCTATCCCACCCCCCCCCCCACCCCAGCAACCCTCAGTTTGTTTCCTGAGATTAAGAGTCTCTTATGGTTTTTCTCCTTCCTCGGTCCCATCTTGTTTCATTTATTCCTCTCTTTCCCCTACGGCCCCCTGCACTGCCTCTCGAATTCCTCATATCAGAGAGATCATATGATAATTGTCTTTCTCTGATTGCCTTATTTCGCTTAGCATAATACCCTCTAGTTCCATCCACGTTGTTGCAAATGACAGGATTTTGGTGTTTTTTTT
>CM052898.1:165028476-165068228 GCA_028534135.1 Potos flavus
GAACAGTTTCAGGAGAATAGGTATTAATTCTTCTTTAAATGTTTGATAGAATTCCCCTGGGAGGCTGTCTGGCTCTGGGCTCTTGTTTGTCGGGAGATTTTTTATTACTGTTTCAATCTCCTTATTGGTTATGGGTCTGTTCAGGTTTTCTATTTCTTCCTGGTTCAGTTTTGGTAGTTTATATGTCTCTAGGAATGCATCCATTTCTTCCAGATTGTCAAATTTGCTGGTGTATAGTTGCTCATAATAAGTTCTTATAATTGTTTGTATTTCTTTGGTGTTAGTTGTGATCTCTCCTCTTTCATTCATGATTTTATTAATTTGGGTCTATTCTCTTTTCTTTTGATAAGTCTGGCCAGGGATTTTTCAATCTTATTAGTTCTTTCAAAGAACCAGCTCCTAGTTTTGTCGATTGGTTCTACTGTTGCCTTTGTTTTCTGTTTCATTGATTTCTGGTCTGATCTTTATTATTTCTCTTCTCCTGCTGGGTTTAGGCTTTCTTTGCTGTTCTTTCTCCAGCTCTTTTAGGTGTAGGATTAGGTTGTGTACTTGAGACCTTTCTTGTTTCTGGTATAGCTTTATAGTAAGTTTTGAGAGTGGGTTGTATTTGACTTTCACACTTGTTCTTCTTCAAAATTATTTCTTCTAAAATTGTATGCATTTCATAAAAATTGTAGAATCAGCTTATCGATTTTTATAAAAAAACCTTTGTTGAGATTTTGATAGAGGTTGCATTGAATTTATTAATTTGGTGAGAATTTCCATCTTAACAATGTTGAATCTTCTTTTTTTTTTTTTTAAAGATTTTATTTATTTATTTGACAGAGATAGATCACAAGTAGGAAGGGAGGCAGGCAGAGAGAGAGGAGGAAGCAGGCTCCCTGCTGAGCAGAGAGCCTGATGCGGGGCTCAATCTTAGGACCCTGAGATCACGACCTGAGCTGAAGGCAGAGGCTTTAACCCAGTGAGCCACCCAGGCGCCCCAACAATGTTGAATCTCCTACTCCATAAACATAGAAAGTCTGTGTTTATTCAGACTTTCAGTAATTTCTCTCAACCATGTTTTATAGATTTCAGTGTCAGATCTTATATTTCTCTTGCTAAAATTACTTCAAATAATAGGTTTATATTATGGTTAAATAACAAAGTTTAAATTATGGTTTACTCTTGATGTGCATTCTATAGGTTTGGACAAAATATAATGATGTATAACCATTATTATAATATGAAGTATTTCCACTGCCCTAAAAGTCCTCTGTGCTCCATCTATTCATCTCTCCTCTTCCCCTCAACCCCTGGAAGCACTAATCCTTTCATTGTCTCCATAATTTTGGCTTTTCTAGAATGTTAGATAGTTGAAATCATACAGTATGTAATCTTTTTAGATTGACCTCTTTTACTTTGTCATATACATTTAAATTTCCTCCATTTTTTTTTTTTTAAGGCTTGATGGCTTATTTCTTTTTAGCGTTGAATATATTTTACTGTCTAGATGGACCACAGATTATTTTATCCATTCACTTACTGACGGACATGTTGGTGACTTCCAAGTTTTGGCCATTATGAATAAAGCAGCTATAAACATTTATTGTGTAGGTTTTCGTGTAAACATAAGTTTTCAGCTCCTTTGGGTAAATACCAAGGAACAAGACTGCTGGATTGTATTTTAAGAGTATGTTTAGTTTTGTAAGAAATTGCTAAATCGTCTTCCAAAGTGGCTGTACCATTTCACATTCCCACCAGCAATGAATGAGAATTCTTGTTGGCTTTACATCCTTGCCAGCATTTGGTGTTGTCATTAATTTTATTTTTTAGTCTGGAGTCTTAGGAGTAGCTTCTATATCTGCAAATTTGCACAGGTAACCAGTGTTTAGTTAGAGGTTAAGCTCAAACACTTTGAGCCAGTTAGCCTTCCACCTTCTGCCAGTGAATCTGTGTGTAGGTCGGAGAGCATAGTTTTATAGACTCTGCCCTGTTTTCCATATATGTGTGAAGATTCGAGTTATTCAGGATTGTATAGAGAGTTTGGGCCTTTTCAGGTCTCCTCTGTATAGACACACTGCCTTCCAGTCAGCCAGGGATGAGTGGACAGCCTATCCATCTCCTCCATGGTGCTTTCATTTTCTAGATCTCTTTCTGGAGAGAAATTTAGGTCTATGCACTGGTCTCCTGACCTCAGCCGTCCCCAAACCTTCAGCTTGCAGAGCTATGTGCTGTTCGTATTTGTTTACCAGTAAGTGTTCTTTTATTGACAAGTTTCCTTGATTTTTTTCCCTTTGGCACGAATCAAACCAGCTCCCACCAGCAGCTCACCCCCGCCCTGGTAGAACTCCAGCACCATCTGAGCTGGGGGTGTTTGGAGGGGATAGCAGTAACCCCAGGCAAGAAAGCCACAGGCTCCCACTGTTCTTTCTCAAAGTTTAGAAATTTTTCATAAATAAACTATTTCTCAATTGCTTTGGGGAAATTTTCAGAATCCAGAAATGGTCGTTTTGATAACTGAATCAAGTTATGGGCTTTTTTGGGAGAAAATTTACCAACTTCTTATAATTTCTGGAAATCCCGTTCCTTTTGCTTTTTGATTTATTGTTCAAGGGATGACTGCTGATCATGTATCTGTAGTCTTTGATCTCTGATAGTCATCTGACCATCCCACCATTTTTTATTCCTTTGGACAATGATACTTTGAATAAAGCATAATTTTGACTCTCCCCCTTTCCTTTCATCCATTCATCAAATATCTTTCATCTTTCAATCCATTCATCCAATATCTTTTGGGTTTATCCTCCCCTACCCCCAACACCCCAGCCACCATAGGTCCTGATTGTGTCCACTTCTGTCCATTCTTATTGTCCCCACAGTAATCCAACTCACTGTTATTTCTTTCCTGGGTCATTGTAATAACATGTCTCCCTACTTCTACTCATTCTCTCCCAGAGTCTATTATCAAAACAACAGAGCAATTTTTTTGAATGGTGCAATATTTTCTGTATTTAAACAAATTTTTCAGAAGGCAAAATATTTTTTGTTATCTTAATTATTTTTAAGTGTACAATTCAGTTCTGTTATGTATATTAACATTTTTGTGATACATGTCTTCAAAGTGACTTTTAAATCATAAAGCATGTCCTATCATTTCCCTTCTTAATATTATTTTACTTGGGGCAGAGGGAGTGTTGTACTAGTTTTATTTTTTCTACTCTTAGAATAAAATCCAAACATATCATCATGGCCTAGGAGGCCAGTATCTTAATCTGTTCAGACTGCTATAACAAAATACCATAGACCTGGAGACATGAACAACAGAAATTTATCTCTCACTTTTCTGGAGGCCAGAAGCCCAAGATCAAGATGTCAGCATGATGAGGTGAGGGCCCTCCTCTGGGTTCAGACTTCCTTGTATTTTCACATGGCAGCAGGTGTTGAAAGCTTTCTCTTGGGTCTCTGTTATAAGGGCACTAATCCCTTTCATGAAATCCTTTTTTTCATGATACTTATTATAACTGATAATTATCTGTTTTTTTACTTGTTTATTATTACCTCCTTTAATCAGTGCTTTCTGTGAAGAAAAAAAATCTGTCTTACTCACCACTCTGAATATCCAGTCTCTTAACAGTGCCTAGCATATAGCAGTAGCCTCTTACCCCCACCTCCCTCCCATTAGAAGAATGGGAAGAAATTAGAGAGGGAGATGAACCATTAGAGACTTTGGACTCCAGGAAAAAAACCGAGGTTTACAGAACGGAGGGGGTGGGGGGTGGGGAGATGGGGTAACTGGGTGATGGGTATTAAGCAGGGCATGTGTGGTGATGAACATTGGGTGTTATACACAACTAATGAATCGTTGAACAGTACATCAAAAACTAATGTTGGCTAACTGAACATAATAATAAAAAGAAGATTACTGAAAGAGAAAAAATATTATTCTCCTCAAACTCCATTCTTAAAAAATATTAAATGAGGAGGCCAACAAATATGCTACAATTAACAACTTAAATAAGTATGAAGATAATTTTTCTTGGTGTTTTTTCCTCATGTTTTTCAGTAGCGTGAACATTAGTTATTAAAGTGGTTTCAGATGTTCATTTTGTATAAGTAAGGTATTAAACCAGAAGATTTAATAAAAAGAACTTCAAATAAGAAAGCAGAAGTATGGACCTAGCTTTGTCTCTTATTTAAACAAGTTGTAAAATTTAAAGTTCAAATTATCCATTTAAAAATGGAGATAATATAGGCATTGCAACCTAGGAACATTGTTTTAAGCTAGAGAGACTCATAAAACAGATGTCATTTCTGCAAATAAAATACATTTATTTCACATATTACGTGTGAAAAAGGACTATTTAACGTTATTCATCCTGTAGAAAACCAAAGTATAAGAGCTACATCTCTGCAAGTCTGGATTCATGGTAATTCTGTCATTTTCTTTGAGGAAATTTTCGGCGTTTTAATCAGTTTATCTCTTGTTTCTTGAAAAACTTTCGCTCTCGACTTTTTTTTTTAAATCTTGGCTTCTAAGAAGGAAAAATATGAAGCTGCAACTTAGTGACTACTAATTCATTTAACCTATAAATCAACAGAAACAGAAAAATAATACACATCATTTCTAGAGCTTACAACTTCCATAAATAAAAATTTCATTTTCTGGCACTGACAACCTGAGTTTCCACCATGCTAGTGAGTCCTCAGCATGTCACTTGCTCTTTATGACTAAAGTAAATATTAAAGCCCACACACTTGATAGAGCCACAGCCCCCTCTTTTCCTTTCAGCTTTTGAAATGAAATAAGAGTTCAATAAAATGGTGTCCTACAAGCCTTTTTTTCAGATACATACAGTATATCTTTCGATATGTACAGCATATTCATTTCTTCCAAATATTTTATTTCCTTGGTGCTTGCGGTTGGTGAAAAAACAAAAAGCTGAAGTGCCGACATATTTACAGAGGGATTCAGAGTGTATAAATTGGACACCATTATCAAGAATAGCATTTAATCTGGTTGGAACTTTCTTTTCTTCCTTTGCTTTTTTTTTTTTTTTCTTTTTCATTGTCACAACTAGGACAGTACCAAATAGGGTGTGAAAACATTCAGGTGCTTTTTACCAGGAGGTAGAATCGAAGTCTAAAAAACACTTAGTCTTGGAGATTTAATTCCAAGCAGTCCCTCTTCTGAAATTTGAACTTGGATCCTGTCCAGGTTTTTCCTTGTCTTCTTTTAAATCACATTATATATTATAGTAGAAGCCATGCTAGTTAACACATTCCTCTATGTTCAGGGCATTCAACAAAGCCTGCAAAGATAAAATGGTAAAGACGTTCCCTTTTTTTTTTTTCTTATATTTAATTTTTGTTCAATTTTCCAGTCCATTGTGCTCAGGAGGAAAAAGCTGGATTTACTTGTATCAGCAAGGATCCCTGTATTCATAATGTAGTGAAACAGAAAACTGGTGTTAATTTCAGGAGAGGAAAAGAAACTTGATAGGGCAATGGTGGATGAATTACTAGGACTCTTTCTGTTACAGAAGACAGAAACTCCAATCAATGGATTTAGGCATGAAATAGGCTTACTGATACATTTAATTTGGTAGTTGAGAAATTATCTGACTTCAGACAAGCTTAGATCCAAGAACCCAAGTAAGGTTATCTTTTCTTGCTTCATCTCTTCATCTGGCTTCTCTTGGTCCCTTGGTCTCTTTTTTTCCTACTGCAGACAAACACTCACGATAGGGTGGAGAAGCTAGCTACCTGGGGACATCTACGCATCATCTATTTATTTCACGATCAAAAAAAAAAAAGCTTTTCATCATTAAATCACACATATTAAAATTCTTTATGCATACTTAGTATGTGCCAGACCTCTCATGAAGATTACATTATGCTGAGGAGGGACAGAAAATAGACTATAGTATAACAGATAGAGATAACCATGTGTCCAAATCCCCTTTCTTCTTTCTCTGGCAAAATAACTTCAGCTACTACCAGATGATCTTTGAAGGTCCTTCCAATCAAGAGGTATTATTTGATGTTTATTTCTTATGTTATAAATCCCCAGCCATTAATGGCTTTGAAGATAAAGTGGGACCATGTGCCAAAAACATGGACAGTTTCTAAAAGCTGAAAAAAAGCAAAAGATTCTCCTCTGGTGTCTCCAGAAGGAATGCAGCAGAAGTAAAGTCAGCCTTGTTGACTTTAGCTTAGTCATCTCCATTTAAGATTTCTCATCTACAGAATTGTAAGATAGTAAATCTTGTTGTGTTTTAAGCCACCAAGTTTGGGGTAATTTCTTATAGCAGCAGGAAACCGATGTACCCTCTATGGGCTACCATTGCTGGCAGCATGTGCATCTCCATTAACTCATGCCTTCTAGTTCCTTCTCCTGTCTTCTTTCCTTCTTTAACTTCTCTTTCTCATGGAAATGGTTCTTTTTCATGGCGATCTAGCCACTACAATTCTACTCTGCCCTTCTCTACACTGAATTTGTGGTCCTAAGGGGACGTATTTCTTACCAATCCTAGACACATCATTTGGGGATTAATGCTGAACATTAGCTATTTAAAAATGTTTCTTTCTTGTTTCTGCTTCTAGACATAATATTCCAATTATGTCTCTAGGATGAGAGCCTTCTGTTTTCCTGTGGCTTAAAAAGAAAAAAAGATATGTCCTAGATATTGTCTAGCATTCTTCATTCAAGAAATAATTATCGAGAGCCCACTCTGTTATGTACTGCTACATATAAATGTATAAGAAATAGTATCTAGATTGTAGAACCGATAGACTATAGCATCTTTCTCTAACCTGATAGGTTTTAATAAACAAAATCTAGGCAATAGTATATATGTTTTGAAGGCATTTGTTAGACATAGTTGTTACTTAGTAAGTGTTTAATAAAAGTAATACGACGCTGATTTCCCTATTGCCCCAATTTGTTTGGGACTATCCACACAAATTAAATTCTTATTTCATGGTATCTTTTAAAGAAACAAACATATAGTCTTCTAGGCTCCCCTGCATTGAAAGAAAAATCAACATAAAGAAATGATTTCATTCTTTGGCTTGCATCACAATTGCCCTAAAATTATTTGCATATTATAAAATCTCATGTGCATTGCTTTTAAATCCTAGTAAAGCAAGTATTACATTATTGCTTTGTTATAAATTCCAGAAGCCTGTTTTTAAATTTTTTTCTTGCTATACATAATGAAAGACAAACGCATCTCTAAGTGATCAAGCAAAGGGGACATTTTGGAGCATGTACTGTCCATTTATTCACAACCCCCCTCCTCCCCACCGGATGCCTAAAAGCAAGCATTATTTGAGGCTTGTTTTAAATCAACTTTACTATAAAACATTCAGCTCCTGCCTGTGTTTCAAAGCAGTTCTTTGAACAGCTTGAAATCATTAGGGAGGGAGGGGTGGCAAAAAGTGGAGCTTCAAAGACCTTGTCCAACTGAAACAATACACCACGCTCAGAGCTAACAAATCAACAGGGAAGATGCTGCAAGCAAGGTCAAAGCTTACAATAAGGTCATTTACTTTTTCAAGGTTGTAGAGACCCATTTGCTAGCCTGCAACAATGATTCAACCAGGCATAACTAGGAGAAAAAAGTAATAATTTGAAATATCATTTGCCCTGAAGATGTCACTTATGGTTCAGTTAAATAAGAAAATGTCAAGGAAAAAATGGAGTGATTTGATTGTCTGATGAGTGTTGAGTCTTGCCTGTAATCAACTCCATTCAGGCTCTGAACTTTAAAGCCTTGAATGGGGCTGATTGCAGTCTTAGTACAAAACATCCTTTTCCTATTACTTAATTAACAACATAAATGTATATTTTCCCAAGTTGGCATTTGTAAGTGCAGTAAGAAAATTGCTCTACTTGACCAGTGTCCATTTTTTTGAGAAATTTGATAATGTTTCTCCTCTAAAACCCTGCCTGTGCTTTGGCAAGACATGAACAGTCATTAGGTACATGGGCTCTGATATCAAACTGCCTGCCTGAGTTAACCTATCAAATTTGCTGCAAACAGTGTAATTTTGGCAAATTAATCTGGGAATATATCCTTTTCCTTTTCTGTAAAGTGGAGCCAGCATTGACCGCTATCTAGCTAACCACCTCTTAGTTGTTGTGAGGATTAACTTTTACAATACTTGTAAAATGATTGGAAGGGTACTGGCCACATAATAGATGCTCAAAAAATATTAGGATTTGTATTAGTTAGGCTTTTTTACAGAAACAGAACCCATAGGTTGTGCATATGTACATAGATTTATTTTGAGGACTTAGTTCATAGGGATGGGAAGGCTTTGTAAGTCCAGTCTATAGGGTAAGTTTGCAGACCTGGCAGACCGGAGACCCAGGGAAGAGTTGCAGTTCAAATCCAAAGGCAGTCTACCCCGGCAGAATTCTTTTTTGCTCAGGGAAGGTGAGTCTTTGTTCTATTAAGGCCTTCAACTGTTTGTATGAGGTCTTTCCTCCACACACACATTATGGAGAGTGCAACGGTCCAAGTATTTGTGTCCTCCTAAAATTCATATGTGGAAATCCTAATCCCTAATGTGGTGGTATTAGGAAGTGGGACCTTTGGGAGGTGATTAGGTCACAAGGGTGGAGCCCTTGTCAATGGGAATAGTGCTCTTACCAGAAGAGACTTGAGAACAGGTTTCCTCACTCTGCTCTCTACCATGTGAGGATTCAAGAGGTTGGCAGTCCCCAACCCAGAAGAGGGCCTTCACCAGAACCCTGTCATCTTGGCAGCTGATCTTGGACTTCTAGCCTCCAGAATTGTGAGAAATAGATTTCTGTTGGTTATAAGCCACCTAGTCTATGGTCTTCTTTTATAACCCCCTGAAATGACTGAAACAGAAGATAATCTGATTTACTCAAAGTCCGCTGATTTCAATGTCAATTTTCTCTAAAAAACTCCTTCAGAGAAGTGTATGACCAAATATCTGAGAACCATGGCCCAGACAAATTGACATATAAGATTAACTATCACACTATTACTATCAATATATAATCTCATTCTCAATATATAATCTCATTCTGGATAACAGAATGGGGGAAAAGGTAGACTTTTCACAGAGGACCTATATCTATGCCCATGTCCCACCTGAGTGAGCCTTAGCCCCTCAGTCGTAGGAGTCTGAGCAAGAGAAAGGTCAGTTTGAATGTAATGTTTTTCATAACTTTCAAAGCCACCTTGATGTAAAATAGATAATTGTGAGTGTAATATACCTGATGATAATAAAGGCTTTATCCCTGTCAAGTCAAACTTCCATGGTATTTTCCCACTCTCTATTAGATCAAAATTTCTTGCCAATCTTACTCTCATAAATGGTAAGGTAATTGGGCAGATTTCTGAAAAGGTGTTTTAGAAATGTGTATGTTTTCTAAAAAGGAGTGGCAAGGGCCTTAAATTGCTTCTTTATTTTTTTTTTTTATTTGTTTCTTTTCAAAAATATTTGTTTGAGTATAGTTGACATACGTTACTTTTAGGTATACAACATAGTGATTCAACGAGTCTGTACCTTACTCTGTGCTCACCACAAATGGAGCCACCATCTGTCACCATGCAATGCTATTACAATATCATTGACTATGTTCCTTATGCTATGCCTTTTATTCCCATGACTTACATAGTCCATAACTGGAATCCTATCTCTCCCACTCCTCTCTATACCCATCCCAGCACTCCCTTCCCTCTGGCAACCATCAGTTCTCTGTATTATAGCATTTGTTTAGATCTCTGTATCTTTAGCATACTAAACCACAATAGTCTATCAGATGGTTTCACCTATCTGTAAACATTTCTCTTAACTACCTTTTTTTATTTAGAGTATTTATTTTAACATTTTCCCCAAAGAATTAATTTATTTCCATGTCCTCAAAGTTAGGTGGTATAGTCAGTAACATCCTTTGATCCCAGCAAGCTTTGGGGTAAGGGGGACACTGGCCCACCCTACTCTTCAGGACTTAACATTTTAGAGGGCTTCCTTAAATTTATTTAAGTCTCCCTCTCTCTAGTGAGTGGGGCAGCTGGAGGGCAACAGTGCTTTCTGGCCAAAGTATCCTGAGCTGGGACAAGGACCTTTGTAGGCATTGGTCCCTGTATATGGCTATCAAATGCCTCTTAGGAGTTTCAGGAGTTGAGCCTATAGAAATTATCCAGGGCCCTGTAGCTTGGCTCTAGTTCAAGAAGAGTGGCCTAGTGAACAGATAGTTCCCATCGGCTTATAAGATATTTCTCTCCAGAATAGCACATGACTAGGCTGTCATAATGGGGATGGCATGCTGATTTTTTATGACTCAATTTTTTTTTTTTTTTTTTTTATAGAGTCCTCTCCAAAAAAAGTTTACCTAGGAGGGGCCCTGTATACAATGATCCTCAAGATGGTCATCTAAGTATAAACTGGGTTATGAAAAGTATTCCTACAGAAATGGGCATTTTCATCCACTCCTCCCAGGAACATATACTGATGCATGTTTTGGGGGGAGATGAATTGGCAGTATCTGCCAAAATTTTAAATTCACATCATATGGCCTAGAAATGCAACTTCTAAGAATTTTTCTTATAGATGCAAAGTGTGCAAAGATTTATGTACATGAATGATTATGTGGTATTAATTATGATAGCATGCGGTTGGAAAGTGTCATTTATAAAAGTTACATAAAGTTTTACACACACACATATATACAGTATGTATTCACTGGGAACAATGAGGCACACATACATGTATGACATAGTAAATGTTTCAATTCACAGTTTCAAATAAATAAGAAAAAATATGTTGCTAAACCTTTGGAATGATATTCAGGAAAATGATTAAGAGGTTACTTCCAGCAATTGTTAGAACAGTAATGAGAAATTTTGTTTCTATTCTTTCATTCTTCAAATAAACAAAAGTGTTCAAAAAAAGGTAGCACACAAATGGGTTGATCAAGCCCGTGTTTCTTAGTTCTGATGTAGATCTTATACTCTGTAGTGAATTGGGCCAGTCCAGGAGACATGAAACTGGATTTAAACCCTGGCTCTGTCACTTAATTAGTTGTGTGGCCTTGGATAACTTATGTTAAATTCTCTTCCTCTGTAAAATGAGAACAGTAACACCTATCAGAGAGTTTCTGTGAATGTGGCATGAAATAAAACGAGTGATGTTCTTATTTAGACCCAGGCTTATTATAGGCACACTTAGAATTTTTTAGCTATTGCTCTTGGCTTCTTATGCCTTGATACTCATCCAAATACGTATGTTACCAGAACTTCTGAATCCAGACTGTGGCAGACGTATATGCTCACTTACACATCTCATCATCACCTTAGATGAAATGAATTCAAGACCAAATATTATCTTCTGTCTTCAAAAACCTTCCCCTCAACTTCCCTGCCTGTTAAAGTCTCTGTCATTCTCCTAATAATGCAGACTTAGAACTATGGAATATTTTTGATGCATCCTTCTTCATATTTTGGAAGGCCATAGGTTATATTGCTTCAATATGAATGTCCTTTCATTCCAATTCAACTATCATTTATCAAAGGCTTAACTATGTTTTCAGGTACTATAAGAGACTCTAGGATATAAACAGGATAAATACAATGCATTCTAATAACCAGGTCATTGTTAAGGAGTATAGCTAGTTAAGCAAATTATAGTACAATATAATCAATGTCTTAATAAAAAATAAGAGCATATGGTTACTTAGGTGGCAAGTCAATAACTGCCCTTATAAGGGATAGGAATGTTTTGCAGTTAAAGAAGGAGAAAAATTGTGGGGTGTGATCAATTCTGAGAAAGTGTAGCATCTTAAGTGATATGAGAACTAAAAATTTATTTTATTAAAATCGTGAATGGAAGGCAAAAATTTGCACTTAAAAAAGTGAATAAGCTGCAAAAAATTAAGAGAGCAGGCAATAGATTTTTTTTTTCTTCAAGAAGCATCATGGATCTGGCAGGCTTTGGATGGGTTTGGAATCAAAAGGAACTGTGGCAAAATCACTTTATAAATACCAATTTTCTGTCAGACCCTGCTTAAAATCCTTAATTTCTCAGAACCTCGGTTTGTTCAATGTAAATGGAACATTGGGATGATTAACAGAACTAATGTAGTTGTTGTAAGAATGAGATGCAACAAATGAAGTGTCTAGCCCCAATAATGTTAGATAGAAGACTCAATAAAAGTAAAACATTCTCTTATCTTCTTTATTCAATAATTGAGCAATAAATAAAAAGAAGTGGGACAATTGCTTAATGGGAGAAGAACAACTGAGGGCATGTTTTTTATTTTGTTTCTTCACAGAATTAAAAAGCTTCCTTGTTGTCAGGGGAACGAATCCAAGGAGAGAGGAACTGTAGGAGAAGAATGGGGCTGTATATCTTAGATCAGTATAGTTCAGCACAAATAAAGTGAAAGCCACAGATGCAAGCCACCTTGGCTAGAAACTACACTAAAAATAAAAGAAAAACAGTAAAATTAATTTCAGTAGTATAGTTTAACTCAATATATCCAAAATATTAGCATTTCAACATATAATCAATATGAAAATCGCTAATGAGAGGTTTAAAATTATTTGATATAAAGCACTTAGCAGAGAACCTGGCATGTAATAAGAGCTCAATAAATCTAGTTATTGTTATTATAATCTTCCCAAATAAATTGTAGCTCTTTGAAAGTCAGTACCACGTTCCCTGAATATCTCTCTTGCACCATTGCTTTGCTAACAGTGTACCCACTAATAGCATATGAACTACTTCTGACCTGCATTATTAGAAGATTGTGGTCTCCCTGCTTACAGGATGATCTTTTCTCTACTAGCCTTTAGATTTCTCTCCCCATACCCAAATGCAATTTTATTAGTCATTTGCTTAAAACTTTCAATAGCTCCCCATTGCTATAAGAAAAACTACAAATTCCTTGTGTCTTTGATTTATATTGTCTTCCTCTTTATTTCCCCAAGTGTTTTACCCAACTTCAGTGGGGAGGACTTCTTTGTGCCTCACTGCTTTGGAGAAGCCACGTGGCCAGAATGGAAGCAGAGGTGGTTTCAGCAAGACTTCCTGAATTTGTGTATAAACTTCTGGGTCTTCAGGAGATTTTGGATCATTTTCTTGGAAGTAATGTAGAGAAGGGGATTTGAAAACATAAGCTGAGTGTCTTGGAAAAACAAAGGGGAAAAGGGAGCTCTCCTCTCAAATGAGACAGACTTAATGAAATGCAAGAAGAAGAGGGAGAGAATCTGTGAATATTGAGAGGGAGGATGGTGACCTGGTATATCATCCCAGCAGGGGCTTGTGGAAGTGCTGAGACCCAGGAGACCCAGGAGAAGAGCGAAGTAATGTGATTGGAGATGTGTGATCATATGTTTTATTTTATTTTTTTAATTAACATATAATGTAAGATTTGTTTCAGGGGTACAGGTCTGTGATTCATCAGTCTTACACAACTCACAGCACTCACCATAGCACATACCCTCCCTAATGTCCGTTGCCCAGCCACCCCATCCTTCCTACCTTCTCCCCTCCAGCAACCCTTAGTTTGTTTTCTGAGATTAAGAGTCTCTTATGATTTGTCTTCCTCACTGGTTTCATCTTGTTTCATTTTTCCCTCCCTTCTCCTATGGTGTGATCATAAATTTTAAAGTACTTCCTATGTGGGGGCGCCTGGGTGGCTCAGTCCTTAAGTGTCTGTAGGGGCGCCTGGGTGGCTCAGTCGTTAAGTGTCTGCCTTCGGCTCAGGTCATGATCCCAGGGCCCTGGGATCGAGCCCCACATCCAGCTCCCTGCTCGGTGGGAAGCCTGCTTCTCCCTCTCCCATTCCCTCTGCTTGTGTCCCCTCTCTCACTGTGTTTCTCTCTGTCAAATAAATAAAATCTTAAAAAAAAAAAAAAATAAAGTACTTCCTATGTATATGACTTTTTGGATGAAGAATCCTGTTTCTACATTTCGGGAACACAGATGAGGTCCTCCATAAGCTGCATGTTGCCTCTTTTGTTCCACTTTGCCGCCTCCTGACGGTGCACGGGAGAAGAATGAGGCACAAACAAGTAAGCTGCAAGAGAAAGGGAGCAGGTATATATATACAATAGAATACTATGCAGCCACCAAGAGAAATGAAATCTTGCCATTTGCAATGACGTGGATGGAACTAGAGGGTATTATGCTAAGTGAAATAAGTCAATCAGAGAAAGACAATTATCTCTCTGATATGAAGAATTCGAGAGGCAGGGTGGGGGGTTGTGGGGGGTGGGGGAGGGAAATGAAACAAGATGGTATCAGGAAGGAGACATACCATAAGAGACTCCTAAACTCATGAAACAAACTGAGGGTGGCTGCGGGGTAGCAGCAGGTAGGGATAGGGTGGCTGGGTTATGGACGTTGGGGAGGGTATGTGCTGTGGTAAGTGCTGTGAAATGTGTAAGCCTGATGATTCACAGACATGTACCCTGGGGCAAATAACACATTATGTGTTAATTAAAAAAATAAAATAAAAAAAATTAATTAACTCAGGAAATTATAAGAAAATACGGATCTACAAGACAGAACATTACAAATATGAAAGTCACAGCATCTGTCATCATTGTTTTTAAAACTTATAATACCTTTGAGAGTATTTATTGATAATGATATCTTATAATATCTTCGTGGTATTTTTACCATAGCAACATTTAAAATACACAATTAATAATTCTCAAAAACAAAAACAAAAACAAAAAAAAAGAGAAAGGGAGCAGGGGGACTATAGTTGAGAAGACTGTCGCCCCGAAGCAGATTATACATTGACCATGAGGCTTGTAGATAAGTAAGAAGAAAGGAAAAACATATCTGGTCAAGCAGTATTGAGTTTATAATTAAGCAAGTACATTCAAAGGGATCATCTAATTAGCCACAGGTGGTCTCCGGAGAAAGAGAGATAATGGAAAAATGAAGAAGGCAGCGTTCTGCCCTGAGCAAGCTGGGCATCCCCAGCTGCTCGGCTTCAAGGACGCATCTCGTCCTCTCCCCAGAGGCCTATTGCCAATACATGTTTTTCTTAAGGCTATATCTAAGCATACTTGCCAGACTAGTACAAATTCTCATGGGTTATATTTTAAGCAGTACATTGTTTTGAGGGACGGTTATACACTTCGTATGTTCCAATTCCTCAACGCCTTGTCTTCTGCAGTTATTTATACTTAAACTTTGTTATACACACAGAGGCATTATACTGTAATAGATAATAGGATGAACTTTGGAGCCAAACCACTGGGGTTCAGATCCTAACTCTTTCACTTACAAATGATAGATCTTGGGCAAATTATTATGCCATTTTGACCAAGCACTTATACCTTTCCAAGTCTCCTTTTGCTCCTCTGTAAAATGGAGATAACAGTGTCTAATGGCATCTACCTCATAGGGTTGTTGTAAAGATCAGATGTGTTACATGTCAAGTACTTAGAATAGTAACTGACATACTGAAAATGCTATATAGCCATAGATTATTTATTATTATTTTATCAGTGATTTATTGTGATAAAAACAACTATTATTCATTTCCATGCCTGTCCTCCCCGTTGGTCTATAAGCTGTCTGAAACCAAAGACCCTGGCATTATTACAAAACCTGCCAAAACAAAACTATTGTCGAGTGAGTAAGTGAATGTTATATGGTCTATTTGTATCCCCGGCACGGTCCTTTCTAGAGTCTGAATCAGATCATACCTTTAGAAAAGAGAACCTTCTGGGGCACCTGAGTGGCTCAGTCAGTTAAGTGTCTGCCTTCTGCTCAGGTAATGATCTCGGGGTCCTGGGATCAAGCCCTGCATCAGGGTCCTTCCTCAGTGGAGAGCCTGCTTCTCCCTGTCCCCCTCCCTCTGCTTGTGCTCTCTCTCTCTTTCAAATAAATAAATAAAATCTTAAAAAAAAAAAAGAATCTTCATAGTCTAGAAGACAAACTATTGAGGGCAGAGTGTGTTGTGTTCCAATGTGAGGTGCTGGGGATCCGGGATGCAATATAACATTGTTAGATGCAAGAGACACCACTGCTTGCCTTCCCTCCAACTACTCACAACTTCCTCCTTTCCAACACACACCTTGTCTTGTTTAATTATTCACCCGCCCTCAGTCAGAGCTAGGTGCTGTGGTGGGGTGGAAGGTGGGGCAGCAGTAACACAGCCCAGGCAACCTTATTAGAATAAACCAATTATGATTGCATCATTCTCTCCACCAGGGACTGGATGAGGCATGGGCCTATAACCTTTTTCTCCTGTTTTCCACTGGACATTGTTGTGTGGTAGTCATCTTATGACCATAGCAGCTAATGTGCTGAATTCAGCAGAATCATTGGCAGAAACCGCATACCTGATGACATTTTGTTGATCTTTGGAATTGCACAGTCTGGGGATGATTTTCTTTTAAGAATTCTATTTATAGGAAAAGATAAATATTCTTTGTTCATGTTCAGTTAGAGGGATTTTTTTGTCTTGTTTTGTACTGTGTGGGAAAAGTCATTATTAACAACCCACTGGACCAGAGAGGACATATCTGTCAATCAACCAAGAGATTTTCATGTCATTATAAGGAATTATTGGGTTTCTGGCAAGAAGTTGTTGAAATAACTATATTAAAACTAAAATAACAGCTCTGCAATAATTTTTTCTTAGGGCTGCCTTTTACTGGTTCATGAGTCAACCATAACTATTTGCTTCAGGAAAGAATTTAGCATATAGAGAACAAAATTGCTGCCTGAAAGAAAGGCTTTCTTCATACTGTATTTGTTTATTTTACCAGGAGCTAGAATCAAATTAGTTTTGTCATTTTTAATTTAGGTGCAATTTTTTTTCTCTGATCATACTTTCTATTAATTTGATACTGAGCAGTAACTGCAATTCCCTTGTCTAATGTTGAGGATGATGAATCACAAAGTAATCAGATATGTGAAGATATTGCTTTTTAGTAGACACATATTCTAATGTGCAAATAGTTTTTTTTTCTAATACTTCATTTGGTGACTTTAGGTTTCATAGAAAACATAGCTTATGAAAATAACATTTTGTTTTTATTTTTAAAAAATATCCAAGCATTTGGGTGCCTGAGTGGCTCAGTTCGTTAAGCGTCTACCTTTGGCTTGGGTCATGATCTCAGGGTCCTGGGACTGAGCCCCGTGTTGGGCACCCTGCTTAGTGGGGAGCCTGCTTCTCCCTCTTCTGTTGCCCTTCCCCCACTGCTCATGTACTTGTACTCTCTCTCTCAAGTAAATAAAGCTGGTCAGAAGCATTGACCTAATGAATTAACTTAATAAGTGGGGGATAGAATCATTCTTAGGATTATCATGTCTGCTTGTCAGGAAAAAGGCTGAGGGAGATATATGTAAACCTAAATTAAGCAGGCTCACTGAGCCTATGTGAGTGACTAAGCTCCATTCTTTCTAGACTATGGTGTGGATAGTCTTGATATATGTCTGTTGTGTTTTAGAAACAAGATAGGACTGAACTTATATATGTGTGTTGGGGGGGCAGTGTTTAAGTCTGAGGCTGGGATGGGGGCTGGACATTAGTAAGATTAATTGCTCAATAGCTGTGGAATTTAAAGGCAAAAATTAGGGAAATTTCCATTAAGTAGCATCTCATCAAAATTTTATAGAGATTGAAAAGTTTTGTCACTAGCCTTAGGATTGCAAAATAAGTCAAGGTCAAAATTAAACACATCTTCAGGAGTGCCAGTTTTCGATCTAGTTTCTTCTAAATCTTTTCTTGGTTCCTCAAAAGAATGATTAGGATATTCAACTCTAAAGATCCCTGCTGTTAACATCTCTCCATTTAAAATTATCATAATCACCCTAGTGAAGGAATATGTATTTAATAATGTTCATATGCACTTCATATTGTCCCAACTGAATTAATGACTAATTCTGAGACTCAGGTAGTAGGCCAGGGGAGAGGTTCTTGAGGCTATGTGTCAGACTTCAAAGCACACTTTAACTTTTTCACAGCAGGCTCCGTCCAGCAGGACAGAACTGCCTGTGGCCGTGGCCCCCAAGTCCCAGTAGAGGGGAGGACATTTGCATTCACACCTCGTGTATTTGCTTATGGCTGAGCTTTAGTTCTTAGGTCATTCACTAGCAATCCCAGGAAAGTTGTATAATGGAAGAGGAAAGTGGATCTGAGGGATGAGGGAAGAAACACACTGCTTAGTTAGGTCTTTCAGAGTATTTACTCTGATTGGTTTCCCCCATTCTTAAGTGGCAATTTCACACCAGTATGGGTCTAAAAGTTGCTATTTCTCTTAGTTGGAGGTTAACTTTTGCCACATTTTGATCTCTCTTTTCTAGAGCATTTTGTTTGGCTAAATATTAAGTAGCTGCTGGTCCTGTTTCCACACTTGCTGAATTGGCTCCCTCTCCAACAGCCCTGTGTCACTTTGACTGGCAGTCACAGGGGACAGGCAGTGTTTCAGGTCAGTGCAGCCGGAGACTGTAAAGCCTCGCGTGGTGACAATTTATTATTTCTGATGACTAATTACAGTGAGGTTTGTGTTTCATGGGTATTCTGATAGGTGGCTTTGGCAGAGCTATCACCTTACTGAAATACTTCAATACTTCAACCTTTGTGAGCACTTAAAAGATACTACTTTTCTCTGTGGGTTAAGGAAGATAAGGAAGTGGAAAATGTTCATGTGGTCGATTTCATGATTTCCTACAGAGAAATTAAGAAGGTTTAGGAGGGAGATGACTGATCTCAAGATTTGAAGGATTAAAGACCAGTCCCAGAGAAAGGTTTACTAGGCATTAGGAGGTGCTTATGTGGAGGAAGTTGGTAGAAAACATATATCCTAACAATGTAATGTGATTGTTTTATCTTGACTGAGTTAAATACCTCAAATATTATATGCCTGGAATTTAACATTGTCTCAGAGACTCATAAATCAAACTTATCTCCTTGAACACTGGATTGTTAAAAAAACAAACAAACAAAAAAACCCCCTGTATTAGGCCTACTTAAAAGGAATAGGTGCACTGCTAACCAACCTAAATTATATGTAAAATCTTTGTGAGGAAAATGGCTTGAATGAAGCATAACAAAGTATCTAATTAGGTTAGCAGATTTTTAAAAATAGACCATTGTAACTATTTTTTCATGTAGTAACAAACAATTCCAAAATCTTAGTGGCTTATAACAACATTTATTTGTCACTCAAGTTTCATGAGAGCCTTGGGTCATCTGTGACACTGCTGGGCCCAGCTGGGTTCCACTGGCCTTGGCAGGCTTGGTAAGACTTGACTGAGTAGGCTTGGTTCCACATAACTTTTATTCTAGAGCTCAGAGTGAAGGCACAGTCATTATCTGGGTCATGCTTTTTTTTCACAGCAGAGGACAGAAGCTCAAGAAGGTGAAGACGTACCACAAAGGTAAATTTAAAGTTTCTGGGGCCACCTGGGTGGCTCAGTCATTAAGCATCTGCCTTTGGCTCAGGTCGTGATCCCAAGGTCGAGGGGTTGACCCCTGATCTGTCTCCCTGCTCGGCGGGAGGTCTGTTTCTCCCTCCCTCACTCCGCCTGCTTGTGTTCTCTCTCTTGCTGTGTCTCTCTCTATATCAAATAAATAAGTAAAATCTTAAAAAAATAAATAAAGTTTCTGCTTGAAAGTGGTGTCTCATCCATTCATGTTCTGTTGACCAAAGTCACATGACCAAGCCCAAAGCCAGTGAGGTAGCCAAGCATATTCCAAGTAAAAGGAAACATGATAAGGTCGGGGATGAAACAAATAATTGTTAACAAATAGTATCATCTACCACCATAATGATCCAAGATCTTAAAGTAGCAAAAAGTTGATCTTAGAAATTAAACAACAAAAGGAAAATCCAAGGACAATAACAGAAGTGAGATAGCTGTGAGTGAAGTGTATTTAGTTTGTAAATTCTGAGTAATATTTGTGTTCCCTAGAAGATACTGGATTGACGAAGAAACTCTTAACTTAGTATTTGGCAATGCTTGACATATATCTTTTGCCCTGCACCTACCAGAGTTGTAGTAAAGAACAGTTTGGAGAGTAATAATGATCATTTGCTCATCACTTATTCAGAGCTAAACATTATGCTAAAATCCATGAATTTCATGAAGCCATCCATGGATTCTCTTTTTAAATGGAATTCAGGTTAAGAAAACCTTATTTTGTGGAGGTTCACCTACTTCCTAAGCTTTTAGATGTGATTGAGCACTCAGATTATTTCCATATTTCTTATTAGACTTTCTTCAATATGTAGGCATCTGTTCTGAGCCTTGTCCCTTCATGGGTCCGATGGCTATAACAGCTCTAGGTCCCATATCATCACATAACATCCAGGGGGCACAAGAATGTCCCTCTCCCTTCCCTTCCCTTCCCTTGCCCTTGCCCTTACCTTTGCCCTTGCCCTTACCCTTGCCCTTGCCCTTTCCCTCCCTTCTTTCCTCCTTTTTAAGAGGGAGACATTTGCCAGAAATCCTCTGTCAGACTCTTTCTCATCAGTAGCCACAATTCTGTCATGCACAAACCATTGGTGAGGGTAGAAATATCCTGATATGTACCTATGTTGTCTAATAGAAAGTAGCCATTTGCTACATATGGCTATTTAAATTTAAATTTAATACAGTTAAATACAACTAAAAATTCAGTACGTCATTTGCTTTAGGCACAGTTCAAATGCTTTATAGTCACACCTGGTCAGTGGCTACCATATCGAATAGTGCACATCGTAAGTCATGGCTGTCATTGAAGGAGTTTCTATTATATAATATTGGTTTAGAGAAACCAAGATTCACATCTTAGAACCCAGGAGGGACCTAGCCTTCCTTGAAACACGTGACCTTTAACCTGAACAAAATCATGATTCTATTGGAAGAATCAGGGGGGCAGAGGGGTGCATATTAGGTGAAAAAAACAACAGCTGCTCAAATGCCTGTGTGGTGAGAGAGAATGTGTGAGATGAATTGAGGGGCTAGAAGCAATAGGTTTTGTGGACTGAGGCGGTTAGGCGAGAAAGAGGAAGAATTCCAGGATGGCAATAGTTTTCTGACGTGGAAAACTTGATAAATGCTGGCCCCATTCACTGAGAAAAGGAACAGAAGGAGTAGTGTTGGAGGGAAACAATAATAGATTTTAGTCACATAGAATGCAAGGTATACCTGTGGGAGAGGATGGTGAAGACTTCCGTAGGCAGTTGACAATCCAGGAATACAATCATTTGGGTTATCAGCAGTGTGAGAATATCTGTGGCTCTACTGAAACCTACAGCAGCATAAAATGAGGCACTGAAGATGATCTGACTTAAGATTAAGTGGGTCTTCCTAATGTGAATGTAAATATGGGGAAAGGGGTTGCCTGCCTGGCTGGCACATTCAGCAGAGCATGTGACTCTTGATCTTAGGGTCGTGAGTTCAAGCCCTACATTAGGGGTAGAGTTAACTAAAACCTTTTTTTAAATAAACAGATATAGGGAAAAGAAAGTAGAATAGTAACAGATTCTTTCTTTTGATAAGAGCCAGTATTAAGTGATAAAGAGGTAAATAGTGCTTACTATTCCAGAACAACACTTATTCTCTACTGAGACCAGAAGTACAGATGTTCTTCAATATACAATGAGATTGTGTTCCCATAAACTCATCGTAAATTGAAAATATCATAAGTCAAAAGTGCATTTAATGAACCTAACCTATTGAAGGCCATGGCTTAGTCTAGCCTACCTTAAATGTGCTTAGAACACTGACATTAGCCTATTGGGCAATGTAATCATTGGACAAAATCATCTAACACAAGCCTGTTTTAAAATGAACTGTTCAATATCTCATGCAATTTATTGAATGCTGTACTGAATGTGAAAAATAGAACCATTGTATGGGTACAGAATGGTTGTAATTGTATCTGTTGTTTATCTTCAGTATCAGTGACTAATTGGGAGGTGTGGCTCGCTGCCCCTGCCCTCCATCACAGGAGAGGAGAGGATGGTACCATATATCAATAACCCAGGAAAAGATCCAGATTCAAAATTTGAAGTACAATCTACTGAATGCCTATCATTTTTGACCATAGTAAAGTTGAAAAATAGAGCCATCGTGTCTGTATTTTCCCTGATTAAGTAAAAATATCACAAATTATAGGAGACTAAAAAACATTTAATCATATATTTGTTCTGTTTTTGCATGACACAATTGTATATTGAATATGATTCACAATAATGTATATTTGTTTTCACACTAAATATATGTCATCTTCTTAGTTTGTCATTTGCTAGAATGGTTTTGCTGAGAATATTAAAAAGATTAAGGGAGCAGCTAGCTAGTAGTATCTGATTCAGTTTCCTCCAGTTTGCCATTGAACTTGTCTTAAAAAATAGAAATAAGGATTAGCATCATGAAATGTGAAGAATATAGGATCTTCAGTTATGAGGAAGGGTGCGACAATTTCCCCTCTGAAGGCAGAATGAAAAGGAAAACGTAGCAAAAGAGTATCTTTGCATTGATATCCAATATGCATCCTGCGCACAGATCAACAGGGGAGGTCAAGTAGGAGGATCAAAGGAAGTCTCTTCCTTTCCCACAATTCCTCATTTCCCTCTCAACATAGTACAGGAGATACGCTTTCTGAGAAAACCAGGAATGTCGTTTCTTGCTGTGCCCTTCAAATTTCTCTGTAAATCATTTACTGCTATCTAATATGTACATATATGTGTGTATACACTGAACAAAAACTAATATGGCTCTGAGAAAACTTACTGGTAAATGAAACGCTATTGGAAAATTCAGGACTTTATACTATAAAGGCACTTGAGATATGGACTGTATATATGTATATACATATTATGTATGCATGTGTATGATATGAACTTATGCATATACATACATCATATGTGTATGCATATGTGCGTACACAATATGTGCATGCATATGTACCATACAACGTGCATTCATACTGTCTAGTACAAATGCATGCACACATTGTAGATACATACGTATACACATAAATTGATATTTATTGTCTGTCTCTCCTGTGAGCATATAAACCCCATGATAGCAAGAACCTTGTTTATATTTATGCCGAAAAGTAAAAAGATTAATAATTGGCCTAATAGGTGCAGACTTTTTTTTTAATTTGTCTTCAACTTACTTATTTTTCTTTTCAGTTTGTCTGGTAATACGCCTAAGAAAAGGTGTATTATTTCCTGATTACTTCTATACATGCATAATGTGACCTTCATGTATTACAACAGAGAGACCCATGATTCTAACAGGGTGGCACAATTGCAATTTGTTTGAAAAGTTGACAAACACCAACACCAACTCTGAGAAAACCTACTGGTAGACCAAGTGCTATTTGAAAACTCAGGACTTTATATTATAAAGGCACTTGAAATAGAGGCCAAAGGGATTTTATGGTTATTGCTGGGAGGTTTTGTGAAATGATAGACTTTCCTCAGGCTCTTAATACAAAGCACATACTTGAAAATCTTCTTCTAGAATCTAATTTATTTTTATTTCTTTAATTATAGAAGGTAGTATGCCTATAACAAAAATGTTCTTATTTAGCTCTTTTATCCATGGAAATAAGTAATAGATACAAAAATAATTAAGTGGAAGTCTATATCTTTAAAGTTAATGCAGGAGATAGCTAGTACAATTGTGGTTAAGGAAATAACACCAAATACATAAGTTATACTCATTACCTGTCTTCTAATACAAGTGGGGAAATCACAGGAAGTCATGCAATAGGGCATGCGTGTTTGCTTGTGAATACTGTTTATAGGAGGGTAAATAAGAGAGTGTGAATGGAATGGGGAGAACTAAGGTGTAAGGTAGGCTAATACAGAATTTTGTTGAGTTGAAAAAACAAAATAAAACCAAGCCTCCAAAGTTATCAAATTGTGAGCATCATTCATTTACAGCCTCTTGGGAATTAGATTGACATCTTAAAATATGAAATCTTTTGCTTCATCTTGGGTCCATATGTGTTTAATATTTTTTTGACTTTTTTTGCTTTCTATCTGTTCATGTCTAGGCAACATGAATAGAGGAAATGATAAAAAGTTGAAAGAAAATATTATTTCAAATCAAGCGAACATGCGAACTTACTAATTTATTGACCATTTTTAGACAGGTTTGTTTGTGTGTGTGTGTGTGAGAGAGAGAGAGAGAGAGAGCATGAGACAGTTGGTTTGTGTGCATTTAAGGCATAACCAAAGATGGGTATCTTTTATAAGTACTTATGAAAAGATGTTTCTAGGTATGAGGTCTTTGTGTGGCTAATTGTGCAGGAGTTATAGATTGATACAGGTGTCTTCACAAACTTTTTATGAGGATAGCAACTCAGAGAAGGGAATAGGTTTGATATTTGTTGTATAAAAAGTATTAAACCTATTTTTCTTTGTACATTCAGGTCAATATTATTTATGGATAGTTCCCAACCTGCACATAAAAAGTATCTATATCTGTATGAAAGTTATATAGCCTTCTATAATTTAAAAAGGATATTTGGAAAACAGAATGGTGGTATATTCCAGAATAATAAAATCGAAACTTTAATAATTAGAACAAAGCTATTTCAAAATAAATAAAAGGTACAAGCTTAGTAATATGAATCAATCTAATAGAATTTGAAAAGTAAAGTACCCATTTTTGATCAGTCACTGGGGGAAATAAACAATAAGATCTAATTAAGTCCTCACTTGCTCATTGTGTGCTTTCCTCAGGGGGCAGGGGGTGGAGGGGAGGTGGCACGGTTGGCTGTGTGTGTGAATGGTGGGAAATTGTCCGCATAAAAAAGCGAGTGGTGGTGATTCCTTTTGTCCCAATCAAGCTGACCACAGAAAAATTAGAATGAACAGGATTTTCAAGAAGGTCAAATTCCTGGCAGCCTTTCCAAAGAGAGGATGTTTCTTTTTTTAGTAGAGCTGTAGATCTTAAACAGATGATTCTAATCTGAATTTTTTAAAATTAAAAATTCCATATGTTTCAAGTGACTTTTTACATATTACAGCTTTGGTCAGTGGGTGGCTATTTGTGAGTAGTGTCGTGAACGTGTTTTTATATCTGTGTTTTTTGTGCATTGCAGACAGGTACCAAATTTTCAACATTCCAGAATTTCCCAGTGAAAGCCTCCGCATCCCTCCCTGCCAAGATAGTCTTTGTTAGCTCGCACTCTCTCTTCTACTTTCACTGATCCGTGAGCCAATACAAAGTCGCAGCTATTGCTTTTTACAACATATGTCTGTGAAGGTCTCTCACTGCACATGTCAAGACAGCGCTCTTGAGCATATGTGAGTTATTTATCATCAAACAGATTTCATAGTAACAGGTGCATCCACGGGACCCAAATGTATAAGAAAGACTAATTTCCTTTCTCCTCCTAAAAGACAGTGACTAAAAGTGATAAGATAATGGCTGGAATCCTAGACAACTAAAAGCTTCCAGCAGATGTAGCTCTTGAAGCTTTTACTAAACATTGGAAAAGCGTTATGCAATCATTGCTGGCAAATCATTGCAGGCAAATGGGGGTAGACGACTGAAGATGTTAATGAACTCATGCTCCTGTCTTAGAACAATGGAATGTTTAGATGTGACAGCACCCTTCGAAGTGCTCTCATCCAACCTCCTCGTTTATGAGGCCAAAAATAGGATGGATGGTTTGCATAAACTCAGAAGTTGTTCCTACAGAAACCAGGTGTTAATGACAACTAGCTCAGCGTTCCCTGATCCCGACACCATTCCACCTTTCTGTTAGCCTCAGCAGAGGTCTCATTGTTTTGATCCCTTAACTGAGTACTTTCTTAAATATAGCTTTCTCTACCCTCTAGTCATGTTTATTACTCCCCTTTTTCTTACTCCGGATTCATGAAATGCTCTTTGTGCTTGTATGAAAAAATGTTCAGTGCACTACAAGGAATGATTTGAAAAGAATATTATCAAGCAGAAATTCTATGCTGTGCATGTCACACCTGCAGTGTAATAGTATTTCTTCCTGGCAGCATCCATATGATCACTTGACACAGAATTAAAAATTAGCAGCTCCAAGAGAGGGGGTGGGCAGCCCCCCCGCCCCAGGCTTCCGTCACTGGTGGCTGAGCTCGAGAACACTCGCTCACGTTGAGTGCAAAAATCAGCTCTGAACCTGGCCACTCTGCTGTGTTGTGTCACTTGCTCAGACCGTGCATGACAAATCCTCAAATGCGTTTGGTGACATTTAGAGAGCACTGTGGACTCTGCCAATATGCCAAGCAATCAGAGTGTGCATGACAAATTATGAAACACACACTGTGAAAATTATGGACCCTGTCATGGTGCCAATCTGCTGCTGAAAACCTACCGCTGCTAGAAGTAATGTTGGCACAAATTTGTTGCTAAATTCAGTTGTATTTCTAATTCAGTAATGGATTGATCCTAATAGTGAGTTGCTGTACCTGTTTAGGTTCCAAACAAGTACTGTGGGGGCTAATGACCTCACCTACTATTACAGGTTCAGAGAAGACAAATACTTTCCTGCCACTCTTCTCTGTTGATGGCTTTTATCTGCCTCTCTGTATCACAGAGGTAAAACACAAGGTTTACCTATGGCCCTCAAATCTTGGTTTCCTCAAGGATTTTTCAGTTGTAGACCAGTATACGATAAGAGCAATTTCCACATGCACTAAAAAGAAATGGGGGGGTTTATTTATATCCCCACTGCATCTTAACACAGACAACACAATCTCCACCTCCAAGATATTTGCCTGAAAAGCCAAGAGCAGTGGGAGATCATGAACTGGAGTAGGGCAGCTCTAACGAACTCCACTGGAGAGGCGGACAGTTAGAACTTTGACCAAGTTAGTGTTGACACTCAGCATATCCTTGCATAAGGTCATTAATAAAAGGCATTAGGAAAGCTACTTCACAAACACAAAATAACAAAATTTCAGCAATCTATCGAAAGTGTAAGAATATAGTAGCTGGATATTCATAAAAATATTACCAAGGGCACAGTCCCACAACCTGATAGAAATCAGGCTCATAATTTCTATCTTTAGAGGGCATACTTTCTAAAGATCATCTCTACTGATTAATATGGAAATAATGTAATAATATTTAAATATGAAATATAACTAGTACGATATTAAGTTTTCCTTAACAGAGCTGAGAGCTAAACCTTTTCTTCTATGTATTTCCTTTTATCTTTATAATTGCAGCTTCAATTTTATTTCCGTACTTTTGTTTGGATTAGTCCACATTTTATTTATAGGGAACATGGAATTTGTACAGTAATAGCATGATGATTTCTTTTCTAGGTATCATATTTTTGCAGAGTTATCTTTAGTAAAGCAGACTCCAAATCATGTTGAGCATTAGATGGATTAAAATAATAATCATGACATTTACTTTTATCACACTGAATAAAAAAGTGAATAATGATCCCCAAAGCAAGCTTATTTATATCAGATTTATTATAGTATATATGTGTCCCTTGTCTGGTTTTTTTTTTTTAATTTTCTTGGATTTAGATCATCAGCTGTATGTAGCTGTTACGTTTGCTTATGGAATCTACCTATAATGTCGAATTGCATTAATTTTGTGTGGATTATTAAAAATAATTATGGTTAAACTCTGTATTTTTTCCCTATTGAATTGATCTTTGTATAGAGCTCTTCCCATAAAAATCATGGGGCCTCAGAAAGTACATTAACATTTTTAGCTGGTTTTAGCATCAAAAAATAAAGTCTCTGGCCTAAAAGAGATTTGGCAAAATCTAATAATTCCTGGATCTGGAGCTACCACCATATGGATATGGCTCATTGTGAATAATATGAAAGAAAACAACAAAAAAAGAGGGTTGGAAGGAGAAGTCTTTCCAGGACTTTCCCTGCATGGATGCACTGGGGCTCTGAGTTTTAGCTTCTGTCAATACCAGACGTCTTGATAATGAAGCCAACATAGGCCGTGTGACTTAGTGCTCCTTCCTCCGATGAAAAGAGAAGTCGACAAGGCAGCTACCGGCTAGTCTCTCCCAGTCTTCAAGAAGTCTGTCTAAACTGTCAGTTAGCAACTCTTCCTTCAAATGATATGGAGGGGGAATTCCAAAAATTGAAGAAGGCTAGAGCGAGGATCTAAAATAGGCACAAATCTTTTATCTAGGAAATAGTGATGGAAATAGTGAAATGGTTGTGCAATCTGAATCTGAACTTTAATCTTTAATTCTCCAAAATATGAGAGCAGGGTGTGTGTTGTTGTTGTTGTTGTTTTTCCTTTTTTTTTCTTTTTGGGCAAAAAGAGAGTCCAGGAGGCTGGCCAGTGCCAAGTGGAAAAATGGCAGCACTCCCTCCATCTATGTCTCTGATTATAAAACAGCAGGAGACATCATTAGGGTAGCGTACACGTTCTGCTTTGGGGCATATGTCAGGTTCAATACTGGGAGCATATTTAAGCTTTGCCAAGGATGCCAAGTGCTTCTTCCTGTGACTTCTCCAACAGCGAGATGCTGGGCTTGTGCTGCTGGCAGTTTTGCAGAGAACTGTGGTGGCGAGTGACACAGATGGTGTGGAGGGTCTGACATTGAATATTATTTACCAATCAGAAAATGAGTCACTTATTTTATGCACACAATTATAAAGGGCCACCTGTACCAACGTGTGCCGCCTGTTTGTGGGCAACAGCAGGAAGAAGACATGCATCCCTGTAAAAGATAAAACTCTTTTGTTCTTTGTTATATGTTTTTGTAGTTTTGACTCTACCTTTATTCAGATTCAGCTTGTGAGAATTTAATAACACACCTCCTCCCATTAAGACTATCTCATGCCATTTGTACAGAGAGAATTCAATGTTAAGTCTGCCATCTTGGATCCAATTTTCTAGACACAGTTCCTGAATATCAAAAGGCTATATTATAAGGTGATTTCCTTGTCTACCCTAAAATACAGCATTCTAAGAAAGTTCCAGTGTATCATTCAGACATTTCTGGGGTGTGCTGCAGATATTTAGGAAATATCCTAATTATTTAAAGATTTAACAATGACATTAAATGGTATCCTCTTGGCACTAAAAATAAGAAAACTGGCATTTCTTGAACACTTGTGGTAGATACTTTATAGATGCTGTCTCATGTAATCTTCTCAGTAACTGTCTAAGGCAGGTAGTAATATTCCTCTATACAGATTAAGAATTTGAGATTCAGAGAATTTAAATAAAATTTCAAGTTCACACAGCTAGTATGTGGTAGAGAAAAGATTCCAACTCAGTATGTAATTTTAAATCATGTTCTGTTTTCACAAAGACTTATCAAGTGCATTTTCCTAAAATGGCTATAGTTTTTTTTTTTTTAAGATTTTTTTAATTCATTTATTTGAGAGAGAGAGAGAGAATCTGAAGCAGACTCCGTGGGACTTGATCCCACGACCATGAGCTCGTGACCTGAGCTGAAACCAAGAGTCAGATGCTCAACTGACTTAGCCACTCAGTTGCCCCTCCCAAAAGGGCTATCTTATTCTATATCTTTATTAGACTGTTGGACTAATTTTTGTATTTTTCCTTTCTTTTAAATGAAAATATCCTTATATCTTTATGTACCTGTCCATTGTAAAAGATTACATATAAAGAAATATGTAAAAAGTGAAAAATCGCTTTGTTATGCAATTTAACCCTTCCTGCCACCAACCTTCTTCCTACTTCTAAGAATTAGCTACAGTTAGGCTTGGAAAATATATATAATCCAAATTTATTAATGTGTATACATGAACATATCCTAAATGAAATCATGAAATACATGCTATTTTTAAAACTATTCACTAAATAGTATATTTTGGGTATATAGATTTAGACCTAGCTCATTCCCTTCTTCTTATAGTAATCTGTAGTATCCCATATTAAGGATAGAGGGATATTTCCTATTGTTATGTCTTCAAGTTTATTAATCTTGTGGACTTATCTATACTGTTATTTATATTCAGTGTATTTTTCATATCAGACTTTATAGGTTCATCTCTAGAAGTTTAATATCAGTGCTATTATATTTTCCATGTCCCTGTGTAACATCTAGAATATATGAAATAAGATTCTAGTAGCTTCTAATTTTCCTGTTTCCTAATTCTTACATGTGTGTCAGTTCTAGCTCTGTTTCAGCTAACTGATTATTCTTACTACGAATTGTGTTTCCCTGCTTCCTTGTATGCCTGGTAATATTTGGTTAGATGGCAGACATTGTGAATTTCATTTTGTTGAGTGCTAGATATTTTTGTATTCCTATAAATATTCTTGAACTCTGTTCTGGAGTGTAGGTTAAGTTTCTGGGAAAGAGTTTGATCCTTTCAAGTCTTACATCTGTGGTTTCTTAGGCAGTTCCAGAGCAGCGCTCGGTCAAGGACTAATTATTTCCCATTTCTGAGATAAAATAAGATTTCATAGAATACTCTACTCAACCCTCCATGAATTATGAGTCATTTTAGTCTGTACAGTGGGAAAAGGCACAACTCTTGAATCTGTGTGATGTCTGGTCACCAAACCTTATGCTTTTGAGTTGTGTTTTCCCAGCTTTGAGTAGTTTCTTCACATGTGTGCAATGATCAGTATTCTACTGGAGACTCAAAAGGGACTCTGCAGATCTCTTGATTCTTAGATCTCTCTGTGTGCAGTCTTCTTCTATCCAGCACTCTCTTGAAAATTGTAGCTGCTTTGGTCTCCCTAAATAGCTTCAGTTCCTCAATTCAAGGCATCTACCTTGCTCTTCTCATCATTGCAACCTGGAATCTCTCTTAAGGTAGTAAGCTAGGAATAAGGTGAAATTTGTTTCCTGTGTCTTCGGGATCGATCACTGTCCCTCATTTCCTCATGTCTATTACCTTGGAAGCTATCGATTCATATATTTTGACACTTTTGTTTTTTCCTTCCAGTTATTTCAGGCAGAAGGCTGTATCCAGTTCTTGCTTTTCTAATTCGGCCAGAAGTGGAATTCATGCAATTTTCTTTTAAAATTTAAAGGCAGATTATGTCAATCTCTTCTTAAATCCCTCTTGTGGCTCATTTTGTCCTTAACGTATACTCCAAATTCATTAATGCCATAAAACTGTGTAAAATCTGGCTCTTGTCTGCTTTCTGGCTTTTAGTCCCATTCTTCCAGGAAATTTGTATATGTGGTAGAGGTAAAATCCTCTTCCTCTTCTCTCTCTTTAAAACCAGAATATAATAGTTTTATATACATTGTTCATCAGTTTGCCTTTTTTTACTTAAATATGCTATAGATATTTATATTTCAGTACATAAAAATCTACCTTTTCTTTTTAATGAGTGCATTTTATTTCATGGAAGAAAATCTAATTGGCTAAATTCTAATAAGTTATGATGTACCCTTTCAATCCACACGGACCACTATAGCCCTTTCCTGATTTAGGATTATATTTTATTTGAAACTCTTAGTTCTACAACTAGGGGCTTCACAAAAGTTCTATTTTTTGGCCCCCTGAACATAGCATCAGCTATTCCAAATAAGGTGGAATTTTTGTTTGTTTCCAATTTCAAAATATTGCATAAAGACAAGAGGCTGACTTTCTTACTCTAAATTTCTATATGGATAACAATTACTGCCTCTTAGAAGGAGTACATCCAAGAGACTATCCCTTTTGGAAATTCCTCTATAAGAGCTATGCATGCCAATGTTTGTCTAGCACCTCTGTTTCCATATGTACTGCATATGGATACACAGTGGTTTAGAGCAAGGGGGATGGGGCTGGCTTGTGAATAGTTGAAGCAATACCTTCATAAAAAAGTGACCTACAAATTTCAGGTATCTATGTATATATTCCCTGTTGTATATAAAAATAATTATATATATCATATATATGTAATTTGAACTGACAGTTTCAATTTTACAGATTATCAATTTCTGAGAAATTAAAAACTAATATTTCAGCAAATAAAATTGCTTTTTTAGAGATTTGCAATATATATTTTTCTTTTGACCAGTTATCATTGGGAAAGAATACACTGATACTCGCTCACCTTTATTTCTTTAGGGGCTGTCAGAGTGTTTGAACTCACAGTAAGTCTGAAATGTTATTTGTTAAAAGAATGGATAAATAAAAGAAAACACTCAGTTTTAATAGGGAGAATTTACTAACAAAATGAGCAGTATGTGCTAAATGCCCGTTTTTAATAAGCTCATCATAATTTTAGATTTTTGTATAATGATACTTGTATCAAAACAGTGAAGTCATTTATGAGAATATGAGCCTTGCCATAGTGTTAAGCTCTATGAGGACAGGGATATTTCATTTTGTTCACCATTATATCTGTACCACTGATAATAGTGAATGACATATAGTAGGAGCTCAATAAATACTTGATAAATTAATAATTTTGAACATACATTGTTTAAAAAACATAGGGTGTTTTATTTAATTATATCAGATAAAAAGTCCAGCCACCAAATGTAATTAGGATTTCATGTTGCTATACACACAATGAAATATTTTTGATAAAAGAGACTGGAATATAAATTTTGTATTATTCTGTCATATATTTAAAATGATTCTTCTGTTATATGGTTATAATGGCTATATATTCTAGAAGCAGGTAAACTTCATCTCAAATAACTTATTATTGTCTTCAGTTAGTTTTTCATTTTTATTTATCTTTTAATTTTTTTCGTTTTCGTTTTTCTTTTTTTATTTTTGAGAGAGAAAGAGAGCAGGATGGAGGGGCAGTGGGAGAGAGAGAGAGAACCTAAAAGAGGTTCCGTACTGGGCGTGGAGCCCAGTGTGGGGCTCGATCTCATGACCCTGATGTCATGACCTGAGCCAAAATCAAGAGTTGGATGCTTAGTCAACTGAACCTTCTAGGCGCCCCTATTTTTTCTTTTTCTTTTTTAGAATTGATACAATTTGTTGCTCAGAGTCCACAGTCTCTCATGGTTCATCTCCCCCTCCGATTTCCCCCAATTCACCCTTCCTTTCCTTCTCACAATGCAACAAACTGAAGGTTTTGGAGGGGAAGGGAAGGGGGGTTGGGTGAGCCTGGTGGTGGGTATTGAGGAGGGCACGTATTGCATGGAGCACTGGGTGTGGTACATGAACAATGAATCTTGTAACACTGAAAAAATAAAATAAAAGTATTTGGGGGGAAAAAAAAGAATTGATACAATTTGTGGTAGGTTGAACCCCCCAAGCACTAGGCATGGGTTATTATTGACTCCAGCCAATTAACAATGTCAGATCCTAGCCAAAGTGACATTTCCCCTCTAGAAATAGGCCTATACCCCATCGGGCAATGAGCAGCAAGAAGACCTTTATAGAGAATCCTGGGAAAGAGAAAATTTCCACTTTTTTCAGAGATTACTATGAGATATTTTTTTTTTCTTCCCTTGGATAGGATTGCAAGACATGAGGTTATGAAGTATGGTATTATTACAACAATCTTAATTCTATTCGGAGAGAGCACCTAGAACTTTTGGGGAGGGCATCTTACAGAGCCTATGGATAAGACAAAATTAGGAAAAGCAATATGAAGACTTTGAGAATTTGGTCTGTGATAACATTGCTGAGCTATGAGGTCAGGCATGATACAAGACTTGTGCAACCTCTAAAATTTTACTCTTGTAAATCAACAAAAATTGAGCCTTAAATCCAGTTTACCTGTCCTTATAACATAAAAAGCACTAAATATTACAGGTGAAAAATGCTTTCTCTTGTTTTGCCAGATGCAGTTTTATAATATCTTTGGAAAATATAATACCATATGTAAATAAGGAATTCAGAGGTAATTATTTTGATCTAGTTTTTATTTGAGTCTGTTTTCTGGATTTCATTTCACAGTAGCATGCTTCAAAACTCATCTATAGAAATCTGTAACTGTAGGTAAAATTTAGTGTTGAGCGATTTTTTATTAGTAGATATAAAATTTGAAACTGTAATTTCACCTGCTTATTTGTGTGCTGATTTTATAGACTATGGCAAGGTATGTATTAAATTCAGCTCCAGGGTGAGTAAAAATAGCAGTTTAAAATAATTTTCCAGCCCATATTTACAATAAGTTGACCATTTAACTCTCATGTTCACCAGTGAGGTTTGTTCAATTATTTATCTTAATTTTCAACTCTGTAAGTCACATGTTAACCCTGAAGGTTTATTGAGAAAATCCTAAAATAATTATTTGCTCAAGATTAAAGGATGCCTCTATTTATTATTAATAAGATTGAAGATAAAAAACTTTGAAGAGTCAAGGAAAGAAATCTTGTGGTAATAAATGGAAAATAAGTAGTCGTCCATATTTTGAAGCTATGGAAAAAGAGAAACCATAAAAGAGCAAGGTAGTTAACTTACCCATATAGAAACTCATCCCAATTCTAAGCACATGTTTATAATACCATAATCATGTTTCAGACTGATGTCTCGGAAAGGAAAGAAATACACGAAACACCTAGATGAAACTCTTTATTTTGGTTTCATTTCTTCCTAGGGCAGGAACATATTTTATTAATTTAAACCACACCTGTGGCCATACAAACTTCAAATTGGGCAGTTACCACTTAAAGTTATTCATAGCCATTTCGCAAAACATCTTTATTTTAACTTTCTTTAGAATAGTACAATAGCGTGTTCCCTCAAGTAAATGTCGGTGAGTCTTAATGGCTATGATTTAAATATAAGGTTTTCAGATAAATTGGGAATATTCCAGTCAATTTCTTGAGTAGTAGAATGTGGTAAAATCTTATTCAACAGGGTACTGTTTAGGTCAGGTTTGTTCATCAACAGCTGTAAGTGGAGAGTGGTACTATCCCTGCCTTTAGATGGAAAGCTCAGAGGAGTGACAGAATTGCAGAAAGCTTCTAAATTTAGTAATTTGAAAGCCAATGTTTGAATAGAGAATTAAGATCATATATTACATTTATAAATTTCTTACATCTCCTCTTAAGCTGAATTAACACATTAACAAAGATTTTTAAATTAATACTATTTTTACATTTATTTTAAACATTGACGTAGAGTGAAACTGAACTTTTTGGCATACATTCCCATGAAATGTAGTACATGTATAGATTTGTGTAACCACCACCTCAGTCTAGGTACAGAAAAGTTCCATCATCCTCCAAAACTCCTTTGTACTATGCATTTGTAGTTTTACTCTCCCCATCCCTAACCGCTGGCAACCACTGATCTAGTCATCGCTATGGTTTTGTCTCTTGAGAATGTCATGTAAATGAAATCATATAGGCACCTACTTTATTTATTTCTGGGCTATCTATATTATTTCCTTTCTTCTGCTTTAAGTTTATTTTCTTCTTTTTCTAGTTCCTTGTAGTGGGAGCTTCGGTCATTAATTTGAGGTGTTTCTTCTTTTGTACTGTAAGCATCTGATTTTAAAAAGCATGTCCCTATAGTGTTTCCCTAAAAGTTCCCTAAAAAGTGTTTAGCTACAACCTACCAATATAGATGAGTCACATTGCAGTTTTTTTCAGTTCAAAATATTTTTAAATTTCCCTTGAAACTTCCTCTTATAGATATAAGAGGCATATATATGGGGCATTTAGAAGTGTGTGTGCTTTTTTAATTTCTAAGATTTTTTGTTATGGATTTCAAGTTCAATTTCACTTTGACTTAAGAACATACTTTGTATGATATAAATTCTTATAAACTTATTAAGTTTGCTTTATGTTCCAGGGTATGATCTATTATGATGAATGTTCCATGTATACTGGAAAATAAATATATTTTCCATGCATGGAGCTGGAACAAGAGGGCTTTTTCTAATACTCTGTACTGATGCCTATGTCTGGGATTTTTTGCTGCCTTGAGTTCAGACTTGAAGATATTGAAGGGAGAGAAAAGAGGGCAGATTCACTACTGTTTGGTGGTACTTTAATTCTCTTCTACTGCAGTTTGCTTGCTATTATTTACTTTTCAGAGTCCTCAAATGTCTGCATCATGCATTCTTTCCAGCTGCAGTCATCAGGAGAGAATGGGGAGGATGGTCTTACCTCATCTTACCTAGTAAGACAGTTACTGAGCTAAATTTTTAATAACAATTTCAACACTTCTAAAATCACACATGCCTAATTTTATTTTGCTTTTCACACATGCCTAATTTTAGGTAAAATCCTTTGTTTGTAGAAAGTGGTCATTCACAAATATTTATTTAGCACCTTCTAGGTCCTGGCACTGTTCTAGGCATTGAGGATATACCAATGGACAGAATGCCAAAAAAATCCTTGCCTATGCTGAGTTTACATTCTAGTGGGAGGAGATAGATAGCGGCCGACTAAAAATATGTACTCTGTCAGATGGTAGTAGGTGCAGTAAAGAAAACCAAGGTGAAGGTGGGTGATTTGAAGTGCTGTGGAAAGAGTTACTACAGTTTTAAAAAGGATTATGAGGGGCACCTGAGTGGCTGAGTTGGTTAAGTGTCTGGACTCCTGGTTTTGGCTCAGGTCAAGATCTTGGGATCATAGAATTGAGCCCACCTTGGGGTCCCTGCTGTCTGGGGAGTCTGCTTGAGATTCTTTCCCCCTTTCTCTCCCTCTCCCACTACTTCCCCTTCTGCTCCCCGCTCCCACATCTTCTCTCTCTCTCTTTCTCTCAAATAAATAAATAAATAAAATCTTAAAGAAATAAAAAAAATACAAAGGATTATGAAGAAAGTTATCACCAAGAAGGGAATTTTTGAATATGGAAAGAGATTACTGTTTGTGAACATTGTGATCACCATCTTTGAGAACTGATTTTGAAACGGATGAAGTCGAGGAGATTTATATACATTTTATATAATTATCTCTCTAACCGAAAGTTGTAATTATCTCAGTTATGAATGCTTCATTTTTGGTATAGTTAAATTATTTCTGACTAAATATATAACATGTGTAGTCTTCATGATATCTCATTAAATTATTAGAGTTACATGCCAAACACATCAATTTTAAACTTAAAGCAGACTGAAGTAATCTTGATATGTGTAAAACCAAACTGAGTTGGCCATAGAAGATCCTATGTAGCATAGGCTTGTCTCTGCTGGACTAGGAAACTTTTGTGACTTGACATGGGAAAGTCAATTTTTTTTCTCTAAATTCAGTAGTTTTCATTTAAGATTTGAGATTGGCTTGTCCATATGAATTACCGTGGGGTGGAAATCATCAAATTAAATCCGTGATAAAGTTTTAAATAGCATCTCTGTTTTCCAGATGCTAAAGCACAGCTCCAGTGTTGCTACCGAGTGTTACCTCCACACTCAGTCTTTGTTTGTGTATCTTTACCCTTTGCCAGGAGTCATAAGAGCGATGTGGGCAGTGCTAGGGCCAAGTCAGTTGCCACTGACTCAGGTAAGATTCCATGTCCAGCTGTTGCCCTCTGCAGTTGCCACGTAATTTTAATTGACTCCTTGGGGAATCTTAGCTTGAGCCCCGGAGGGCCCACTTCAGCTTTGGAGTTGTGAGTGAGCAAACGATGACAGAGGCAGACTTAGTATGTTTGTGTAGGTGGACGTGTTGAGAGTAGAAGGTTATGAAAAGGCCACCGTCATTACTTCTAAGGCCCAGTGGAATTTACACCTTGGTTTTACCTTTAGCACAATTAAATAGTTTGAAGTATGAAAGCACCTGAAACTTATTAACCAACAGTCACTAATTCTTTCAAAAACAAAATAAAGAAGGCATATATATATATATACACACACACATATATGTAATATATAGTATATATAGTACATACGCACAAACATATACATGCATATATTTGAAAATATACAAAATATTTTTAAGTATATGTAAGTATATTACCTGAGAATAGGGGCATCCTTTCTAGAGATTCACATAGTTAACATTTTCAGAGCTGTGTCAAATAATTGGTTTTGCTTTTGGATACTCTAATTTTCTCTTTGTTCTTGAATACAGCTTGAAATATGTATTCGCTGTTAAGAAATTAGTTTCCTTTCTAATGCTTTAGCTTATTCTAATTAAATTCTAAATTAAAGGGAAACATATTCTTAAATTTCTGTGTGAGAACGACAAGAAGAGTATCTAGGGATTTCTTTTTCCTGCATAAGTCATCATCACAAATTCTAAGTTGGAAATGGCCCAACTCTAAAATTACAGCACTATATGATGCATAAATTCTGACTTCCTAAAAAATTCTTCTTTAGTTTAAAAATAACTCAATTGTTTTATAATAGAAAAAGAAAGCAGATGACTACTTGGACTTAATTTGAATAGCACCTTATATTTTATCTTAGTAATTAAAGAGAACCATTCTTAAAACATAATTTAAATCTGAATAATCTGGTGTCACTCTGGAGATATAGCCTAATGTGAATAGAAGATTTAAAGAACTGAAAATAAATCCGTGGAAAGATATGGAATTGTAGAAATCTTAGAGAATTTACCTAAGGAAAAAAGGCTCATAAGCAGCAGACAGGCAGTAGTTTGCTTTCCAAAGACTGATGTAAATTAAAATGAATGTTAAAAACTGGTGATAAAAAAAAAAAGATTTTTCTTTTGCTCTGAATGCACTTAGGGCATCTTTTTCCTTTAATTTACCATACACATGTATAGAACATTTGATAAGGTGAGAATTTTAATGAAGAAAGTTATAGGTGTAATTTTAAGCTGTTCGTACGATTAGAGTTTCTTTTGGAAGTAGTTATACTGTTTTGTATATGTATATTCAATGAGAGAAAAATAAATCATAAGAATCTTAATATTTAATTTCAATAATATCAACTGACTTATTGAACGCTTTCTGAGACAGCTGAATATTTCATATTTGATTAAAGTATTCACCATAGGATATCAATTACATGAAATGAAGTGTAGCCATTTATTATTTGACAAATACCTTTATCAGTAAGACAAACTAATAAACTTTCCTCTGTGTTGTCAAAGATAATGCATTCTTCAGCCATATATTTTGTGAGTTAGAATCTTAATTCACATTGAGAATGTGTCTGTTGTGTTACTTAAGATATTTTTTCATGAACGTTGTTGTAACTGGTTTTGTTTTAGTTCTTTGTTAATAATAGTTAGAAGTAAAAAAAAACAATAGTTAGAAGTAGTGAGGCTAGAAAGTTGGAATGGAAAAGAAAATTACATTGTTTTAGTTTTGGAGTTTTTATATCAATAAAAGTAAAAAAATACTGGTAATATGTCAGAAAATTAAGCAGAATAATTTGGAGAATGTTAACAATGAGATAAAATGTAGTGCTTGGAATATCATTCTCAATGGGGAAAAACTGAGAGCTTTTCCCCTAAGATCAGGAGCACAGCAGGGATGTCCACTATCTCCACTGCTATTCAACATAGTACTAGAAGTCCTAGCCTCAGCAATCAGACAACAAAAAGAAATAAAAGGCATCCAAATTGGCAAAGAAGTCAAACTGTCACTATTTGCAGATGATATGATACTTCATGTGGAAAACCCAAAAGACTCCACCCCAAGACTGCTAGAACTCGTACAGGAATTCAGTAAAGTGTCAGTATATAAAATAAATGCACAGAAATCAGTTGCATTTCTATACACCAACATCAAGACAGAAGAAAGAGAAATTAAGGAGTCTATCCCATTTACGATTGCACCCAAAACCATAAGATACCTAGGAATAAACCTAAGCAAAGAGGCAAAGAATCTGTACTCAGAAAACTGTAAAGTGCTCATGAAAGAAATTAAGGAAGACATAAAGAAATGGAAAAACGTTCCATGCTCATGGATTGGAAGAAAAAATGTTGTGAAAGCAATCTACACATTTAATGCAATCCCTATCAAAATACCATCAATTTATTTCAAGGAAACGGAACAAATAATCCTAAAATTTATATGGAACCA
>CM052898.1:165068328-165162196 GCA_028534135.1 Potos flavus
AAGCTCTATTACAAAGCTGTAATCATCAAGACAGTGTGGTAGTGGCACAAAAACAGACACATAGATCAATGGAAGAGAACAGAGAGCCCAGAAATGGACCCCCAACTCTATGGTTAACTCATCTTCGACAAAGCAGGAAAGAATATTCAATGGAAAAAAGACAGTCTCCTCAACAAATAGTGTTGGGAAAATTGGATAGCCACATGCAGAAGAATGAAACTGGACCATTTCCTTACACCACACACAAAAATAGACTCAAAATGGAGGAAAGACCTCAGCGTGAGACAGGAATCCATCAAAATCCTTGAGGAGAACACAGGCAGCAACCTCTTCGACCTCAGCCGCAGCAACTTCTTCCTAGAAACATCACCAAAGGCAAGGGAAGCAAGGGCAAAAATGAGCTATTGGGACTTCGTCAAGATCAAAAGCTTTTGCACAGCAAAGGAAACAGTCAACAAAACCAAAAGACAACCGACAGAATGGGAGAAGATATTCTCAAATGACGTATCAGATAAAGGGCCAGTATCCAAAATCTATAAAGAACTTCTCAAACTCAACACCCAAAGAACAAATAATCCAATCAAGAAATGGGCAGAAGACATGAACAGACATTTCTGCAAAGAGGACATCCAAATGGCCAACAGACACATGAAAAAGTGATCAGCATCACTTGGCATCAGGGAAATACGAATCAAAACCACAGTGAAATACCACTTCACACCAGTCAGAATGGCTAAAATTAAGTCAGGAAACAACAGATGTTGGCAAGGATGCAGAGAAAGGGGAACCCTCCTACACTGTTGTTGGGAATGTAAGCTGGTGCAGTCACTCTGGAAAACGGTATGGAGGTTCCTCAAAAAGTTGAAAATAGAGCTACCCTAAGACCCAGCAGTCGTACTACTGAGTATTTACCCTAAAGATACAAATGTAGTGATCCAAAGGGGCATGTGCATCCGAACGTTTATAGCAGCAATGTCTACAGTAGCCAAACTATGGAAAGAACCTAGATATCCATCCACAGATGAATAGAGAAAAAAGATGTGGTATATATATATACAATGGACTACTATGCAGCCATCAAGAGAAATGAAATCTTGCCATTTGCAATGACGTGGGTGGAACTAGAGGGTATTATGCTAAGCAAAATAAGTCAATCAGAGAAAGACAATTATCATATGATCTCTCTGATATGAAGAATCGAGAAGCAGGGTGGGGGTCGTGGGGAGTGGGGAGGAAATGAAGCAAGATGGGATCAGGAGGGAGACAAATCATAAGAGCAGGAAGTTGTTGGGGGTGGGGAGGGGAAATGAAATGAGGTGGGGTCAGGAGGGTGACAAACCGTAGGAGACTCTTAATCTCATGAAACAAACTGAGGGTTGCTGGGAGGTAGGGGGTTATGATAGGGTGGCTGGGTTATGGTCATTGGGGAGGGTATGTGCTACGGTGAATGCTGTGAAACGTGTAAGCCTGGTGATTCACAGACCTGTACCCCTGAAGCAAATAATACATTATATATTAAAAAAAATATAGCGCTTGGTCTAGAATGTCACCCTATGGGGAACTGAAACATAATTCTATTGTATTGAAAAGTGTGTTATGTTCATAATGAGTTTTTAAGGAATTATAACAATTTAGAAAATGTTGAACTCTTTATTATATTTTTAACCTTAGTAATTCCCACTTCCATCATTCACTGGTTTTCCTTTAAAAAAATAATATTCCTTCATACTCTGTAAGTTTCCTGTTAGTGATCTTAGTGTTTTTCAAACTATGGGTTGCAATTCACAGATCAGTCACAGGGACTTTTTAAAAAATGCATAACTACAGAATATAAAATAGTAGAGTACCTTGCATACATTATTCTGAGGATAAGTTTCCTGGAAAGATTTATTTATGTATACTGGGCTGCAGTGAAAACTGAATTTCTTACGGTAGATTTTGGTAAAATATTACTGAAAAGCTACTGGACCATATGAAAGCAACTGAAGACTATATATATTCGTATAAATATATATAAATATTTATACATATCTATATACACAAATATATATATTTGTGTATATATATATATATATATATATACTCTTGTTACTTATGTCAATGGTTCATTTACTATTTTATCTATATTTTTGAATACGTACAATGAATATGATCAAGTGGCCAACTTTTAGTGTTGCATTCAAGGCTTCTCTGATTGTTGATGAATTGCCCATAGGGATGAAAAACAAAATGTTAGACTTAATCATTTTACTGTCAGAGTTCTATGTATCTATCGCTGGTGAGAAACATCCTCAAGAGAAGAAGCTGGCTATTACTTAATTAGCACTGGAATATTACAGGCACAGATTTTCATTTCCTAACCATATTTCAAATGAATTATGAAACTAAACAGAAGTGAAAGACATAATACAGGCTGTAGATACTACAAAATTAAAATCGGTTTGGCCATATATAACCAACATAACTGAACTATATTCCTGTGAATTTGCAAAAGCAATCCCTGCACTTAACTGAACGAGGTTCCTATAAATTTGAAGAAAAAAAAAAAAAAAAATCCTGAGCATAGAGAGACTCAGAGCATTGATTCATTGGTAAAAATCTTCTACTCACAGTAGATGCAATATTTGATATTACACTGGAAGAATCTGAAATTAAGCTCACATATTTTTGTGTGTGAGATGAAAAGCTGGTAGTTATAAGCTATTAGAAACAATTATACCAATTTCAGATATTGGGGTATTTATGGTAGAATTGTTTAAGAGTCAGAATGTGAAAATGGAAATGGAGAAGACATTTTGATACTGCTCAGTATCATTAAAGTCCTAGGTTACCCCACTTATAAAAATAAACAAACTTTGATGGTTGTTTCTATAGACTAGTAGTCTATGTAATTTCTGTTTTTTCAGTCATCATTTCTGTTTTTCAAATTTTTAACACCAAGCTCACATTATTTTAATTTTAACCTTTAGTAAAATTGTTAAGGCAGTATAGCACAAGAGTATTAAATAACTTTTTAATAAAAAAGGGCTTAGGGGTGCCTGGGTGGCTCAGTGGGTTAAGGCCTCTGCCTTCTGCTCAGGTCATGATCTCAGGGTCCTGGGATCGAGCCCGCATCGGACTCTCTGCTCAGCGGGAAGCCTGCTTCCCCCTCTCTCTCTGCCTGCCTCTCTGCCTACTTGTGATCTCTCTCTGTCAAATAAGTAAATAAAATCTTAAAAAAAAAAAAAAAAGTTTAGTCCAAATCTGATTCTGGCATACAATTGCTTTCTTTTATCCATCTGCAATACTCTTATAAACCGGATGAAAAAGGACAATTGGTTGGTCTTAGAAATAACCATAAATCTACAAATGTAAGTATATTAATAGACATATATTAAATAATTTTAAAAAGATCCTCCAACACCTTCAAGTTATTGATGCTCTGTCTTGATTCTTGAACTTGTTTTTTTTTGACATGTACCACAACTTCTTCAACAACCTTTCCTTACTCTCTTGACTTTTTACCTTGGTATTAATTCTCTCACATAAAGCCCTCTCTTGGGTCTGATTCTTAGCCCACTTCTCTGTACCTTTTGTCTTCCTTCCTTGAGTCGGCATAGACTCTCTTTTCACCATCCCAGGGCAATTCTCCAATAGCCCGTCCTCCAGAATCAAGGGTTGTGCCTGCCTCAACAAGTCTCGACTTGGCTGTTAATTGGGGCATTTTCAGACATTTGTTGGCCCCCTTCAAGATTTCTTAAATTAGAATTTCTGGAAATAGAGTCTAGTTATAGGGACTATTTGAAAATTCCCCATTTCATTCGAAAGTGCAGCTAGGATTAAAATCCTTGTTCTAGAGCAGACTGTCTCTGCTGTGGCACCATTAACATTTTGTGTTAGATAAACTTTTGTGTAGGGAGCTGTCCTTTCTGTGCATTATAGGATGTTTAATAGTATCCCCTGCTACTACTTACTAGATGCCAGTAGCAAGTATACCCTCTCAATCATTGTGATGGCAAAAAGTATCTCTAGACATTGCCAAAGTTTTCATGAGGGCAAAGTCACTCCAGTTTGGGAACCACTGCTTGCCAGCTAGAAAATAATCAGATGAAAGAGGGTTATTTATGAAACTAGAGTTCTAGGGTAGAGCAACAAGGAGGACCAAGCAACTGAGTCAGGGGCTGAAATCTTTCAGGATATGTCATTCACGGCTCAGATGGAATACACTCCAGGAAACTTGACCCTGGCCACTTGTATGGGGCAACACTTAGGAAGGCTGGCCTAGCTTCCAGTGCTTGAAGGAGAGGCACTCAATGTGTGCCAAGGCAGGCCACCGGAAAGCAAGCTGTGTTAGCGCAGCAGTAGAGGTGCATTACAGGAAAATGGTGTACAACAATGGCGGCTCCTAAAACGGAAGATACCTGCCTCACAGAATAGGCCAGGATTAGGTCACAGCACAGGGGAATCTTGGACCAGTTAGGGACTGCACTAATTTTGTGACAGATAACATGTAGAATATGAATGGATGAGAGGCCATTTTTCTCACATAATAAATGATCTGCAATAGACAGTACAGAATTGGTGCAACTCTTTGAGATTTTGCAAGATCCAGAGACTTTCTGTCTTCTCTGTCACCCTTACATTTAATTCTCATGCTTATGATTACAAGGTGTCTGCTGCGCCTCCACCCATTGCATTAACAGTTTGAACTGGAAAAAAGAAACATAGTTTAAGGGCAAGAGCAAAACACCAAAGGACCTCCTCTTAGAAAGAAAAAAAAAAAAAAGGAAGATCTTATACCTTCTCCAAAGATAATAGGTATCCTAGCTTCCAGGGAATGTTGAGAGAGAATATTTTAACTGAACTAATTGCCACTCTGAAAAAAAAAAAAAAAAAGAATGCATTGGTATAGAAGAAGGGGAGAAGGAACAATGGATGTTGGACAGGCCACTAGTGCTGTCTGCAACAGGCAGTCTGGAATCTAATCTTGTAATCTGAAAGATAATTCAGGAGAATTCAGGGAAATAGACTAAACAACAGACATGAGAATAGAGGAATGAAGTTGCCCAGTAACCAGGCCAAATATGTGTCTCACTGAGAGGGTTTTGTATATTTTTCACTGAGTAGTGGGCCAATTTTATGGCACAATCAATCCCACACCTGTAAATTGACACAATTAAACTACTTCACAGAACTGGCAATGGGTTAATCTGACCTGAGGGGAGAATGGCAAGACAGTGAGTGAAATCTGACTTATATACAACATAATGTAATTTGCAATATGCTGTCCATTTTCTCAAAGCATGAAAAAAATAGATTTCAAGATTTCATAGAATTACGAGATTCTAGGTCTCTTGGGGTTAATTTTTTCCTTAAAATTCACTCTTGCCTATTTTCTAAAGACCTAGTTTAAAAGCATTAACTACCACTTGATATGTAATTGGCATTGAGACTCATTTTTTTTTCCACTTGAATTTTATCTTTTGCCAACAAACCATGTCATTGCTGCACGGGCTTTAGTGTGTACTTTTTTATGTTTATGCTCATTAGCCACAGGAGGAGAAGGGCTAGATGTTACTTAGTACTTAATAAGATAACTCATTCTATGGAGAAAATTTTTATATTTCACAGTTGTCCAATCAATGACATACTTATTTGCCTATATGTCTCTTCTTACAGTGTTTTAGAGTTATAATGTTGTTGGAGGAGGGTATCAAAAACACATGACTGCCAGTTGGCCCTAGAGCTGGACTCTGGCATTTGCAGGCTCTCCCCACTCACCGCCCCACCACTGTCTTTGAAATGAGTGTTCTGTTTGTCTCCCCTATTCCCAGAAGCTACTCCAAGGATAGAGCCCTGAGATAAAATGTGGTGTTGTGCTATCTAGACTGGCTGTTATGACTGAATTAAGGTCCGTGTGTAATGAGTGACCAGTTAAGATATCTCTATATATATACTTTTAAGATTCTGGTGGGTGCATGCAGAGATCTAGCTGTCGTGCGGCCCCCCAAGACAAGCCTCTTAAGTAAGTTCCCTTGCTTATTGAGCCTTCCCCACCTGTGAATCTGGAGCGTCCTGCCTCTTTCTTCAGTCTCTGCCTGCCCTTTTACTGGGGCCAGTCTCGGATTTCACTGGAGAAGCTCCACAGGAGGTTGTGAGCCAACAATATTGAGGATACTATGTCCATTGATCCAGCGTTCTTTAAATATTTTGGATTGTAATTCACGTTCTAAAGCAAGCACAGAAATTAAAGTAATAGATTCAGAAGAGGTTTTGATGACTTTTTTTTCCAAGAAGGTTATGACGTTTATTTGTACAACCTGTTTGTGTTCCCTACAAAGGCATTCTTTATATTCAAGACTCTTCATAAAATAATGATTGTTATTATTTCAATGGGAAGTTGTGAATATTAGTTATAATTTGTAGAGTTTGGTGGGGCAAGGCTGACTGATTTTCACTTTGAAATTGAATTCAAAAAGAAGAATTATATTAAGTTGACTATTTCATTGGGAAAGTAGTATTTTGTTTGTTTTAATCAATTGATATTTGTAAGTCCTCTAGGGAATTAAATGACTTCTCGTAAGTCTCAAGGGTCCATTTAATAGTTCTCAAACTAAATCTTATGCAGTAAATGTCCAATAGAAATATAATGTGAGCCTCATGTGTGATTTAAAATTTTCTAGTGGACATATTAAAAAAGTAAAAAGAAACAGGTAAAATTGATTTTAATAGTATACTTGATTTAAGCTGGTATATCCAAAATATTAAAGTATCAACATTTATAAGCAATATAAATGCTACTATAATGGTACTATAACATTACAAATGTTAAAAGTTAAAAATATAATTTAATATTCTTTTTTATTCATACCAATTCTCTGAAATCCAGCATACATTTACATTTGTAGAGTATCTGAATTTGGACTTACTTGTGGCCACGTGTGGCTAGTGGTTCCTTTATGCTTAGATTCTCAGGTTTCGAGGCAGCCGAAAACTATATTTTTCAATAAAGGATAAACCAAAATATAAATTATTTCCCCAATAAAAACAGTCTCCAATCTTAGAAATATCAAGAGGCCAAATATCTGCCCTTGGTAGATAATTTATTAATTTAATTGCATCATATATTTAAGATTACATGCTTTAATAGTAATATATTAATTTAAAATATTACTTTTTGACCCTCATTTCACGAAATGATTTTATTCAGACTTTATCCATCTGTCTCATCCCTACAGTCCTCTAACCATTTTCTAGAGCACATAAACTTTACTATGGCTTGAGAAGATGGAGCTACAGCCCTTTTTGAATTTGTATATCATACTTCATGCTGTCACTGCAAATTTTAACTCAAGTCACAAAATTTATTCATGTAACTTTAGGGCAGTAGTTCTTAAGGGAGTCTGTGTGGGATTTTGTCCCCAACCAAGGGAACGTTTTGTAATATCTGGAGACATTTTTAGTCGTCAAATCACAACTGAGGGCAGGGTGTTATTGGCTTCTAGTGGAATGAACCCAGGAAACTCCTAAACATATTACCATGCACAGGGCAGTCCCTCACAGTGAAGTATCTGGCTCCAAATGTCAAGAGATCCAAAGCTGAGAAACTTTGGATTAGAACAATTGTTTGTAGTATTTATCCAGTAGGTATATATTTACGATCTTTTCATTATAACCCTCACAATGGTACTTTTGAAAGTGAGCTTTAAAATTTGTTTATAATGTGGTCCAGCATTTCCAGTTCCAAACTGGAACACACAGGAAAAATTAATAGACCTGTATTAAGGCTTGAACCTTCTTTGTTATTTATTCTGTGAGTTGATTTCTAGAGCATCTCAAATAAACAGATTTAGGTCATTTGAAGCTATTGTATTAAAATGGGCGCATTCTTTTATATGAAAGGGATTTGAGAACAAGATAGTTTTCTTATTCTTGAGAAATACTATTTTGAGAGGGAAAAAGTCTTTAACTTTATTCTCCAATGTTCCCAGACTGGTGGTATAGCCTGCAGTTAGCACGAGACAAGGTCTAGATGATTATTACTTTTAACTTTTTTTAAACAATATATTTTTTAGAGCAGTTTTAGGTGCCCAGCAAAATTGAGAGGAGGGTTCAGAGATTTTCCATATGCCCCCCACCCCCACGCATGTATAGTCTCTCCACTGTCAATATCCCCCACCAGAGTGGTACATTCGTTCTAACTGATAAACCTACATCGACTCCATGGTTTACATTCGGATTCACTCTTGGTGCCATACATTCTTTGGGTTTGGACAAATGCATCCGCTGTTATAATATCATACACAGCAGTTTCACTACCTTAAAAATTCTCTGTGTTCTATTTATCTCTCCCTTCCTCCTCCCCCACCAGGAACTGCTGGTCTTTTTACTGTTTCTATCATTTTGCCTTTTCTAGAATGTCATATAGTTGGAATCATACAGTGTATAGCCTTTTCAGGTTGGCCTCTTTCACTTAGGAATACAGAATTAAGTTTCTTTCATGTCTTTCCCTGGCTTGATAGCTCATTCCTTTTTTGCACTGAATAATATTTCACTGCCTGGATTACTACAGTTTATTTATCCATTCATCTACTGAAGAACACTGTGGTTGCTTCCAAGTTTTGGCAATTGCAAATAAAGCTGCTGGGAACATCTGTGTGCAGGTTTTTGGGTAGACATAAGTTTCCAACTCCTTTGGATAATTCGTAAGGAGTGCAATTGCTGGATCCTATGGTAAGAGTAGGTTTAACTTGGAAGGAAGCCATCAAAGTGTCTTCCAAAGTGGCTGTACCATTTGGCATTTCTATCGGCAATGAATGAAAGTTCCTGTTGCTCCACATCCTCATCAGCATTTGGTGTTGACAGTGTTTTGAATTTTAGCCATTCTAATAGGTATGTAGTGGTAGCTCATTGCTGTTTTAATTTGCATTTCCCTGATGATATATGATGTGGAGTGTCTTTTAATATGCTATTTGCCATCTTGATGACTTTTTTTGTGCGTGTGAGATCTTAAGATTTTGGGTCCATTTTTAAATCTGGTTGGTTTTTTTTTTTCTTATTGTTGAGTTTTAAGTATTCTTTGTGTATTTGGTTAACAGAAGTTTACCAGATATGTCTTCTGCAAGTATTTCTCCCAATCTATGGCTTGTCTTTTTATTCTCCTTTATTTTATGCCCTTTACTTTGGTGGTATGTCCTGGCATGTCCTGGACTATTTAGGTTCTATAAATTTCAATGATCTTGTGGGCTCTCAAATTGTTTTAGGATTTATTTCCTACTCTCTGGAGTACATGTGTCTTACAAAGGTCACAGACATACTTGCCACTTCTTGCTTTCCACTCTAATTAACATGATATCATCAACATATCATATTTAATATGTGACCATTATAATTTTCTGAAGAATTCCCAGGTGGTTCAAACTATATTGTAATAGAGATTTGCAGTATTAACATAGCCATGGTGAAAGATGGTAAATACGTGCTCTTGCTTGTTCTATACAAATTCATACTGTCTCTGATCCTGCTTCTTGAGACGAATAGAAGGGGATGCACTTACCAGACCAATGGCCACATACTGGAGACCTTGTTAATCTGCTCTAGCAAATATATTACATTGAGTGCCATAACTTCAGTTGGATTTCTTATTTCATTGAGTTTAAGGTGGTTTGCTATCCTCCTACTAGATCTGTTTGGTTTTTTTTATAGGATTTAAGTTGGTAGATTAAATGCATATATAGTGAGAATAACCATGTCTATATTATTCAGATCTTATTAAATAACAATAATTTCTATCATTTTCCTTAGAATACAGTATTGTCTTTAATATACTCTTGTGGTCAGAGGCGGGATGAGCAGTGATAGAAGCTTTCATCTGGCTTTTCTCACTATGGCGATTTTTACTACAGAGGTCAAGAGGCCGATATTGGGGGCTGTATCAGTTCCCAAGTATAACTGTCTCAATTTTGTATTTTGAAACTGGGAAACTGAACACTGGGTCTGTAGAACTAGTAGAGCCACTGTGAATTGGATACAGAACTCACTAGTTTATTATCCAGATCCTATATGCTCCTAAGAAAGGGGCCAGTGATGAAGCCTCAAATCCTACATATCCCCAAATATCAGTGTCAAAGAAAACGTGTGTCCAGTTGTCCTCAAAATAGCTAGGTGTGGTCCCTTTTCCCCCAGTGTGAAGTTTGGAGTAGATGACTCTGGACCTTTTGGGGATGGACTGTAGAAATCATTACAGGTATCAAAGTCAATTCCAGTGGTGGACACTGTAACCTTCTTATGCAGATCCCCTTTAATAAGTGGCTTGCTGTCCCCACTGCTGAGTGTCTCTTCAGGAATTCTCTTAGCTACAGAAAGCCTCTTTGCACAAAGTTACACCCCTTCCCAAAGTGACCCACTTCTAGTGACTCATTAAGTGTAAAAGTCTAAAGACCCCACCATATTAGCCAAATTTAGGACAACTCTGAAGGGATATTCTAAGTTCAGAACTCCCTGTAGAGTTGACCAAGTCTGTCATTAGGTCATCCTCACACTCTTGCTTCTTCCCTCTCATTTCCATAGGTTTAGACTTTTAAGTATCCCTAAATATCCTGCACATTAAATACCAGCTTAATGTCTGGGTTTTTTGAGGGGAAAGCCCACCTGCAGTGATTCAGGTTTTATGTCCAATGGTCTTTAAAATGTATCAGTATATCCCTTTCACCAGTATGGTTACTTGCCCTTTGGAATAAGACTGAGGAAGTAATTACCGTATAAACGCTGTGGTGGTACAGGGTCCTTCCTCCCAGGGATGGAGCCTGTTTCATTCAGTGGGTCTTGGTGTGAAAACGGCTCAGATCTCGATATTGAGAAAGGATTATGAATTTTTAATAAGATGTCTTCCTTTAACCTTCTGACCTATACTTGAATTCTTGTGTTTGTACAAATTGAGCAAACATTTATTGGGCATCCTAGGTTCCTTTAGTCCTATTAAGCATCTCCACAGCAATCTGTGGGTCAAGCCCTCATGAGGCCACTGCAGCCTTATCATTTATTAGGAACACTGCACACACCTGCTTTCTGCAAGTAGGTTCACCATTTGGCCTCTATTATTTTGAGGACTTATCTATCCAATTGAGCCTAGTTTTGTAAAAGCATCTTATACCGTTAGTTTTGCCCTCCAGTGGAGCGCCATAACTGAGCTTCTAGGTGACACTGGTGCCCCTATCACCTAAGCATTCCTTATTATTTTGATAAACAGTGTTCTCTGGTGCCAACCAGGGAAAATAATCATCTGGCTGCATAAGATGAGAGCCTCTTTCTATCCTGCCAGAAATTTCCTCTGGCTTTCACACACAAACCTTAATCAGTTATTAATCACTCTTATCCTCTTTTCTCAGCGCATTGATTACTCCCTGCAATAGTTCTCCCAGGCCATTGTTCTTATAATTACTAATCTTTCCACCACTTCTTAAACACCAGGGGCATTGTAGCCATCAGCCCCTTTCTTTTCACTGGTATCAATTTCCAGTTTACCACTGGTGAAAATTTTAATCATTGTACTAGCGTTACCTGCCAGATGGTCTCAGTGCTCCACCTGGGTGGAGAGGTCCTCATAACATCCAGGATGTGGATGATCTGAAACCAAGACCCTTCTTTGGCATCTGCTTTCTTGTACTACTTTTGGGACCCACTATTGTAAGTCAGGTTCCTAAGGAAACAGACTCTGGGACACTAAGATTGGGATGCAAGTGGCTTCTCAGGGAGTTCCTTTGGGAATAACATCTGTGATGGACTAGATGTTAAAAATCTAACCTTTCCTTTGTGTTTTATTTCTTACTTATTTTTTTTAACTTCTGTCTATACTTTTGGCATTTTCCCCAAGAGCTGAAAAGGTTTTTTTTTTTTCCTTTTTCCAAAGGCACACTGAAAAATAGATATCCTTTATAAAATGTTTATAAAGGAGTTAATAATTACATCAGAATGACAGAGATCTACTCCCTTTTCTCATTTTGGTGGTTTATTTTGTCATTGCTCTGATGCACACATGTCTTCATGGAGTCACGTCAGTCTGGTTGGGTGTCAGGACTACTTGAACATACACGGTTAGGACTCAAGTTCCCATGGCTTCTGGTAGTGGTGCTGGAGCTGGTGGGAAATAATAAAGACAGTGCATTTGGCAAGGGTCCCGAAATCAGAGGACAAGGAAATCTTCAGCGGGCCTGAAAGTCAGGGCAATACTGGGAAATGAGGTTACTCTTAGAGCAATGGCTTCTAAATTTACTTTTTCTGACGTGTCCTCTTGTGCTTAATAGATTTTGGACACTTATTTGTCCATATTTATCTGCCTCCAGTTTTTTTCTTTGCTCCCAGGAGATCTCATGACGAATCTCCAGGCAGGTAAAAAAAGTCATCTCAGTCATCTGCTCTTAAGTTAGAAAAATTAGGCTCTATTTCTCCCCCAGCCATGAACTCCTAACTGTCTTGCTCCTTTGTTTGCCATTCATTTCCTTCTTTTAGGTGACTTCATTTCAGACAATTCACCCTTGCTTGCATCTGGCTTTCTCTTAAAATGCAAATGCTGGTCCAGCCCCTCCGTGAAATATCTTCAGGAGATGTCCTGTCGGCAGATCATGTCCAGACCCTTGGACAGTGCTTGCTGGGCTCACTGCAGCCCTTAGCATTCTTAATCGGAGCAATGGGATCAGTCTCCTCAGCCCTGGGATGAGTCGTTGAGTGGTTATGCACACTCTGTTATATTCCCACCAACCTGTGTGTGTATTTCAACAGTGGAGAACAAATGATTTTCCAATTCTACTTAACAGTCATGAAAGATGAAGGCTTTTTTTTTTTTTTTTTGAGGATTAGGAAAACTCAGTTGTGCTGCTGATTTGGAATGATATGTATAGTGTTAATTAATATTTAATTCAACATTGATATTTGTCCTAACATAGTTTATTAATACTTGTGATAATAGGAATGATAATAACAATATGAATGGCTATAAAAATAGTTATATTAGTATTATATTAGTTTATTAATATTGTATTGTAAGCACTTTTTAAATCATGAGTTAGATAACAATTTCATTTTAAAGTGTCTACCAGAAAAGTGGATTTGCAAGGGGTGAGGGTGTGTATGAATATGGAAAGTAAACAGAAAACAGAAAACATCAAAGCAGTACTTGAACACTCTGTGGCTCCTATTCCTTTAAGGAATGCTGCTGAGATTCACACCCATGAGACAAGTAGGACCAGCTGACAAGCTACCGTAGACCTAGTGCTGTCCACCTAATGAGATACAGGACTCTTGCATCAAGGCTAAGATGTATAATGTGGTAGAGACAATAGGTATACACATTAGGGCACAAGGAGGCCCTTAAGCAACACATAGTATCTCTGCACATAAGGCCAGCTTGTGCAATCCCCTCGTGACTGCCTATAAAAGACCCAGGAAAATGAAACATCTCAAGGGTGTTATGTTGAAACTGCAACAAGCTGCCTCACGCCTTTTGCTTTAACAGAACAGGCTGCTTTGAGCAGCGTATAGGAACAGTAAGTCATATGTATGCATGTGTGTGTGTGTGTATGTGAACGTGTGTGTGTACAAGAGAAAGAAATGGAAATGAGAGTGAAGCAAAGGTGAGATTTAGTTATTAATCTATTAAAATGTACACAGAGCACCTTTTAAAACTTCTCTTTAAAGATCTCTCTTTTTTTTCTTTCCTCTGTACTGCTGTGTTGCTGGTGGGTCACCAAATTCTCATCTTTTGTTAAAATATAAAGAATTTCAAAAAAAAGTGGTCATAGTTTTGATAGATTATTTCAATATGTGGTTTTCAAACTGAGTTGCACCTAGCTGTAGGGCTTCTAAAACTGAGTTCTACCTAGCCATAGGTTCCTAAAATGTTCTTTGGGGAAAGATTGTCCTATAAATATCTCATTTGATTTTTACAGGGACCTACAAAGTAAGTGCTAGTATCATTCTCATTGATAGGACTCTGAAGCCAAGAGGCCCACAACTAGTGAGAAGCAGAGTCAGAGCTCAAACCCAATTTTCTTTCTTCAAATACTCTATTCTTTTTTCTGTATAATCATTACTCCTGGGATCACAATAATAACTAATTGTATGGTAATTTAGAGTTTCCAAAGCTATTTCATTACATTATCATACGCATTTAAAAAAATTCTGCCACCTAGAAACTATTTTTATTCCTTGTCATATTTCTTACAGATAAAGCAATTGTATTTCAAATAAAGTGACTGACATACTGAAGATAGACAAAAAGCAGGTGCTGAGCCAAGGTGCTCTTACTCTGAAAGCGATCTTCCTTCCACCATGTCATGCTGATGATCTTGATGTGAAGGCTTAATTATTAGAAAGAATAATGAAATAATTCTGAATTGTGTAGACATGTGTTTTTTTAAAGATGGCTTGCATGTGAAAACAGAAGCTTAGTCTCCTGTTAAGATTTCGAAGTGGTCAAACTTTAATTCTGAAACCCTAAACCACAGACAGAAACAAGACTGGCTAATCAAATTTAGCACGGCGATAATATAACTTTGTATCCTTCCATACATTTCAAGAAAGAGATTGATGTTCTATTTGTCTTAGATGTAATTTTATTGCATAAGTCATACTCTGTCATTTGTTATTTCTGTATTTTTAAAATTCGTACCTTATATTTTATACTTCTATGCCCAGGAAACATCACCAGGTATATCATTTAAAAACTGCTTTTTAAAATTCGTGTAAGGTCTCCATTCTCTCTCTCACTCTCTTCCTCTCTCTCTCTCTCACTTCATTCTCTCTTTCTCTTTGCAATGTAAGTGAAAACAGGCCATACTAGGGCAGAGAACAGTCAACACTTTACAAAATACTTCAAATCAAAATCATTTTCTCAGTAACAGGACAGGGTCATTTTATAAAAATGAGGTTTTCAATCGAGGAAAACCAGAAAATCCACTCTTGGTTAATAGCCAACAAACATTAAGTATCAAGACATGAATGTTTTTGGTTATTTGGATGGTATTTCCTAATGATAGAATGTAAAATGAAGGATCACTTGATAAAATTTGATACATTCCTCAGAAAACTGTTCTAGAGATATTAATAGATGAGCTTTGAAAAACAAGTTGGAATGATAAAGAGGTTATTTACAGCATTTTTTGCAACCTTTAGGGGAGTTATTTATTTAGGGGGTTGACTGTTTAATCATAACTGAGCTATAGCTTTACTCACTCTCCATTGTCCGCGAGATTCATTCTTTGACTCCATGAGACAGGAACCTCGCTCTCCCGCATCACCAGGACTTCTAGTAACATCTTCTTAAGCAAAACCCTGTAAAAGAATTGATCAGTGCTGTATTAGAGCTATAGGTAGACTTTACTGACATAATATATATAACATGTGATCAAAGATAATTGGATTCATTTTATCCATTTTGTAGAATCTCTAATAGTTCTCAAATTTCCAATAAAACATGTTTTTGGCCAAAAGCATTTTTTATTCGAAAAAATATAATTATAATTTCTTTATGTCTGAAAAAATCTTAATTTAGATTCATAATAATCATACTTCAATAATCAATAATCAGGTGGGAGATACTGAAATTTAGAAAGAAATAATATCCCCCCTTTTGTTATATACCTGTATCTTAGAGGAAAAGGTACTCACTCAACTCTCTATTATTAATACTTTTTTCCTTGGGCCTCCTAATTGCCCCAGAGACTTTGCACTCTCCTGTCCAATACCATTAGTCTCTCTTTTCCATTCAAAAATGTTTCTTTCTCCCCAAACTGAACATGCCCTAAAGCAATTGTGTTACCCCTCAAGTCAGTACCAACCCTTAATTTCCACATTCTTTTCAAAACCACCACCTCTTCCAATTTCACAGGCTTTACATTTATGTTTATTTGAACACATTCCTTTAGTCATCCTGCTATTTCAAAGTTTAAAGAATCCCTTGGAGCTTTATTGAATGACTATCATTGACACATATTGTGCTAGATATTCTAAGTCAAGTGTTGAATAATACAAATTCCTAGCCTCAAGGTGCCATTTAGCTGGAAAAGACACATAAATAAACCAGTACAATGCAGCACCACAAGAGAAATGTATATTCAGTGTGACAGAAGACTGAAAGAATAGAGTGTTGCTCAGTGCCTGGCAAAAAGGCAGGGCTTGGGGTGCACAGGAAATACTCCACCGAGAGAGAAGGTCATATCAGCAAGTCTTAAGTGGTGGTGCTGGTATTTACCAGCATTTGGAGTGAAGAGTGGAGGTGGTCCGGCTGGACAGAGCATTGGAAAGTGAAGACATGGGAGAAAGAAAGAAGAGTCTGTTAGATAGGAATACATCTGGTTTGAAGTCTTTAGTGTCATGCTAATGGATTTGGACTTTTTCCTATAGGTAAACAATGTAGATTTTTAATCAAGAATGAAGTAAATGACTGGGTGTTAGAAAGATCACAGAAAAGCTATGTAGAAGATAGGTTGGAGGTGAGGAAGTCAGAAGTCCGGAATACTAGTGATAAAGTGTCAGATTAAAGTGAATAATTATGGGGTCTTGAGCTAAAGTTGTAATGCTGGGATGGGAGAGGCAAAGGATGTAAGTTGCTAAGGTGATAACATGACTAGTTATCAAAAGAATCTGTGGGTGATCATAATGTTCATGGGGATGACCAATCCAACATCCCAATTTCTTAACAGCCTTTTCACTGACAACAGATTTTGTTTTGTTCTAATCATTTGTTGACTCTGAGGTTCACAAACTGAATCTTGTATCCCATGAAACTGCTGTATCTTTGAAATGTTTAAGTCCCCCTTATTACTCTACAGCAGAAGCTCCTTTATTTCCAACGATTATGCTCAACCACTCTTGTGACCCTTGGTTTTTTTTATTTCTTTGGACATTTTTAGTCATTGATCCCTTTCCTATACTTACTTTTCCTCTGAATTAGCTTCCATCTTCATGTATTTTTCTATATGTCTGAATATTCTTATTCTGTGTCCTTGAATCTCACATGCCAGAAAACAAAAACAAAAACAAAACACCCAAATCAAGTATCTGTCTTCTCTGTTCTTGCCCTGATTAGATAAATAGTGAGTGTTGGGGGTAGGGGGAGGAAATCACAATGGAGCAACTGAAAATGTATTGTCAATAATGTCAACCAGCTCCTCATCAGAGCACACAATTGTACAATGATTTTCTATTCAGCTCTCTTTCTTACTCTTCACAAAGCATATTGGAGGTTTTCTGCAAAACTCTCCAACTTCTCATCCATTTCTGCTCCTCAGGGTCGTTTAGTACAATCAAGACAGCCAAGGCCATATTGCTGGGATAGAATGCAGTTCTCAGTGCCACTTAGGGGAAGGATGGGAATGGGTTATAGACGGGAATCCCACTTCTAAAAGGGGTCTAGTCCACAAGGAGTCTACGTTCTAGAAAAATTTCCAGTCACAATAGCTGAAGGAAGTTTAGTTTAAAAAGTTTACTGGAATATTGTACTTCACAAGAATTACAGCTAATTGAAGAAGGTATCATTTATCATATCACACTCATTATCTGCCCAATAAATCAATGAAGTAACATAGAGAAGAAACTAGTTACTCTCATCAAAAATAAATGCATGCACTTATACGACTATACATATAAGTCCACTCTAATCCTGACTCATGAGTCGGATATTGTAGCTGTTTCACTCACCAGAGTATCTCAGTGCCTTATCAAAATGGTAGTATTTTAAAAAAGAGGAGAGCTGTCCCTGATGTTTAAGAAAATGATGAAATCTAAGAATCTTATAATTAATTATACTGTCATATGCAAGATAGCAACCTGATGATGTCTCAACATCTAAAAATGTGATTTTCTTATCGTTATTGATCCAAAAAGTAGTTCATCTAGGTATTTCCACTAAACACGAAGAGTATATTTCCAGTAATAGAAGTTGTAATAGAATAGAAGAATAGAAGTTAACTAAAAATACTCACTATCTGCCAATACAGTAATGATAAATTGCACAATGAAAAATATAATACATTTGTAAAATTTCAATTAAAAATATAAAATCGTAAAATGCAGCCATATTTTAGGCCAAACCCCACTGACTCTTCAATTTACTAAGAAGTAAGCAGTTTAAATACTTGCTTGAATAAGTTAATGTACATTAATGTATTTTAAATGTCAGATAAGAATACATTTAATTTAAAAAAATTTCTTATATGAATAGTCAGTGTAAATTATAGATTTTAATAATATAAACAAAAGCAATCTATTAGTGTTTCCTGTCTAAAAGTTCTATTCAATGAATTGTTTGATATAGATTGAGTTTTCTATCATATTGAAGATTTACAACATAAAGGGGCACCTGGGTGGCTCAGTGGGTTAAAGCCTCTGCCTTCAGCTCAGGTCATGATCTCAGGGTCCTGGGATCGAGCCCCGCAATGGGTTCTCTGCTCAGCGGGGAGCCTGCTTCCCCCTCTCTCTCTGCCTGCCTCTCTGCCTACTTGTGATCTCTCTCTGTGTGTCAAATAAATAAATAAAATCTTAAAAAAAAAAAAGATTTACAACATAAAGATTTTTTAATATGTATCAAGCTACAATAATATGTATTTTTAATATGTATCAAGCCAGAAATTGGTTTTAATTTTTAATTTAATTTTAATTCTAAATACACATAAAAATTGTGTTGGAAGAGATGAAAACTTTCTTGATTGAAACCAGGACAGCTTACAGTAATGTTGTTAGACTTGAAAGAAAACATGTAAAACCCGGCTGAATTTTTTTGTTATTGTTTTCAAAATTTATTGAGAAATAATTGACATATATCACTGTATACATTGAAGGCATACAGCATGATGGTTTGATGTACATGTATTTTGAAATGATTATTGTCATAGGTTCAGCTAACATATATCATCTCATAAATATAATAGAAAGAAGAAAAAATTTCCTTTTGTGATGAGAATTCTTAGGATTTATTCTCTTAACAATTTTCTTATATATTTTACAGTGGTGTTGACTATAGTCATCATGATGTACATTGCATCTCTAGTACTTATTTATCTTATAACTGGAAGTTCATACCTTTTGATCACCTTTCTGCAATTCCTAAGCCCTACCCTCTGCATCTGGCAACCATCTCTGATCTCTTTTTCTCTGTTTTGTGTATGTGTGTGTATTGTTTTGTTGTTGTCGTTTTGTTATTTTGTTTTTTTAGATTTCACATGTAAAGGAGGTCATACAGTATTTGTCTTTCCCTGTCTGACTTATCTCATTTAGCATAATGCTGTCAAGGTCTAGGCATGTTGTCCTGAATGAGAGGATTTCCCTATTTTTTATGGCTGGATAACATTCCATTATATATATACCACAAATTCCTTACCCATTCATCCATTGGTGGACTATGTCCATGCTTTGGCTTTTGTAAATAATGCTGCTACAAACATGGGAATGCAGATATCTTTTCAAGTTAGTGTTTCATTCGTTTTTGATATATGACCCGAAGTGGAATTGCTAGATCATGTGGTAGGTCTATTTTTAATGTTTTAAGTATCCTCCATGCTGTTTTCCATAACGGTGGCAGCAATTTACAGCTTCACCAACAGTGCACAAAGGTTCCCTTTTCTCTACGTCAATGCCAGCATCTGCTGTCTTTTGTCTTTTTGATGATAGCCATTCTTACAGGTGGGATGTGATTTCTCATTGTGGCTTTAATTTGCATTTTCCTAGTGACTAGTGATGTTGAACATCTTTTCACGTATCTGTTGGCCTTCGGTATATCTTTTTTGGAAAAAATGTCTATTCAAGTTCTTTGCCCATTTTTAATCAGGTTATTTACTTATTTTTACTTTTTGCTATTGAGTTATATGAGTTCTTTGTGTATTTTAGATATTAATCTTATCAGATAATATGGTTTGCAAAAATTTTTTTTCATTCTGTAAGTTGTCTTTTCACTTTGTTGATAGTTTCTTTTGCTTATAGGAATTATTTAGTTTAATGTAGTTCCGTTATATCATATCTAAAAAATCATTACCAAAGCCCATGTCAAGGATCTTTATTTCTGTTTCCTTCTAGAAGTTTTTGGCTTCAAGTCTTACATTTAAGACTTTAATCCTTTTGAAGTTAGTTTTTGTGAGTGGTGTAAAAAAGGCTTCTGGTTTCATCAATTTACATGTGAATATCCAATTTCCCAGCACCACTTTTTAAAAAGACTGTCTTTTCTCCATCAAGTATTTTTGGCTCTCTTGTCAAGTATTAATTGACCATATAGGCTTGGTTTTATGTCTGGGTTCTTGATACTGTTCTATTGGTCCATTTGTCTGTCTGTATGCCAGTATCATACTATTTTGATTACTACAGCTTTTTAGTATAACTTGAAATCAGAGAGTGTGATGCTTCCTGCTTTCTTCATCTTTCTTAGGCTTTCTTCATCTTTCTTAGGATTTCTTCAGCTACTCAGGCATTAATTCCACATAAATTTTGGGAGTGCTTCTGTATACTTCTGTAAGAAATACCATTGGAATATTGCTAGAGAATGCACTGAATCTGTAGATCGCTTTTGGTAGTAACGATGTTTTAACAATATTAATTCTTTCAATCCATGAACACAGAATAACTTTCCATTTATTTGTGTCTTCAATTTCTTTTCTTTTTCTTTCTTCTTTTTTTTTTTTTTTAGAGAAACAGTCAGGAGGGCAGTGGTGTAGGGACAGAGGAAGAGGGAGAAAGAGAATCTTAAGCAGACTTCATGCACAGTGTAGTGCCCCTTGCAGGGCTTGAGCTCATGACCCTGAGATCATAACCTGAGCCAAAATCAAGAGTTGTCTGCTGAACCAACTGAGCCACCCAGGCACCCCTTCTTCAATTTCTTTCATCAATATCTTGTAGTTTTCTTTCACTTCCTTGTTTAAATTATTCGTATTTCATTGTTGTTAATACTATTATAAATTGGATTGATTTCTTTATTTCTGTTTCAGAGAACTCATTATTAGTGTATAGAAATGCTACTGACTTTTATATATTAATTTCGTGTTTTGCAACTTTTTTGAATTCATTGACTAGATATCATTTTTTGGGGTTTTCTATGTATAAAATTATGTCATCTGCTACTTGAAACTACTTTACTTCTTCTTTTCCAATTGCGATACCTTTTATTTCTTTTTCTTGCCTGATTGCTCTAGCTAGGAATTTCAGTACTGTGTTGAATAGGAATGTTAAGAGTGGGCACCCTTGTCTTGTTCCTGATCTTAGAGGAAAATCTTCCATTTTTCACCACTGAGTGATATTAGCTGTGGGTTTATCATCTGTGGCCTTTATTATGTTGATATATGTTTCTTTTTTTTTTTTTTAAAGATTTTATTTATTTATTTGACAGAGAGAGAGAGATCACAAGTAGGCAGAGAGGCGGGCAGAGAGAGAGGGGGAAGCAGACTCCCTGCTGAGCAGAGAGCCCGATGCAGGGCTCAATACCAGGACCCTGAGATCATGACCTGAGCCGAAGGCAGAGGCTTTCACCCACTGAGCCACCCAGGCACCCCAATATATGTATCTTCTATACCTAATTTGTTAAGAGTTTTTATCATTAATGAATGTTCATTTTTGTCAAATTTTTTTTCTGCATTTGTTGAGATGATCATATGATTCTTTTCTTTCACTTTGTTAATGTGATATACCACACTGATGAATTTGTGTACGTTGAACCGTCCTTGTGTCCCAGGAATAAATCCCCACCTTGGTCATGCTGAATGATCCTTTAGTGTGCTGCTGAATTTGGTTTGCTAGTATTTTATTTAGAACTTTTGTATCTATATTCATCAGAGATATTTGCCTATAGTTTTCTATTCTACTAGTGTCCTTTTCTGGTTTTAGTATCAGGATAATGTTGGGCTTATAAAATGTGTCCTTCCTGTTCAATTGTTTGGAAGAGTTTGAGAAGATATGGTGTTAATTCTTCAAATGTTTGATAACCAGTGAAGCTGTCTGGTTCTGGGCTTTTCTTTGTTATGAGATACTTGATTATTGATTCAATCCCTTTACTAGTAACTGGTTTATTCAGATTTTCTATTTCTTCTTGACTCAGACTTTGTAAGGTATAGGTTTCTAAGAATTTTTCCATTTCTTCTAGGTTGTCTAATTTGTTGACATAGTAGCCTCTCATGACTCTTTGTATGTCTGTGTTATCAGTTGTAGTGTCTTCTTTTCCATTTATAATTTTGGTGATTTGGGTTTTCTCATTTGTCCTTTGGCTAGCTCAGTATTTGTCAATTTTGTTTATTTTTTCAAAGAACTAATTCTTAGTTTGGTTAATGTTTTATATTGTTTTCTGTTCTCTATTTCATTTATTTTTACTCTAATCTTTATTATTTCATTTATTCTATCAGCTTTGGTCAACATGCATACATTACAAAAATCTTTTCAAGGCATTCACTTGAGAATCTAGGAATTGGGAGGAGTTTACAGAAAATACCATTTATTATTACAAAGCAGTATCATTTATCTATTATATACATACTTAATAAAATTCTCCTATCAACTACATGAGGTTAAGCATGATTACATGGATTTTGGTGACAAAGAAACTGAGAGACTAAACTGAGAGACTACAATGAATTGTAGCAGAGACAGAACTTAAAGCCCATACAGTCTGTTGTCAAAAGTATGGCTTTTTTTCCACCCTTGTATCCTTCCAGAATATTACCTCTGCTGTTTTCCTGGTCTTGCCTCAAATAAAAAGGAACAACAACAACAATAAAGCCACTGTAATTATTTCAAGTTTCTTATTTCCATGAAGTCAAAATTACAAATACTGTATTACTTATAGCCAAACAGTAACTTACATAGCTTAAGAGGAAAGAACTAATTTCATAACTATTTTCCTCATCACCAGAAACGTATCTTGTCTAACTCTGCCGAAGGCAAAGGCAACAATAAAAGAAGGTGCCGACTTGGCCTTTAATTTCAGTGGTGGCAAATGTCATAGTGAGCAACAAGTGACTTGGGATATCTTGACTCTTAACTGTGATTTTAAAGGAAAAGTTTGAGAGTTTTTGTTTTATTTTATTCTAAGTCTTAATTTATATGCAACATGTGTGAACACCTGCTTTTATGACTTCATGCACCTTCTATCTTATATATTGCACTTTTTCTCTTGGACAGCTGTTCTGGGAAGGGGAAGGGCTTTTTTATAAAACATGCTTGCCTGGGAGAGGCTGAGAGCAAGATACAGTGCAGAAGTCCATGCTGTGTAGTGGAAAACTGGATCCTTACATTGAAACATGGATGCTTACTTGTCTTTCTACAGCCATAACTCTTATTTTTAATCATGGAATGAGGCATTTCTTGAAAAATAACTGCATCATTATCCAGTTAATTCAGTCACTGTGAAAATACTAACAAGAAGCACAACTTCAGAACTCACTAAGTTTCTCTATGATAGAGCTTTCTCTGTTGAATGGAGATAGCTTTTGGAATTATATTTAACAGCAATAATAATAATTAATGCTGTTCTCCTATCAGAGCATAGAAACTGAGGAGTGAAAATAACTCAAAATTTACAGTCAAGATATGAGGTCTAGTACAACCCTACACTTTTCTGGTTGCATGATTTCTCAACTTCATTTTCTCATACTCAGAATGAGAAAAATAAAACCCACCCCTCAAATCAGATAATGTATGCTCTACTGTATTTTATAAAAATGAAATCTAACATCATTATTCCAATAAATTATGGGCTATTATTCTGCCAAATATTAAAGACTGCTGTTCACTGCTTTTCCCTCAAATATGAAAGGATTCTCCAATCTGAACTCTGAGAGCAACTGCAAACATATTCCTATATTCCTACTTTGCTAAAAATAGAAATTTAGTATAATAGGTATAGAAGAGAGAACTTAGATTCTTTTATTTTTTTCTTACCATGTTCTTTAATGATAAATTACAGCCATATGTAAGAGTTCAGATGTACCTCAAAATTAAATAACTTGGATTTACAATTGATTATGCCACTGTCTTTTAAAAAGTTATGCATACCATTTAAAACTAGCCTCACTCTCTACCAAATTTAATTACCTTACGTACTGCATTTTTCAGAGAGTGTGGTGCTAGGAAGGTAAAACTATAATGTTGCAACAGAAGAGAGCCATGCTGAGAAGCAATATGAATAATGCCTCCTTGAGATACTGATGGATAGATGGTGGGGGATCTGAGGATCAGTCATAGTTATTAATCATGTGTGGTAATGTGACTGATTGTTATTACTTCATACACTAGGTGGCTAGGAATGCAGCCAGTTCAATAAAATCATTTTAACTTCCTTTTCATGGTGGTCATTTTTCTTGTGTCTCCTTTCCTCCTTTGGTGTTCTTCAATTAAGGAAGAAAAGCCTTCCTTTCATTTCACTGTAAGTGACCCATGAATGGAGTTCACTTGGGAAAAAAAAATATGGCCATGCTATTCAGAACACGTCTTTTCCGTATGTGAGAGACCTCTGCAAAGTTGGCTGTAAACCATGAAAAGAATTGGATAAGTTGATCCTTCTCATCCTGACTCTTCACCTGTGTTCCATGGTCTTATTGCTAAGGAGGGTAGAGAAGGACAAATTTGTCCTTTTTTTCTGTAGAATAAGTATATTCAGATATTATACATATTTGATATAGAGAAACTCCTCTGGAAATGAAAAGAAAGAGAACTTCTAAATGTGGAACAGACCATATGGTTTGCTATTTGAAGTATCCCCATTTGAATTTTGTAGGAAATGTAACATAGCTAATAAAATGTGGTCTTAAGTGTTAAATGTTCTGAACTAAAGATATTTTATTTATTTTATTTTATTTTTTAAAAATTATTTATTTATTTATTTGACAGAGACAGATCACAAGTAGGCAGAGAGGCAGGCAGAGAGAGAGGGGGAAGCAGGCTCCCTGCTGAGCAGAGAGCCCGATGTGGGGCTCGATCCCAGGACCCTGAGATCATCACCTGAGCCGAAGGCAGAGGCTTTAACCCACTGAGCCACCCAGGGGCCCCTAAAGATATTTTAAAGACAACTTATGGCCTTTGAGATTCCCCAGAATTATAGACTGTCAGGGACTTTATTTTACCTTTGTTGAACACAGTGTTACCTTTTAGAATTATTAAAAACCATCCAGATGGAAATGACTATTGTTTTGTTGAAGTAGAAAACATTAACGAAATCATTTAGTCTATGGGCACAATGTCATCTGTGCATGACTAGGTATTTTTGGCTGATGTTAAGCTAAAACACATTCAAGACTGGAGTTTGCACAGTATGTAGATCTATGCTTTAAATATTAGAATTTTGTTACATCTATACACAAATACAAAACTGTTGAAAACACTTCTTACAAAAACTGCAATGAAAAAAAAAAGAATATGAATGTAATGTCACTGATCATAAATAGTCGTTCTGTACCTGATGTTAAGTTCAAGTAACATTTTCCCCCCATTCACTGTTGCTGTGAATCCAGAATTTGAGTTATTTTAAAAGGAGCCTTCAAATACTGTAGCCCATCCTCATGTGTGGGTAAAAGATAATCCTTTTGATTGCAGAATTTTCAAGGCACTGACAGTGCGAGATTAACTAAAACTCACCTGCTGTAATGGTGAGTACATCACATTAAATATGTTATTAATCCAACAAAATATTTTCATGCTAAGCCATTTGGATCCATCAGTAGCCCCATTGTAATTGATGGATTACTGCATTACCATTTAATTTAGTTTTGTTTTAAAGGCATAACACTTACTATTATTTTAGTTAATTGTATAACCAAATAAGGAGAAAAATTGCTCCAGGAAAATGAGTGATGTAGAAGAGGATTCTTGTTGTTAAGAGAATTATTAGGAATTGTTTTCTTAGAGGCTCTCCGCAAAGAACTGCTTACACTCTGAACATTTACCTTAAATGAAACAGGAAAGAAATGAAGAAGGAAAAACAAATAGTTCTAATTTGGGTGTTCTACCTGCCCCTTAAAATATCAATGACAATATGTCAGGTCTGTTTCTGGCTTTAGTTTTCCTCTCAGAGCAATTTTCAAATACAAAACGAACTCTGCTCAGAGGGAGAATTACTGGAAATCAATTGCAGTTTCATTTGTGATACTTAAAATTGTAGCCCCTGCCATTTCTGCTCAATTATACCACATTCAAATAATTTGTTAAATATCTTTGTGTCATGGAGTCAATATATGGAAGTGAATTCTACATATATCTCTGTGTGCTTTTAGAAAATGACGGAAAAATTTTCCTTTGATGAAAATTGCTTGAATTTGAAACTCATGAAATTCATTCTAAATTGCTTAAATATAACTCAAGTGTGTCTTTTAAAAAACAGCCTTTTATTTTAGAACATTTCAGATTTGCAGAATTATTGTGAAGATGGTACAGCGAGTTCCTGTATAGGCCAGACCCAGTTTCCCCTATCATTAACATCTTACATTAGTATGGCACATTTGTCACAATTATTGAATGAATATTGATATATTACTACATTCATTGTTTATTCAGATTTCTTCAGTTGTTCCCTAATGTCCTTTTTCTGTTTTCAAGATCTCATCTAGAATACCACATTACATTTATAAGTCATGTCTCCTTAAACTCCTAGTTGGCCCTGACAATGTCTCAGACTTTCCTCGTTCTTGATAATGTTAATGTTTTCAAGGAGTACTGGACATATGTTTTGTAGAATGTTCCTCACTTGGAAATTTTCTAATGTTTTTGTCATGATTAGACTTGGGTTGTGGGTTTTAGGGAGGAAGACTATAGAAGTACCATTTTCATCACATCGTATCAGGGGAACATATTATCAACTGGACTTATCACTCTTGTTCTTGGTCATGATCAGCTGGCTGAGGTAGTTTTGTAAAAAGTTTCTCCATTGTGAAGTTATTCTTTTTTTCTTTCTTCCCAAACTGTACTCTTAGGGAAAAAATTTACTATAAGCAACCCATACTTAAAAGAGTGGGAAGTTAGGCTCGCTCTCCTTAAGGGTAGAATAGCTACATAAATAATTTAGAATTCTTCTGTACTAGTGATTTGTCTCTTCTTCCCATTTACCGTTTTATTTATTAATTTATTTATATTAATACAGACTCATGGACACTTATTTTATATCTTAAGATATAATCCAATATCCCTCCCTCCCTCCCTGCCTCCTTTCCTTCCTTCCTTCCTTGAACTGAAATTGTTCCAATTAGGCCATTGGGAGTTTTTCAGTTTGTTACTTATATCTACTTTATATATCTCATTATTATTTTGGTTTGCTGTTTTTGTTTTGCCCTTCCTTACTTTCTGAAACTACAAGATGCTTCAGGCTCTTCTTGTACATTTTCTACCCATTGATACAATCAGACATTTCTGCAAGGAGACCTGGTTTCTTGTATTGGAGAATGGTATTAGAAACTAAGCTCTGTGTGCTAAGTATTCTCAATGTGTGTGTGTGTGTGTATGTGTGTTTACCTTTTCCTTTCCCTTTGTGCACATCTTTGGTAAGATAACTTGAGATATTTTTTCATATTTAATCAAGAAAAAGTGAAAATGCCAATGCATTTTAAAATACAAAAGCAGATATTTTAGAACATGAACAAAACTAAAGTGACTTTTGAGAGTAACCTAAATATAGCCCACCAATTTCTGGCATGTCCCTTTGGTCTTTGAAAGTTAAGGAATTTGTGCTGAGTTGGATCAATAGAGGGTAGATATTTCAAAGATGGGAACTATTATAAACTTTGAGATCTGGAAGTACTTGCAAAAGTGGATCAAAATATAAGCGTAGTTCTACTGAGATTTAGATAAACCAGTGTTCTAAAAGAAAGGCTTATTTCTACATTCAGGCATCTCTTATGATCAATAAATTACTCTGAAATTAAGCAACTGTTCTACCATAGACCAAAAAATTTTGACATAATATTGGCTATCATTACTATGCTGAAAATGCTTTCTTTTCCAATTTTGAAGTGACAGTTACTCAGAATGAATTTGTGCATGAGAAAATTAAAATGTGTGATCTTTTCTGTATATAGTAGATTTGTGTTGATTTTCACTCTTTTATTATCCCATAAGTGTTTAATGATCACGTTTGGGCTAGTCTCTGTGCTCTCAGCAACTCTTGCAAACTTGGTATTTATCTGCGATGTTAGACAATGGACAATAAGAGTACCGTGTGTGACCATGGAAGGGAAAGTGGGAGAAATCTGTCACACTGGCTTCAGTAGGAATTAGCTATTGCTGAGTTAACTAAACTTTACATATATGGTAAGCAAAATTCTGTGATATTGAAAAGAATAAGGCTTAAAGATTTCTAGTTTGTATGGTAGCTATATGAGTCATTACACAGAGCTGGTCCTTAAAGAATATAAACCAAAAAACCGTCAGCACTACACTGGGATCAATGGCCAGGACAATTGGCTGCTATGTAACTCAGGCCATATTTTTACTATATTTATTCTAATAATAATAATAATTACTACTAATATTACTATTAATAATTCAGTAATATTAAATACCATATATCAGGCATTATGTTATAGCTTTATATATAAAATGGATTTGATACCTAAAATAAGGTCATATCTTTGATATTTGCTTCAAAGTTTGAGCTAGGAACAAGACTGATTTTTAACACAAGAACTTCTGATTTATGTTCGTAATCGCTAGACTATACCACCTCATTAAAAATAATTAGATTTGGTGACATTCATTTGGTGTAAATTCATTTACAGTTAGAGTAAAAATCTTTTTGGCTACGTTATGAAAAGTCTAATCAGTCCAGATAAAGATATATAGTATATTGTTTTTATAGAGCTATGTGTGTTATCATGTATATGTGTGTACACGCTCATAAATATACAGAGAAAAAGAGAAAATGAACATATTTAAATTTAATTTTCTATTAAATTAGTAATTTAACACATAGCATTTGGAGATTTTACTAATTGTTAATGTGGACTTCAAAGTGTAAATTTCGCTGTGGTTCTAATGATCTTCCCTTATCACTGTTAAGAACTCGGAGATAAAAGAGAAAAAGTAAAGGCGGACTAATGTAGATGAAAAATTACTCATGTTGCAGAAACATAGTTCATTTGCTTCTGGCATAAGTTGAGGAAAGAGACCATATATTTATGTCACCGTGTAATGGCATACTGTAGGCTATTTCTATATGCATTCTCATTCCAGACTAATTTGTCAATTGTCGGTAAATTCAGCATCTCCCACATCCGGATAAATATAGATTTCTTTCTCAGTTGACGGTAAATACATTGCAGATGCTCTATAGCAGGCAGCAGATAGATGAAGGCATTAAGGTGACTTTCTTGCTGAGTGTAATGTAGGAAAATGAGGCACTCTGTAGAGGGTATATTTGGAATGTCTCAAAAAAATGGTACCAGAGCCTAGAATTGTCTCACCATCATTATCATGATTCTTGCCTTGGCCATTGTGGTTTCTTGAGTTACAGGAAGGCAATTAGAATCAGGATGACTTAGTCCAGAAAAACGGGTTGAGGAAATCAGGCTCTGGTGTCAATAACTTTAATTAGCTTTGATCTATTTGTCTCAAATCTTTTTGGAAAAAGGTGGAAAATATGGAAATATCGAAATAAATAAGTGCATAAGGCAGACTTTGATCCATTGTCATCTTTGCTCTGCTGTATAGTAAACACTGTATAGTGAACAAAAATGTTATAAAGGGGGATCAAGTAAGAAATGGGTGAATATTTTTTTAAAAAAGGAGAAGAACAAAAAGGAAGAGTGCTAATCTTTGAATAATGGAGTCTTAGATGTTATATTCAAATACAAAGTATAGCACTATAAAAGAAAATAATTCAGGGAGGTTCAAGAATGCTAAAAATAAAATTTTAAAATTAATGCATATGGTACCACAGTAGTTCTCAAAGTGTGACATCGGGAACAATAGCATCAGCAATACTTCAAAATATGTTAAAAGGCATATTTTTGAGTCCTAAACCAAATTTACTGAATCTGAAACTGAGAATGGGGCCCAGCAATCTGTATTCCAATAAGCTCTCCAGGTGAGTCCATATGAGAATCACTGGTAAAGTTACATTTACTAATGCTCCTAAAAGTAAAGTAAAGCTTTGGAATCACTTGAAAAGAACAACTGAAAAAAAAATAAGAACTCTGCAGTGAGTTAGCCATCATTGTCACTCACCTGGATTTTTTTCGTTAAACAAATTCTTTGCCCCAACATATTGGATATATTGGGGAAAAATAACTTTACAGCTACTCAAAAGTAATTTCAGGAATTTTTTTCCTGATTGATCTCTTCTGCCTCAGATTTGTAAAAGCTATTATAGTGATCCACATAAACATGTAAAGTACTAACAGTTGACCTTGCTAACTCGGCACCCCTGGGGGGAGGATCAGGAATCTAGAACATGTGGACACTCCTTGGTGGGCTAATTCCAACAGACTTTAATTCAAAATGTACTTATTTAAGAGCAACCATGAGTATGTTAATAAAATTAGTTATGTGGAAAATATACATATAAACCATGACTCTTGATCTCAAATTGCTTACCATTTGTATTTACCCAGGGAAATCCTGCAACAGACATATTTTACTAGCAGGTATTTACATCCGTATAAATTATCCAGCTGATTTTGTGCTTACATTCTCTAAAATTTGAGCTCTAATTATTTTAGATACCCAGTTCAGGTAAATCCACATAGTGATGATTGGTCTCTGATGAGTCCTTTCATGAATATAAGTTTATGAATTTCTCTTGGAATTTATTAATTGTTGAGACACAGAATTTAGTGATAAATAATAACTTTATAAGCATCTTAGTCTCCAACAACAAAGAAAAAGGTCATGAATTCTCAACCTCGTAACTTCAAATACAAATTGGTTTTGGTATAACATTTAAAAGCATCAAGTGGGGAACCTATTTCTTATGTAAGAGTAAAAAAATAGAATTTAGCATGAAGGGATAAGATGTTTTATATTGTCATGTAAAAAGCAGGAGACAGTGAGGAAACCAAGAAGTAGAAATAAAATGCCCAAATTGCTAAAGTAGTGATGAACATCCTTTCAAAGGGAAAAGTCAAGCAGACAATAGCACACAAATAACTAGAAAGACTTGTACAGTAAGGACAAGGTAGCTTAAGTAGAAAATCACGCCTTAGGGAGTAAATTGGAATACAAATGTAGTCAAACATATCTGGAAAATGAAAATAGTTCATTTTTGTTAGACATGAATGAAAAGGTGATACTGGAACTAAAAAATAAAATCTAATGAATTTACTAAACTCTGATAATGATTGAGAATAATTAATTGGAACTGGGCTAGCCCAAATCTGTAATCTAATAAACTAAGGTAGGAATGAAATATATTTTATGAAATATATTTAAGTGGTCAGGCCTGACTGCTTGTGTTTCAGTGAATCTATGGAAATGTCAAAGTCAGAACAAGGTCAGCTACTGTTCTGGGGAAACATGAAGCCTGAGAAAAAATATTGATAGAAAAAGGTGGGGCTTCTATTTAAGGGTAGCAACAACAAATTTGTACAAATGAAATATCTATGATATTAATTATAGATCTGTGATTACTATTAATTATTTACATGTTTCAATTTATAATATGGGAAAATGAAACAGAAAAATATTTGTAAAGGAAAAATGTATTACTTCTGGTCAATTTTCTTTAAATTATTCAATAAATATAGAATTAAAAAAATTCTGAAAAATTGCTTGTAAAATTGATATGAAAGAGTTAATTAATACGTAAGAGGTTCCAGGGTACATAACAGGTTATAAAAACATAGTGGAGTAAGATAACTTCAAAATTCTTTTAGTACAAATACATAGAATTTCTGGATAAAATATAGTCAAAACTTAAATTTAATACCTGCTAATCTTGAAAGGATAAAAGAAACAAAGTATCTAGGTTCTAGAAACAAAGAAAAGGGTCAGCAAATTGAAAACCAGATGCATGGGTTGATGCTTCAGTAGCTTGGTGGTAGGCAGTGTGCAGTGAGAAAGAGAAAGTATTGTCTTGGTAACCAATTGGCTTTGGTTTTAATACTTACATGGGGACAAGAGACAGGTGCTCCTAGCAATATAGGAGGGAAATCAAAGAAAAGATTCCTGCATAAATTAGAACACTGGAAATAGGGGCGCCTGGGTGGCTCAGTCGTTAGACGTCTGCTTTCGGCTCAGGTCATGATCCTGGGGTCCTGGAATCGAGCCCCACGTCGGGCTCCCTGCTCAGCAGGAAGCCTGCTTCTTTCTCTCCCACTCCCCCTGCTTGTGTTCCTTCTCTCGCTGTCTCTCTGTCAAATAAATTAAAAAAAAAAAAAGAACACTGGAAAGAATACACATTGTACGAAATGTGAATTAGAAAAAAATACCTCCAAAAAAAAAAAAAAAAAGAAAAAAATACTTCCAGGTACAGAAACATGACAAAGTTTTCTATTTCTGCCTGAGTTTTGAAAGAAAAAATGTTTTCTCCAACAAAGTTTCTGCAGAACTGAATAACTGGACTCTCTCTCTGAAACTCATATGATTAAAAAAAAAAAAAGTGCAGGGATTGGGTAACTGGGTGATGGGTATTGTGGAGGGCACGTGCTGTGATGAGCACTGGGTGTTATATGCAACTAATGAATCGTTGAACACTACACCAAAAACTAATGATGTACTATATGTTGGCTATTTGAACATAATAAAAAAATAAAGAAAAAAAAAGTGGTCCCAAGTAGTTTACATATGTGGACAACTGGAAAAAAAAATGTAAAAGTGCTTTAAAAAACATAGTTTCACCCCAGGTTAATTAAAAAAAAAAAAAAACTCAGTTAAATTCCTACTGAAGTTGAGGTCATAGTCCAAGATCACAGAGTCTATGGGAAACCAATCCACTGTGACTGTCACTTGACAAAATCAACAGGAGGATTAAAGTGCTGAAAAGTTCATAAAAATAACTATAAAATAAGTATATTTATTTAAAAAAACAAACCTCTATTTAAATAAAGGGGGTAATGGTCTTTAAACTAAAAGCATCTGACTTCATCTCAGGTCATGACTTCAGGGTCCTGGGATCGAGCCCCTGATCAGGCTCCCTGCTTGGCAGCAGGGAGTCTGCTTGTCCCTCTCCCTCTGCCCTTCTCCCCATCAGTACACTCCTGTTCTTTCTCTTTCTTTCTCTCTTTGTCTCTCTCCAATAAATAAATAAAATCTTAAAAAAAAAAATATATATATATATATAAACTTAAGAATTAAAACACAATAAAAGACAGATCAATATTAAAAAAAAGCCAGACATGTTTTTGTTTTTATAGACATTATATAAGTTACAATATGCATAAATAATTTTGACTTCATCTTCTATTTAAATAAAGGGTAGAGGAAAGAATAAGTGAATAAACAAGCAGCTTCCTGCATCATGGACTAAATAGTAGATGCCATAGCAATGAGTTTTCCAGTTTCTTCTTTTTTTTTTCTCTGTAATTTACAGAATCTTTTTTTCCTCTGGTAGGAGAAAATGTTAAAATGTTTAAAATTATGATTAGGTTTTTAGGCTAACTCAGGTTTAGATTAATTTACAATGTAGTCAAAATATTATATGTTTAAAAACCACATAGTTGTCTACTTTTTTATTATGTTCAATTAGCCAACATATGGTACATCATCAGTTTTTCATGTAGTGTTCAATGATTCATCAGTTGTGTATAACACCCAGTGCTCATCACCACACATACCCTCCTTAATATCCATTTTAGTTCTGTTCACTTTAAGTTAAATAAGAATATATGATAATCAAGATATCCTTTTGTACATTATATATGTTAAATATGGGGAAAATGGGCAGATTTTGAAAAGCCCAATATCATTTCTAAAAATGAAAAATATAATTGATAAAATTAAATACCAAAGAGGTCTACTATAGTAGATTAGACACAAGTGAAGAGATAATTAATGAATTGAAAGGTAGAGCTGAGAAAATTTCGCAGAAGGCAATGAAAAGAGGTAAGCAGATGGCTAATGTGGCAGAGAAGTTAAGGTTAAGAAATGTGAAAAACAGAATAAGAAGATCACTGAGGGAGACAAACCATATGAGACTCTTGACTCTGGGAAACAAACTGAGGATTGTGGAAAGGGAGGTGGGTGGGGGAATGGGGTAACTGGGTGATGGGAATTAAAGAGGGCATGTGATATGATGAGCACTGGGTGTTATATTCAACTAATGAATCATTGAACATTATATCAGAAACTAATGATGTACTAAACTTTGGCTAATTGAATGTAAGTTAAAAAAAAAAAGTTTTAAAGTGTGTCAAAAAGGTGTTACAGAAAGAACAGAAATATACTCTACAAATGTACAATATCGGTTGCCAAAGTGGAAAAAAAGAGGTACCATAGTTGTTACACCATAATTTACTTAAACTAATGAAGTGTGCACATGCAATGTATATATGTAAGGTACCTTCAAAAGCAATGTACAAGATACCCAAGAACAGTGCTGAGAGTGGCTGATTTTGGGGAGGAAGCCTATCAGTCAGGAGTAGGAGAGAAAGTTTCATTTTTATATGTGTTATAATTTTATTTTTCTTTATCTCTAAAAACTGTTTTATCATACCAAATATTTTTCAGGGTTAAAAATTCATGGACAGGAAATGAAAACTAAAGCAAAATGAGGATAAGAAGATAAAGCCAGTGATAAAGTTACATAAATTATGCATGTGTTGTTTTTTTCTAGTGATGAACATTTTGGTTCTAAGTCTTTTATTTTTCATTACAAGGAGGAAAACACAAAAATTTTCATGATTCACAGTTTTCAAACACACAGGCAAATGGACAGCCCTGAAGAATAGTTTAACTGTGCTTTGAGAAGAAATGTCTCCTACAGATCCTCAAGACTCTGGAAAATGCAGTTATTAAATGTACTCGTATCTCCCCATAAGATCAAACCCAGAAAACTGTCAGTGCCAACACTAGGATCTGAATATACAATCCTCATGTTTTTATATCATCCATTTATTGATTTTTATTGAACACTTTCTATACCCTGCAGATACATTAGCCAGAGTGATTTCCATTTCATAGGCTAAAGGAAAAAGCAGACTTGTAAATCTGTGTGATGTAGTTAATAATATAGCAGAGATATTCATGAAGCACCGCAGGTTTACAGAGAAACCTTGGAGAAGCAGCATAATTTGAGTGAATTTTTTTCCTAAAAAGTAAAACTTTTTGAGAAGAAAGAAGTTATCTAGTCAGATAAGTAAGACATTCATCTGAGGGAGTGCCAAGAATAGGACACACATCCTTTCTATTCTCTTGGGTTCCTAATTTACTTGCTTATTAATTCATTTGTTGATTACATCGTTGATATCTATAGATATTTCTTGATTATTTTCTGGGTTCCAGCACCATCTGGCACTTGGAATGCAATAGTGATGAGATACATACCTTTCTAAAACACTAATATTATGAGGTCACTTCCATATTTAAAAATCTCTCATGGGTCTTTCTTGTCAATGCAAGTGGTTTGTAAACTGAGATACTTGTACCCCTTAGCCACAGAAAGACTTTGTAGGGATGACATACTTTTTTTTTTCCTATCTGTATATATTTTATTTATTTATTTATTTATTTATTTAGTTATTTATTTATTTATTTATTTATTTATTTTTGTCTTATGTTAGTCACCATAAAATACATCATTAGGTTTTGATGCAGTGTTCCAAGATTCATTGTTTATGTACAACACCCAGTGCTCCATGCAATACGTGCCCTCCTTAATACCCACCACCAGGCTCACCCATCCCTCCCCCCTCTCCCCTCTAAAACCCTCAGTTTGTTTCTCAGAGTCCACAGTCTCTCATGGTTCATCTCCCCCTCTGATTTCCCCCAATTCACTTTTCCTTTCCTTCTCTTAATGTCCTCCATGTTATTCCTTATGTTCCACAAGTAAGTGAAACCATATGATAATTAATTGAGTTTCTCTGCTTGACTTATTTCACTCAGTATAATCTCCTCCAATCTCATCCATGTTGATGCAAAAGTTCGGTATTCATCCTTTCCAATGGCTGAGTAATATTCCATTGTATATATGGACCACATCTTCTTTATCCATTCATCTGTTGAAGGGCATCTCAGCTCTTTCCACAGTTCGGCTATTGTGGACATTGCTGCTATGAACACTGGAATACATATGGCCCTTCTTTTCACTACATCTGTATCTTTGGGGTAAATATCCAGTAGTGCAATTGCCGGGTCATAGGGTAGCTCTATTTTTAATTTCTTCAGGAATCTCCACACTGTTTTCCAAAGTGGTTGCACCAACTTGCATTCCCACCAACAGTGTAAGAGGGTTCCTCTTTCTCCACATCCTCTCCAACATTTGTTGTTTCCTGCCTTGTTAATCTTTGCCATTCTAACTGGTGTAAGGTTGTATCTCAATGTGGTTTTGATTTGAATCTCCCTGATGGCTAATGATGATGAACATTTTTTCATGTGTCTACTAGCCATTTGTATGTCTTCATTGGAGAAATGTCTGTTCATGTCTTCTGCCCATTTTTTGACATATCTGTTTTTTGAGTGTTGAGTTTGAGAAGTTCTTTACAGATCTTGGATATCAGCCCTTTGTAGTGTCATTTGCGAACATCTCCCATGCATGGATTGCTTCTTTGTTTTGTTGACTGTTTGCTGTGAAGAAGCTTTTTATCTTGATGAAGTCCCAAAAGTTCATTTTCGCTTTTGTTTCCTTTGCCTTTGGAGATATGTCTTGAAAGAAGTTGCTGTGGCCGATGTCAAAGAGGTTACTACCTATGTTCTCCTCCAGGATTTTGATGGATTCCTGTCTAATGTGAAGTCATACTTTTAATGAAATTCAGTTTCACATCTTCAGTTTCCATGTATATTTTCTCCTAAAATGAATCTTCCTGAGAATGATCTTGCTGTTCATAGGTCTTCATTTCCCAACACTCCTTACATAATCACTCTTGTCCTTTTTTCTTCTCCATCCTGGATGGTGTTTTGCATATTCCCAGCTACAAAAACCTCCCGAGTAGCTCAGTTGGTTAAGCATCTGACTCTTGATCTCAGTTCGGGCCTTTATCTCAGGGTTGTGAGTTCAAGCCCAGTGTTGTGCTCCATCAATGCTGGGCGTGGAGCCTACTTAAAAAAAAAAAATCTCCAGGGTTATAGGCAAAAAAACATTTCAAGAATGCATAGTTTTTGAGAGTGATTTCCCTGAGAACAAAGCCAAAATAAAGGGCTTCATTAAGAAATTTTAAAGGGGGGTTGCCTGGATGGCTCAGTGGGTTAAGCATCTGTCTTCAGCTCATGTCATGATACCAAGGTCTTGGGATCAAGTCCCACATTGGTCTCCCAGGTCAATGGGGAGTCTGCTTCTCCCTCTACCTCTCCCCCCTGCTCGTGATCTCTCTCTCATGTGCCCTCTCTCTCTCAAATAAATAAATAAAATTTTTTAAAAACGATTTTGACAGGGCTGTATCTTATTTTAACCAGGTGATTTATTTTCATCAAGGCTTCATTTTATAATCAGTTTACTTGTAGGTATTTGTCTGTCTACCTAAAACCTACCTATTTGTCTAAATACCTACTTACTTATTTAGAAGTGACATTCTGATATGGATGATGGGTTTTAATGAGAGGACTCCTTTTGTCATTTAGCTTACATGGAGGATATTTTCCTTAAATGAGCTACTCTAGAGCTCAAAAATTTATAAATTTGACTAAAAGTTTTATATATATATATGCCAGAAATTTATACTTTGAAACTATTTAAAATTACTATAAAATTTTTTAGATTCAATTTGGAAGTATAAAACAAGTATCTAGTTTTTCAACAGGATAGTATATATCTTATAGCATGTATAGTGTATAGTATACATATACATATTATAAGGGATAAATAGTTCTTAACCTTTTTAGCTGTACACAAATAAAAATAAAAATGTATGGTTGCCACTGGTATGAAGTTAAGCCTCATCTCCTTGGCATGGTGAGCAAGTTGTACAATCTGATCAAATTCCTTTTTTTAACATGTAACTCTCCCCTGCCTTTTCTTCTTCTCCTGTACCCTATGCTTTTAACCTCATGGAATGATTTCCTCTCACAGAATAAGTTATGTTTTTATACCCCTTAATATTACACTCTATTTTTATTTCTTGAAAGTATTTATTTTTTCTCACTCCCATCCCTTTCCAAAGTCCTAACCTGATACCATATTGGTTATTTCCTCCTCTGTTCTTAGTCAGTGTAAGGGCTGTTATGGTTGGTGTATGTGTTACAAGGCAGTTATTTGATCATAGTTCTGTCTCTTTTCCTTAATGCATCTCTATGAGGGCAGGGAATGTGTTTTTTATGTATACACGTACAAGGCTGTGACCACTCGACAGAATGATAAACAGAAAAATGAAAACGCTGCAATTACTCATTGTTGCAATTTCACTTCTTTTCAAGGTAGTCATTATTCACAGTTTGATGAACACCTTCGCATATTTTTTTTATTCACAAACACACAGAGGAATATGCTAATAATTATCATTTTATTTTTTCCTTTCCAGGGTCTGTACCGTTGTTTGTTTGTTGCTTCCTTTTAAACATTTACGACTTTTAGGCTGTTGAATAATAATGGCAATATAGGGGACTTGAATGAGATTCTCTGTAGTGATTCACCCTTTTTGAAAAATCTCTATAATTATTTCTAATTTATACTTTTTGTGTCAAGATTATTTTCTATCCTCAGTTTGCCAACACAAATGCCAAAAGTATTTTGGATATGGTCAGAAGACTTTTTGTCATCTATTCCTGTGACTATGTTTTTTTCCCTTTTAATTAATAATATAATTAGCAAAACATTTTTCTTACTGTTATGCTATCTTGTATTTATGAGATAAACCTTATCGTTCATGTCATATTATTATTTTAGTGTATATTGAGATTATTTGCTCTGATTCTATGTAATCTACAATATTCTTCTCCATGTTCATAAGTGAGTGATGACCGTATCTTAATTTTCTTTTATATTCTTAGTATTTAGCAGAAGAGGTTTCAATAACTATTCCCCAAGTAAATGGATAAACAGATGTTAGTGTTTGATTTTTTTATTTGTACATAGTTTTAATATGTGATTCACTTCATTTACTGAGTGGTCCCTCATTGATGTCTGTCTTCATGTATTCATTCGCTCATCCAGTTATTCATCTATTCAGCAAATAATTTGCTAGCAGCCTATGGTGTGACAAGCCCTCTGATAGGAGCTGGTTATACACTGGTGATAAAAACAAACGTGGTTTTGGTCCTTGTGGAACTCTAAGTCTAGTGTCTACACTACCATAAAAATCTTAACGACCTGAAGAAGTCTGTATTTTTTTTTTTATTGTAAGCTCCTAGGAGACAGAGGCTATGTTTATTTCTGCAGAAAGTAACAAATCAAGCATGACACTAAATATACATGCAAAAATGTTTTACTAGCATGCCAAATTAGCATATAATAATTTCAATGTTATCTTCTTGCTACACTCAACATTTTATCTTTATTAGAGGACAGTGTCCAATTTGAGTCTCCTAAAGGAGTTAAATGAACTTTGTGTAGGATTCATAGGAAAGCCACACAAATGGAAGAACTGGAAAATTATACTTAAGAGGAGAAATTAAAGGAATTGAAGTGATTCTGTCTTACAAATGAGAAACTGAGACCAGTTTCAAAATAATCCTTCAGGGGTCATTCAAAAAATTGATTGTCTCTTCTAAATCTCTACTGAGGATGGGATTCTACTAAACAAATGTTCAAGTCAGCAAAATATTTCATTTACTGCATCCAGATTACAAAAATGTGTGATGGTGAGAATGGTTTTACTTTGGAATATACCATCAAAAGAAAATATAAAAGAAGCAAAAGTGGGATAACAACTACACTCTCCTGGCTGGTTTAATTTGTTGGTAGGGAGATGTCTACTACAGACCAAAAGTGGCTCAAGGCTTTTCCTGGGTCAAAAAAACCATGAAAACAATATTAATAACAATAATCTAACATTTATTGAAGATTTACAGTTCTATGTTCTAAGTCTACATGCTTTTTGTGTATTTTCTCACTTAATAATGTTAGGTACTATTATTAGTAGAATAACCGTATGTCCTGGGTTCTTTTGAATGGTCCAGATTTATGCCTATTTTCCTAGAGTAAAACTATTATTAGTATTCTCTACCATCCACAATAGTGTCTCCATTTGGAAAATAAATTACATGGTTATTCTAGCTAATATCTATATTTCAGTATTGAATCTAAGCTGCATAGAGGTTAAAAAATTTGCTGAGGTCACCCAGGTAGTAATTGGAAAGCTGTGAATTTATGATTAAATGGCTACATATTCATAACCTGCATTGAGGACTCTGAAAATAAAGAACAAGACTTAATATCTGACCTCCTGCAAGTCACACTATATCTACACATGGGTATGACAAATGCAATTGTAGACATAGTGAGGAAGCCAAATAACCAGAAATGAGACAAAGTAATCTTTAAAATACATTTAAAAGTCTGTGTTTAATGCATTAGCATCTGTATGTGAAGATTACAATTCTCTTAGTCCTCTGAGGACAGGCTCTTTCAGTAAATCTTAGATGTAAGCAATTGAGAATAGTGTTTGAAACTGAAGTAGAAAGGACCTTTAAAGAGACTTTAAAGAGAAATATAAGTAAGGTGACCTTGAAATAGAATATGTAGCAAAAAGCACAGCATCAGGAGAAAGTAACCAGTGGAACTAGAAGAGATGAGAAAGCTGGTGAGATAAAATGTAGCTTTACTAGAGGCCTCCAGGTTTCTTCATGCAACACCCATTCCCTCTTTTCAAAAAAAGGAAACAGGAGGTCTGCATCTGAGACACAAAGGAACTTCCTGGAAAAGTAAGTTTCTTTAATCCTCTAAAGGCCACTTGCGGTCTACCTGACCAGCTCCTCTTCCCTCCCCCCTAATCCAGTACACTCACAAAATTAACACTCAACAAGAACAAAGGGACATTTTAATAAAATGCATTTATTGGCTTGTTCAGTGTGGATGATTTACTGTTCAGTTTTCCTGGCTCCTGACTTCTGAAATTGGTAAAGTGTGAATCATTATTTCTAGAATCTGTATCTTTTTAGGATGGACCCTCAATTGAAATGGGAAACCTAACATTTTTACTTTGTTTTGCCCCTTTACTCACTCACAACATGAATGAAGAGCTATTGTTCCAAGCATCAAACTACATGCCGAGGATACAAAATGAAGATGCTATGTCTCTTTCTTCAAGGAGCTAATAGCCAAATAAGGGAAGCGTATATGTGAACCCACAAAATAATTTTGAAAACACCATGAGTGAAAATATGAAAAAAATTTGGGAAAATGTAAAATCAATTTAAGCATTAGACATTTTATTTGCCTATCAGAAATATTAAAAAAAAAAACCACCCCACACCATGTTGTTGATTCACTTGAAATTAAATCCATTAAGGGACACAGTTGCTCACTGCCTACTTTGTACATTTTCTTCACTTGAATTCCAGCACAAAGCCCTCTCCTGTTTTTCCCCTACTCTTTGTGGTGGCCCCTAGATCTTTGCTGCTTCCTCCTGTTTTCTTGCCTCTCCTATTCTCTAATGTTAGAGTCTCCTGAGTTCCTCCTTGCTCACTCCTGCCTTTTCTGTTGATACCTACTCCTCAGCTAAAATCCTGAAATGCCTCTCCATTTTACTCAAAGCAAAGATAGATTTGGGGATTTGAAGATGAAAAAAATCACAACCAAATTATAAACTGAAAAAAAACTGACAACGCTACAAATATCACCAAATTAGAAAAACTAAAACAAGATGAAATCAGAGAGGGAGACAAACCATAAGAGACTCTTAATCATAGGAAACAAAACTGAGGGTTGCTGGAGGGGAGGGAAGTGGAGAGATGGGGTAACTGAGTGATGGACATTAAGGAGGGCACATGATGTTATGAGCACTGGCTATTAAATGAGACTGATGAATCCCTGACCTCTACCTCTGAAACTAATAATACATTTCATGTTAATTAATTGAATTTAAATTAAAAAAATAAATATAATGACATCTGGAAAAAAAAAAACCATGTGATTTTATTAACTGCTTAATATATTTCCCCCTATATTTTGGCTGCATATTCTTTTATCTCTTCATATGAGAATAATCTTATACTACCATGTTTTATAGAACAACTAAAAAGTGAATTTAGTCTTTCATATGGCAGAATTTTATTTTTTTATTATTTTAATTTTTTTCTTTCAGCTTCACAATTATTTACTGGTAATTGTATATAATTTTCTAAGATTATTTTCAAGTTTGAGAAAACTTCTGCTTTCTTCCATATCTGAGCTCTAAGACTAAGCTTCATAGATTAGCTTCTAGCTGCATATATTTCAAATTTTATCTCACTTCCGGGAGCCAAAGCACACTTTCATGTTATGATATAGCCTGCTCTTTCAAAGTGTGATGAGCCGACAGAGTCACCACGGTGTGGACAGGAATATTCCTGAATACCATTCTTATATGCAGAAGAGACTGGAACATATGTAAATATATCCACTAAACCCAAACTTAATGTGCCCCAACTCAATTTTGGGGGTCTTTATAGAAGCCAGTGAAAGAGAGGAAGGCTTGATTATCTTTGTGATAAAACCAGCGTCCTTATAAAGGTCTTCATAGACTTGATCACACTCCTCAACCTCCCAGTACCTCTCTGACCTCCTGTCCTCTCTCACCTGTCTCTCCTTGCACCCTGCTTCTACTACACTGGTCTTCCTGCCATTTCTTGAACATCACAAGACTTTTGTCTCCTTTACCTGGAATGCTCTTCTCCAGCTAGCCTCTTGGCTTACCTTCCTTGTATCCTTCCTCCTTTAAGTCTTGGCCCAAGTTCACCACCACATGATACCTACCCTGATCATCTATTTAAGACTACACTCTGCCTTCCTACCCCATTTTCCATACTCCGCTCTACTTTTTCTTTCATTCATAGCTTATACCACCTTCTACTACAATATATAATTGTTTGTTTATTGTGCTAATTGCTTGACTCTGTTTCTCTGGGAAGTAAGCTCTATAAGAATAGGGATCTTTGTTCTTTATTCACTGATACAGTCCAAGCACCTAGAACAATGCCCGGCACAAAGCAAGCTTGTAATAAATCCTTAAATGAATGAATAATGTCTATTGAATATACAAAATATATTTTTATTTTAACTTTAAAAACTGGGCATGTATGTACTTTTAAAGTGTACATATTTGAAATTAAGTGTTTAATTTTATCTTGTAAGTATTTCCAAGATAACATATTAGATTTTTTTTTTTCTTCTATAATCTTTAGTCAGGGGTGAAAAAAGACCATTTACTAATAAATTTCAAACTTTTAGCTTCTGTGTATCATATATCCTATATTGCTCTTAATTAAGTACAAATTTGCAAAAAATTAGAATTTTTATTCAGTCCTGGCACATATGGAATATGCTCTTCATTGATGCAAAAATAACTCAAAAGTTCGATAGTTAACTTCTCTTCTGTCTCAAAGAAGGATCACAGAATAAGGGAAATAAGTAACATGACTCTGATGTTAGAGATACTGTAAGCATTACCAACACCCCCATTGCTATCCACAGCCAGACTGGGCTTATTCAGTCCACTGACTTGATTTTTGGAAACTTTGATCTAATTTCCTACTAAATAGTTAAGTGGTATAATGTGTACTGTAATGTTTTGTTTCCATTCTTTGCCCAAATCCTTTAATAGATACTCTAAAACTATTGCTTTGGATAATCTATCGTCTTATAAATCTCATTGTATGTGGTTAAACTTCTACTTCTGTATCGAAATTAATTTCTCAGATGTCATCCACAACCTTCATATTTAATTACCTTTCTTCAGTGCTACTTGACCTGTCTATGGCATGTGATGTCATTAAACCTTTATTCCTTGAGCTATTTTTTTCCTTGCCTTCTGTGACTCTGCATTTTCTGATTCTTTTACCTCAAGCCACTGCTTCTACTTCTTTCCTTCATTTTTCCCCCCTTTCCCCAATCCTTAAATATGGCTGTTACTCAAGCCTCCAGCACTTGTCCTTTGATCCTCTCTTTTCACACCTTGAGTGTAGTCATATATGTTCAAAGCTATAAATATCACTCTCACTGGTGAGTCTCCAACCTACATCCCAGTTGTGGTCTTTTTGTTCTTTTCTTATTATTTATTTCTAGTTTGTACATAATAACTTTAGTTTTCTATTCCCTCCAACAGATGAGATCTGTGCTTTCAAGGACCTATTTTCAAGGTAGGAAATATTAATAAATTCCTAGATGTGTACAAGTGTTAATTGTAAGAAATACAGCAAAGAAGACAGGGATGTCTAGTGTAGTTAGGTGAGGGAGTGAAGGTTTTCCTCAGGAGTTACGTAAAAGAAGTAACAGTTATTTGTAGCCGTTCATTCATTCATTTTTTTATTCATTCACCAAAGATGTCAGACTGACAAGCTTGAGGGACAAAACCACTGAGACATAAGTCCTAACCATGAGACATTATTTATCTAGTGTGGGAAATAAGCATCTAAACACATAAACACAATACAAAATACTACAACTGTGATATGTATAAGTTGTAATAAATATTAAGGAGGAAGATACTAATTCTATTTTAAAGGTATTCAATAGGGCTAAACTTCAATGAACAAATAAATGAACCGTCTATGAGATACATGAAATATTTGAAAATGTAAGGAAAAACAATTGTTAGAATATTTTTAAAAATCTCCTTTAAAATATTCTGCTTATAAAAAGGTTACCTTTGCAATGACAAAGAAATATAAATGGAAAATTTTGAAACTAGAACATATGGTAAGGCTAAGGCCCATGAAAATTCTGTCATTTTACTCTTTTAGCAAGTATGTTCAGTTGAGATGTGACACACTAGGCATTACTGGTCAATTCTTAGCATAACTTGACAACTGCAGCTAGTCAAAATATGCAAACCGTTAGCCTGATTGGTTAGCCAAACTTGTAGATGGACTACCAGCATCACTGAACAAACAAAACTAAACATCCCGTTTGCCTGCCTCTCTCAACAGATGGTAAATTTCTTAAAAGACATTTTTGTGTTATTCACCTCTGATTCTCAACCCGAGATTGCCTGGCATAATTGTTTTTCCCAAAACTAAAATTAGGTGAGAAGTGGTATGGAAGAATCAAAATGATTTTTTCCAGTACAATTATGACATTATTATATATATAAATATATATATATTTAATTTGTGGCCTTACATTTATTTTAATGCTTTACTTGACATCTTCAGTGTGTTTAACATTTTAAGCTATATGTGCGAAACAAATTTTTTTTCTACAGATTAAAATCATCTGAATAGATACTATTATTATAGCTATTACATTTAGATCTGATTTAATTCAATGCTATATAGAATTCAACACTTGAAAAGATTTGAAAATTGGCCTTAACACGCATTCTCATGAAACAGACTCTAGATATATTTTTCTAAATGGGACATTACATATTATAGCGTGATTTTGTAAGATAGGCACCTTATATTTTCAAGCTACTGTAGGCTGCTAATGAATCAGGAGAAAATTGTGATTAGATGCTTAAAACTTATAGCAAAAGATATGCTTTAACTCATTGCAGAGTCATTGCAGAGAAAACCATTTCATAGTAATATATGACATTACATAGAAATTTAGCCTAATTCAATTTATAAGGACATGAATATTTTTATTAGGAAAAAAATGGGCCTTTAGTATTCTGTAGCATCTCCTGCTTCTCACTCTGATGTTACCAAAGCCTTTGAGAGTTAACCATTTCTTTGTGACATCATTTAAATATTTCATACATATCACCATCAAAAAATCACTGGAATTCTTTCTTCTCTGGATATACAGTGTTGTCCAGTAGAACTTGTACCAATGATGGAAATGCACTGACAGTATGGTAACCACTAGCTGCACATCGCTAGTGAGTATTTAAAATGTGGCTAGTGTAACAGAGGAATTGAATTTATAATTTTATCTCATTTTAAGTATTTTAATTTTTAATTTAAATAACCATGTATGACTGGTGGCTACTGTATTAAACAGTGCAGCAGCATAGGTTAAAGCTTCTCTCAAGATTGCTGACCTTTTGCCGCCAGATAAATTAAGTCAATTTTTTAAAATACCGATTTATAAAAATAAGAAAATAAAATACAACCAAACACAAGGTTCTCGCTATTCGTAAGATATGTATGATGAGAAAAGCTTAATTTTCTAATTTCCTCATACCTCTAGAGCAAGTAACTGAGTCTCTGAATTGCAGGAAAATATTTCTGCACAACATGCCCCGTTACATCCTTAACAAAATTGCTACACACACACTGTGTATCTGAGGACAGCGAAATCATGCTGAGATACAGAGGATGGGCAGTCAGTTCAGTTTACCTACATCGTAGGGTCTACAATTCAGAAAAAGCACAAATTACTGTGTGTTATGTTCAAGTGGTTCACTATGAGTTCAAACAGAGATGATTAAATTCATCACTGGATACAATTTCTATGTGGAAAAGCATAGATCTTTCTTTGAGGATGGAGAGGATAATTGTCACTTTCTGCTCCTGATTTTGTTCACTGAGTTACCTAATTGTAGTTCCTGCTCTACTAACAGCCGCCATTTGCTTCATTTTGTGGTTATGAAATGTAATACTAAATGTTACTGTCACAAAATCCCTCCCCATTATCAGAATGGCTGCTCCGCCTATCAGAATGGACTACTCCTCTGGAGTAGTCATGAGTTGTCATTTCTTGGGTGTTGCATGGCTTGGGGCATTTTTTAAATGGAGGAAGAACCGCGGCACCTGTGTGATAGCAGCAGGTGAAGCATTAAAACTTGACCGGGCACCTTACGTAGTCACAGCGGTCCTAGCTGCCAGGAAAAACATGATCTGGGAAAAATGGATGTAGCTACAGGCAATTTATGATGGCAAGCATCCATGCATTTTGAAGGGTAGATGAGGAGTAACAGATGGGGCTGGTTTGTGGTGAGGGTGAAGGCGAAGGAATGGCCGTGGCAAAGGCAACGGGGATATCAGGGGGATCAGGTCTGCTCAAACATGTTGGCAAGTATTCGGCATCGGGGAAGTCTGTCATTAAGAAGTGGGTGACAGTGCAAGAGGGAGGTAGAGCTATACTACTGCAGGGACTGAAGAACCAAAATGGTCACCTGGAGTTCAGTGGGCCAAGGCAAGATTCTTACAGGATCAGGACTGGACTAGCAGCACGATTGGTGTGTTGCTAAAATTGGTTGTGCTGACTTGGAGTTCTGTACTATCTTCTTGTCTAAAATAGGGTTTGATTCTACAGATGTGGCCTAGGGGAACTTGTAGATAAGGATTAAGTGGTCTCAGCTGGGTAGAGATGGAAGGCAGCGGAGTCTGGGGAATAGGCAGGGCCTGGCATGCCCCAACTGAATATGATTGCTCCCCCCTTTAAATTTTTTTTTTTTTTTTTTTTTTTTTAAGATTTTACTTATTTATTTGACAGAGAGAGATCACAAGTAGGCAGAGAGAGGAGGAAGCAGGCTCCCTGCTGAGCAGAGAGCCTGATGCGGGGCTTGATCCCAGGACCCTGAGATCATGACCCGAGCCGAAGGCAGAGGCCCAACCCACTGAGCTACCCAGGTGCCCCCCCCCCACTTTAAATTCTTATCCCTGTCCTCACTAGGGACTTTTGTATTAATTTTCTTAAAAGCTCAGGTATGGAAAAGCAAGTCACTTCTATTGTTTTCTTTCCAATTTGAAATCAACTAACCCAAAGTTACAGGAAGAGTACAAAGAATTCCTGTGTACCGTTCACTCAGCTTCTCTAAATATTAACACGCTGTATAACCGCAGGACAGTTACACAATCAAAACCAGGAAATTAATATTGATACAATGCCATTAACTAACCTACAGACCTTTTTCATATTTTTCCAACTGTTACAAAAATGATCCTATTTCTGATTCAAGATCTAATCTGGGTCACATATTGCATTTAGTTGTTATCACCTTAATTTTTCCCAATCTGTGACATTTTTTTCAATCTTTGTCTTTATGACATTTTCACTTTCGAAGAGTACAAGAAATACATTTTGTTGAATGTCCCTCATTTTTACCAGTGTGAGTTTTCCTCATGTTGAAAATCATGTTATATATTTTTTTGCAATAATACCACAAGAAGTGGTGTTTACTTTTCTCACTATTTCATATCCAAGTGGTTCATAATAGCAGTATGTCTTATTACTGGTAATGTTAATTTTGGCCAGTTGGTTATGCTAGTGTCTACCTGGTTTCTCCTCTGTAATTTGTGGAGAGGTGTTTTGGGATTATGCAAATATTTTTTTCTCATTTTGCTTTAACCATTAATATTAGACTTATTATGATTCTGAATCATAAATTCAAATTACCAAATGGTGATTCTCTCCTAACATCATTTTTCTACATTTGTAAATCAGAATTAAATAAGGAAACAGTCCCTATCTGTCTATCTATCTATCATCTATCTATCATCTATCATCTATCTATCTATCTATCTATCTATCTATCTATCTATCTATCTATCTATTATCTATCATATATACTTTAACTGGATCCAAGGATAGTGATAATATTCTAAGGGTTAGAATCTATTATAATCACTATTTACTTTCAGTATTTATCCTGTTCACATTGCCCTAATTTGGCTATTGGGAACTCCTTCAGTCTGGCTCCTATGTCTACATACTCTCATCATTTTCTGAGCACCTCCTTATTTTCTAGTATTACAGAGTGTCAAAAATTAAATTTTAAAATTTCAGTTTTTATAATAAAGTAACTGAACATTACAAGAAATATATGTGAGCTTGTGTACATGAATCAAAAACATCTGGTTAGGGAAAAAATTGATTTTCCCATTTCTTCTGTTTAAGACAGAGTCTATAGAATGTTTTAGATTAATGTCACTTAGTAATTGAAATTGATAATTGGAAATAAGATTCTATGGCATTGGAAAATATATTTAATATTTTTTATGTTCATTTTGTCAATTCTCAAATCATTGTACCTTAAAATATTTATAAATCAAAGGCCAGTAGGTGTGGTATTAAAATAATATGTTTATAAAATGAGGGTGCCTGACATGGCCTTTAAATTTCTGTAAAGTGTAGTATATAGAGGCATTGCTGCTTACCAACTAGACTGACTAGAGATACATCATTTGTTTACTGACTCTCTATATATCATTTTTTTCAATGAGTTGTTGATGAGCTTATAACTCAGGACTGGTAGAGCAAAACAAAGTTAGAAAATCATGATGAAAGGTCATCAATAACTTTGTGAATGTATTCACAGCCTGCCAATTGAATATATTGTTTATGCAACACTGGTTTCAATATATATTATGTCATCATTGGGGGGATCTTCAGAGATTTATTTCACTTGATTTGGAGGAATCTGTTTCAGTTGTTTTGTTTCCTACTGCCCTGATGACTGGTAATTTTACTTCAAAACATTTTTAGTGACTTCACATAGAATAATTTAATCCTCTAGTTCTGTACCTTTATTTTTTTCTGTGATGCCATTGAGTTTTCTAGGATGTATTTGAAGTTTACAGCATATGTGTTTGTGATGTGAGTTTATGTATGTGTGTACATAAACACTGAAAACCACTACAAGGTTATCAGTTTTTATTTTGCACGGCAAGGACTATTTTGGCAACAACTAATATTTCTACCAAAAAAAAAAAAAAAAAGACATGGTAAGACTAAAATGTAGGCAGAACATCATCCCAGACTCCTGTACTGTCCTTTAAATTCAATATTCAGCTCTCTGACAACTCATTGTATTGCTGTTATTTTTTTCCATTTCACTGTGGACTGCTGAATAGAAGATGTGAATGAAATATTTCTGATAGCGATCACAACACTTGCAAATTAGTAATATATAATAGCAGTGGATATGCTACTATTCAACTATTAACCCTTCAGAGAGAAGCTAAATGGCTCATTTTGTGGGAAGCATATCTCCTCATACGCTTCTACTTTTACTGTGGGTACACTTATTTTTCACAAACTATAGGAGAGCTGTGAGATAAACTACTATCGTGACTCTAATTCTAATCCAAAAGGAAGGATAATTGTGCAAACTTGCTACTGTTCCCAGAGCATAGATGCAGTCTCAAATTCTCCATAATCTCTGCATCCATATTTAAGAGACTTAAGAATCTGCCTTCCACTAGCTCTGCCTTACCAGCTTTCTACATCTTGATGATTCCTCTTGCTTTTCTGTAACTTCAAATCTAGCTTGGTCTTACTATCTAGTCTTTAGATTGATTTTTTTTTTAGATGGTTGTGTTCTTAAACTTTTTACCAAACTGTCTTTCACAACACCTAGCTCCAAGTTTTAAAACCCATGGGCTAGTTCCACCTCCACTTCCCTAATCTCGGTGCTCTGATATCAGAGCCAAAAAACTTCCAGTTGTCTGAAAATGTGTTTCATGCTTGGCAATCTCTGAGCCTGGCTTTATTTTGCTGCTGCATAACTGGACTGCACACTGGCTCTGTCCTCAATTTTTCCAGGCCTTAAAGAAGTAGTATTTCTCAGTAGGACTCTCTGGCGGGTAGAATCTTGATTTCAAGTAGAGGAATATGTAAACTTGTGGATTTTTGGGAGCTCTAAAGAGTAAGTGTTAATTTGGCATGGTTGGTCCAACAATGGATATTAATAAATGTCCCCTCTTGCAGTTACACATGATCATGGTCATGGACATTCCGTTGAGAGGTGATGTTGAATGTCACTTGCTCTACCTCCTCTTCTGTAGGTATAATCTCCTCTGGTTGAATTCTCATGTGTTGACTCTACTTTTGGAAAGCCTACAACTTCCAGCCAGCTTCGGTCTTCTAAAATAGCTATTTTGGGGGACCACCACCAATTCACTCACTCCTTACCACCTCCTATGCTGAAGATAATAGACAAATTTGTCACCAATGAAAGAGTATTATTAACATTGAAGCAAAGGAGCTGTTTTTCATCTAGTTGTAATTTGGCAGGCAGCCAAAATTACATGCAGTCTCCTTCTCTCCAGATCCTGTTCACAAGGGGCATAACAAATAGAGCATCATTCTGAGAGATCCTTCACTCAAGAAAATTATAGCCACCCAACCATGCCTGAAACTAACATTGGGTGTTGACACTGGTTAGAAGCAGACAACTACATGCCATGATACCTTCGAGTAAGGCAGTGTCAGGGCACCCTGAGGTATAATTGACCGAAAATCTAACTTAGCTTGAATTAAGAAATAAAAGGAAATTTATGGTTTATAAAATTGAAAAGGTTAGGGCAGCTCTAATTTCAGTGACAACTGGAATCATAGGTCAAATAATGTGATCAGAACTTGGTCATCCTTGGTTATGAGTTAGGTAGTGTCAGCAGTATTGGTTCATTGTGGGCCTAGGCTGTATTTTCCCAAACTATTTTCAAAACCACATTCCAGTGGCTTGGATATGATCACATACTTGGTCCAAGAAATGAAGACATTGGAATGCAATGGGCTGACTAACCAGGCTTGATTCACATTCTATACCTTTGAAACTAGAGGTGAAACTTCACCTAAACACATGGATTTAAAAGTGGGAAGCATGTCAGTTTCCAGAGAAAATTTTAGTTATTAATGCAAAGAGAAGGATGGGTGGGTGCTAGTGGCAAAAACAACTGCTCTGCAGAAAGAAACAGAATCATCAGACTGAAAAAATGAGAATGATTTCACATGAGCTATGAAATGGGATGTGCCATAAAAAACTAAAGTTTAATGTCAGTAGATTTGTTGCCTGGGAAGTATCCAACTCTTCCCAGCCAAAAGAGACCATCGTTAAAGTGTTGTTATTCTTCCGTCTTTTTTGTTGTTTTTGGATATATATATAATTTCTATGGAAAAATTAAATTTGATGTTCTATGTTCTTATTAGTTTGCATCAGCAAGAAATGATTAGTATGGAAATACTCATAATTTTAAGGCCTTAAGTAAAACAAGAAGTGAAAAGTAAACCTGTCCTTGGCAAATTCAAAATAGATAAAATAATTTTGTTTTGAAATAATTAAAACTCATTTTTTTTAAAGTTCGTGTTCAGATATGCTCACTCAATTCGTTCTTAAATTTTCTTCCAAGGAATCTGTGACCTTGCTAGTTATTCATTCTATATGTTTATTTTAAAGCCATTATTTGTGAGGTACAAAACTGGAAGCTATTCTAGATACAGTATATGAAATATGATCTTTGCCCTTCAGATGTTTACAATTTAATTAGATTTTCAGTGCTGTCAAAGGACCAAGAAAGAAGAAAGTCAACTGATCCTTGGAAGCGCTCTTTTTCACTCTTTAGGCCTTGTTCATGTGAGCTAACTTAATGCCTATAAAGGACTAGGATAAAATTAAATAATTTGAGTGTTCTATTTAGAATTTCCAGACCCTGTGAGCGCTGTCTACACAACCTCAATGCCAGAGAAAACTGGACAGTCCATCAGAATTGTACAAGGAGCTTAGGCATGAAATAGAATAAAATTGTAGGGGTATGAATAGTCTTCTGAATCACAAATGCTTTCAACACAGGATGTGCCTTTAGTCTCCATAGTAAAGAGGTCAATGATCAATTTATGATCTTTCATTTCAAAGTTACTTTTCAGATCTCTATTCTATTTCAAATTTTCATAATGAGCATATCGTGCTTGTAAGAAGTTAACTTCATCACTAAAACATTCATGTTCATTTCATTCACTTTTATCCCCAAAGTCTGAAACTTCTATTCACTCTCTGTAATTACTTTTCCCAGTCACACCTGACATTAATCATCTCAGAAAAGCCCATGCACAATCACAAAATTTGAAGGGTAGAAAAAGGAGTTAAAGCTTCTGATGGCACTACCTTTATTGGCCTACTTGATTTGAACTGGGAAAATATTGAGCTTTCCTCCAAAGGACCATTACTGACCCAGCCGGGACTTCAAACAACAAGGCAGTAGTCTGAACTAGAAGAATTCTATTTTCTGTGCAGATTTATTCTTATATTTTGGTATCAGATTTTAAAGAAATCTTGAATAAAGCAGGAGAAAAAAATTAAAAAGATCCTTAAATTTACTCTGTCAAATACTTCTTGCCACTTAAATTTTTAAAATATCTCAAATTACCAGGTGCCTGGATGGCTAAGCTGGTTAAGCATCCGACTCTTGATTTCAGTTCAAGTCATGATCTCATGGTTCTAGGATCCTGAGGCCTGTGTAGTGCTCCACACTCAGTCGGCAGTATGCTTGGGATTCTTTCTCTCCCTCTTCCTTTGCTGCTCCCCCTGCTCACGTTCTCTCTCTTGCAAATAAAACTTAAAAAATCTCAAAATACGGGGTGCCTGGGTGGCTAAGTGGGTTAAAGCCTCTGCCTTCGGCTCAGGTCATGATCTTGGGGTCCTGGGATCAGGCCCCACATCGGGCTCTCTGCTCAGCAGGGAGCCTGCTTCCCCCTCTCTTTCTGCCTGCCGCTCTGCCTACTTGTGGTCTCTCTTTCTCTGTCAAATAGATAAATAAATCTTAAAAAAAAATCTCAAAATACCACTTTATTCTCTAGCCATTGGCCACTTTTGAGAAGTATAACAGAATTTGAGATGTATTTATAAAACAATAAACTCAACAAACATATTAATCTCAGGCCCTTAAGCAAATATTTATGGTAACTTACACCCCACATACCTATAACCCCAAATGACAGGAAAACCTACTAAATACAGAAACATGCAGGTAATAAACTTGTCAGTATCTGTCAAGGTAAATGGTGCTTGATACAGGTTCTGTGCTTTTGTGGAATGATAAGGGCTAAAGGAGCAGTAGCTATGATATGGCTATCAATTGATTTTCATACATTCTCCAAATCTTTAAGACCACTTCCAAAGATAACACAGGGCTCTCAGTCAATGCCCAGCTTTCAAAGCTAGACTGGAATTTTGATTGAATATTAAATTGATGGCAAACTTTATGTTGAAAGCTTAGAAATTGGTTAAGATACACGAATTCAGTTTTTAGTAACTAGAAGGTGATTAATCCTTTAAAGTCTCTTTAGTACATAATTTTTTCACTGCCATCCTATAATTTTTCTTAACCCTATTTATGTAAATATTAATTGACACAAAAAGAACCAAGAATCACTAGTTTATTGCAAATGCTAGGAAATCTAGATCATTTTAGATAATGTCCAAAAAAATTAGGACTGACAAAATTATTTCAACAAAGATTGAACCAGACAAGTAAGTAGGAGTAGTTAGACTAAGCAACACAACACACACACACACACACTGTTCTCTATGGTATTTCTTTAAATCATTTAACATTGTGATGAGAAGTCCTTGACAATTGTGTTCCTATCCCTTGGGAATTAGGGTACATATTTTCAAGAATTCTTAGGCCCTGATTCCTGATTGTAGTTAAGCATTAGTAAGTTTTTTAGCTAGAAATAACAAGACCCTATATTGGTCATTATTATTTTAGAGATCTGTAGACCTCAGATTCTTATTGAACTAAATCCTTTCCCAGTAAAGATGCATCTGACCTTCTCAAACTTCATGTCTGGCAATAATTTTATGCTTCCCCTTATTCTACTTCATGTGATACAAATAGGTCTTTCTAAACTTTATGTGATTGAAATTAAATTTTGTTTGGTGTTTTCTTTTTACATTTCTCATCAAATGTTTAATTTGTGTGGTTTCTAATATTGTTCAGATCCTGTGAAAACAATGAAACATTAAAAAAGCAGAAAATTACACTTATAAATATATGGTACTGTGATCATATAAAGCTTATATCAGGATTCCTCTGAAATTTAGTATGAACCTGGGTGCCATGGTCCTCAGCTGTCAGCCGCCTGTGCTTATATCAGCATTCATCTAATACATGCTAGTGACATATATACTGTTGTGTGATGGTATTTTGGTTTCACAAATGAATCATTTTTTCCCAGCCTCCTTCACTGCATTAAATGCAACCACCATGTACCCAGTTGGTAAAGCCTGAAATGTGAGTCAACCTTGATTCTACTTTTCCTCACTTGCCCACATCTGGCATATTAATAAGCTCTGGCTGTTGATTTATTCAAAGTCCCCAGAGGAAACAGAACTCATCCCAAAAGGTTCAAATAAAAATATTTCAGTGAAGGGACTACTTGCAGTGATGTGAGTAGAACAAACAAGGGGTGGTGAGACAAGCAGAGACTAACAACAGTAGGGAGCCATTAATATCCCTACTAAAGAGGTATTAGGGATAAAGAGAGAAATGAATGTTATCAGAGTCAGAAAGACCTGAGAAGGTGGAGTAGAGCCCACATGGAAGGAACCATCGTAATGGAGAAATGGACATACCCTCAGAAATTTAAGCCTGAAGTAAGGAGTTGGGGGGGGGGGGTAGAGAAAAAACTTCACACCTTCCAATTTCCTACCAGCATCTCCTTTTGGCTGAACTCACCTGTAAGACACCTGGGAAGGAAGCATGGATAATACAATAGGGATGATTAGCCTCCCAACTGCAGGATAGAGCAGAGAAGGATGGAAAAGGCTTAAAGATTAATAGGACAATTTGGGAATAAAGGGCATATTTTACCTTAAAAATATGTGCAAAATTAGTTCTCTTCATCTTGCTGAATTTCAGCAACTCTAAGCCACTAATCAGCTCTCACCCAGCCCACTCATTCCATAACTATGCATGCCTATCTCTCAATATCAGACAATCTTTAAACCAATGAAATGATAAAATTCTCCTGCTTAAAGCTCTTTTAATAGTTCTACATCACACTTAGGATAAACACAACTTCCTTACTGTATGGTGGGTGCAAGTCATAGGGCTGAGAACGAACAAAGTGGCAGCAGATTCAGAATTCTTTTCCTGAGGCTTTCCAAGGTGCTGATGGTAGCTATACTACATTTTCACTTTTAAGCCTATCACTAACAGTCATAACTATAGTTCTTAACTAGGTTACTTATTCACACGGAAATGAAAGTAGTGCAGATCAGCTCTTCCCTTGACCTGATGAGGGGAAGAAAAATACATTTGATCACTCTAATGCTTTATTGAACAGGTTTATAATGGCATTTCACCTTTTCTTTTTCTCTTCATCTGTTTCTCCTCACATCATCTCTTTTCAAATGCCATGGAGTGCAGTGAAAAGGTAGTATCTACACTTTCCAGGATTCTCATAAAATTATGGAATTTGAGAAAGGTGTTGGCCCAACCCTATGTAGAAGAAAAAAATGGGGCTCAGAAATACACATGGATTTGTTCCATGTCAGTGGAGATAGAAAATGGTAGATTCTGTTTTAGAGCTCAGTTCCTCCAACTCCTCCAACTCCAGTGATTATGTTAGTTTTCTTCATATTTACAACATACTTCTTTTCTTTTTCTTTTTTTAGAAAGAGAGTGAGGGGGGAGAGGCAGAGGGAGAGGGAGAAAGACAGTCTTAAGCAGGCTCTATACTCAGCACTGAGCCCAACATGAGCTTCATCTCATGACTCTGAGATCATGGAGCCAAAATCAAGAGTCAGATGCTTAGCTGACTGAGCCACCCAGGTGCCCTTTTACAACATATTTCTTGTATTTGATACCATTTAGAACAATTAATGTGGTACCTTTTCAACATTTGAGGTTTATTTGAATTAGTTTGTTCCTGCTCAAAAAGCAATATAATAAAATACTTCTTTCCTTTTACTTTTATTAAATACATCCCAGATTAAAATAAATTGTTTGGTCACCAGAAATACAATCCTGACAATCACTAGCTACTGTTTGGAAAAGTCAGGAAACGAGAATCAGTACATTGGTATTATGTTTGTCAGTGCTGTGGCAGCTAATAACACACCTCTAGGTTTCAGAATCATCTCAACCATGTGCAATGAAGCTTCCTACAACAGTCAACTTATAAGAGTACACTGTTGCTACAATGAGTTTTTATCAAGTTTGGTGAAAATTTTGTCTTTAACTTTATTGTTGTCATGGCAGATGCATATGTGTTGACAATATTGAACATGTCTGGTTTGGAGGCAATAGAATCTGCCAGTGTTTTCTTATAGAAAACCAAATACCTAATAGTTATCTATCTATCTGAAAGTGACCTCCCCTCCAAGAGAGCAACTTTATAATTCAGTTTCGTTTTGAGTAAAAACATCTTCATGATTTATTTAAGCTGTCTTCATTATAATCAGAACAATAGAGTTATTTTTAGAATATAATCGAATACTGACTTCAAATAATTAATATCCCAACTAAAATCACCTACATTTTCTCTTTTTTCAGAGGTAAGTTTTCTTTTCTATTCAGTATCATGTCAGCTCTCATGCAACACTTTTGATTCTCATCCACAACTTTTCATGGAACAAGAATTTACTGAGTATCTGCTATGTACCAATCACTGTGCTAAGAACTAAAAATATAAAGATAAATGGGATATGGTTCATGTACTCAAGGAACTAACATAATAGAGAAGATAATATTATGAAAGATTAATTACATTCATTTACTCATTTCTTCAATCATAACCTATTAAACAGTGCATGCTAAGCACTTCTAGCTTCTAGAGATACAAAGGTGAAAAAAATATAGCCTTTGTCCTCAATCCTCTCACCATCTATTAGGATAATAGACTTATACAGAGATCAGTTTAATGTATTATGATTATGTATAAATGTAAATATAGCCAAACAGTGTTATGAACACACAGAGAAGGAGCAGTTATTTCAAACTTGGAGGGACAGGAAAAGCTTTCTGGACAAATTGTTACCTATGTGGTAGAACACAAGTTATAAAGATATCAAAGTGAGAAACAATATGGTGCACATGGGGATCTATTAGCAACTGTGGTTGACATAGTGTAAAATTCAGCACAGTAGGGCCAGGTTTTGAAGGACATTGAATATCATATCAGAGACATTGACATTTGTCTTTTGGTCAAAAAAGAAATAATAAAATAGTTTTGAATAGATGAGTGGTGAAACTATATTTGCATTTGTATATACCATTTTGCCAGTGTATTAGATGTTGGTTTTTTTTTTTTTTTTTTTTTTTACAAGATGAAGGGCAGAGAGCTGAATTATAAGACTGATACATTACAGCAGGCCAGTGATGACTGAATAAGGAGAGTGGTAGTAGGCATAAATAAAAACTTAAGAAATCATAAAGTGATCATGTTGACATGGCAAGAGTTTGTGAGTGATTGCATTGGATGAGGGAAATAAGAGAGAGGAACCACTTTCATGCTTCACTCTCTAGGGAAAAGATTCAAAAAAAGAAACAGATTAGGTCACCTGGGTAGCTCAGTCGGTTAAGCATCTGCCTTCGGCTCAGGTCATGATCCCAGTGTCCTGGGATCGAGCCCTGCATGGGGCTCTCTGCTCAGCAGAGAGCCTGCTTCTCCCTCTCTCACTCGCCCTGCTTGTGCTCTCTCTCTCTGTCACATAAACAAATAAAATCTTAAAAAGAAAAGAAAAGAAACAGATTTATGGAAAAGAATGATAAGTTTGATTTTAGACATAGATTGTAACTTCCAGGAGGGTAAGACAGGTTTAAGTCTATATTGTTAGCAACCATATACCTGTTGTCTAGTTTAATTCGTGCTACATTATAAATATTTAATGTATATATTAATGTATATATAAAACAAGGAATGGATATAAAAATGCATTTGAAATACTCATTTAAAATATTTACCATCATATTCACATATGAATATGAAACTTAGAAGCAGTTTGATATACAAATGTGAAACTTAGAAGTCTGGGCTGAACTTGTACTGGGAGCCACTAGCATATAGGTGGTAACTGAAAACAAGAGAATGGATGGAAAAGAGAAAGTGAATTCTGACAATTTTAATGGGCTAAAGGAGAGAGAATCCACCAGTATACCAGTATTTAAGGGATAGGCAAAAGAACCTAGTAGGGAGAAGAAGGGGGAAGGGAGAGAAGTTAGGAAGTTATAAGGAGACCCAGGGTAGTCTGGTGTCCTAAATATGAAGGAGTAAGTGTTTCAGGAGACTTTGATAATACCAAATACAATAGAGAGAGAAAATCTAGAACATAATTTAAAATTTGTTTTTGATATGGTGATTAGGAAAAGTCAAGTTCAGTGGAATTGAAGAGAAAACCAGGTCAAATAATAAGTGTTCAATCATCAACAGGATTTTATTTGTGAAATAAAATCACAAAGTTTACATTGCTCTTTCAGAAAGAAAAGAGCTTGAAGGTGAGCTAGATGGTAAATTTGTACCAAGGTGGGGAGTGATTTTTCTTTTTAAAGTGATAGTCTTGAAAAAAATAAAATAAAATGATAGTCTTATTGCAAATTGGATGGAAAAAAGTTGCATGTAAAAAGATTAAGAAAAGAGGGAAAGAGAAATAGAGAAAATACACAAAAAGACTAAAAGATGAAGGCACTGTGGAAAGCTGGAGATAAAACATACTTGTGTTAAAATGTTGTGGGAGAAATCTTGTCCTCCAAAACTAGAAGGAAGATGAGGATGACTGAAGATATCAATAAAGGTTTGGATAGTGGAGTGGAGATTAAGTGTGGAATCCTCAGGAAAAAAGGGGCAAATTTGCCTTCTGAGAGTTCTGTAATTAGAGACTGAGTAAAGGGTTTGGGGACCATTGTGAACATTTGTTATCGGAGAACATCTGAAAGAGAGATAAGTGAGGGAAAATGAAAGGATTGAGAGTACTATGAAACTCAATTCTGGTTGAAGAGCATACAGTTGGAAGGAAAGCTTTTTGTGAATTTTTTCTCAGAGTCTTAGCCATTCTATGCTGTGGAAAGTAGATAGTAATATCAGCCAATGAGAGAATTTTGTTGGGTGAATACATTTCAGGATAAAAAGAAATGTGGTGAAAAAATAATTTTGTATTCATAAGATTTAGGATAAATCAGAAAAGAACAGATGCTTTAAAGAAAAGAGTATTGAAAAATCAAGGGATTATAAATCTATAAAATTAAAGAGCGGGAGCAATGTGATTCATGAAATAAGGGTTAGAAAATGTAGAAAGTTTTGGTCACTGTGCAATGAGTTCAGTATTTCAGAAGTAATTATTATAGGTGAAAAAATATTAGGTATAGCCATGAGAGTGGATGACCCCGATATAGGTGAAGAGATCATCAAACTTTGGGGGCTAACGTTTTGGGTAAAATTATCCATGTGAATTTTGGAACCACCCAGATGACGACTGGACTTAGGGTGGAGAAAACTGTGATTTAGGTATCAAACAAAGTCTTTGAGTAACATGATGGCATAAATAGGTCTTTAGGATATGGCAGAGGTAAGTATGGATGGAGCACAAAATAAGATTTTTTTACATAGATATGTGGAAGCTGTCCTGGAGAGCTAGAATAATGTTCACACATCTCCCCACCCAAACGTCCACAGTGTGTAGAATGATGAGCAGACTACCTTTGAAAGCATTGATAGAAGCTATGTGATGTCAGAAAGAGCTGAGGTTTTCTTAAAATCTGGCGTATGGACCCATTTGACGAAAGATTGCAGATACAAATTATTTTGTTTAATGTTCCATGGGCTGAAGTGGAAATATTTGAAGGGCCACAGTAAGAGATTTGGTGAAGGAAAGGAAGCACAGAAAATAATGGAAATGAGAATATAGTATTGTGAGATAATACATGAGGAAGCAAGTGAGACTAAAGCGGCAAGGAAATACCTTTTCATTTATTATTAATTAAAGGGAGGGGCCTTGGTTCTAGAGGATGCTATAATTCTGACAGAACAGTAGGGAGAAAGGCAGAAGACAGAAGGGACTATACTGAGAATAGTGAAATGGTTGTTGTGACTTGTGTGGTATCATGTATGCTACATGGTGGGTTCATGTGCATGTGCACACTTATGGGTGTGTGGGCACCGATCAATAAGATTGTGATGTCAAAGTGATTTGAAATGAAATCAAAAAATATAATAAGGGATGTTATGAAGCATCTGTGCCGCCATTAAAGGCCATTCTTATTTAATCTATAGGCAATAGGAAGACTGATGGTAACATATTGCAGTCCGCATTTAAGGAAAACACTTTGGGAGCATTTTAAGAGTGTGAAATATACAGAGGAATAAATAATGTGAGGAAAACTGGTCAAGAGTTAAAATAATACATCCAGGAGAGGGAGATGACCCTGAAAGAAAAGATGAGATTAACACACTTAGCTGTGTGACAGATAAAATTGTCAGGAAGGTGGAAGATGATTCCAATATTTTCAACTTTAGAACATGAGTTAATGGTGATTACGTTAGATGATATTAAGTTTTGATGGGTCCATAGCATGTTAAGGAGTTGAACAAGGAAGTCTGAAGCTAAAGAAGGAGATGCATTTTGGGGAATATATGCTTGAAAACCATCTAAGTACAAAGAGAGTGTTAGAAATAATAAAGATATTGTCAAGGTGAGGGTATGAAATAAAAGTAAAACAGGACCATGGACAGAGTCCTGTGTTGTATTACCATTTCAGAAATGGTCTACTTAGATCAGATGAAAGAGGGAGGGGAGGAGTGGAGAGATGAAAATACGAGAGCATTTTCATAGAAATATACTGAGAGAGTGGCAACAACTATGAAGGATTTGACATTTTTACCTTACTTGCAAGCTAATAAGATAGCCTTCCACTATTTTCTGGATGTTGACAGAAGATACAAGGCTCCTGGGTCAGAGACAAAAGATTTTATTTTTTCATATCAAAAACTGTAGCCAGATTGTCTGCATGATCTCATGTCAGGTCTATGATCTTCAGGTCTCACGGGTGATGCAAGTGGGTCTAGGTGGATGTCTGCACACTCAGTGAGCTGCATTACAGTAGAGGAATGGGGAACTTGCCACTTAATAGCAATCTTTAAGCCAGGCTGTATTTTTGTCTGAGGGGGAGACATTTCCTCATCCCTCAAGGTTGTTGACTGTAAATAGAAACCTGAGGAATGGTCTTATAAAGAGTAGTCAGGTACTTCCATTCCCTGTAAACTCAGTGAGATGTATAAAAGGCCCACGGAAGGCTATCTCCCAAAAGAGAGTTTCAGGAAGAGGGGTCTTGCGTCACATGCAAGAAGGTAGGATGACTTCAGGAAAAAGCTCATAGATTTGGTCGTTAGAGGTTCTTGGTAATCTTTCAAAGTGAATGTGCTTCCTATTTGGTGTCATTTAAGTAAATGTTCCACAGATTAGAGGTAACTGACTTCTCAGGGTTTTGGACAGATCCTTGGGATGTGAGAGTTCTCTCTATAAATTTTTAATTTTCTAATTCAATTTTGACGTATTCTAGAAAAGATGTTGTAAACATATGCTGAATTAGTCATATGACCATCACATATACTCATCTTATCTCAGTCTCTATATTACACATTTGATCATCATGAATGTCTCAAATGCTATTACCTTAGTTGCCTTAGGCTGAAGAGAAAAGAATCAAGCCAGTGTTGATATGTAAAAGATTTGTTTACCTAAAATTAAAGTAAATAATATTATAGCATGTTGTAAGAAAGAATATTTTGCAGGAGTTTAAACATGGAGTAGTAGCATACTTATGCCATAACACAATAACACATACAGCATTTTTTTATAAAAGGACAGTGAACTTGAAAAAAACTAACACATCTCTCAGTTTCATGTATACTTTGCCAGTGTAAACTTCGTTGCAACAAAACAAAATGTTTTAAATATGATTTGACTGATTCTGTTCTGCTTTAAAAATCTAACATGTTAGGGGCACCTGGGTGGCTTAATCTGAGCATCCTGCTCTTGATCTCAGCTAGTGTCTTGATCTTAGCATTGTGAGTTCAAGATCCACACTGGGCGTGGAGCCTACTTAAAAAATAAATAAAAAATAAATAAAAATCTAACATGTTAAATTACTTACGTTATTACCTGGTTCAAATATGATAAAAATAATATTAAAAATATACTTCTATTCTTGCCTTCCATTTGCCCACCATCCCCATCTCCATACCACGATACACATACACACCCAGGTAGCCACTGTTTTTACACTTTTATATATTTTTCAAAAATTTTACATTTCATGTAAAAGCAAATAATATATTTGTGGATAGGCAGAAATCTAAAGATGTCACACCAAGATTCCTGTTTCTAGGTTGTTTAACCAAATGCTAATCTGGGTACTAGTATGGGGACTTTGCAAATGTAATTACAGTTACTAATCAACTCACCTTCAAATGGGGAACTTAGTTTTTATTGTCATGCTTATTTTGATTATCATTTTTTTGATCAGAGAAAAGGAGTCAGGAAAGTAAGGCAGAGGGGAAATCAGAGAGATTTGATAAGTGAGAAGGATTGGACCAGCCATTGCTGATTTGAGGATAAGACACTGCTAAGCCTGGGAATGTGTGCGCCCTTTGGAGTTGAAAAGAATTCCTGGCCAGAGACCTCAGTCCTACAATCACATAAGACTGAATTTTGCCAATTATCTGAATGAGCTTGGAGTATTTTTGCCCCCAGAATCTCCACAAAAGAGGCCAGAACAGCCAACATACTGATTTCATCTTTATGGGACTTGAACAAGAGTAATAAGCTAAGACAACACAGATTTCTGACTTACAGAAACCATTAAGTAATAAATTTGCGTTGTTTTAACTTGTTGAGTTTGTGATAATTTACATGGTAGCAGTAGAAAATGGATATGATGTTTTATTTTTCTCTGTATTATATAAAAGTTGAATTTTATCGTACAGTTTACATTTTGCTTTTTTTCACTAAATATTGTATCTTGGGACTCTTTAAATAACAATAATAAAGAATTTTGAATTCATTTTACAGCTGCATATTTCTTTACTGTGTTAATGTACTTTTAACTTATTTGGCCAGACCCCTATTGATGGACATTTGGGTTGTTTTTAATCTTTTGCTAATATGCTGGGATAAATAATCTTACTCAGACTTCATTCACATATTTGCTAGTACATATTGGAGGTAGATATTGTTAGATCAAAGAATATATAAATATAATTTTGATCGATATTGCTGTAAGGGTTGTTTCCCCTATTAACTCCCCTCATAGGGTCATAAACTCTACCCTGGAGTTAAATAGACTAGGACAGAACTTGCCAAGCATGAGGACAATGAAGAGGTTACGGACAACCCTGATGACATCATGTAACTTGAAGTTCATCTTGTGGACGAGAAGTACCCATGACAATTTTGAACATGGGAGTGACACTATGAAATGACTCTGAAGATCTCTATCTTTAAAGTGAACAGGAAAGAATAACAGACTCTATCATGGCACCAGGTATTATGTATATCAAGCATGTAATTACTTAGTATGAAAAAAAACAAATTATCTTCTTGATTATCACCAAGACTTTTGTGTTGGACTTCTGATAGCATTAGATAGAGAAAATGTATAGGTTCTCAATGTTCTATTGGTTCTATTAGTGTGTTGTAGGTATGTAAATGTCAATTATTATAACTTTCATAAGATGTATTTATTTTATTAGTGGATTCTGAGAACTCATTTTTAAGATATTCACTTGTTAATATCTCAACCTATTTATAATGTTACTGCTACTTTAATTAACTCATTAACAAAAAAATTGCACCAGAAAATTTCTGGATTGCACCAGAAAAATCATTAATGATAAAAACAAGTCTTAAAAGGAATTTATGAGGCACACAAAAAAGTTGATTGTCATGTTTGCTTTCAAACTTCAGAACAAATGAAAATATTTTTTCTACTTCAATATAGGATTTTAAATGATTGATAGATAGTACATAGTAGAGTAAGATACTATGACCATGGAATTTTTAATAAGAAAGATATAGTATGCTGGATATCAGTTGCTTTTTAAAAAGGAGCCTGAATTTTTCTAAAAAATTATGTGAGTACTGTCAGGTATGGCAGTTATTTATTGAAGCAGTTTGATGTTTTCAGAAAAACTAATGGACATGAAAGGGTCATTGATGACATGACACATAACTACTTTTAGCCTCTAAAGAAATGACAGCAGCTGTGGAGAACTTCTAGTGTCATAAGTTCAGGATGGATTTGACAAAGGAACTTCGCTGGAGAAACATAATTTTTAAGTATTGACCTTCTCAGTAGAAAATATTTGAGAGACAAGTGAAGAATAAAATATTAGGGCTTGGCACTTCTGTAAGTGATATTATGTCTATAGAAAAAGATGAAGAGATTAAATATAAGACCCAAATTTCCCATACTTCAACTTGTAGTTGTTTAAGTGTTCTCAAACACATGTTTTTACACTTAAAAATACCGTAATAGAGATAGATGTTTTATAGTATGCCTGATCCTGTCCAATGAATGAGTTTCCACAGTCAATTTGACCACCAAAAGGTTGCATTCCTCCCACCCTAAATAAACACACACATCCAAATGCCTCTATGTGGACCAGAGCTACCTTTAGTTGAGAACTGCTGGACCAGATAGACCAAATCTGCTCTGTCTGTGATTCCAGAGGAAAAGGAGCAAGATGAGAATCAGGCTCAGGTAGATAATGACAATGAGGGAGACGATTTAATAAGGTTGAGTTTTAGCTATGTATGAAAAACAAATATTATTATGCCAATAATAAACATTTCTAGTGATACAGTGTTTATACATAAAGCAAAGTGTTAAATGTAGGCAGTCATTCATATAATTTAAACCAAAACATAAGTTTGCCTCAATAGGTTTTCAGGTGACATAGTTTTAAATTTAAATTGAATTATTCATATTAATTGCAGCAATTCTACATGTTTCTTCGCATTCATAGACAATTTTGGATTCACAAAAAGTTTTGGTCTGCTTCTTGCATTCTATCACACAGCAGTGCTCTAAGCATCCCCAAAACTTTGAAATTCTTGAGTGAAATGGTGTAAGTGAGTTGCATCTCAATTGCATTCAGAGGGGAACAAAAGGATTAGGAGATAGTATGGAAAATTGCTTAGCTGGTCTTTTCGATTATTGATGAGAAGGCAGAATAATCCAGAAAGGGACCGTCTATCTCCCACAGCAATGTATTCTCTGATTAACTCAAAGAAGCTGATATCAGAGTGAACTTGGGTTCAATGGATTGCACCAGAAAAATCTGCAAAAGGATTATCTTATTAGCAGAGGGAGGACACATAAAGAAAATTGATATACACAAGAGCTAGGAGTACATGACAAAATCCTTAAGCAGTGTAGCCTCAGCGAAATATTAAAGTCAAATGTATGTACATCCAAGATGAAAGGTGGAATATTGAAGTTGTTAAGACAGGTCCTTTACAAAAAGATAGGGGAATATAAAACAGAGAAACGTAAGGTGGGGAAACCTGGAAACTGACAGCATATACTTTGCAACAAGAATTTGGAAACAAATGAAGAACTATAAAGGGCATAAATAGATTCTTGGATATTACTGTAGGACACCAAGGCCTTAACAAAAGAAGATGAGGAAATGTTTTTATAGATTGGCAAAGGCTGTAGCAAGGCACGTTCTTTGATCGTGGCAGAATGTTAATTGCTTTGCTGTTGATTGACATGCAACTATGTTCAAATGAAGGAAGAGAATATATTTTGAGAGCTATTTCAAGGATTGCTTTCTGATACACTTCATTGAACAGCTTAGGTGGTTAGAGGCTATTTTGGACGATAGCCTAGAAATGATTCTGAGTAGGATAAATAAGGCTGAAATAGAAGAAAGTTGCTATCTCACACTATAATCACGATAACCTTCATTTTAAAATACTCCTGAGAGGTCAGGAAAGAAACAAGCATATTACAGAGAGAAGTATACAAAATCTTAATTGGAAGAATGTCTGAAATGCTTGAATAAATTTTGATTGTACTCTTAATAGAAATGAATAGCAACAGAAGAGCTAACTCTTTAGGGGTTCAAAGCACCTGTGTGTGTGTTTATATACCCACACAAAGATCTGAGTGAATATAATGAACAAAGAGTTTCTGTAGGTTGCTCTTTCTGGACTCCCTTCTAAAGGATGATCTGAGGCATGGTATGACAAGACATGACAATAGCAATAGACTACTGTGAATTTTTGGGAAAAAAAAAAAAAAAAAGCCTTGTGTACTGTTATTTTCCCCGGGAATTCATGACCCTGCATCATGGGTCTGGAGCAGGGGACTACCTAGGAGCCAAATATGTTTTTTTTTTTCTCCATCTGTGTCTGCAAGGCTAAGGTATGTTGAGAAATTGAATCTGATGGAGTCCATCCTGAGTATTCCAAATCAGGAATTTTTTAAAAGTATGTACTCTTAAATTTTGTTGTTTTGTGTAGATTTTGCTTAATGTTTGCTTCCACTTTTCATTCAGAGCTAACCATGGTAAATCCTCTATTGAGTACAGACTCATGGTTTAATTTTTGAAAGTTATTCCTACAGCCACCCAGGAGAAGCATATAAGGTCACTATGATCTAGGCTGATTGTTTCTTCCCACTACCCATCAGGGGGAAGATGGAAGTCTGATAGATGCTAATAACAATTCTCGCACCTGAGCGAAAGCATACAAATAATTTTGCTAGTAAATTTCCTTTATACCAAGAGTATGTTAATTTTTTTCACAAATTTCAGAACTGTCTGCATCATAAATCACACTGAGATGAAAATGGGAAAAATCAGTCATTTATCTCTCGATTGCCTATATATATGGTGCCAAACACCCAGCTAAACAGAGAAAAATTGAACAATAAGTATTTTTTCAACTTCATCCTGGGTGTTTTCTCGGAACCTCTGGTGGTTTTATTAGCTTCATGCTCCCTAAGAAGAAACACTCTAACTGTTGTTTAGTTGGAGGACCCCAAACTCTCTGGCTTTGAATTTTAGTGATTTCTCTGGCTTCCCTGCTTTGTGTCATGTTGTCTTCCAGCAGGATTCTTTATTTGTCTCTAGCCTCTTCAGATTATTCCCCCATGGGTGATTGCCCTGGCTCTCCTGTTGCTTCTCAAGGTTCTACTTCTTGGACTGCTCCTTGTCCTTCTTACACTATAGCCATTGGTTTAGTAATACCTCTATTAATCATCTGATTGCAGCTTAAATATCTCAGTCCAAACAGTAGCTGAAGGGCCTTGCTTCTCTGGGAAAAAGTATTTGATATTGTACTGACAGAGCTATTTTGGGGGCTGTGGGACTTGAAAAGGATGGTTCTTTCTGTGCAAGAACTGCACTTGCTCCTTAGAGGGAGCTTTCCCTGTAGCGGAAGGAACAAGGGTTATAGTTATAGTCCTAGCCTCGGGTTGTTGGTGGAGGGATAATGACCCTGAAAGGGAGAGTAGCTCAATGTAATCAGAAACCCCCATCCACCAACACTAGGATAAAATGATGGAATTGCCCCCTCCCAAGACCATCACCAATATACACATAGTTCAACTCCTCCTTTTGTGACTTCCTTCTTACTGTGCCTTGGGATTTCTCTGCTTCAAAAATGGCCCTGAAAATAATTTTGGTAAGGAGTGTATCATTGCTATCAGTGACTGAGTGTGAAGATACTACTGTTTTATTAAATCTAAACTAGTCTTCTAAACTATTAAGTCTAAACTAATCTTCTAAACTAGTCTATCCTATTTCATGGTGGTTTCAGTTCAGCCTCACTGGAAAATAAATGTGCATCCTAAGGAAAAAGGAAGTGGTAACCAGTCTCTTGCACCCTCTGATATTCTGATATTCAGGATGTAGAAGGTGGGTTTGAGAAAGAAGGTTACATAAATCCATCTGGTATAAGTGCCATTAACTAAGCAGCTCATACCTCATACTTTTCCTCTGTGCAGATCTTCACTCTTTCCACATCATTGTCTAGTGAGATTTGCAGATTAGCCCTAAATAGGAAGGTACATCTCTTTCTCCTTCTACCCATATCAGGGGAAGCAGTGTCTCCAAACCCAAACCATTGGCTTTGGTTCCAATCCTGTCCTCCCTATTTTGGCGTTTTCGTGCATCAAATATCCTTTCTCTTTTCTGGATCTGTGCTTTCCTCTTTTTTGTCAATAAGTACAAAAACAATTCTAACTAAATGACCGATGACCTCCTTAATGTTAAATCTAGAATTTTTTAATTACAAATCTACTTTTCTAATTCCCTTCCTTATTTTCTACATTTTTGATGGGATTTCCACCACAGTGTCTTTCACAAGATCTTTTTCTTCACACCTCGTCAATTAATACTCCTTTATCATGATCCTGTTGTTTTCCCTCCTAACTATTCCACTCCCTCTCATGCCTTTGGCCACAGTTTGTATTCTTATGGATCTCAAATTTGGACTGCAAATCTCTCAATTTGTCTGAAGAACATCTCTACATGGAGGTTCTGTGAGCCCCTCAAATTCGTATAGCCAAGACTGAATTCATCATATTCTCCTTCAAACCTAAGCTTTCTCCTGTATTCTCTATCTCAACTTCCTGGAAGCCTGAGCTAGACACATGGCAATCATTCTGGACACCAACTTTCTTTCACTGTCCCCCACCTAATTATGTATTCACCAAGGATTGAGGATTCAACATCTTAAATCCTTCTCTAAACCGTCCTTGTTCTCAACTGCCACACAGCAGTCTTAGTAGAATGCGATCTCCTGAATGGTCTAGCCTCCAGTATAATGCTCTTTATCCAATATATCCTCCATATTGCAGTCAAAATGTAAATATTTAGTCGTATATAATGTGCCTTCTTAAAACTGCTATGTTTCTCCTCTGATCTCTCAGGGTAAAGATAAATATCTTAAACAATGATTTTAAGTCCTTTTTCTTTTAATATCTGTCAACTTATATTTTCTACCTCTCCCCTAGTACTTCATTTACTTGGAATAATGAGCCCTTAGGTTTCCCTAAGTTCACCTCTGTTCTGCCTGGAATGTTCTATGGCATTTGTTCCCATGCAATACAAACCCCCCCCACACACACACCCACCCACCCACCCACCCCACACAAGTGCATACAGTTTATCTTACAAATTCCTAATTGCTTTCAAAATGACACCTCCAAGAATCCGTTTCTAACCTCACCATCTGATTTAGGCTCGTCTACTGTGTTACTTGTTCATTTGTTATCATGATGTCCTATAATCAGGGACAACTATTCCACATCAGACTGGGAGTTTCTTGACAGCAGAGACTGTGTCTTAATTAACTTCACATCCTCATGACGGGGCAGAGTGTCTGGTGCATGGCAGGTATCATCTTTTGAATAAAATTTGGTAAAGTAGGGCTTTCCCCCAGCACTTCTCATTCCTGGGATGAAGTGATTAACCCCGTTTTGGGGTCCTGGCTCACACTGAACCAGGCTAACAGAGAGGGCCTTGCAAAAAGACATGAAGGTTGTGCTGTTAGAAGGTTGTGCCTTGTTATGATCCGATGAGGGAATCAAAGGCCAGAGTAAACAACTTTTGCGTTCCCTCTTGGTTCAGTGTTTGTGTTTGACCATCTAATGGTAAGGTTTTTTTTTCTGATAAATGTATCTGCCTGTCCTTTCCACAGTTAAGAGGATAACAAAATGATAACAAAAAGACTCCGCATGGTGGGAGCATGAGAGCTCTAAGAAAGTGGTTCAACGGTGACTTTATGTTTTGGTAGATCTGACTCGAGACAGGTTTTCACAGAGAAACGGGCAAGAGCAAGTATTGGTGCAGGTTGGTCTTTGTTTTTTGCTGTAAAAATAAAATGGCAGATCATGTGTTTTACCACTAAAAAGAAGAGATACAAAAAAAACCTGATATTCAAAAGTAGATGTATAATTTTAACAAGAGAAACTGTTTCAGGGAAATATAAGATAAACTTGTTTTTAATCGTATATTGGCTACGTTTTTAAATAACACACTCAAATATTTTTTTCTCTAGCCTCCAGACACTTTCAGGTGAAGCATCTCTAAATTTAAAGCAGTGGTATAATTGGTAATCTGATAAAAGTGCAATAAATGTACCTTTTTTCTCTGTATTTCTAGACACTTTTAACACTTTATTATATTTATTGTACTGTTTTCAGATTAACAATTGAACTCATTACTGTAAATTTAGAGGCTCTTCACCTGAAGAATGTTAAGTGTTATTTGAATATGTAATTTACATACTGTTTAAAATTAAGTTTACTCTCTGTTTCTCAACTTGTGGACACCCTGAATTACATAGACATTATATACAATTTTAAGGATATGAGAAAGTTCATAGTATATATACTGAAAAAAAGTCAGGATCTAGACACACAATTTGATATGTTACACTATCAAATTTATTAATATATTTGGAAGAAAAAATGTTAAGAGTGATTATCTCTACTAGTGTGATCTCCTGAATTTACAAAGTTTTTAAAAGGAATATCTCTTATCCTTTAACTAGGAAAATTTTTTTTTGAATGTTATTTTCCTGGGACACCTGGGTGGCTTAGCCGGTTAAGCCACTGCCTTTGGCTCAGGTCATGATCCCACGGTCCTGGGATCGAGTTCCGCGTTGGGCTCCTTGCTCGGCTGGGAGCCTGCTTCTCCCTCTGCCTGCTCTGCCTGCCGTTCCCCCTGCTTGTGCCCTCTCTCGCTCTCTGACAAATAAATAAATAAAACCTTTCAAAAAAATGTTATTTTCCTAATGGTTTTCACAGAAATATAGAATAGAATAAATCCTTGAGATCATTTTATCAAGTTTGAGAAGGCAACCTGGGGTTTTTGGTGTCGGGTGATTTTCAGCACTCCTCTGGTTAGCAGTCTGAATTAATGATATTTGACTTAATCCTGCTTTTGAATGGTTACTTTGATCATAGTCAAGAGCATCTATTTCACAGTTACAATCCCAAAACCTGTTTGATAATGTTTACTGACAATTATAGGCTTAGCCAAGAAGTAACAACAGGGAGTAAAGCAGTCTTTGAATAAAGTTGGCCTCAAAATGAACAACAGTAGGAGACTGATTGGCTCAGTTTTATTTAACATTTTTAAGTCTGATCTTTGACATTTTCATTAGTGAGCAAAAAATAGCACATTGATGCAATTCTCAGGTGGCTCATGGGGGAAAGTGCTAAACATACCAGAAACCACTAAATAATTCAGAGGATCCCACTATGTTTAAAAATGGAGATATACATGGAGAAATTTTAGGATATGATAAAAATACAAAGCTAGGCAATATATCTTTCCCCCCATCCCATTATTTAGGAGACAACATAGTATTTCTGGAAATCAACCATTCTATTGCCAAAATTTTGGATATTTGTTGGCATTATGGCTGTGTATTATAGAAAAAGAACTGTGAAAATTTAGTGACATATTGGAACAATTGCATTCTGTTTTCTCAACTTACTATCAAAAAGATTTATAGATGTAGTAAGAAATCTTTGAATACCCTTTCCATCAACTACAAAGAAACAAACTGAAAGTGAAAACAAGAATTCACCAGATAAATCCTGTCCTAGCAATTATATACGCTAATATATATTACTACATTAAGACTGTAAGTAGAAAGGACTTTTCACTGAGCCTTCATCAGGTTATTATCCCTGCTACTTTGGTTGCCCGTTGCCTATCATTCCGGTTCACAAAGGAAAATGAGCACATCACCAGGGTTATGTGACAATATTCAGGTAGTTGTAATATGAGGTCATAGAGTGAATATGGAGCATTTCCTAAAATATCAATTATTAAGATGTTAGCAATATCTTAATATTAATGGAGGCATTAATATTGTTGGAAAATGATCTCTTAGCGTTGTTGAAGTCAATGTTCAGGTATGAAGTGGAGAACCATCTCCCTCTGTCATTGAAGCCATACTTCAGCCCCAGGTATTCCCAGATAAAGCCTCTGTATGAAAATGGCTTTGAAGTTCAAATAACAGAGTTATGACTGAACATTAAGAACTGAATCTGTTTTGAGAATGAGAAGTGCCTGTACAGATCTCACTTCTTCCTTCAATTATTAATTTAGCCATTTTTATTGAGTGAAACTATTTTCAAGTTATTATAGAAATGAAATTTGGTGACCTCCCGTTACTCTTGGATCGTGAAGATCTTAAAGGAAATTTATCGTACCATTCTTTTTATATCTTTTCCTTAGACATAGTATGTTTGTTAAATAAGGTATGGTGGCATACTGAGAGATTTTGGAATCAGGCTTTCTAAATTCAAAGGCTAGCCTGAGACTTTACTCTCCGTGGTAGAGTAAGTTCCTCAACATCTCTGAGCTTCAACTCCTCATCTTTAAATGAAAGGAGAACACTTAGGCTCTTAGCAACATGTCTTGACATGATAAGGACAGCAAAATACTAGCTATTGGGTTTTTTAGAGTTTTATTTTTTTTTTTTTTAGGAGAGCCTGAAAAAATTCCTATAGTTCAAATAATTTTCAATCATTGTCTATAACTTTATTAATCTCATATTGCGTGTGTGAGCATGCATATATATGGTGGAAGAAAAATTAAATGTGTATATGGAAAATGGGACAGTCATGTTACAATGACAAGAAAATGGATTTAAAGGTTAAAGGCCAAAAGTCCCTGAAGCCATCAGTCCTCCATACTGCAAAATTGAAAAGACAAATAGGTTAGGGGGTTCATCAACTGAGAAATTGAAACACAGTATAAATCTGGTGAAATGCTGTCCCTAAATTCCAGAAACACTTCACCTAGAACACTCTATTCAATATCAGAGAAATTACGCATGATTGTGCACTGTTATTATAGATTGGGAATGTATTCTGATAGATTTCTAAACAGGCAGAAAGGGATAATACTGGTAATACAGAGTAGAGTAATCATTTAAAACAAATCAGATATTTTCTTGTATTAATGTTTATAAAATAAGATAATGCTGTTGCCTCACTGAGATTTTTTTCAATTTATTTGAAAACTCAATAATGTATACTCAGCATTTCAGGCCAAAGGGATAATTGATTTTAGGGGCAATCCTATCAACTTTTAATTAATTCTTTGGAAGTAATGAAACAGAAGAGAAAGCATAAAGTAATACTACAGATGGGTTATATGACCCTTACTTCATTCAAAGCCATGTTTCAAAAGTAAATCTATATATGCAATACCTGTAAAGTTCAACTAAAAGTAATCTTAATGACCAAAAATTCTCAAAGTTGAAATAGAAAAAGAAATATGTCCATTCCTTGTCATTGAATGCTTTGAAAAGGAAATCTCAAAAATTAAAATCAATTAATCAGGTTCCTATTCCCAAGAAAATTCATGAAGGGGAAAAAAGAAATGATCTCAAATTCTCCTGAGAATGAATAATGAAGGGAGATGTAGATCAAGTTCATAATTGCACCTAATACATTCATCTTCTTCACAGAAATAGTAGAGTCTTTAAAAAAAAAAAAACAATGCTCATATATTTATACAACTGTGGCCACCTTAATGCCACTTTTGGACAATAACAAAATAGTGCAAACCAATTTATGTCATCTTAACTTGAAAAACTGAATTTGTGGATATTGTGGATATTGACTTGAATTATATAAACTGAAAGGACAAACTATGTGTTCGATTTATGCTTTCTGTTGAAGATTGAAAAAAGTCAAACACACACACACACACACGCACACACGCACACACACACAAGATCCTTACTGACAATCACCTTTTTTTCTTATCAGATTTTGGTATAGACTTTTGAAACCTTAAGAAGATTTCTTTCATATGAAAGACTTTACTTATATATACAGGCTTCTTCAAAATTTGGTTGTAGTTTGGAAGTGCAATGTTTGTTCCAGCTGTATTGTTTTCAGTTACCTCACTCTCTTCAATCCTCTTGGCGCCCATACCAAGGGAGAGGGGTTGAAAAGGAAGACTATCCTACCCTGGTGAAATTGGATTCAGGAGGCTCAATCCAGATTATACATGCAGTTAAAGCACTCGGCCATAAGGCATGTGTGTTATCCGAGAGAAGAGAAGGGTCAGATCTGGCCTCTGCATTGCTTATATTTACTCATGTTAAAGAATTGTACTCTGCCTTGTTGAAAAAAAAAAAAAAAGATTTAGTGGCTTTTGGTCTTCATTAAATAACTTGGTCAGATTAGTGGTTGTTACCTTTAGAAAGTGAAGAATAGATACAAAACATCGAGTGATTTGATAGCCCTATAGGAGTTAAGAGAGGTTAGAAGATCAAGATATCTTCTTTAGAAGTTGTAGAACAGAGGGAATTTAAACATCTGGGGGAACGTTGTGAAGTCATCAAACACCCGGTGTGGGGCACTATTCTTCAACCATCTGCTTCCGTAGTTGACCAGGAATCAGTCATATCTGTCATACCCAGTTCTATACCAGAATTCCTGTTATTAAAAAAAAAAATGCTTTAACTTGGTTCTTTTTCCAGAGAAATATGCAAATATATTGGTCAATAACGTAAAGCAAATAGTTTCGGATTGCAGTGTTGAAAGTAAAAATACTCCTTACTTTGTTTCACTTTTAATTCCAAATATTTATTTCTGTGCTACTAAGGGGTGAGTTCAGAACAAATTCCTTGAAAACATCTGCTTTCCTTCTGCATTATCTGAAGCTGTAGATAAATAGATGAATAATAAAATATGTGTTAAGTTGGGGAGTGAGGTGGTTCTAGAAAGAGGAGGTAATGAGTGGAATGTTTGGGGCTAAGAATAAAATAAAGCCAAATTCCCAATTTAAGAATGATTGATTGGATATGAAAATATTGTATTAGAGGCAAACTGTATTAAAATTTTCATCAGCTTATCAAAGAGGAGCACTGCACTGCTTATTTTTGTTTATGTAATTCAGATGCTAAATTATAATAGAGCCATATAGTACAAATAATACAAAGATAATAACATTCTAGACATATAATGAAATTGGAGAGTTTGATTTCTTCCTTGCTTCAGTGTCACTATGACTTACTATTGTCTCCATAAAGTTTTCTTTAATTTTCTTCTCTAGTTTTTATTTAACTTCTATTCCAAAGTCAGAACTATCACTGTTGCCTCTACTGATCCATGCAAGAATATTCATTTTCAGGGTGCTTTTTTCTTTTTATTATTTTAAATAATCTGTACACCCAATGTGGGGCTTGAACTCAGAACCCTGAGATCAAGAATTGCATGCTCCACCTACTGAGCCAGCCAGGTGCCCCGCAGAGTGCTTTTTTCAAACAAAGATGCCAGCAAAACTCCATATGTAATTTTCCAAGTTGGTTTTTAGCTTCTTGTTGATCCTCCTAGTGAAAAAAATCTCCAGTGTTCTTTTTCCTAAGCAAAGAGATGAGATTAACTTCCCTGAAAATTATTTTTCTGGTTTCATAATCTGAAGTGTGTGTTTTTTGTTGTTTGGTTTGGGTTCCAGTTTCCTTTTACCAGATCTCTTAGAGTTTGGAGCTATTACTTCTAGACATTTTCTCCCAGCTTTATGGAGGTAAAGGAAAAATCATATACATGTAAAGCATACAATTTGATATTTTGATATATGTATACATTGCGAAATAGTCACCACAATCAAGCTAATTAACATATCCATCACCTCACATAGCTACCTTTTTCTTCTTTTATTTTTCTTAATAGACTTTCTCTTTTGATCATATATAATTCTAGGTAAGGTGGGCAGAGGAAGAAAAACTAGCAAATGTGACTGAGAATAAGTGGACTGAGAGAAAGAAGCAACACAAGGGGACACATCAGAAATCATGCAAGGGGGAAATTTCGCTGTGGGGAGGATGCAGGTAGTCTCCTAGGCTAAGTACCTTTGAGGCTGCAGATTGGGTGCAATTCTAAGATTGGAAAGGAGTTTGCAGGGAGCTGGATGAGAGGAGATGGAAATACCATGTTTAGAATACCATTTGAAAAATACCTTAGTAAAGAAAACTAAAGATGGGATTGCAGTGCAAATGTAAAACTGGATTGTTGATGAAAATTAATAGATAATAGGGATGACTGGGGGGCTCAGTTGGTTAAGCGTCCAACTCTTGATTTCAGCTCAGGTCACGATCTCAGGGTCCTGAGATCAAGCCCCGCATCGGGCTCCGTGCTGAGTGCAGAGTCTGCTTGTCCCTCTCCCTGCCTGCCCCCGACTCTCACTCTCGCTCTCTCCCTTTCAAATAAATAAATAAATAAAATCTTAAGGAAAAAAAGCTGATAGACAATAGCCACGTTCCCAGTGTGTTTGCTTCCTTGGACTTCTCCTCTGACACTGTTCTCCTTTCTCTTTCTTTTAAACCTTGTTCAGTAATCATTCATCTTCTGTGAGATTCTTTTTCCTTCAGATATTTTATATTTCTATGTATTTACATATATAATTTAATATAAGGATATCAATAATGTATCACTGCTAATTTTGTCAATATAGATATTCTCTTAAAAATCTTTTTCTATTTTGCCTGTCACTCATTTTCTTGCTTCTGCTTCTTCCCCCACATCATGATCCTCACACATAATCCATGTTGACAGTTATTGGGGTTGTGTTTCTTTCATGTTCATGTGACCATAAACACACATGTATAGGTACAAATATGGGGTTTTTTGGCCACTAATATTTTTATTTATTTATTTATTTTATTGTTTTTTTAAAGATTTTATTTATTTATTTGACAGAGAGACTGTGAGAGAGGGAATACAAGCAGGAAGAGTGGGAGAAGGAGAAGCAGGCTTCCCGCTGGGCAGGGAGCCAGATGTGGGGCTCGATCCCAAGACTCTGGGATCATGACCTGAGCTGAAGGCAGAGGCTTTACCCCACTGAGCCACCCAGGTGCCCCTGCAGTGCCTAATTTTAATAGCGATTATCATATTCCTTTCTAAAATGACTGCAATAATTCACATTTTTAGTAATGTGAAGAATATCATTTCTTCCACATTCTAGTCAATTTATATATATAGTATGCATATTTTATTTATTATATATAATATATATTTTTTAATTTTATGATTTAGTGGGGATTATATTACCTTTATGTTCAGGTTTCTTCTGTTCCTCCTGTATATTACATGTGATCACTGAAAGTAGTGAGCAAGACACAAGACATGTTCTCATGGAGCTTACAGTCTGGGAAGGAGATACAAATAACAGGTAAACAAACAAATATAGTCAGATGATGTTCTGTGCTATAACAGAAAAAAGAATGATTCAGCCCCAGCCATCCTTTTTTATTTTATCATTACTTAATTTATATATTCTCAACTTTTAATGAACTTGAGTAAGTTCTCATATATTTATTGACCTTAGGATTAGCTGTCAATGAACTACTAAGCTCTTTGTATTTTGTAGGTATTAATCTTATATCATTGCATTGTAAAACATTTCTCCAAATGTTTTTGTCTATTGACTTATGATCTCCTCTGACAAATCCAGTATCTTTTTCTTTTAAAACTTCTTTGTGCCAGTCTTATTTGAGCAGATTTTTTTTCTACCATTAGGTTCCAAAATTAGACCCTAGACTTTTTCCAATTATTTCTAATGAATTAATAAGTATTAGAATTTTTAAATAAGAGAAATCTAGATGATCAGAAATAGAATAATCTACGTTGGCTGAAAAATATTGAAAATGTGTCACGAAGGAGGTGAAAACCAATGCTACTATTTGAAGGATGAATAAAATTTGAATGGGTAAAGAATGCTTATAACTATTTTATTTTTAATTTGAAGTCATGCCTGAGAAAATGCAATGCATATATATTACTTTGTCTTGTAGAGTTCATGATAAGACAATTTGAATCACTCATTAAGCTAGACAATTACATGATTACTGCAAGTTACATATAACCATTTCATAACATCTATGAATAATTGTGATGACAATAAAAGTACAGTCAGCAACATGTTGAATATCTTGATATAGTACATTGTTTTTCTAATTATGATCAATGGAGAAAATGATTCCAACTACCTGATTAATCTAGAAAGTTCTTGCATTCTTGCATGTGTTTTCTAGTCTGGTTTAGAAGAAACCAGTGATGTTTTTCAACATCTTTTCTGGGTGAGTTAGACTGCATTGCTACAAATTATGGAGAATTTTTTGCATCTATCATGAAATAAATATGAAATCTGAAGCTCTTTTGAAATCAGGAAATAAAATTTGCTGAAAATGAAATTAACCTATGGATATCCTACCCCCAAGCCCTTCCACTATAGGTAAAACCATTTAAAGTATGACTATAAGAATTTTTTTCCATCTTTTTATGTCCAGGTTAACTAGCTTCCATAATGAGTAACTCAAAGCACTTATTATATTAAAAGTGGTTTCACACCATCATCTTCATACAGGAAGAATAACAGATTTATTTGTTCCACAAGTGTGTATTCACAGTCACATAGAAGAATAAAATTATTTCCATAATGCATTATTTTTTTCCTGCTTTTGCCTTGAAAGTATTATATAATTTAATAGCACCTTGTATTTGCATAACACTTTAGATTTCGAAGAATGTTATATATTTTACCTGACCCTATTGAGCCCATCATGGAATAATAGGGCTTCCGTGACTTTTTGAAATTTCTGAACTTTATTTTGCATTTCTTTTAAATGCTGGCACACGGTTAAAATATAGCTTTTAATATCATGTAGCTAAATGGTATAAATACACACAAATGTGTGCACACATGTATTCTAATTTTCTGCGATCAAGTTATTCAACCCTTATTGCATTTCCATTGCTCCGTATGAGTTCTCATAAAAGAACACTACTGAGTGGCTTGTTTGAGATAACTCTGTACAAACCTAAATCTCACCGAATTTTATTTTCTGCCTTATTGCATGCAATTTGCTTCTTCTCCTATGTATTTTTTCACATCATTACTCCTTTTCAAGTTTAATCCATTAAGTGTTTTGTAGAATTTTCTTTCAGTGTAATAGCCTTGTGCATTTAGAATACAAATTGTATACCACACCCATTTTCCTTACCACCTACTGTGTATTTAAAAGTTGTTTTTATGTGCCAATAATGCTTTTTAGATGAATCAGGTATATAACTAGATTGACCACCTAAATAGTTCCGCAGAGGTTCTCTAAATATAAGGTCCATATTTTTCTAGCTTGGAGAGAATCAGGACACTTCGTTCCTATACAAAGGAGAAACTCCAAATTTTGACTCCTCTGATTCTTCTAGCCAATTGCATGATAAAACATTATTAGATGAGATAGTTCTGGGGACAGAACCGGCTTTTATGTAAGGGCAACATTCAGGTTACTTCTTCACATTGTTTGGTTCCAGCTTAAACAGAAATAACTTGAAACCACGATTTGTTTTTTTTTAAAGATTTTATTTATTTATTTGACAGAGAGAGAGAGATCACAAGCAGGCAGAGAGGCAGGCAGAGAGAGAGGGGGAAGCAGGAGCCCTGCTGAGCAGAGAGCCCAATGTGGTGCTCGATCCCAGGACCCTGAGATCATGACCTGAGCCGAAGGAAGAGGCTTTAACCCACTGAGCCACCCAGGCGCCCCTGAAACCACGATTTTAATGGTGTCTTTCTGTAATTCCTAAATTCATTAAGAGCTCATTCTTATTTGCAGTCTCTATTGGTCTACCCTGGACACACCCTTCTCTTTTTTAGCAGTTTCAACCCTGAGAATGGAGGCTCAATGTTTCTTCTTTTTTTTTTTTGTTAGAAAATATAAGACATCATTTTCTAAAATTTGATACCAATTCAGTGCTACTGTAAGTTGTATAATCATTGTACAGTATATTTCACACTTTACTAACTTGAGAACATTAGCACAAATTAAATTTCACATTAACGAGCCTACGGCCATGAAGAAGAAACTAGGCTCAAGGGTATTTGGTTAATTGTGCTAAAAATATATTCATACTATTTGTGTAGGGCATAAATGTAGCAAAAGCATTTTTTTAATAAAATGCTATGAGTATAATTTCATCTGTTTTCCTATTTATCTGTAGATGTGAATAATAATGACTACTTTGATCTTTTGCAAATCTGGTAGGTTACTCCTCACCAAGCTATTACTTTGTAAATGTTTGAGAAAAAATGATTTAATGTAATCAAATTTATGTTTTTATTCAAGCAGTCAGTTGCTATTGTTTTATTAATTTTTAACCATTCACTATAGGCATAGATTCAGAAATAAAGGAAAATCATTACACCTATAATACACATATAAATTATGGCCATTATTAAGGACTTGAAGTGTAAAGTTATTATACTTTTATTCTACTTTTTAAATTTAATAATTAAAAAGACAATTATTAAGTTGTTTGCATGAATAGATGTGTATTTCTCTAAGGATTGCACTGAGAAGGTATAAGGATTTCATTAGATATTACAAGGGAACTATGTCTCAAAATATTATCATATAAAATGTTAAATGTTTTCAGATACTACACCAGGCTTTCCGGAGATTTTAAAATAATTGTGATTCTAAAAGTTGGTCTAGAGTAATTACCAGTTCTTTTTTAAGGTTATCAGGTGATTCCCTAACATACTCTAAAATATCTATCAGGCAAGGATGTGGAAGTTTTACTTCATTTCCTTTTAAACTTTTATCAGTGACTATATTGAAAAGAATATAAACAGTGATTAAACAAGTTAAAAATTTTAACCTTAAAAATCAACATATTCCTGGGGCGCCTGGGTGGCTCAGTGGGTTAAGCCTCTGCCTTCGGCTCAGGTCGTGATCTCAGGGTCCTGGGATCAAGCCCCGCATCAGGCTCTCTGCGCAGCAGGGAGCCTGCTTCCCCCTCTCTCTCTGCCTGCCTCTCTGCCTACTCGTGATCTCTCTCTCTGTCAAATAAATAAATAAAATCTTAAAAAAAAAAAAATCAACATATTCCATCATTCAGTATCATTTTGACATTATCTGTAGCATATTTTTTTCATGCTACCCACATTTGCTGATAGACTATTAGCCATGAAAGTTTGCGTTCTTCCTTGTTTTATTCCCTTTTGGTTGTTTAGCCAGTCTGTGACATGGGTGATTCTTCCCTTTTGCACCCTCTATCATGGATGTTTAATCTAGGATTTGAATTGTTAATATGTCTTGATTATTAGAAGCTCCAACTCATTTGATTCCATTCCCAAGCCTGGGAATAGACGACCCACTCAGTGAAAGGGAAATCAGTGGTCCATTTGAATGCTAATTGCTGCACAAGTCCTGTATACTGTATCAAAACTTCACATAAACATGGTCATCAGGGGAGGCGGAAAAAACCATTAAAATACTCCCCAGGAGACTGAGCTCATTAAAACCTACACTGATATCCAACAAAGAAGGAAAAGAATTGCTTAGCTGGACTGGTTCCTTTCTTGGATGTGCAATTTATATGTTTTCTAAGGGTCAGGGGTATGTGTGAAGGTAAAGAGGTAAACTTGTGTGAAGTACTGAGTTTTCTTTTCATAGAAAAGGAAACTACTCTTCTACATTGTACACCAAAGGCTTTTCTAAACCAAAACAAAACAAAGTGATTGTTATTAACAAAACACTTCTTTTCACTATCTCGTATCTATTATATGCTTATTAAGTGTAAATAGTGGTTATCTCATTGGGATTGTATCATGCAGTTTTAAGCAAGAGTTAATTTAGACATTTCCAATAGCATTATCTCTAGAAAGTTTTAGCTGTTATTCATGTACGAGGAAAAGAAGCAGGTATGACGTGGGGCAGAAGCAGATACCAAGGCAATAATATCACCAAGTAAATTTTTTCTTGATTCTTACATTTTATTCAATGATAATTTAAGTATAAGATATTCGTTCTAGTATAATTCAACTGGACCTGTACCAGTTTATCTAGCATACAATCTGTGTTGTTATTATCAGTTCCTTCTATCCGTAGCTTTTAAACTTTGTGTGCATCAGATTGATTACCTGGAACACTGGTGAAACCAAGATTTTGGGGACACAATGCCCCTGGGAATCTTCATGGTTAACCAGCACTCCAGGTAATCATGATACAATTAGGACCACATTATCTCAAATAAACAGCATTAATTAAATGGTGTTCTATCTGATCATTCTATCTGTGCTTCACTGGGAGATCTGTGAGTTTAATTTATCTGTGCTTCACTGGGAGATCTGGAAGATATAGTGTTGAAACTACATATCTTTTTTGAAAACAAGAAATCAGAGTGAAGAATGTTTTTAAATGTCTATAGCATTTATGTCTCAGATGACTATTTTTTCACTTCAATTAGATTTTACCTGATATCAGGGTTATTTTATAGATGATTTTTATGTATCATATATGCTTTAATTATCATATATCATTCCACATGCAATATGATATATCATATATAATATATAATTTGACATAAGATCAAGTTATTTTCTAAAATGCGTATCTAAAAAAACTTGAGTTGTGATACAGTAAGAAATGTATTTGCTCTTTGTTCCTGATTCTTGACAGAGCTACTAAAACTCTTGGAATTTCCTCAGGGATAGGAATATCTACTGTTATTCATAGAAACACATTTTGATCAAATCTGAGTTTATGCTAATGGAGTAACTTAGGGTGAGGCTCCTAGGGTGAGCTCAAGATAGGGCTCATCACCAGAAAGACCAAGTGATTAGAAAGTTGGAACTTCCAGCTCCACTCACCGACTTCTAAGATGGGGAAATTGGAGGTGGAAACTGCACCCTATAAAAATTCTTGAACAACCAGATTTGATGAGTTTTTGTGTTAGGGAACACATTGAGGTTCTGGGAGAGTGGCATACCCAGAGAGAACATGGAAGCTTTGTGCATCCACACTCCATACCTCGCCTGAGGCCTGTCTTCCTTCTGGCTGTTTCTGAGTTGCATCCCTGTATAATATAAGTATAGTGTTTTCCTGAGCTCTGTGAGCCACTATAGCAAATACCCTACCCAAGGGAGAGAGTTGTAGGCACCCCCAATTTATAGCCAGTTGACCAGAAGTACAGGTTACAACCTTCGGCTTGCAACTGGCATCTGAAGTAGGGGGCAGTCTTGTGTGATTGAGCCCTTAACCTGTAGGATCTGATGCTGTTTTCAAATAGATAGTGTCAGAACTGAGTTAATTTGTAGGATGCCCAGTCATTGTTAGCTGAGAATTGGAGAATTGCTCGGTATTGGGAAAAACCTCACATAGGTTTCTTCTTGGTGGCCAGAAGAATTATATCTGTGAGTAGGGAGAGACAGAGTTTTTCCCTTCAGTGATAAAGTGAACACCATCATTAAAAATATTGAGATATGATTTCCTTATCCAAGGAATTCTGTGAGAAGTCAAGCTTCAGCAGAATAACCTTCCCTTCACAAACACATATTAAGGACCTAAAATAAAATATGCTAGATAATGTGCTAAGCACTGGGTGTACAAAGGCTGGCCCTGGGCAGGACTGGATATCTTGTCTTTTACTCTTCTCTCCTTTAACAGATTAGTCACAACTGATCTGATTAAATACAACTGATTAATTAAACCATATTCCTAAATATTAGTAGGATAATAATACTTACCTATATTTTCAATTTGTGTGCATTTGAAATGGAAATGATAATTTACATGTTCCTTGCTCTTTAAGAATGATTTTTTAGCAATCAGTGAAAAAAGGAAAACTTAACCTGTTAGAAACACCATCAGAAGTGATTTTGGAAAAAAGGAAACACTAGAAGAATAAAGAGCACATATTCACTTTTGTATTCAACAACTATTCATTGACTACCTAATATTTAAGTGGCAATGGTCACTGCATGAGCCTAAGCTTTATTTACTGTCAGATTCACACATGTTCAGGCATAATTTAGAGGACTGGTAAAGAGCAGCCGAGGGTATGTTTACATGGAGGATCAAAAACTCCTAGAAAAATAAAAATTCATCCTAGGGGAAAAGAGGGTCAAGATGGGTAAGATTGGTTGAAGGATTGTTTGCAAATATTGAACACAGAAGGGAAGGATGATTCTGAGCATCGTTTGTGTCCCTAAGATTATTGCATAGCACAGATCTCATCATCTCACACACAAATCCTTGGGCTAGAGGGCTGAAATATAAACTAAAAAGTGGCAGTTAGAAGAGTTACTGCTTTATAATTGCTGTGGGACATGAAGAGTGTAAGGCATTGGCAGCATTGGCGCGGATGGTGGCAGCAGCACTGCTGGGGCATGACATTGGCAGTGATTCTATGTAAATGCCAGCAACAATGTTGGCAGCAGCATTGGTGACCACGGAACTGGGAAAGCTATAAACACTGGCAATGCCAATGTGTTGGCCAAAGTGTCTTCCAGGTCCTGCACGCTGGAGAATGATACTGGGCATGAGGGAGAAGGAATGGCCAAGGAAGGTTTCTTTCTTAAATGATTGTATAATTTTCTAAAACAGAAAAGATCTTGCCTAAGAAGGGAGGTGGGGGCAATTTTTATCTTGTACGCATTGATCTGGAGCTGTCCATTTTATATACAGTTGCAATTGAATATATTTGTAATTTCAGAATGAAGGATTATATCCCCACTTTGGGAGTCATAATTGAAGATATAAGAAGTGGTTGAGATAATCCAGAGAGAAAGTGTCTAATGCTAAAAAAGAGAAAAATGCTTAGGACAGAGAATCGAAGATCAAGAGTATTTAATGTCTATCTTCCTGGATTAAATCAACCTGGTCCAGGTTTGAAGGATAAAAGTGCTTAATAGGTAGATTGGGATATAAGTTGTAAAGACCAATCTAGGCAAAGACATAGCATGTTAAAACACACACACACACACACACACACACACACACACAGAAATGAGTGAATTGTAATGATGCATTTAAAGAACCAAAGGAAGTTCAGTATTGTGAAAGAGTAAAGTTCAGCATTGCTGATAGTAGGAGATTGCTGAATTGCGTAGGAGATGAGACAGAATCTGATCATTAAATGCTTTATACAACATATTCAGGAACATATGGAAATGGAGAACATTATATGGTTTTAATTGGGGGATAGGATGTAATTCTGTTTTCATATTACAAAGATGACTTTGTTGTCTAAGTTAAGGAAAAATCAAGGGTTTTGGGGTAGGTAGGGAGAACAGTTAGGAGGCTACTTCAGCAGCCCAAGAGAATGCTAACAATGGTCTAAAAAAGTAAGTGAAGGTGACAATAGACAGGACATAATGCAGGGCTCAAAAGAAAAAGATGGCTCCACATGGTATACTGCTGATCTCATCTTTAGAAATTTGATGTTATGTTCATCATGGATTGTTTGCATTATTTTTGATTTAAAAATAATTTATTGAGTATTCTTTATCTCAGGAAAAATTTTAAAAAAGGAAAGGAGCTGTTAAGGATACCCCTATTTCTGGCTTAAGAAAATGGACAAATTGGCTTGCTCTAATGTAGAAACACAGAAAGAAGAAGATCTTTGAGGAAACAGGATATGATGATTATATGAATACAATGTGAAGCTGTTCAGATAGCAGTTAACTTGAAATGTGGTTCCTCAAGACAACTTAAAGAAGGGATTACTGAGGTGAAAGTTGTATATGGAGAAGGAACCTTGAGCCTCTTAAAAGTGCTCTGTTAGATAATACATGAATCTGATTCAAATTAGATTATCCGAAAAGAAAATTTTTGTGGGGTTTTCCCAAGAGCTTCTGGGATGAGAATAAGCCTAAACCAGTGGGATAATTGGAGACAGTGACTAAAAACACCACTGAGGCTCTCTATCCCTCCTACCTATTCTGTGCATATCTCCACCCTTTCTCTCTCTCTCTCTGTCTCTATCTCTCTTCCCCCTCTTCCAACCAAACTCCTCCATCTTGTTGATCCATGTTTACATGATGATTCTGAAGCAGTTTCATTGCTCAAGTCTAGTTCAAAAATTCTAGGAAAGATTCTGATTGGCTTGATCTCAATTATCCTTCCCCTGAAACATTTCAGGCAACAGGACAGAATCATGTGGTAGAAAATGTCTATTCGACATATAACAATGTGAATCTTAGAAACGAAGTTTTTAGAAAAGTGTGTGAGCTTACTGTGTGGATGGGAGAGAAATGTTTAGGTAAAGGCAGTCATATAAAATGTATGTTAGGTGACAAAACATTCTGATGAAAACCATCATTTGATCAGATGGAGAGAAATGTGAAAAGGGTGTCTGTCAAGGAAGTTGAGAAGCAACTTGTTCAGAGTGAGAAAGTTTAGAGTGTTCAGAGTGAAAAGAAAAAGTGTTATGAAGAGCAAAAGAGAAGGTAAGAGAAGGAATAGATATGGAAAGATCAAGACATATTGAGAACAGAAAGGTTTTCTTTGTAAAGACAATGGCCTGGATTAGAAAGAAAGTGACTAATGTATAGAGAAATTCAGTCCCTAAAATGAGGGACTATTTTCTCTATTTTCAGGTGTCTTTTTTTTTTTTTTAAGATTTTTTTATTTATTTATTCGTCAGAGAGAGAGAGAGCACAAGCAGGCAGAGTAGCAGTCAGAGGCAGAAGCAGGCTGCCTGCTGAGCAAGGAGCCTGATGTGGGACTTGATCCCAGGACCCCAGGATCATGACCTGAGCTGAAGGCAGCCGCTTAACCAACTGAGCCACCCAGGCATCCCTATTTTCTCTATTTTCAAGCGCAGTTTCAAACTTGAAAATATTTCCATGTGCCCTCATCATGTTTCTTTTGATGGCCAAATGCTACTTACTCCAGAAGAGGCCTTGTAAATTATACAGGAGTACTTCAGAAGGTTATTTTTAAATATGCACAGTCTCAGGGTGACTCTTAATTTTATATAAGTTGTCCTCTTCCAAGTCAATGAACTATAATTATCAATTTTTAATACTTATTTTCATTAAAGCCTTATTTTGGATTGCCTCAAACTCATTTGATGAGTCAAAACTGTCCATTGAAATTCCGAAAAATGCCAAGTATTGTGTTCTGTGTAGGATTTAACAGTAAGCAAAGTATAAAATAATATTAAAAATTTAAAGATGTACATATTTACACACAAGGATCTAGTTCTCCAATTTAGTGTTCAGTGCTAATCCTCACTTGCCACCCTGCATAGACCATCTTTTGTATATACCAACTCACACAACAAAGAGGTTCACTGAGCCATTTTTCCAGCTGTAAACTGGTGTATGTGGCTTCAACTACGCTTTCTTACATAATTGCCCTTATAGCCAAATAAACACTGTAGGGTATCTAATACATTACAGGATCAAAAATAGGTAGTTTGTGGTCACAGAAAAATAATAATAGTAAAACAAAACAAAACAACCCTTTGAGATCAAACAATGATCTCAATTGAATATACATTAATAATAATAATACCTTTTTATTTCTTAATGCCATACTCTGACTTCTAGCTCTTCAAGTGAATGTGGTATGGCTCATAGCCTTCTTTCTCCTCCTTGTACTATCTCTACACTCCTGTTTCTCCCCAACACACACACATACAGAGATGCAAATTATTGTTGGATCCAGACAATGGTGCCTAGGGTGGGAGCTTCCAATAGCAGAGGCTAGAAATAAACAAAACAAAACAAAATCAACAAAAAAACCCTATTACATCCAAGTGTACATTCTACTTCATACTTTTCTCAATCTCAGCACAGTTGACATTTTTGGATGGGTAATTAGTTTTGATGGAGGGGGTTGTCCTATGGATTGTAGGATGTTTAGCAGCATCTCTGGCCTTTACCTAATAGATGACAGTAGTAATTCCAACCCCAGTTGTGACAAACATGTATCCAGATACTGTCATAGGTTCTAGAGGAAAGGGGAGGTGGGGAGAGGAAGGGAACAAAATTGTCCTAGTTGAGAACCACTGTTCTATTTAGATTCACCTTCTTTGGAATATTCTCTTGCATTCTCCTTGGGCATACCTTTTCTCTGTGCTCTTTGTCTTTTTGAAATGTCACTGCCTGTAAGTGTATATCTGATTTGGAAGCTCAGTTTAACTACAAATGTATACTCTTATTCATCATGCTATGTTGCCTATCCCAAAGAGCAAGACAAGTATGGTGAATTATTATTCTTTAATATACATATATATGTATATATAATTAACTGTCTTTTGTGTTATATGAAATATTGACATAATTTTCACGAAACAGTCTTAAATCTTCATGTGGGTGTGAATTATAGGTAGATTAAAATGGAAGTTCACCCATCTGAAATTGAAAGAGGACATCATCATGTACAAATGGATCATAAAAAATGGTAGCAAAAATAGTTAAGTGCGATAGCCACATGCATTCAAGAAATTAGATTGTCTATAAATATGCAAACACATATTACTTCCACATGAATATTTTCAATTCTATATTCCACTGATGTTTTTGAATGGATAATGGACCAGTTGTTTATCTCTAGATGCTTACATATGATAACATAATTTATCAGTCTAAAAACCACTTTCTACAGGAGAAAAATCTATCTGATGGAGGTAAAGTGTGATAAAGAAAATGTACCTTTGGAGCGTTCGCTGATACTAATGACTTTTCTAACAAGACTTTCTGAGGTGAGCAAATTGGGGAAAAATGGAATTTTCAGAAGTGTATACCTGGAAAAAAAAATTCAATCCGTAAGAAAAAACTGTGAACAAGACAGCCTCCAAAGTCATCCTGATGGTGAATAAGAATGCAGCATGTGACATGTTTAACCACTGCTGTGATCTTGCATGGGCTGGCATTCCATCTTCAGGTTTTGTATTACCAAACAAACGTACAGTGTTTGTGACCTTGCAAAATCTCTTTTAGCCTCACGGAGTTTTAAAGCCTTAAATCAAGATCCTGCCAGGATGAGATGATTCTTGCAAGAATGATAACCTATAGATAAGACAAAATGAAATTTAGTTGGATCTCGAAATGACTTGGGTTAACTCTCGCAATGGAAATGTCAATCAAAGGGCCTCAAGTCAAGGCTAAATCCAAACTGGTGTTTGACTCCTAAGACTAGATACCTTGGTTATTATTGCTTCTATTATATTTATACATTTTTCAACCTCAAATGTAAAAATAACAAAACCATAAGCTTTAAGTGAACAAATATCAGGGTACAAGTATACTAGTAATTTAATTTGAAGGAAGAAAAAGGAGGTCAGTTCTAAATACGGAGCATTTGTGCTTTGTAAATCAAGTCTGGACTTTGAGGGCTCTAGTGACTCCTTTCTATTTTATTGTGTTTTGTTCTGTTCTGGGTTTTTTTGTTATTTGTTTGTTTGTTTTCTGTTTGAGCTGAATCTGGTGATAAAGTGGTTTGGGTAGCTCTCTAGAGTCACTGAGGAAAAACAGCAAACACATTCTTCTTATAGTCATATTTCAATATTGAAACATTATTTCTGGCCATCAGATTCTGATATATTCTATTGTGATAAAAGTATCTAGAAAATATATTATACCTATTCTATTCAACCAATAGCTATAACTTTAGCCTTTCTCTTTATATAAGGAATAGGGAATTTTCTATTATGATACTATATTGATATGAAGTATTTTTGATGTGTGTCATGGCCTTGGCAAGAAATCTTATACTATAAATCTCACTTTCTTTTTTTTTTTTAAATCTAATTATTATTCCTGGACTGAAAAGATCAGGTTCTACTTTTTAGCAAAGATATTTATCAATTACCTTCTGTAGGAGAAACGGCTCATTATCTTCCTTTGTCCATTCTCTCCTTCCTGTTGGTAATAGAATCTCTTGAATTTTAAAGGGCTACATGGGTGCCTGACCTCTATTATTTTTTCTGATCTCTGTAGTTAACGGTGGCCAGGTGACCAAGTTCTTGGCATTGAGATGTAGACAGAGTGATGTGTACATGAACTACCTTGGTTACATTCTTTAAAGAGGAAAGGGTTTGCCTTTAGTTCCTTCATTTTCACCTTCCTGAAGGCTGGGACAGAGAGATGATGCTGATCGACCAACTTCAACTATGTAAGCTAGAACATATCCTGAGGACCGCAGAGAAGGGCAGGTCTGGAATACTCTCGGAACACCTCACAGAGCTGTCACTTACTTGCCCCAAACCACTTGCCTACTTGGGAGTGTTCAGTGAGAGAAATACCTTGAGCCATACTTTATTTTTTTAGGTGAAAGTCACAGAAAATGGACTATTTTAAAGTGTATAAATCAGTGGCATGTAGTATATTCACACTGTTGTGCAACCACTACCTCTATCTAGTTCTGCAACATTTTTATCACCCCAAAAAGTGACTCCATACCCAATAAGCAGTCATTCCCTATTTCCACCTCTCACTATCTCCTGGCAACCACCAGTCTGCTTTCTGTTTATTTATCTATTCTGCATTTTTCATACAAATGGAATCGTATCGTATATTACCTTTTGTGTCTGACTTCTTTCACCAAGCATAATGTTTTGAGGTTTGTCCACATTTTAGTATGTATGATTTCTTTTTTGACTCAATATTTGCATGTGTGTAGGTGTGGGTGTGTATATGTACTGTTTTTTGTTTACCCATTCAATTGCTGCTGGCCATTTCAGTTGGTTTCAACTTTTTGCTATTAACAATGCTGCTATGAACATATCTGTACAATTATTTTTTAAATATATTTTCTGAATATGTATATTTGAAATATTTTTGGTATATACCTAGCCATGGAGTTGCTGAATTATATGATAATTCTGTGCTGAATTTTTTGTGCGTGAGTGCTTAATTTTTGAAGAACTGTCAACGGTTTTCCACAACGTTGAGTCCTATTTTGGGACTCTAGCTTAACCTGTCCCCTGATCATTAAACTCGCTCAATGTTGAGCACTGCTGTTATAAACATTCAGCTTTCTGTCTCTCAGTGGATATAGAGAGTAAGAACTACACCAGAAATGTGACAGATATTTCGAGGACAATAACATAAAAATTTCAGTCCCTCTGGAAATTAGATATTAAAATACAATAAGATAATTGAAAGAAAGGGTTAGCAATGATTTTCATGGTTTTCTTTTTTATCTGTGGAGCCCAAGTATTAGAGACATCAGTATATTTCTTCCCTAAGGTAGGGTTCTTTCATTCACTTAATCGTTTGCAAAATAGTCATTGAGTGCTATGGACTACCATGGGTGCACAATGGATGCAGGGGCTAGTAACATATGGGTTCTTATCTCAGAAACTTGGAACACAAGAACAACCTAAATACATATATCACATCTTCCTGTGATGTTTTATCCCAAAGGAGCTGCAAACAAAATCTGTAATAATTATTTCATAAGAACATAGGTCTTTTCTTAGAGAAGGGATCAGAAAATGACAGACTGAGTGTATTTTGGACATTTTAGTTTCGTGATTTCTATTTTATTTGCAAGTGATGATATCAATTAAGCATGTAAGTGATTCTAGCATGAGTCTGGAGACCAACAGAGAAGTCTGAGCTGAAATCATAGCTGGAATTATAAATTTAGAGTCATCACATAAAGATGCTATTTGAAGTCATAAAGTTGTATGAGATGACCTAGGATGATGTTGTATGTATACAGAGAAGGATGTCTAGGAATGAGTCCTGCAACACTCAAATATTTATTTGCTGGGAAGAAGGAATCAGAAGTAACTGAGATGGAAGTGTCACTGAGCAAGATGGAACCCTGGAAATGTGATCTCTTGGAAGTAAAGAAAACAAAATGTTTTGATGAGAAGTCAGTAATTAAAAGTGTTAATTGTTAGTAATATAAGAATTACAAATAGCTTTTAGCTTTGGCAACATGATGGTCACTGGTGATTGACAAATGCAATTCCAGTGGTTTGGTATTAGGAAAAACAAAACAAGCTGGGTTGGGGATAAAACAGAGAAAGGGAAATAAAGACAATCATTATTGATCATTCATTCAGTCTTTCAAGATTCTTAAAGGGATCGACCTGAAGGAATAACAATGACAGCAGCATCCAACATTTATAAAGCACAACCTTGTTTAGGTGTTGCTCTAATTTTGTTTACATGTATTAACTCATTTCATCCTTACTTCAAGCCTATTAGATAGTTATGCTATTGTTTCCATTTTACAAACAAGGAAACTGAGGCAGTGAGTATTCAGGTAATTTGTCCAAGATCATTTGCTAGGTGGCAGAGCTAAAATTCAAATATAGCCAGTGTATTACTCCAGAGTCCATACTTTTACTTAATTTTGTTGGTTTTGGCAGACTATTAAGAATCTTTGTTGCCCACCTTTTTATTTCACTGCCTTTTATTTTTTTAATTTTTTAAATGATTTTCCTTTTTTTAAATTTAAATTCAATTAGCCAATGTATAGTACATCATTAGTTTTTGATATAATGTTCAATGATTCATTAGTTGCCTTTTATTTTTTATTTATTTTTTATTATTTTTAGGATTCTATTTTATTTTATTTTTAATTTAATTTTATTTTGTCAGTGTTGTAAGATTCATTGTTTATGTGCCACACCTGGTGCTCCATGCAATACGTGCCCCCCTTATTACCCACCATCAGGCTCACCCATTCCCCCGGCCCCCTCCCTTCCAAAACCCTCAGTTTGTTTCTCAGAGTCCATAGTCTCTCATGGTTCGCCTCCCCCTTCAATTTCCCCCAATTCACTTTTCCTTTCCTTCCCCTAATGTCCTCAATGTTATTTCTTATGCTCCACAAGTAAATGAAACCATATGATAATTGACTTCCTCTGCTTGACTTATTTCACTCAGCATAATCTCCTCCAGTCCCGTCCATGTTGATGGAAAAGTTGAATATTCATCCTTTCTGATGGAGGTGTAGTATTCCATTGTATATATGGACCATATCTTCTTTATCCATTTGTCTGTTGAAGGGCATCTTGGCTTTTTCCACAGTTTGGCGATTGTGGCCATTGCTGCTATGAACATTGCGGTACATATGGCCCTTTTTTTCACTGCATCTGTATCTTTGGGGTAAATACCCAGTAGTGCAATTGCAGGGTCATAGGGTAGCTCTATTTTTAATTTCTTCAGGAATCTCCACACTGTTTTCCAAAGTGGCTGCACCAACTTGCATTCCCACCAACAGTGGAAGAGGGTTCCCCTTTCTCCACATCCTCTCCAACACTTGTTGTACTGTCTTGTTAATTTTGGCCATTCTAACTGGTGTAAGGTGGTATCTAAATG
>CM052898.1:165162696-165187901 GCA_028534135.1 Potos flavus
GATGAACATTTTTTCATGTGTCTACTAGCCATTTGTATGTCTTCTTTGGAGAAGTGTCTGTTCATGTCTTCTGCCGATTTTTTGACGTGATTATCTGTTTTTTGAGTGTTGAGTTTGAGGAGTTCTTTATAGATCTTATATATCAGACCTTTGTCTGTAGTGTCATTTGCGAATATCTTCTCCCAATCCGTGGGTTGCCTGTTTGTTTTGTTGACTGTTTCCTTTGCTGTGCAGAAGCTTTTTATCTTTGATGAAGTCCTAAAAGTTAATTTTCACTTTTGTTTCCTTTGCCTTTGGAGACGTGTCTTGAAAGAAGTTGCTGTGGCCGATGTCAAAGAGATTACTGCCTATGTTCTCCTCTAGGATTTTGATAGATTCCTGCCTCACATTGAGGTCTTTTATCCATTTCGAGTTTATCTTTGTGTATGGTGTAAGAGAATGGTCAAGTTTCATTCTTCTATATATAGCTGTCCAATTTTCCCAGCACCATTTATTGAAGAGACTTTTTTCCACTGGATATTTTTTCTGCTTTGTCGAAGTAGTATTTGACCATAGAGTTGCTGGTCCATATCTGGGCTCTCTACTCTGTTCCACTGGTTTATATGTTTGTTTTTGTGCCAATACCATGCTGTCTTGGTGATCACAGCTTTGTAATAAAGCTTGAAATTGGGCAACATAATGCCCCCGGCTTTGTTTTTCTTTTTCAACATTTTCTTAGCAATTCAGGGCCTTTTCTGGTTCCATACAAATTTTAGGATTGTTTGTTTCAGCACTTTGAAAAGTGCTGGTGGAATTTTGATCGGGATGGCATTGAAAGTATAGATTGCTCTGGGCAGTATAGACATTTTAACAATGTTTATTCTTCCAATCCATGAGCATAGAATGCTTTTCCACCTTTTTGTGTCTTCTTCAATTTCTTTCATGAGTGTTCTGTAGTTCCTCAAGTACAGATCCTTTACCTCTTTGGTTAGGTTTATTCCCAGGTATCTTATGGTTCTTGGTGCTATAGTAAATGGAATCAATTCTCTAATTTCCCTTTCCATATTTTCATTGTTAGTGTATAAGAAAGCAACTGATTTTTGTGCATTGATTTTGTATCCTGCCACATTACTGAATTGCTGTATGAGTTCTAGTAGTTTGGGGGTGGAGTCTTTTGGGTTTTCCATTTAAGTATCATGTCATCTGCGAAAAGAGAGTTTGACTTCTTCTTTGTCAATTTGAATACCTTTTCTTTCTTTTTGTTGTCTTATTGCTGTTGCAAGGACTTCTAGTGCTGTGTTGAACAACAATGGTGAGAGTGGGCATCCTTGTCATGTTCTTGATCTCAAAGGGAAGGCTGTCAGCTTTTCCCCATTGAGAATGATATTCGCTGTGGGTTTTTCATAGATAGATTTTATGAAGTTGATAGATTTTATGAAGTTCTTCCTGTTTCAATCTTGGAAGTTTATAGGTTTCCAGGAATGCATCCATTTCTTCTACGTTGCTTAACTTACTGGCATATAGCTGTTGATAATAATTTCTGATGATCGTTTCTATTTCCTTGGTGTTAGTCGTGATCTCTCCCCTTTCATTCATAATTTTATTAATTTGGGTCCTCTCTTTTCTTTTGGATTAATTTGGCCAGTGGTTTATTGATCTTATTGATTCTTTCAAAAAACCAACTTCTAGTTTCGTTGATGTGTTCTACTATATCTTTAGTTTCTAACTCATTGATCTCTGCTCTAATCTTGATTATTTCCCTTCTTGTGAGTGGGGTTGGCTTAATTTGTTGTTGATCTTGCAGTTCTTTGAGATGTAAAGAGAACTGGTGTATTCGGGATTTTTCAATTTTTTTGAGTGAGGCTTGGATGTCTGAGTATTTCCCCCTTAGGACTGCCTTTGCCGTATCCCATAGGTTTTCGATCAGTGTGTCTTCATTCTCATTGGTTTCCATGAATTGTTTAAGTTCTTCTTTGATTTCCTGGTTGATCCAAACATTCTTGATCAGGTTGGTCTTTAGCTGACAAGTGTTTAAATTCCTTCCAAGCTTTTTCTTATGGTTGAGTTCCAGTTTCAAAGCATTGTGGTCTGATAATATGCAGGGGATAATTTCAATCTTTTGGTATCAGTTAAGCACTTATTTGTGACCCAGTATGTGGTCTATTCTGGAGAAAGTTCCATGTGCGCTTGAGAAGAATGCATATTCTGTTGTTTTAGGGTGGAATGTTCCGTATATATCTATGAGGTCCCTCTGATCCAATGTGTCATTCAAAGGTCTTGTTTCTTTCTTTCTTTTTTTTTTTTTAAAGGTCTTGTTTCTTTATTGATTTTCTGCTTAGACAATCTATTACTGAGAGTGGTGTGTTAAGATCCCCTACAATTAGTGTATTCATATCAATATGATTCTTTATTTTAATTAACAATTGGCTTATGTAGTTGGCTGCTCCCATATTGGGGGCATACATATTTACAATTGTTAGATCTTATTGGTGGATAGACCCTTTAAGAATGATGTAGTGTCCTTCTGTATCTCTGACTACAGTCTTTAGCTTAAAATCTAATTTATCTGATATGAGAATCGCTACCCCAGCTTTCTTTTGAGGCCCGTTGGCATGAAAGATTGTTCTCCATCCTTTCACTTTGTCTGGATGTATCTTTAGGTTCCAAATGTGTCTCTTGTAGACAGCATATGGACAGGTCCTGTCGTTTTATCCAGTCTGCAACCCCATGCCATTTTATGAGAGCATTTAGCCCATTCACATTGAGAGTGATTATTGAAAGACAAGTTTTTATGACATCACATTGCCTGTGAAGTCTTTGTTTCTATAGATTGTCTCTGTAAATTTCTGTTCTGTGTCACTATTGGGTTCTTTCTTCTTTTATAGAACCCCCCTTAATATTTCTTGTAGTGCCAGCTTGGTGGTCACATAACTCTTTTAAACCTTGTCAGTCTTGGAAGCTCTTTATCTCTCCATCCACTCATTAGTTGCCTTTTAGATGACAAGGACCCAGTTCCTGGACCTTGGAGTACAGCTAAGAGATGGAACTTCAAAGCTGATGGTTTGATAGTGAAATGACATTCAGATCTATAATCTTTGGTCCTAGCAACTTTGTTTATTTTTGTTTGTTTTGGTCAGCTTTATGGTTTTTATAAAAGCTGTATTTTGGGGGACCAGTTTTATACTTTTAGAGAAAAATTGACGTAATGGCCTTAGCCCCTTATTCATTCGTCATTTGAAGATTGTGATAAAATTATTCTTCCAATAAGTAGCAGGAAAGAAGGAGATAGTTAAGCCAGCTGCCTGTGTGTCTTCAGGCAGCAGGAAGATCCGTGTATTAGCTCCTGCCAAAATGATGTTTACAGGCATAGAGGGAACTTATGGGGGACCTCAAATCATGATTAAAAATCATGAATAGCCAATCTAGAGAGCTTTTAAATCTAATGTTAAAACATCCCCTTACTGTTGCTTGGGTCTGAGAAACAAGCATTTTCCCTGAATACAAAAAATCCATATTTGCAGGTCAAAAGCAGGGATGAACTAATCCTGTTAAATATAGCGTGACAAATAATATATGTTTGTGTGTGTTTCTATGTATGAAATGTATTTGAAAGAGCACTGGCACATTGCTATAGAAGATAACCGTATTTATCTTTATTGACTCAGTTCTTCTACTTACTAGCTATGTGGCCTTGGGCAAGTTACTTAAATTCTCAGTGCCTCAGTTTCTTCATTTGTAAAATGGAAATAATAATGGGTATTTATTTATTGAATGCAGAACATAGCATTCTAGATTTATATTGAATGAACCAAAGATTGCACTAACCACAACATACCAGATACACACACACACACACACACACACACACCATGAGTCTGACCTTTCCCTGACATTCCCCCACTTGGCAAGTATAGCTTATTCTCGAACCAATTCCAAGTGTCTCTTTCTTTAAAGCATATACTAACTTAGCAGCAGTTTTTCTAAAAAAAAAACTCCTACCATCTTACCTCTTCTTCACTCAAGAATAGATAAAAGCTTTCTTATTTATCATTTATATCAAATCCCATTTCTACCTATATTTTAAGACCTCAGGTTTGGTGGGTTACTTTCTCTGTTTCATAGTCTTTAACATCTTTTAATCCATTCCAGTATTCTCATTTTCCTGCATATGTATCTTTCTCGTTAAACTACCAGTGTATTTCCAGTCTTTTCTCAAATATGTCCCAGAAACCCCATTGGTTTAAATCTTTGCCACCTCCCATACTCTGCAAGATGAAGTTCATATTTCATATTTATCGTTTCAGTAAATCTGTTGGATTGAACCCACATTTATTTCAGTCTCTTTCTACTGTAACTCCTGTCCTGTAGAGACTGGAGAATTAAAAACTTTGTCTTCTAGTTTCCTTGGGGCTAGGCTTCTGGATGCATATTAGGTTTCTCCAGTTAGAAACACTTGCATGAGATTTGGAATGAGGGCACAGTAGTGCTTGGAAGATAGATTGGACTAGAGAACAAGCAACAGTTGAGGAAGTGAAGACAATCATTTCTGATTACTCATATTTCTGTTGCCATGGTGTGTTTTCTATGCCGTGCATGGAAATAAAGACAATTAGGTTTCTTTAGTGGTGTCACAATTTTCATGAGTGCTGAGAGAACATCATGGTGGCCCAACAGTGGCTTTGTGAGCCCTTTATTGAAGCTGATATTGATATAGTTTTGGGACTCATTTCTGGAAATAGCCTAGAGTCTGTTCCATTCAATTTTGTAAACTCTTTAATCTGCTTATAATAGCGAAGGTATTTGTTGCTGGTTTTGTTTTGTTTTGTTTTCCTTCCCATGACAAGTCCTTGACTGATTCACATAATATGAACTTTCACAAACTTCCCAATCTCACTTCCCTGTCTAATTACCTACAATTGCCCTTCCTCCTTTCTTTCTCTCAAACAGTAAAAACTCTAGACGACTGCCATTTCTCAAACAATCCAAATAGTTATGTATATGTATTTATTCTATTCCTTCTGAATAACATTCACTCTTTACTTATATAGGAAAATTCTACTCTCTTTTCCAGGTTTATAGATAATGCCTTCTTAGACCTTTCAGACAAAACCAATTAGTCCTTCCATTAGATTTCAGTAACATCTCTTGCATATAGCTCTCATAAGCTAGCACTGATCACACTGAGTTCCAATTATTTGTTTAAATACCAGGTCCATCAATCTCTGAGCTCCAGGAAAGTGGAAAGGGGGGGGGTCACACCCATCTGTGCATTATATGCTATGGCTTAGATCTGAAAAGTTCTATCTAATTTTTATTGTTTTAAAAAGCCTATTTCATATCACGGATCGTTTTGGAAGTTTTGTCATTAAATCTAGCCGTAATAACCTTACTGCTTTTGTAATGACTCAGATTGCAAAGCTGATGAATTTTATAACCGGAAAGAAACTGAGATACCCTTTGGTCCAACCCATTTATGTGCTAAGACATTTCAAAACCTATAGTGAGATAACAATAGATCTTAACTTTTATTGTTTCTAAACTAATTCCCCAAACTCTGCCTCATATCCAGTTTCCATTTTTTCATGAAAATAGTGTTAATATTAACTAGTAATGGCTAATATTGATGGAGCATTGTTTTAAATGTTTTACATCTATTAACTTCTTTAATCCTGGCAACAACCCCAGAATCTGTTGGTAAGCCCACTTTCAAGCGCAGTAACCGTTTTAATCATTCATGTTTTCAATACAAATTGAGCACCTGCGATGAACCAGGCATGTGCCAGAGGATATAATACTGACTAGACAGAGTCCCTGCCCTCATGAAGCTTAATTCTAGGTAAGGAGAAAAAAATAATATGTATGTAAAGTATTGCCAGATTTGCTAAGTGCTGTAACACTTATAATAATGAGGTTTGCTTTAGGTAATATAGTTTAGGATGACTAATTTTGGGACAGCTGGGGGAGATGTGATCCTGAGCTCTGGTGGAAACTCTGGCCTTTCATAGAGGATTGGATACTGTTCTATTGTAACTACAGTGAGAAAAAGAAAAAGTAAATATAGGTGAATTTGTTGCATTGATTGTAGAAAAGTAAGTGATTCCATATTAATAGCTGTCATATTCAAGGCAGAATTAAAGGTCAATGGATATATAGAGCAGTGTGTGAGATCAGACAAAAAAAAAAAAAAAGTCCTTCTTTAGCCTTTACCAAATGTCTATACGCTTTTCCTATTAAAAACGCCTCACATTCTGTATATCAGAATCTCACATCTAAATTATCATCCTGTTTAATTCTGAGCACATTTTGGCAAACAATACAAAAGTACGATCACAAGAGCTGCTAATAACATTCTTGTTACTCAGATTTAACAACCATTAAACTGGTTGGCATTGTGCTATGGAGAGAGATGGGTGGTCTTTGATGGATGTTTATACCTATACAAATAACTCAATTGTGACTGTCCAAAACTGAAAGCTTTTTCAAAGCTTTGTACATTTATACAAAAGCACAGCCTTTGTTTGCTGTGAGTTAATAGCTTTAGCAAACATGTAGCCAAGATGGTTTTTGAATGGAAGGTGACCCTTGAAGCTAAGTCACCTTGCTTGGCATATCAGAAGGGAAATAACTAATTATGTGTGGGCACTAAAAAACAACTGTTGTTATTTTGTGCATGAGAGATATAATGCACTCGGGACATAATGCTCCTTGATTGAAGTTTGGATAAGGATAACCGCTTCTCTTTTCTGGTTATCTCCAAAGATATAACATGCTTTTCTGCATATGCCCAGGCACTTGCCTAACTCCCATTACTGATAAATAGTAAAACATTAGCTCTTCTAATAGTTGCTATAAAAATGGGGGGGGGGGCGGAATTCACATTTTAAGAGCAATTAGAGAGCTATACAATGCTCTGTGAAAAATGTAGAGAAAGGAGTGACTTATTCTATCGATTACATTATGTCATCCCTGCACTGTTGGATGTGCTGTTCAGTGTTTTGTAATCTAGCATATGACACTGGCAGTGCTACATTATTTGTGTTCCAGGTAAAGATGAGAGTGTCGCCATAAAATATTATACCTATTCCTTGCCTTATTCAAACCAAGCTTTTTATGAACATAAAATGTGTAAGATGAATTTTTAATATATTGCTCTCTGTTTTGCCACCCCACCCCTTTATGTAGAAAATGTATATTTTACAATGAATGACATATATACTAATCAGTTTAAATAAAAAAAATATATACAGTAATCAGTTCATGTGACCAATAATTATAATTGCACTCACATATACTTTTCAATTTACTAAATGCTCTCATAGCCCCATTTTAAAAATGGAAAAAGTCAGGGAAGATAAGAAATTGACCCAAACCACCCAACTGAAAAGGTTTTTAGTACAGTTTGCCTAAATTTTAGTTCTGTATTTGGCCCACATTGTCCTTCACCTTTTATATATTGTATAAAATCAGATAGTTCTGATTTTATAATTTTTATATTAGATAATTCATCTGATATGATGAAGTAAACGGATTTTGAAAATTTTAGTATATGTTAGTTTATGTATAAAATTAAAAATAAAAATGAATCAATGTTAGATAGAAGAATTTAGTGTCTTTTTATGCTGATGAATCTTCGTTTACTCCTAGATAACAAGGCAGTAAATGTAAGTGATGGTAGCATTGCACTGCATTCAATCAGATTACAAAACAAGCCACTCATTAGGACCATGTTAAATAGTCCTAATGAAATCTTACAGACATTATCAGAATCTGTTACTCCTTCTATTTTTTGCTCTACTGGTATTGCTCTTATATCTTACATCACGTAATTTATGTACAAAACTTACTCAATAGATTTTAAGTTTCTCTGGGACCTATACAACAAGGAAAAAGCCATCCTAAATTTTAAATCAAATGGCTGAAGGGTTAGATGTGTTGAAACTGGCCTACAATTTTTGTTCTTAGGGAGAAATAGAAAGAGGTAGGGCACCCAGACAATGTATAAGTCATCCTTATCCATTCATTCAACAAATATTTACAGAGTTCCTATTACATGCCAGGGACTGTGCCAGGTGCCTGATATACGGTAATGAACAAAAGAGACATGGCCTCTGCCCCCATGATCCTCAGAGGGATACTCAGCCAATAAACAAGTACATACGCCTACAAATTGTGACTTGCAGGAAGAAAGATTTCTGTGAGAAGAGTGAATATAACACAGTTTATGTTCAAGTATTTGGTCTAGGAGTGCATTCTGGAATTTTATCAGGCACATGCCATCCACTATATGGTACAAATACAACCCTTAATTCTTTTGGCTATATTTGATTTTCTCTTGTTTTGTGAGAAAAACTAATATTTGAAAATGTCCATGGCAACTCAGGCAATAACAAAGCATATAATATAGCAGGGATGTTTCCTCTAAGTCAAAATTTAGATATTTAAAAACAAGATGAACAAGATAACAAAATTAATATTTTAAGGGAAGCAAAACTACTGATGGAGATTTTTTAAAAATGAGACCAATTCATCTTAGATAAAATTTCAGAAAGTTAAATTATTATTCAATTTCTTAAATTTAAAAAGTCAATGTATTATTTATCTTTTTGTTATTTTTTATATATCTCATCTCAGCTTCTTTGAAAATGAGTGGGATGGTTAATTTTATGTGTCAGTTGGACTGGGCCATGGGGTTTGGCAGAACATTATTTGGACAAAGATTATTCTGGTGTGTCTGTGAGGGTGTTTCTGGATGAGACTAACATTCAACTGAGTAGAAGGAGTGAAGTAGATTGCCCTCCCTAATGTGGGTGGGCCTCCTTCAATCAACTGAAAACCTGAATAGAACAAAAAACCTAAGTAAGAGGAAATTTCTCCTGCATGACTGCATGAGATGGAAGATTGGTCTTTTCTGGGCTTTGGACTGGGACTGGAACTGAAACATTGACTCTTAGTTCTTGAACTTACTGTCATTTGGACTGGGACGTACACCACCTAGGATTTATACCATCAGCTTTCTAAACAAACAGCAAACTAGACTCAAAGGACCAGGCTACTCAGTAGTACCAGTTAAAGAGAATGTCATATGCAAAGAAAAGAGAAGGGTAAGAGAATGGGATTTTGCAGCTGGAAAGTGTGAGAAGTTGGACTGTTCAGGAAGGCCAATAAAGAATGAAGACCCTTTGGATTCCATATGGTTAGTCAACATTGCAAAACTCATTTGTTCATAGAAATGTTTTTTAAAAAAATCATAACATATTGGAGGAAAACATCCCAACATATGGGATAATATGTATGTTTGTATTATAGTAGACAACAAGAAAATAAAGACTAAAAAGGGTCTTTGGGATTAATTACTCTGAGAATTAACAAATATTTGAGTCATATGCTTTTATATACAATGTAATGTAAATATTAAAAAAAAATTTTGGGGGGCGCCTGGGTGGCCAGTGGGTTAAGCCTCTGCATTTGGCTCAGGTCATGATCCCAGGGTCCTGAGATCGAGTTCCGCATCGGGCTCTCTGCTCAGCCGGGAGCCTGCTTCCCCCCGCCCCTCTGCCTGCCTCTCTGCCTACTTGTGATCTCTGTCTGTCAAATTAAAAGAAAAAAAAATTTTTTTTTGAAATATTAAAATACATAATATAAACTGCTATAACCAAATAGACAATGTAATATGTAACAACTACTGAGACATTGCTGCTCCTGTCATTAATGCATAGACCTCATGCATAAAATGATCTCCCATGCAATTTCCTAATGTTCTCTACTCTGGAAAGCCCTTTTCTAAGGTCAATTATAGCATGATAATTATAATTTTCTAACACATATGCTTTACATATCAGAAGAAAAAATATTATAAATATTAATCTTTTTCATAGAACACATATTAATATCTCACAAGGCAAATTATCCTGCCAAAGAATCTGGGAAATGCTACCATAGGCAATGGGAAACTTTAGTCAGGGGAATAATATTATCAAATTATTATTTTAAAGACTTCAGTGCAATGTTAGAAAGGGTAAGAGGCAGCTGAGACTTAACCCTTGGGAAATTAGCTAGAAAAAACTTGGGAAAATCCAAGGAAAGCAAGGTGAACGTCTGGATTTTTTGGTTGTAGCAGTGGAAATAAGGCAAGGAAAAACATTAGATACTAACAAGTTAGAATAAAACTGATTTAATAACCAGTTGGATCTGCTAATAAGAAAAAAAAAAAAGAACCAAGAAAATTTACCCTCAGGTTTATGTTTGGGAAGATGAATTGTGTTCTGTTACCTGTTTCTTTGTTGATGGTGGTGTTTATTTTGAGTTTTTGGGGAGTGAATGTTGAAAGCAGGAAAGGGAAACACAATTAATTAATGTATGGATATGTAGAGTCTGTAACCCTTGTGGGTCGTCCAGCAAATTGTAAATGCTCAATAAATGTTCTTTGAATATGTGAATATTTTGTTTCATGCCCAGATAGGAAATTGAGTTAGGGATACAGGTTTGGGAATTATGAACACTCACTTGATAGCTGAAATCACCAGTTTAGGTGGGTGAGAATATAAAAACAGTTGATACTTTGTAGTTATAGGTAGCATGCCCATTGTATTTGGTAACTTAAAGTAAGACCTTGAACAGAAGAGTTTTAATGGAGTGATAAAGTAGAAGCAGATTGCAGTTGAATGAAGAATGAGTAGTTACAAATGAGGGGGCAGTGACAAGAATGTTGACCTCCGTCTCTCAAAATATTCTCCCAGGTTCTCATCCTGAGACATTGTGATTTAATGGGTCTGGCAGAGCAGGGAAACTCAATCATAGTGTCATCCACACCATTGTGTTATCAGTAGTATGAGTCCTCTTAGCTAAGCTCTAAAGTTCATGAATGATTTACTTTTGTTTGTTAAAACAAACTTTTTTTTTTTTTTTCTGTTTAGATTTTTCTGGGCATGTCAATGAAAACATGCCCATGAGGAATGAAAGACAATGTCCTATTATAATGCTTCCTGTTTCTCTACTTTAATGTGAATTTTAATGTTAAAATTTTAATGTTTTAATATTAAAATAACATCTGTAATATATTTTTCACTCTCTTCCATTCCAAAATGCTCTTGTAAATAATAAAAAGGAGCCCATGTAATAGGGTCTATGCCTGGGCTTGTTCTGTGTGTGCAAAGATCAGCTCCTATGTAAGACCAAGTCAGTGAAAGTTCAAGTACTGTGAGTTGAAGACAGGTGGAGGAAAAAGCTACTGTGTAGGTGAAGATCTCCTTCCATTAGTAAGGGAAAGAAGGAAGTGAGAATGAACATTTTTGTTGATAAGTAAAAAATTCAATAAACAAACGGCTTCATAAATAAAACACATTTTACATGCCTAAATGAATAAAATCATAAACCTATACAGAGTGCCAAAAATAATATATTTACTAAGGAGTTTATGTAATAAATATAAATGATTTGTATTTTTCTATTTAAAGGAAAAATGTTATTTTCAGTTAAAAATTTTAGTGGTTTTATATTTTTACTCACTGCTAAAAATGTTAAATGGGTTTCTTTAATAAATTGTGTCCAGTTATGGTCTAGCTTCAGGATTCTGTGCCAGAGTGTCTAAATGTGAGAAGTTTTTGCATTGGTTGCTTATTGAACAATTGAAATAAAACCTTGTTCTTATTGGGGAACACAAGGCCTTGAGGACATTTCACCTAAAAAGATAAACTTCAAGAAGAGTAACAGCAAGATACTGGTATAATCTGAGGCCTCCTTAACAAAATTTTCTAGATTCGTTAGGTAGGGTGCAAGAGGACCTATGGAAAAGAGTGAGGGGGAATAGAAATTTGCAGAATCCTCTCTCTATTATTGATGTGAAATAGTATAGAAAGGATTTTAAAGATATAGTAGAAGAAGAAAAAAGAAGGAAAAGAGAAATGATGGGGTTCAGAACATGCCACCCTAAAATGTGGTGCCTTGGCATATTGAATACTTTAAGCTGAAGGAATTTGAGAGATATCAGCTACAGGGAGGTCTCTGACCTCCCCCTTTCTCCTGTGAAACAGATGAAGGGGTTCAGGACAAGTCTTTCCAAAATATGCCACTTTGGCATGTGGACTCTTTTGAGTTAAAGGCAAACAAAGCCCCTGTGGGCTTCAGAGAAACTTTTGCCCCTCCCTTAACTACCTGGAAAAGTCTAAATTGGGAGTCTTTCCAAGAATAAGAGTTATTATGAGAGAGACATTTTATCCGAGTGACACATCTGTATGGCAGAGCAGGCATCTAATTACCAAGCATCTGCTCTTCTTCTATTGCCCTGTGAATTGCCCTCCTCCCCTTTGAAGCCCCAGGCCCCCAGCCCATTCCTTGGCTAATGATGGCATGTGTATTTCATTTTACCTTTTTGTCTTGGAACCTCTCAAGCATGGCGGGGTTCCTGTATGTACGAAATTAAATGTGATTTTTACCTGTTAATCTATCTCATGTCTATTTAAGACTAGCCAGAAGAACCTTTGAAGGGTAGATAAAAATTTTAACTCTGCAACACAAGTCAAAAGACCCTTAAATTAGAGCTGTCCTATTCCCAGTGGGAAGAAGTATCCTGTCTTCAAAGGTGGAAAGACACCAAGAGGAATCTGAATCAATAGGCCTTGTGAAGTTTCCCCAGTTTATTCTCCTTAGCTCATATTCTTTTGCCCTATCACATTTTCCCATGACTTTCCTCTCTTTATCAAACCAAGTATCAAAAACCCTGAAGTTTAATTGTTCTTTTGGATCTTCATTTCCCTATGGAGGCTCTCGTCACATAAAACATGTTAAATAAATGTGTATTTTTCTTTTCTTGTTAATTTGTCTTTTGTCAGTCTAATTTACAGGGCCCAAATCAGATGATTTAGAAGGGGAGACAGCAAAAGATATTTTTTTTCCTTCCACACACGAAAAAAACAAAACAAAAGAAAAGAAAAACCACAAACAAATGTGTACAAACGTAAAGAATGGAAATGAAAAGGGCCAGAATATGCTACTCCAGAATATGCCACTTTGGCATAAGGATTGTTTTGAGCTGAAGGCAGTTGAGAAATAGCAGATGGGAAAAGCTGTAAAAACAGAGAATGAGTTGCCCTTTTGTGAAAAAATCTACATGTAAGAAGGAAATCTCTATTTGTAGAGATGTCTTCTCTCATAGCAGAAAGAGAAGGACTCTTAATAACTCTTAATCAACAGAGGAGACATCACCCTGAATCTGCCTACTGAACTTTCTACACAACCCTTATTCTTCACACAGTTCCTAGGCACCTTCTCATACTCACTCGTTACTCTCGAAGCCTCAAATCCCTTTCCTTTGTCCAGACTCTTCTCCACACTTTGTCCCTCTTATGGGATGTTATATAAAATCCCAAATTATGGCTCCCTCTTTGAGTCTCATTTCTTTGTGAACTCCTATGTATATGTACATAGTTAAAAGTGCTTTTTTTCCCTCTTGTTTGTCTGGTTTTTGTCAGTTTAATTTTCTGGGCCCCCAACCACTGAACCTGGCAATGCTATTATTATCATACTGTTCTTATTCATTCTCATCGGCAAGTTATCTATATTTTTGTCTGTTGAAGACACGTTTATTATGCTCTTGCAAGCCCTTTAAAAGGTGAAAATAATTATTTTCTAGTATGATCAGGAAATTTATCAAAGCTCTGTGTCATATGTTTTAAATACATTTTACTTTAAACATATGAAATGGGACCTAGGAATAAAATGTCAAAAAGATCAACTACTATCTTACTAAGCTCTGTCTTTGGCATTACCTACATTGCTTGATGGCATTTTAAGCTTTTTATCTAATTGGCTTGGGCTAATAGATTCTTTTTTTTTTTTAAAGATTTTATTTATTTATTTGATAGAGAGAGAGATCACTAGTAGGCAAAGAGGCAGGCAGAGAGAGAGGGGGAAGCAGGCTCCCTGCCGAGCAGAGAGCCCGATGCGGGGCTCGATCCGGGCTCGATCTGGGCTCGATCCCAGGACCCTGAGATCATGACCTGAGCTGAAGGCAGAGGCTTTAACCCACTGAGCCACCCAGGCGCCCCTTGGGCTAATAGATTCTTAATGTGTTTTCAGATTTGTTTCTTTCTAGCAAAAGCCAAGTTGAACCACTTGTTCCCCCCACCCCCATCCCCGGCTCGTGTGTTGAGGTGGGGAGCAATTATGGGAGGTTACTAGGAAAAGCACGATATGTAAGAGTAAGGTTTGTTATACAGATTTATGTGGTGACTTCTCCACTGCTAAGAGTTTCCTATGATTTACAGTCTTTATTGTCTTCTTTGTACAGAAAAAGAAGCACTCTACAAATGGAGATCTCCTTTATAAAATTAAGTTTCCTTAATAAACAGTTGATTTCCATTCTGTTTTCAGAGATTCTCCTGTGTCTGCAGTTTTCCAAAATATTTAGCTCAAAATAATCCTTATACTAGAGAGGCATATTTTGGGGTAGCACATTCTGCTATCCATCATTAGTTTGGGAGGGGAAGAACACTCCAATAGTAAAACATTCTTCCACTCTCTGGTCTCCTACACTTTCCTCTTAGGATGGGGAGAGGATGGTGAAAGCTTGTTCATGCCATTTTGAATTAAGCTAAAAACAGATAAGCCCAAACATACCTCTTTAGAAGAAATATATTAAGTTGACAAGTTACAGCTGTTTTATGTCCTAATCAAATAGTACCAGAAATAATCACAGCATATAATGTTTAGATAAACTGACTAGGCATGGTGAAGTTTTGTAATGGAACCAAGTCGGCAAAGAGTGGCCTAGAATTTGATGACTGTAAAGAAAGAATTAGAAAACAATTGTGTCTCTGTAGTGTTTGTTATGACTGACTTATTAGAGTATGTGTGTGTATAAGTGTATGTGTATGTGCATAAGTTTGAATGTGTTGTTTTAATTCTGGGTGGCAGTGTACTCTAAAAAAAAATAAGACAGACAACTAATATATATAATTCAGTTCTTCAGAGTTCATAGTTTAATATGTTTTAATAGTCCAAGTATATTAATTTAGGTATGTTTGGCATTGGGGTGGAGAAAAACAATAGCAAAAAAATTAAGTCAATTTTTTTTTTTTCCCGCTTTGGAGGCTGAAACAATTGTGAAACCTATGGGATAACCAGCAAAAGATTAGAACAATTACTCTCTGTCACTGAAAGGCCTATGTATACCTGTGGTTAGAAGAGGTCAGGTTCCCTGGAGGGAAGTCATTTGTCCACTTCCATGCAAACTGGTCTTCCAGAAAGTGATGGAAGTTCTTTGAAATTAAGTACAATTTCAATGAATTGGCACAACCTGAAATCAATGCCTGAACATGAGCAATCAACAATTCAGAGGCCTAGAGCAAGACTGAGGCTGTTCAGAAACCAAAGCACTCAAGTGAAGAAAATGAGAAAGAAAAATAAACTTTCTGTGGGTTGTAAATGCACAACTGAGAATTTCATATTTTTAAGGATTCTCCCTTGTTAAAAGAAACAACTCCACATTATTAAAGGATTTGATATACTTTGGTCAGGAGCCTCCATTCTTTCCAAAGCATACTTGGGCCAACTCGCATGCCCAAGTGGCCAGATGTGACTGGAAGTGGTTCCATGTGTCTAAATGGTAGCACTTGCAGTCACAAGTCAATGATTGGACTAATGGCTCTTGGCATGATGTCATCTAATCCAATTGAATGGGTGTTCTTGTCCTGCTGTGAAAAGAAGACCTGCCTTATTATTTCACTTGTTGGAGTATCTTCCCATGAATTCAAAACAAGAGTTGTCTGTTCTCACTAACTGCCATTTCCTAAATAAATATCTAGCTTTTTATGTTGAAGCCAAGATAAGATGTCTTATATATGTATATATATATATAATTTTATTTATTAGATTTAAGAAATACTTCTTCGATGCATTAGATAATTTTTAGTATTAGTAATTTAGGATTCGTTAGCATCCTAAGTGTTTTACTGACCCTAGATTCCAAATTGTCTTTTATAATATGAAATCATTTTAGGAAAAAAAAATTATTATATCACCATGATTAGAAATATCTGAAAAATTACTAATTTTCACATCAATTCCTGAAAAAAAAAGGGGGGAGGATTTGGAAAACCACTGGTATTTTTAGATTAGTTAGTGACAATAAACTTTTCACAAAATATTTTTTGCAATATAATCAGAAATTCCCACAATAATGTTTGGTCCATTTTTCTCTCTCCTTTCCTCCTTCTCTTCCTCCCTTTCTCCCTTCCTTTCTTCCTTTCCTTCTTAAGTGTATATATACAGTCTTTGAGAGTGCTATTATTGATTGAAAAAATAATTCCTATTACAAATATTGTGCCTATAAGCTCATTTCATAATTAAAGAAAATATAACACAAATGAATTCCTTGCCTGAATTTCCAAAGAATGTCATCAACTAAATAATGATTAATATTGGAATCTCTGTCTTTTTTACTAATGAGCATATTATCTGTGAAAGACTACATTCTAGTGACAGATTGTTAATTTGTTTTTGATGCTTGGTTTTTAGTGACACATTCAAAAGAGTGAAAGTACTTTTATAATCAGAAAACCTCATTATTAAGAATATTGTTTTAACTAATTTTATCCACTTATCCTATTTTTGTGAATCTTCATACTTGGGCTTCATAGCAATTATAGATATTTCTAGTTGTTATAATGTTTCTTCTGGATTTTGCTAGCACCAGGAAATCACCTATATTCTATGAAAACAGCTGGACACTTTTGACATAGCTTTCGAACATCCTTGTCTCTCCTTACTTTTAGTGGAATGTTTTTCCTTTCCTGAAAATGATTAGGACTTGATTGTGCACAGCATCCTCACTGGCAAACGCGTCCTTAGCATTTTATGTAATTACAAGTGCATGAATGTATACAAAAAAATAGTGCTTATAAACATCACATATGTAAAGCCCATCCCTACTGCTTTCATTCTGTGTCTGATTAAAATACATATTGTCCTTCCAATCAGCTTTGGAAAGTTTCAAAATACTTTATAAGATCAAAATTTGGTGGTTGCTTTCCTCAAAAAAAAGATAAAAAGTCTCCCTTTTGCTCACCCTGTGTATGAAGATAATGTCATTATAAAATCTTCATTAATATGTAAATTGCAGCATTTTGATTAGCACTTGCAGACCCCTTTTGTTAAGAAAAAAGACGGAAGGAGCTAACCAGATTGCAATAATTTACATAATAAAAACTCAGTGGTGGCAATGCCACCAAGTAGAGAACCTAAAGAAGGCTAGAATGTCTTTTTTAAACAGCTTAATAAAGTATTAGAATCACAAAGTACAAAAGGAGAGAAAATATTTTTCTCTTAACTGACAAACTCTATTTTAGAGGAAAATTACAGGTACTACAGATTGTATTAAGATGATATCAATGAGCATGTAGCCAACAATGTCAACACATGTGCATTTTTTCAATTTAGAAGTGCATGTTTCCATCATGTGTAGGGCTTTAAATATAAAATACAGGCATCTACTCATTAATTTGGTTTGATAAAGAGAAGACAGCCTGGGATGAGGCTTCAGTTTATGGTGAAAATAACCAATTCATTGAAGTGACCAAAAGTTACATTTCAGTTTGATGTGAGAAACTTAAAGACTCTACATTTTTTAAAAAACACTAGAAGAATTAAGATTTGATAATTCAGTATATGGTATGTATTCTTTGGTATTTTGTAACCCAAGGGACAGTTTATGATTAGGTCATCTAAACTGAGAAAGCCAAAAAGAAATACTGAAACAATATTCTGGGTACTTGGATAGAAAAGAACTTTTCTTGGAAACACATAGATGGTATTAGAGAGGATAAAAATTCCTTTCCCTCTACTCCATCTTAGGGTCGTTGATTGGGGCCCTATAAATTAAACCAATAAAAAACAGATTGGCAAGAGGAAAATGAACAAAAGTTTATTAACATGTGCATCTTTAATATACATGGAAATGCTTGGTGATGTGTAACTCAAAGTGGTGGTTAGAACTTGGATTCTAGATCATCTCAACAAAAGAACAATGCATTTTTAGTGAAATAAACAAGGCAAAGGTAAAAGGATTTTGAGTTTTTTGACAATGCGAAAGGCAAATATTTGGGGAAATTAATGAAAGATAAGGGCTAGTTAAGAAGGTTTTTTATGTAGATTCTTCTGGTGCAATCTTTGGGCTCATAAAGGTCTAAAGTTATCTCCAGTGATTAACTCGTGTTCTTCCTGGTAGGAAGGGGAGAGGGTACAGCTTTACAAATTTAGGTCCTGCTTTTATTTTATTTTTTAATTTTTTTAAAGGTTTTATTTATTTATTTGAGAGAGAGAGAGAGGGAGAGAGAGAAAGCCCGAGATGGGGGAGGGTCAGAGGGAGAAGCAGACTCCCTGCTGAGCAGAGAACCCGATATGGGACTCAGTCCTGGGACTCTGGGATCATAACCTGAGCTGAAGGCAGTTGCTTAAACAGCTGAGCCACTCAGGCACCCTTAGGTCCTGCTTTTATTTTTATTTTATTTTATTTTATTTTATTTTATTTTATTTTATTTTATTTTTATTTTATTTTAAAGATTTTATTTATTTATTTGACAGAGAGAGATCCCAAGTAGGCAGAGAGGCAGGCAGAGAGAGAGGGGGAAGCAGGCTCCCTGCTGAGCAGAGAGCCTGATGCGGAACTCAATCCCAGGACCCTGAGATCATGACCTGAGCTGAAGGCAGAGGCTTTAACCCACTGAGTCACCCAGGCACCCCAGGTCCTGCTTTTAGACAAATAAAAGGGGGATGGGAGATAGGCAGAGAGCTTTTCTTATATCAACTTCTTCTCTATGGCTTTTAGAGCTCAAAATAATCCTTATGCCAAAATGGCATATTTTGGGGTGGCATATTCTGCTATCCTACAGCACAAATAGGACTAATGCATGGATTTTTCAAATTATTGCCTTTTTTCCACTCCAGTTTTTATTTGTTAAATATATCTACACATATATTTGATGTACATCGAACAAAAATATGAGACTATGGCACATGTGGAAATAGGTTGCTATATGGAAGTGAAATATAATAATATTAGAATTTTTTTTAAAAGGACTTTCTTTCTGGAGACATTTGATAAGAGAAACTGGAAAAATAGAAAACAGTTAGCTGGGTGTGAAGATTTGTTAATGAGACTGTCTTTTAGTTGAATCCAGCAAGGCAAAAACCATACTCCATGGCAGTAATTTGTTTATCGTTCAAAGGAGTTCAAGAATTGCCTTTAACAGCTGATTGCTACCTAGAAGGGAGGTAATTCTGGTCTCAATGCTTTATCTTCTGTAATGTTCTTGTCTTTAGTGTCATAGCAATTAGGTTAGCACCAGAGAAACCTATTAATCATTTGTTACTGCTAAATTGCATAAGTGTGTCGATTTGGAATCTTGGGGTGAAAATAGAAGATTAATGAGCTGACTTCAGTTCAGTGCGATAATCTAAGAACTAAATACCTGGTGCCTGTCTTGTTTTACAGAGTTGATAATATAAATTTTATTCTCTCCGAACTCTACTTTAATGTCAGTTAGAAATGGGGTGGGAAGATTGGTTCAGAGTAGGAAAATAAAGAGAGATAAAGGAGGCATTAAACCAAGCAGCACTCAATCAATAGGGAGATATATTTTTGGTAGAGACTAAAATTAATAATAGCTTAATGTGTTATGGGAACTACAGAGGTTCTCCCCTTCCATATTTACTGAGGCAGTTTGATGAGTTTTGTTCTCCCCTTCCATATTTACTGAGGCAGTTTGATGAGTTTTCTGAGCAAGGCTGTCTTCTATATCTGTGACATGATTACTTTCATGTGGTACTTGTGGGTCACTTGAATTCTGAGTCTTCATTAGCCTTAGTCAAGTGCAACCTACAGAGTCCAAAGTCAGAATGTTGATTCAATTTTCAGAAAAGTTTTTATGATTCTTTCACATCTTTGGTCTCTCAGTGCTAATGATAACATCTAGCTCTGATATATACTATAGTGCCAAAAAAATTCCAACTCCTTAGTTAGAAAACCATTCAAAACAGGATGGGGCACCTGTGTGGCTCAGTGGGTTAAAGTCTCTGCCTTTGGCTCGGGTCATGATCTCAGGGTCCTGGGATCGAGCCCCGCGTGGGGCTCTCTGCTCAGCAGGGAGCCTGCTTCCTCCTCTCCCTCTGCCTGCCTCTCTGCCTACTTGTGATCTCTCTCTCTCTGTCAAATAAATAAATAAAATCTTTAAAAAAAAAAAAAATTTTAAAACAGGAGAAAAAAGACAATACTTGACAGACAGAAGTCAGTTGTCTAATTTACATTATTATTATTATTATTAAGATTACTCTGAATGTATCTCTGCTCAAATGTGTAGATATCTTTAAAAGTAAATAGCTTTAGAGGGATTTTTATTTTGTTACAGTTTTAATTTTTTTCCTCAACTGGTTTCTATAAAAGAAATTCTATTATACTACAAAGCAAATATTGGGGTAATAGCTAAGAATAATAATAATAACATCTTTTAATTTACTTGAACCAAAGGGCTATTCTACTTCATTGGAAAAATAGTCCATATGAAGTTGTGCAGCCATGTGAAATTTAATATAGATTTAATTATAAAATAAAAAAGAAAGCGAGAAAGAAGTAAAGAAAGAAAGAAACCTGTAGAAAGATTTGTGTTTTAATGAAACCCTCAGACCATTCATGAGCATTTTTGACATCTTAGCCATAGCAGAACATTGGCAAAACCTTTTGTTCAGAGAAAATTACTCATAGTGTGATTTAAAACAAGACCTTAGACAGACAGAGAGGAGGAAAAAATAGGTCCTGCCACCTCCAACATCCTAAAGTCTGGTACATAAGTCAAATGTTACTCTGCAACCAGGCAGTAAGAAGATAAAGTATGAATGTCACTGTTTATTTAAAAAATGTTTAAGGGGTCACCTGGGTGGCAGAATTGGTTAAGTGATTAAGAGTCAGACTCTTGATTTCAGCTGAGGTCATAATCTCAGAGTTGTGAAATTGAACCCCACATCAGGCTCTGCACTGGGCATGGAGATTACTTAAGATTCTCTCTCTCCCTCAGCCACTCCTCTCTCTCAATCTCTCTCTCTCTCTCTCCTCACCGCCAAATATTTAGGGATAAATAAAGTTGGATGTTTCATTTGCACAGTTCTGTGTACTCAAAGGGAGGGGACAGATTAAAGTACCTGTAATAGCTAACACTAAAAGTCAAAACAAAAAACCAGATAAATAAAAATCCTTCCTCTTCCTGGATATTGAAATAATTCTCTGATATTTATATTTGTGACAGAATTAATTGGATGTATATTTCTGTTATAAACTTCAGCTTGCATATTTAAGCACAAGCCATGACATTTATGATGATTAAGTATAGAGTAAATACATAAGAAACAGTGCTAACATTCTGTTCTACATCTTTGCTTCAAATTGTGTATTTCTTTGGGAGCATGAGATCTTGATATATTTAGAAAATTAAGGAAACAAGTTATGATTTTACATCAGTCTTTTGCAAACTGTAGGCTATGAATCAGATAACAACTAGTGTCCTCCATTATAACATACCTGGAAGGCAATAGCTAAATTTTGAAACCAGTTTCTCTAACTCCAAAGGGTCTCATCTTAACTTCTGTATCTATACTGCCCACCAGTGCAGCTCAGCGATGGGCTATTAGGAAAGAAAGAGTATCCCTTCCTCTTGTCAGTTTCTTGTTTTGTTATCAAGTTCTTAAATTTATGCTGCTGATGACGATGGAAATTTTGTAATATATTTGGAATGCACTTGTAATTTGCAGGTATGTTTGTTTTTAGGTTAAATCATTTGGTAATTGTGTATTATAGATTGCTACCAAGTGATTTGCTCCTGACACTTGTTTTATAAAGTACATTGTCTCTGGAATGCTGTGATCCAAAGCTCTTACCAATAATTTCTTATTACATTATGCCTGTTGTAGATATAGAAAGGCACATATAATTTACAGTTTAAAAAGTGGAGTACAATAGGTAAGTCCACTAATAGAAGCCAAAATAAATGAAATTAGCTGATTCAATATGCAGTACTTTCCAAGGTGATGAGACATAATTTCTGGAGAAGATCATGGTTGAGCTGGGCCCTGAAGGGTGGGTACGGTGGTAATAGGTAGAGGTGCAGAAACACCATTGCAAGAAGTAGAGACAGCAATAGTGACTAAAGAGGAGGTGTTTAGGTGGTAAACCTTGTTTGGAATTGAGTGGATGATAGGGTTTGTGAAGATTTGTTTGAGCAAATGGAATTCTTGAGAATTATACTGTAGATAACTGAAGAACCATTGCAAATTTCTAGCAGGGCAATAATAAAATGAGAGCTAGATGCAAGAATATTCTAGAATAGAATAGAAACTTTGTATGGTGTAGGGACGCCTGGGTGGCTCAGTGAGTTAAAGCCTCTGCCTTTAGCTCAGGTCATGATCTCAGGGTCCTGGGGTCTAGCCCCACATTGGGCTCTCTGCTCAGCGGGGAGCCTGCTTCCCCCTCTCTCTCTGCCTGCCTCTGCCTACTTGTGATCTCTCTCTCTGTGTCAAATAAAAAAAAAAAAAAATGAAAGAAAGAAACTTTATATGGGATATATTGCTGTTGGAGGAGAGAAGTGTCAAGGAAACTAGCATACTAACTCAGAACTCAAAGTTTGCATCCAAAATATTCTCCTAAACCAGTTATTTATCTAGAAAGCAAATAATTTGTATACACTTTTAAAAACAAATGCTATGTTATCATTTTAATGATTGCTAATTATCATAAAGTCCATCATAATGACACAAATATATATAAGGCATGCCTTCTTTTTGTGTGATTTCTCAATTCTTAAAAGTCTATATTTAGGATCTCAGGAAGGTGCTAAATAAGGAGGAAGAGACTGTTTAGTTTGAATTTATTATAACATAGATCCATCGTTAAACACAAGAAATATTTTGAAGTTATTTTGTTAAAATATATCAGTTTCCATATCTGGGATAATTTTACTCAGAGAGTGAGTAGAAAAACAATAACAACACTGCAATATTCACACGAAGGCAAAAATCTAGTTTTCTTGACTTCACAGAACATTTGTAGAAATGAAAAACAAAATAAAAAACCCCTGAGTATTATCCTTCGGTATAGAAATGCACATTCCTTCACTCAGTCGTGGAGTTGAACTATTCTGACCTGGGAAAGAAAAATAATAAGCTGGAGTAACAATGTGTTCAGAAAAATTGGAGTCAGCTAATCAATTTTCAGTAACTCTCTGATTTATGTGTCTAATAACATGACTGGCAATTTATAGTCCCTATCACTAAATCTCAAAACACAATTTGCTGTAGCCATAAGCAATTTGTTTAGTGTAAATGGCCTTTAATCCCATTGATGATTGATTAATCTATAAATCACCGAAAGAGCCACATGAGCCTGAAAAAAGGGATGCCCTAGCTTTCTCATTTATTTTTATTTTTTCTTCTTATTTATTTTTAATTTTCAAGTTCTACATTATTACCAATAAAAAAAAAATAGGCCAAGTCTTTCAAACATCCAAGATAAAAATGTTAATTAGTAAAATATGAAATCTCTAGTTATTATTACTATTAAATCATTTTGAAACTCAGCAAAACACATAGGGTTGTTTGAAGGTTTAATAATACTTTAAGATGATTTAACCTACATGAAAATCCAACAGAAGCGTATGTGATTAGCTAGGCCAAAAAAAAATCATCTGGTTTCTTCTCTAGAATCTGAAAGGTTTTTTTTGTCATTTTGGTGGAAGTAATCAACTTAAGATACAATTTTTTTTTTAGGATAAAAATATTTTTTGAGGAACACAAACTAGGATATTCATTTAGAAATACGAAAGGTGGTCATTTGTACATTTAGTGACAACATGTAATGACTTAACTCAGTTTATTATATTTAGAGAGAAAAGGTAACTGAAAGCACAGTGTGACTAAAAGTAGGAAGAATGTATTAAATGACATTCTGTTTCCTTCCAAAGGGATGTAAAGCACATAGAGTGGTGTGTACATGGGATTTTCTAATGGTTTTGAAGGATGAGTTTAGTAGGTAAGACTTGTTATTAGAGGAATGACCTTTATAAAATACATTCATCAACTTTTCTCCATATTGAAAATCCCATTATCTTGTCACTGTCTTACTTAGGGTAATCTGCATGGACAACTTACCTTCCCATCTTATACTCCAGTACTGGATCAAGGATGTTTCCAGCTTTACACAACAAATGAAAAAAATGTATTTGTGTGAAACATGACTTGTTCAATTGTTGTCTGTTTCATTGTTCAACACCCAATGTTTGCCTTCATCTTTTTCTCTCTCCATCAATGTGGCTTCAAGTTAATGTCAGACTTTCAGTGATACTTAAAACCTGGTGAGTTTGGTTATCATACTTTTCTTTTCTGCTGAAAGCAAGTTGGAAAGAAATTTGATTCTGTTGCTTCCTGTTAGAACATTTCAAAATACTCACATGTCAAAGGGGAGAAATTGATTTTGATAGAGTTCTGGGCTCAGCTTGCGTAGGCATACTTTTACAGGGCTGTATTTACTCCCATTCTAATCTTTCCGGTGAGCTGACTGCTAAGGCATTATTCATGCATGTCAAAGGAAGTTGGTAGTTCCATTTAGTGATTTACTGGCTTGGTTGCTTTTTGTTGAAGCCTGAATAAAGTGACAGGAATCTTTTTTACTTGGGATTGTTCTTGGCATAGCAAATGCAAGATATTCAGCTAAAATAAATACCCGTGAGAGTCATAAATGCCATTAAGGACTTGGATTCAAAAGGAATGCTGAAGTTTGGCTTGAATAAAGAGAAAAAGAGGATTTCATTGTTACAGTTGCTGAAGTTGGCAGGTATAATTGTGTTCTCAGATGCATTCCCTTTACTATCTATACGTTGTCAGTTCAAGAGTGAGCAGGAAAAGAAGGGAAAGGTTTTGCCCCTTCCTCACCCCATCACCCACCCCCCGTAAAGAGAAAAAATATCTGAAACCCAAACATGGTGGGAGGTCGTAGGCTCCACTGGAGGCCCTGGGGAATAGGCAGAGCTTTAGAGACTCATCTCTTCTCTTCCCCGCCCCCCCCCCCCCCCCGCTCTCTCTCCCCCTTGGAGTCAGTTGGCACAGTACATTTTACTGTGTAATTATTCTCTGGTTTCTTGTCTCTTCCTGTGGTTTTAAAAAAGAGAAACAAAATATTATTTTCTAGCAGGTGG
>CM052898.1:165188001-165218508 GCA_028534135.1 Potos flavus
GAACATTATATCCAGGACGCCAAACCAGTGTAAAGACCTAGTCCATAACCTCTAATCTTACAGACATGAACTCTATTATTTCCCATTAAAATTAGAGGTTACCAAATTGTAACAGATGTCCTTAATAGACATGTCTTTATTACTGGGGAACATTAGGTAAATGAAAACTGAACCCCGTATTTTAAGTTGCAGCTCATGAAAATAAAAAGCTCCATGGCTGGATCTGGCATTTTAAGCCTAAATTATAGAAGCCTTTATACAATTTGCATTAATTGATGCATCAGCAATTTTTGTAAATCACAGCAAGTATGAAATAGTAGGAATTAAAAAAAAAAACAATTGAATCCTAGCTACTCTAAGCAAACTACAATATTTGACATCCCCTAATTCATAGAGACCATATAGTGCATTTCAAAAGCAAGAATAATTAATTAACTGCTAGGAGAATAGGGCTGAGGGTGGAAATCTTCCAATAGACCTATAATGAAAACAAGCTGAGGGATGAATAACTTGATATAAAAGAGCTTTATGACTGCGTGTTGTTGCAGGTGTCTGAATATTTTAAAATAGAGAGATTAAGATGATGTCTATGTGTTGGACAGTTAAGCTACAAACACAAAATGGACAAAAAAATAAAAGACAAAACTGCTTTGCCAAAGTCACTGAAATTATATATTATGTCACTATGAAATTACTCTCATAGACTAGTGAATTTAAATACATTAATATTCTATATTACTTGCATTAAACCCTATGTATCTCCAGAGATTTTAATTTCACAGTTTAGTTTTCCTCTGCTTAACAAACGGCTTTCAAAAATAGTTGAGAGTAGAATTAACTTTATCATAGTGCCTACCTATAGGTAGGCACAGCATTTAAAGAGATGGAAAGTATTCCATGCCTATGAATAAGAAGAAATGGTTTTTAAGTACATAATTTTGTTTGTTTTCACTTTGATAAATCTTTGGGGGAAAAACGGGCCATATTTGTAGCATTTTTCCATTAGTAATAGTATTCTTATGGTATTCAATATAATGAAAAAGGTAACATGTTTAGGAAAAAAGAAGTGTTTTGACAGTTCTAGATATGACGATGGCAGTTCTGGGTCTTTCTGGAGAAAATTCAGGGACAACATTCAAGTGGTAATGTTTGACAGTAAAATCACAGCAAAAACCATAGGGGGTTTCCAGTTGAGCACATAAGGAACTTGTCATTACTCTGTCCTAACAAGTAAAAAGCTAAACAAACTGAAAAAATGAACAACTCTTCTTGGATCCATCAGATAAGTGATGTTATAGGGCAAACTACCCTTTGGAGAGTTGGAGAGACAGATAGGCAGATAGAATCACAATTTACCAGAGCAGAAACCTAGGAGTAGAAGCCTCTTTGGGAACTAGTGTCAGAGTAAAAAACAAAACAAAACAAAACAAAACAAAACAAAAAACCAAAAAAAAACCATGAGCTGTAGTTGACAAGTTGCAGGGGCTCTGTGTACACAAGTCTAGAGACAAAAACTCCAAGGGGACTTTGTCATAAGGAGTCCACACAGTGTTGTGAATTTTGCCTCCAGGAGCCCTACCAGGTTCTCAGAGTGATTATTGGAGGAAAATGCCCTTTTGCTTCCAGCAGGAGGAGGGGACAAAGAACCAATTTGAAATATGTCAGAGCATTCTGTTCTTCTTAAAAAGGCTTGCAGTCAAGAGAGATTGCTTTGCTAGAGCCTAAACTATTGGGGTTTTATCAGAGCTTAACTGCCCTGAGGAAAGGGAAATACCCAGCCCCAGCCTCCTTGAGCCATCCTGTTCCACCTAAGGAGAGGAAAAATAGAGAAGTACAGAGACACAGGCTGCCTAATGGCCTAGGACCTAATTATAAGATTACAAAATACTTCTCCTATCCCCCTTCACCACCGCATTACTTAAAATCTACTTACAGTAGTTCCTTTTACCTAGTATACCATATCTGGCTAATAAGAAAAGCAGGGCATATAAAAGACAAAACAAAACCCAAAATGAAAAACAAACAAAAGACAGTTTGGAGAGATAGGGAAAGTATCAGATCAGAATCAGACTCAAATATGGTAGGAATACTGAAACTATCAGACCAGAAATTTAAAAAAACCTGTAATTAATGTTAGGGCTCTATAATGATGGTAAGGGCTCTAATGGATAAAGTAGAAACCATGCAAGAACATATGGGTAAAGTAGCAGAGATTTGAAAATTGGAAGAAAGAATAACAAAAGAAATACTAGAGATAAAACACACTAACAAAAACGAAGAATGCTTATGATGGACTCAAAGTAGACTGGATATAGCTGAGGGAAAGAATCTCTGAGCTTCATGATATGTCAATAGAAGCTTCCAAAATAAAAGCAAAGAGAAAGAGAGACTAAAATAAAAATAAAAATAAAAAAATACCAGGAAAGAATAGCCAAGAACCATAGGACAACTACAAAAGGTATAATATACACCAGGATGGAGAATTTTATGTATCCGCTTGACTGGATTTATGTGTCATCTTGACTGATGTCCAGATACTTGGCTAAACATTATTTCTGAGTATGTCTGTGAGTGTTTCTGGATGAGATTAATATGTGAACGGGAATTGAAGCAGATTATGACCCTCTCCAGTGTGGGCAGGCAGCATCCAGTCATTGAGGGCCTAAACAGACCAAAAAGGCAGAGGAAAGGAGAATTTACCCTTTGTGCTTGACTGCTTCTGGGACATTGGTCATCTCCTGTCTGTGAAATGAGACTTGAATCATCGGCTCTCCTAATTCTCAGCCCTTCAGACTCAAACTGAACTACAACATTGACCTTCTGGGTCTCCAGCTTAGAGAGGGTAGATTGTGGCACTTTGCAGCCTGCACAATTGCGTGAGTCAATTCCTCCTACTATATCTATTGGTTCTGTTTCTCAGGGGAATTCTTACTAATAGATATGCTTAATGCAAGTGCCAGAGGGAGAAGAAAGAGGGGGAAAGATAGAAGTATTTGAAGCAGCAGTGACTGAAAATTTCTCCAAACTAATGTCAGACAGCAAATCGTTCAGAGAACTTCAAGCAGGATAAATGAAAACAACAACAGCAAAACACAAACTAACAAACAAAAAACTAAGCTTAGGCATATCATATTCAAACTTCAGAAAAATCAAAGATAAAGAAAAAAACATTGAAAGAGACTAAAGAAGAAAAACACTTTATCTGTAAAGGAACAAAGGCAAGAATTACATCAGACTTCTCTTCAGAACCATGCAAACAGAAAGAGAATGGAATAAAATATTTAAAATTGTGAAAGATAAAGATCCACTCACCTAGCATTCTGTATATTATAAAATTATCCTTCAAAAGTAAAGGAAGAATAAAGACATCTTGAGATAAACAAAAGTTGAGGGAATTTGTTACAAGTAGACCTCCCTTATAAGAAATGTTACAGCTCTTCAGTGAAAACGAAATGATATAGGTCAGAAATTCAGGTCTATATAAATTAAGGAACAGCATTGGAAAAGCAATCGGTGAACGTAAAATAAAAACTTCAATTTTTCCTGAGGCACCTGGCTGGCTCAGTTGGAAGAGCATGTGACTCTTGATCTTGGGGGTTATGAGTTTGAGCTCCATGTTGGGTGTAGAGATCACTGCAATAAATAAGTAAACTTTTTAAAAATAACTTCAATTTTTCTTATTCTTAATTGATCTAACAGATAGAAGTTTGTTCAAAATAATAACAACAGTATTTAGTTATAGACACACACGTTTAGGTGTAAGTGAATGAATAACAGCAATGATACCAGGGACAAGAAAGTGAAATTAGGATTGTTTTGTTATTATAAGGTCCTCACACTATTTGTGAAGCAGTATAATGTTATTTAAAAGTGGATTTGCATGAGTTTTAAGTGTATATTGTAAATTTTAGGGCAATCAATTAAATAAAAATGTAGCAGAACCTGGACTGGAACCTGGCGGAAAAACCAAGCGGCAATCGGAGACTAAGAAGGATTGGAGATTTATTAAAAACACCGGTGGACTTAGAGGAGACCCTTCTCCAAAGATCTGAGCCCCGAGCACAATCAGGGAGGGTAATTTATACCCTCCTACTTGCGCATACTTGGTATTTTGGCGCTCACGGGAAATAGGGTAGGAAAGAAGAACCGGAAGGGCTTTGAGACAGGGACTGGAGTTCCCTTGCCGGTTTGGTCGGTCAGCTTAAAGTACAGTTTTTACTTATCAAAAAAAGAAGTTTAATATACTGAAAAAGGAGAGAAAATGGACTCACTTAAAAGTGATAAATTAAAACTTCTTTTACAAAAGGCAGGGAAAAGTGAAAGATAAAAAATAGGAACAAAGAACCAGACAGCAAATAGAAAATAGTAGCAAAAGCATAATAATGATAATACTGGGTATCTACTGAGTACTTACTATGAACAACTACAGATTTTACCCACTTTGTCTCATTTACTCTTTCACGACCATATAGGATAATGACAATTTTTGCCCCATTTTGTAGATAATAGTTATAATTTATTATCACGAAGATGATGATGATGAGATCTTACTCTCTGCCTAGCATTGCTCTAAGTGCTTTATCTTGATTATCTCATTTAATCCCCGCAACAGTCTCATCAGGTTGATGCAGTTTTGATTCAGTTTAGCCAGATGAGAGAACTGAAACAGAACAAGTAACTTGTCTGACCATAGGGTCAGGCAGATAGTTCTGGAATTCATCCCTAGATCTAGGAATCCAGTGTCCATGTTCTTTCCAAAAAGTGTGATGCTTCCTAATACCAAGTCATTTGTGAACCTCTCAATGTCATTTCCAATTTCTATGCATTTTTCTGGGAGAATGTTTCTATTACTTTTATTATATTATATTTTATTATATTTATATTATATTTCTATTACTTTTATTATATTCCCCATAAGATATGGGGTCTCAGCATAAATGTATGATGCTATATGCTACATCACATTGAGTGAGGGACAGGTGCAGCTAGGTAGGGAAAGATAGATAGGGGGTGATAAGGCTCACAGAAATCCGGAAAATGTGGCGGTGTGGGGAAACCAGAGATAAGGGAACAAACCAGACCACCCTGCCCTAGGTGTGTGGGGTAGGTGTCTTTTCTTATGATAATCACCTGTGACCAGGAAAGAATAACCAGATCCTAAAAAGGAAGTAAGCCATTGAAGGTGTTATCACTAGTCCTTGCTTAATGGTGATATCAATAAAGATGTTAAAAGGATTTAAGTTCCCTGGTTAGCTTTCTATAAAGGACCAACCCTAAAGGCCTTCTGTGGCAACCCTGTTGGGACCCCTCTTACTCCTGAGAGCTTTATCTGTATCCTTGCTTAATAAACTTCTATTGCTTTACTCACTCTCCTTTGTCCACAAAATTTCATTCTTTGACTCTGTGAGACAAGAACCTAGCTCTCCCCATTCAACGTGGCGCCATTCTCCTATCCTTTGTAAAAAAAATAATACATTGGGGAAAAAAACCATGAAATTTTGCCTATTATAAATTTTCACAAAATATATAAATATAATTCACCTGCATGTTTCTTAGATTGACAACTGCATGCCAAACAGAGTCTTTATAACTTATGGAAAACTCTGAAGCAGTGGTGATTCGGCAGTTAGGAAGGGAACAGTTTTTGCACATCAGGGGACAAACTATAGTTAAAAGTATAATTATATACTATATATCTATATATATCTATATATCTATCTTGCCATGCTTTTTAAATAAAATATCAATCTCTTGCAATGCCGATTCCTTTCTAACTTGGATGTGTAATTAGCTTTCTATTTTATAATATGATACTATAAGCTGACATGGAAAGGGGAAGAAAAAAGGACAGATGGTTGGACAGTAGGAAGGGAGAGAAGAAGGAAGGGAGGAAGGAAGGAAAGAAGAAAGGAAGGAAGGAAAGAAGGAATACTGCAGTATAGTTCACTGGGTAAATATGCAATAATTTTCTAAGGAAATCCAATATTGCTTTCCTAACTGAATAAGCCCCTATCTGTTGTAATAAATATTGTTTCTGCTGTATCTGCTTGCATTTTTAAGTTAAAATGCATTTGAATTTAAATTTTTTTTTTCAGTTAAGTAATCAGTTAATTTGGCCAAAACAACTGAATGAATAGTACATTCATTTATTTTAGCCTCTAATCTCCTGATCAGTACAGATGCTATTCTTTTATAATTGCTCAGTCAGTTGTTCCTTTTGTATACCACAGCATCATTTTGTATAAAGAGCAGAGCTCCTCCATGTTCTGCCATGTTAATTCTTATTTGTCTCTCAACAAACTTTATCCAGTCCTCTAGGAGGTACTTCCTGTCATTGTTTAGTCTTTACTAAATCCCTTCCCTTTTTTTCAGCTTTTGAAACTCTTATCACATTACTGTACATTAATTAATTAGTGAGCATTTGGATTTCAGTGCTGTATCTTATTTATCTGTTTATTCCTGGTACATAGTACAGTGCTGGTCACATAGTAGGTGGTAAGGAATTGTGTTATAGAACCTGTCTACTATTTATGTTGAATGAGTAAAACCTGTAAAATCCACTAATTTTAAAGCAATGTACATTTACAAACAATATGCTTTGATGCAAAAATATACATGCACTGGCCTCATTACTGGGATTCCAGTCTAGTAATTCTGGAATGGAGTTTAGCACCTTTATTTATTTATTTATTTATTTATTTATTTATTTATTTATTTTTAAAGATTTTATTTATTTACTTGACAGAGAGAGAGAGAGATCACAAGTAGGCAGAGAAGCAGGCAGAGAGAGAGGGGGAAGCAGGCTCCCTGCTGAGCAGAGAGCCCGATGTGGGGCTCGATTCCAAGACCCCGAGATCGTGACCTGAGCTGAAGGCAGAGGCTTTATTTTATATTTTATTTTATTTTATTTTATTTTATTTTTTTTTTAAGGCAGAGGCTTTAATCCACTGAGCCACCCAGGCACCCCTAGCACCTATATTTATATCAAGCTCAGACAATTCAGAGGCACATATCGGCTTCAGAGAAAAACTGGACTATATGTTCTCAAAGTCTCTTACAGTTTATGAATGTTTTCCTTCAATGATTTTAAACATGTATAAGTATATTGAATCCCTTTTATTTCTCAGCCTCTTTAATTTGCTGAGGTCATTATGAATTTCAGTATTTGGGTGTTCAACATACTAATTTCCAGTCTGGGAACATTATTATATTAAATACGTTCTTTTATCCATACCTAATTATTTAAAAATATTTTAAAATAGATCACTGTGTGACGATATTGTGGAACAGCAAGACTTACAATCATTCTCTACCGGGAACAGAACTGTCCCCTACAGATGTTTTGGGTCGTCGTAAGTTTAGAGATCTGCTGGCAGTTAGTGGACAAGTTTCAGTGATGATAAATTCCTGCTATGCTTGGGATGATCCTGTACAAAAAAGACTTGTCCTACCCAAAGTACCAATAGCACTGCTTAGAGAAACAATATTAGAATGAGTTCTAATCAGAAAGGAGAAACAATGATTTGATATGTCAACAGAAGTATATTAAAGGAATCAGAAATCTAGTTGAAAAGCCACAGGTTATTTTTTATTAAACTCTCCATGTACCCTCAGGAAAAGAAATCTTAAAACAATCCAAGTATGATGCCCTGTTGTCTGTATTCACCCACATTAATCTTAAAGTTAATTTATTTCTGAAGTGGGCTTTTAAATGACTATATCTCAAATCCATTGCCAGAACACAGACATTGTGCTGAGTTTTCGTGGATTATTTCCCTTGATCCTCACAACAGAATTCCCAATATACAGATGACTAAACTGAGACCAATGAGACAATTACTACTCGTAGTAATAGTAGTAGTAGTAGTATGTGAAATAATTTGCCTGTTTACACAGCTTATGCATAGCAGACTAAAATAAAATGCCCAAATCTATCTGAGTAGCGAGAATTTGTAGTGTTCTGGGTGGCAACCCACAGGAAACTAATCCTGGAGAAATAATCAGGAAAGAAGTTAACTAGTTGGGTATAAAGTAACTTGCAGCATCTACAGGAAAGCTATAGAATCAGAATCAGCATTTGGACTTGAACCAAAGGAGGCTAGGCTAATGAGGACAGAGCCAAGATCATATCTTTTGACATGAAGCTACTATTACTGGGGACGCCTGGGTGGCTCAGTTGATTAAGCGTCCGCCTTCTGCTCAGGTCATGATCCTGGCTTCCTGGGATTGAGCCCCGCATTGGGCTCCCTGCTCAGTGGGGAATCTGCTTCTCCCTCCCCCTCTGACCCTCCCTCCTGCTCCTGCTCTTGCTGACATTCTTTCTCTCTCTCTCTCAAATAAGTAAAAAATTAAAAAAAAAATAAAGCTACTATTCTGAACAATCCACACCACCACAGCTCACACGACTAATACAGGGCAGACACTAGCACGCAGCGGGATTCTCAACTCTGCCATCACTGCTGTGAGTTGTCGGTCTCTCTTTGTAACTTTGCTTTACTGTTTTAGGTTTCAAAACCCGAGGTATGAGGACCCAGTTTTCTGGCCCAATGTTCCCAAGCTTCCAGAGCTGGAGGGGCAGGGAATAAATACCTTCATTCTTCAACTGTTAGCTTCTTTCAGTGTCTGATAGGAATTTACTTGCCACAAATATACGGCATTTTCTCCAGAGAGAGTGTTGGGATACTGGTAGTCTTAACATCCTAAATAATGCAGTAGCATTGGGTTAGTTATGGAGACCTGATTTTCATTTATATTCTTCTGCCATTATTTAAAGTTGTCACATTGGTTTTTAAATACACATAAATATGTCAGCAGACCCCTATGTAAGAACAGGTATACTAGAAACTTTTGTACTGAAATAGGTTGTTTGGAACACAAAGTAGGAAAGAGCTAGTAAATTATACAGGTCAATTCACAAATGTCCTACTTAATTCTAATGCAGTGGTTATTTCAACAATTGCTTCATAGTTACAAAGTTCCTTTTCATATATTATTTTACTAGGCAGTCTTCTAACTTCTCTGCCTCATGACCATTTTGACCCTTAAAAAATGTGGAGGACCCCAAGGAGCTTGTATATATGTAGGTTATACTTATCAATAATAACTCTCTTAGATATTTAAATCGAGAAATTTAAAAAATAGTATTTCCTTCAAAAGAAATAATGAACTTATTACATGTTAATATAAACATAAATAAATAATAAAATAATTACATGTTTTTATTACTTTAAATAATTTTGAATGATTTTCCCCCAAAAAAAAAATTCCTGAGAAGAATGAAATTTTTAGTACTTTGGAGAAGTTCTTTAATATCTGGCTTAAAAAAGACACTGTGGATTATCATATCTGCACTTAATCTGTTGTGATATCATGTGTCAGATAGTTTCTAGAAAAATCTACTATACACTCATGAGTGAATGAGTGAATAAGATAAACAACTCTTAGTGTGTTATTTTCAAAGTAGTTTTAACTGCATGGTCCCCTACAGGGGATGGAGAGCCACCAAGGGTTCCTGGACCACACTTTGAAAACTGCTGTGTTAGCTGAACAATTATGCTGGGAAGATTATAAGCATTGTTATTTTCAGTTTTTTAGAATGAAAGCATGGTAATTTTTAAATGCTTTATATTTATGTACTATTGTTTAATTTCCAAATTAATTTCATGTATATACTTAAGCCTTATATTAACATTGTTAAGTAAACAAGAGATAGTATTATCCCTATTTTACAGATGAGGGAAATGAAAGTTAGAGAAGTTTAAAACTTGCCTGTTATCCGTTAGCTGTTAAGTACAAGAGCAGGAATCAGAACCCAGAGCTTTTGGCTCCTGATTTAAGATATTTTCTACACAGCATATTAAATTTGTAAGGGTACTTCAAGTATATCCAAGAATAATTCTTAACTGATTCTATGCAACAGTGTAGGTTCCTGTGAAATCCACATTCCATTTTTAGATAGTGGTAATAGGAGGGTATTGGTGGTGGTTCCTTCAAAGGGGAATTTGGGGATGTAGATGGGGAAAGCTGGTGTCTTTTTTTTTTAAACTTTATTTATTTATTTATGTGACAGAGAGAGAGATCACAAGTAGGCAGAGAGAGGGGGAAGCAGGCTCCCTGCTGAGCAGAGAGCCTGATGTGGGGCCTCAATCCCAGGACCCTGAGATCATGACCTGAGCTGAAGGCAGAGGCTTTAACCCACTGAGCCACCCAGGCACCCCAGAAAGCTGGTGTCTTATTGGTGGTATGGGCTGTCCTTATGAGGAGTTTGTTAATTCTTTAGCCCAAGTGAAGGTGGATCACCTCCTTCTGGGTGTACAGAAATAGGAAACAAAGCAACAGAGGATTCGAAAGCCTTTAGACATATTCTACAATTAGTTCCGCTTAGTTAATTACTTGTAAGTTGGGAAGTGATGGCATTTTCTCATGAAAAGAGAATGTAAGCTTCATGAGGCAATACCGGTTCTTATTTACCATGCGATTGCCAAGCCCTGGAGCTCAAACCAGAGAATCGATAGGTATTTACTTCATAATGAAATGAATAGTAAATGTAATAGTGCATCCATTTTCTTCTGTGGAAGGAAAGCAAATGTGAACCTCTCTAGCCAACCCAACTGCTGAGTATAAAATGTGTCAATTAGAGGGCTGTTTGAACCTGCTGTGAGCTAAACCACACCTCCATTTTACTCTGAAAGGCTTCACAAAAGGTGGTGACCCCAGGATAATTAACAATTCTGTTGACACCTAATTGGTTTCAAGTGGTTTGCATACACCTAGAGAGAGTGAATGGGCTACCCTGTTCCTTTATTTTTAAAATACAGGTTTCACTCACATTATGAATTAACTGAATAAAAGTGAAAATAAATGAAGATTAAAGTGACACCCTTCTTCTTCCCTACCCCTGACTCTTGGGAATATGGCTGAAACTTCCAATGGGGTGGCAAATAGACTTTGGCATTTGAAATACTGGATTGGTTCATTCACCAGTAGAGAGTGTGTGCGTGTGTGCGTGTGTTGTGTGCAAATGTATACATATATATATAACATTACATACTCTGTAACCCAATATATCTTGAGTTAATGTTGTCTTTCAGATGATATTAAATCATACTACTGGGGACTATATTCTTTTTTTTTTTTATTATTAACCTATAATGTATTATTTGTTTCAGGGATATAGGTCTGTGAATCATCAGTCTTACACAATTCGTAGCACTCACCATAGCACATACCCTCCCCAATGTCCATCACCCAGCCACCCTATCCCTCCCCCTGCCTCCAGCAACCCTCAGTTTGTTTTCTGAGATTAAGAGTCTCTTATGGTTTGTCTCCCTCTTGATCCCATCTTATTTCATTTTCCCTTCCCTTCCTCCCATGACCCCCCGCCCTGCCTCTCAAATTCCTCATATCAGAGAGATCATATGATATATTCTTATCTCAATCTTGTACATATTACCAGATGCTGACAAATAATTGACAAATAAAAAATATAATAAAATGTTTTAAATCTGTAACGAAAATTCATATTGACATTAAGGAAGGAAAGCTCTACAGGAAGAGAATTGATTTTCTTATAAAATTCTATCAGAAGAGTAGAAGCAGGAGAAGAATCTGGGATTTGCTCTATGATAGTAAAAATATCCTATGATAATTGTTCTTAAGAATTAAACATTATATCACTTATTACATATACCCTAAAAACAGAATATTGTGAAGAATCCTGATTGTAAGGTAAAAAAAAATCCAACATTTTTAGACAGTCAACTTTATGTTAAATCACTTTTCATATCCACATAAACATCAAAAATGTTGGTGCTGGAAGAGAGATCTTTGGGTCCACTACACTCTATCATTTTATATAGTGTATTGGTTGAAAGTGAAACTCTGGTACTAGACCTTCTGGGTTTTAATCCAGACTCCAGTACAAAATACCTTTTGACTCAGGACATTAAAATTTTTTTCCCAGTTCCAATGATCCCTAATCTGTAATTAATAATTATATTCATCACACTGTTTAGATTATTAAATAATTTAATAAATATAAAGAAGTTGACTTATGGTAAGTATTCAGCGTATGCTGGACATTATTATTATTATCACACAGAGTCCCACAGGAACTGATTTAGTGACAAAGGCAGATTCAGACAGTTTTTCTAACACTTTTGCAAGAGATATCCCATCACTTCAGGGAGACAAGTATCTGGATTAATTTTAAACAACTTTATTGATTTTATTGTTAGAAGCAAAATTTTCAGGGCCAAAATCTTTCTTTTGCCTATCCTACCTTTTTTGTCTTCTCTTCCTCTTATATGTATTCTTGAATTACCTTAATTTGAAGGCATACCCATACACAGACACTTATATCTTAAAGAAAAGAATCATATACACATTTGGTAAATACTGTTCATTGAATCCAAATAAGGTAAATTCAGTCTTTCTGGTCTTAACATATGAGATGAAAAAAGTAAGACTTTTTTTTTTCTTTTCATGAGCAAAAAGTCCTAGATGATTTTCTATTCATTTATTTTCATGTAATCTACAAAACCCAGACTGAATTAAGAAGCAGTTTGGTCAATAATAATTATGTCTTTAATAAGTTATATTTATAATTTCTTGTGAATCATCTCTAGGTTTCAGTGTAATAGAAAATCAAAATCATTTGATCCAAAAATTATGTACTATATCTTTCTCTAATGGAATGGGAAAGATGAAAACTAGTATTTTTTATGTGCCAAGAATTTCATAATGCCAACTCATTTACTCTTCCAAATAACCCTATGAAGTATCAATAACACATACCATTTTGTGTGGATATAACATGTCTTTACACTATGCTAACTACATCATCTTCATGACAATGCACATACCAATGCTATGAAAGAGATCCAGCTGTCTTTTCCATTTTATAGAGGAACCAAGACTCTAAAAACTTACATGACCTGTCCATGATCTGTAGTGGTCGGGCAAGCAGCAGAACCTTTAAATTCAAATTTGCCTGCCAGCAAAATGCATACTCTTTGGCATACAGTCCATCTCCTTCACTTCTAGCACCTAGCACAGTACCTAGCACCTAATACAATGTCTGATTCATACGAGACAAAGCACGAATGTTGCAGAATAAGTAACTGGAGAAGCAATATGGTGTAAAAGAACAGGGAGTGTCAGAGAACATTGGTTAAAATTCCAACTTCATTGCTTTCTAATTAACTGACATTGTGTTGTTTTATCATTTCTGCAACTTGATTTCTGTTTCTCTAAAATGGGCTTACCAGTAGATATGTTATATTGTGAAGATTAAAGCATATTTATAGTCCTTAGCCTTGTGCTTCTATATTCTGTGGTAGATACTCTGTTATAGGTACCATTATGCATGTGTATAAAACATCCATGTCAGATGAACTCAATATATTTTGTTACTGCAATGATGCAAAGAGGCTAATAAGAATTGATCAGCATTAACTTTCTATTGTTTCTCTTTTATTTTATCATAACCACTGAGTTTTTATTCTAAAGTTACATCATTCCATACATAAACCTTTATTTTCATCCAATCAAAAATGTCCTCCTTTGATTTTGAACTTTCTTCTCTGTGCAGTTTTTCTATATAAAGCATTATTAAATATATCAAGTACATAACATGTATTTTAATGGCTTTTTATGGGAAGAGGATGTGAGGCTTCATAGAAATGTTTGGGGGAAAATGTGTTCTACTTATATATATATATTTATATTCAAATATATATTAAAAATATATATAAATTAGAAGTAAGATTTAGGTATGCAAAGTATTGATGATGGAAATATTTCCTAGAACTAATCTGTACATTTTATAATAAATATGGTCAATAATCATTTAATTGACTTGATTCATTCTAATTTATGACATTTAAGTTACTAATAGTTTACAGATCATAGAGTACATTATATAATCACCATATTTTCTTCTCTCATTTAAACTAATAATATTCTTTATTGATTTTGCCAGCTAAGAATGATTATTTCAGAACTTGCCTACTTATTGGCATAAATGTTGATCTCATGTTGAGGTTGTTTAATATTGAAGCATTCTGTGCACTACCTAGGTGCAAGACAGCAATTCTAGCATAGGTGGGTATTTTAAGTTAATTCTGATAGAAATGTCCTTTAGACAAGCATCTTCTAATTCATTTCTTTAACATATGGATCTGAGTTTCCCTTTATCCCCCTGGCAATCGCAGCAAGTGTTCTAACACTTACATGTATTTTTTACTGTTTTCTTCTTCTCATTAGTGAACAGTTCTCTGTATGTCACAGTACATGGAATATTTTGTACCAAATGGTTCTTGTTACCAAGTCCTCTGAGGATTTTTGACATTCAAAATGATGTTCTACTACAACACTGAAATCTTTTTCTTTTTTTTTTTTTTTTTGAAATCTTTTTCTTTATGTCAAATTCCCAGTGTATAAATTACATAGTTGAAAACAAGATCTCCAATTTGTTAAGGCCTCATTCATTACAGACATTTTGTACATGAAAACAATTTTTGGGATACAGTGTTCAATGTCTGATACATACTGTCTTTCAAAAACTAAGCTTAGGAGAAAATAATTTCATTCAGTTCTGATACAGTGTTTGATATTTTAAAAAGCCTTTGTTATAATTAAACTCTTTTCCCATGCTGCATGTAACCTTCATTCAATTATTTGTACATTTATTCACTTGATTCATTTTACCAAGGTGATATGGTGGCATTAAAACAAAAATTTTATTTTTTATTTTATTTTTTTATTATTTTTTTAAAACAAAAATTTTAAAAAGATAAAACAAAACAAAACCTAAGAAGAAAACCATCCCTGTTTTATACCACAACATTGTTTTCCTTATCTATGGAGACATCAAAAATTTTCATTACTTTACTCAGCATAGCTTTGAAATCCCTGTGCAAATGCATCCATATTTGATCTTAATTAATGAAAGCATATTCTGAAATTCTTAGAAAAGTTTATCAGATTTCATTAGGTCCTTGCTAAGTAAATCCTTTTGTATTTCTGCACCCTTTTCATTTGGTCCACTTATGCCAGGGTTCTTAGGCCAAAGGAATTTCTTCCAGTTAAGGTGGAAATTAATAGAAATACAGGCACAAAAGGGAACCACTACCTGCCAAGGGCAAGTAAAGAACAGAGAAGGTGAAATGAAGGTTTCTATGAAGGAAGTGAATCAAATTAGAATTAAGGTCAGATATGTATTTCTGAGTATTTTGTTGATTTTTAATTTGTTGCTATTGTGATAGATTTAAATCGTAAAACTGATGCAGCAGGTGAATTCCCAAATAAAGCAATGGCTATTTAAGTTTTCAAAAGTGTCGTTTATCTCTTTTAACTCAATTCGATTTGCAGTGTCTCAGGACCAGGTAAGGTGAGCAATTATCCTTCCTAGGTACTTTTGCTATTTTTGCTCATTTTGCTTATGTACTGTTTTTCTTTTAGAAATCAGGTGGATGCTCTGGGTATGCCTGCTTTATTATTAAGATATTTTTGAGCTACTTTGAAAAGTTAAGGCATGTAGAAAGATATAAGCCAAAATTTTCCTAAATTTCACTAACAGAGCTATAGAGCCCTGCAAGGATATCTCCAACACCTTCGATTAAAAACTTAGAAAAACAAAAAAGAACAACAAAAAACCCCCACCACCTATTTTAGGGAGGTGTAAAGGGTTAATATCTATTAGGGAATTTGTTAGTATACAATGATCCTATGAAGAGAGTTCTTTTTAAAAATAAATGTTAGCCATTAACTCTTTAATGTACCTTTTGAAACAATGATTTAAATCTTAGACAGAAGTTTTAGATTCTGTGACACCGTGTGTCATAGGATAATTCATAGATGTTACTACCAGGAAGAGTTTATGCTGTAGAATGAAATATAAATATTAGTCCCGAGAGAAAAAGCATTCCAGTATTCCAAATTTATTTTAAATCCCATGAAAATAAAAGGGTGTAAATGACCTTAACATAGAAAGAGCAGTGGTTGTAATCTCCAGGCACCTGTTTTGGCAATGACTTCCGATAATCTCCTTGCTATTCAGGCAGCATTTTTGATTCCCAGGATCATCTGCCTTTCTAAATGTTTGGAAATCTAGACTCTGGCTAATTTTTTTTTTTTTTTTACCAGATTCCGTTATGTATGTTGTGTTCTCAAAAAAGCACATGGGCAATGTGAGGAAAATAGATATTAAAAGTACAATTTTACTTCACTGAGAAACTCCACCAATTCTTTGTGCCTAAATTGTATACTTGTATATAAAACCAGAATAAATAGATATTGTTCCTACAAATATTTAAAAAAAAACAATGAAAAGCCTAATTTACTTATTACATTTGCTTAAGCATGGATGTAATTACTTGAACTCATATAAAAACCTTTATACTAAAAGCAAAGTCATCCATGATTAAAACTCTGTAGTTGGTATATGTCATCCCCTCCAGGCCTCCTTTCATTTCTGTGCTCTATTCTCCCTTACATAATGGTGCCACCAGAGAATTAGTTTCCATTTCCTTATCCATGAGAGGACATCATCACATCTACAACATAAAGTTGCTCTGAGGATTAAATTAGACAATGCATGTGAAATAGTGCAATGCCTCGTGTACAGTGGACTACAATAAATGATAGATTTTATCCTCTGTTCTCCCACTTCATTTTAAGGCATAATCCACCATTTTTTATTAAGCATATGTGAAGGAGAGACATTATTTTTGCAATCTAAGAATTCTATTCTTTACCTATAAGAATAAAAAATATTGTGATGCTGTAGAGATGTAGCTTTTAAATAGGAGTGAGTATTTCAATAGGACTTGGGGAAGCAGGACATTAACTTCAGGGGATATGATCAGTTATTTACATTAAAAAAGCAGCATCATAAATAGCAACTGCCATTCAGAATTAGACTAAAATTGTGTTTCTTGCATTGTCAATTCAGATGTGTGCTACCGTAGCACAACTTGTGTTATTTTTGCATTTTCTAAAAAAAGACTTTTTCAAGAGCAGCATTTCAGTAATACCTTAAAACTAGATACTTTTTCCTTATGAAATTGAATCAGCATTTCTACAGAGATGGTAATATTAGAAAAAACAGAAAATTAAATCCAAATTCTGGGAAATCTGTTGTATCAGTACCAGTAATAAGATATCTTGATTTAACTTCAGATATTGTGTAAGACAAATCAGAGATTGTATTTTTACCTATAATGGTATCAAGGTGGCTAGTCATCACTATTAAATTGAGGGCAGATGAGTCATGTGTGTGAAGTGAACATGTGGACTCATTCCAGTTCCTCTGAGAAAGACCCTGTAATTGGCATCAATTAGTCCTCTTGTTGGCAGTTTTAGTAAACCATCTGAAATTTAATAAACAGAGACTGAAATGCATTCTCAATGAAAGACAGTCATCTTGGACATTGATGAGAGCTGATTAGCAAATTGGCAGTTGGTATTCACCCTCCCTCTTCAAATATTGACTTAGTTGACTTAATGTTTTTCCCCCTTTATCACTGTAAGACTTCATTTTTAAGGCTTTCAGAAAAAAATTAAGTTCCCCTAAATAAATATTTATGTGACAGTTTTACTTGGCCCCTCTGCACATACACTGATATTAATACATGTGTTGCAGAGAAATGGAGAAACCCTAGGGTCCCACCTGCTACATTGATGTTCTATATACATTAAACAAAACTATGACCTTAAAGTGTTGATGCATTATCTCACGTACTTAATTTAGTCATGGAGAGTAGGGCTATTCATTGAGAAGTTCAGGGCAGCATTTCATGTTAAACTTGCAACTTTTTTTTTTTTTTTTTTTTGCAACTTTTTAAAGTAGGAGAGGATGATGGCTCCCTAACCCAACTGTGATGTAATATGAGGTGTCAGCCCTAAGAGAAATTAGATCAAGAAAATACAGCAAGCTATTTGTTTTAAAAATTAATTTTCTTTTTTTTTTAACTTCACAACCACGAAGTCTGTGTTTTCAGACTTGACTAAGGTTCTTTAACTTAATATTAAGTATAAATACATGTACATTGTATCAGTTTAAGAGGAATCATAATAATATGAGGGTGAATATGTAGTAAAAAGTATTAAGGAAAGTAATAAAACAGCTCTCTGTCATGTTTTTTGTTTTCATAATGTTGATTATTGGATAACTTAAAAATCTTTCTCTTTTGACCATCCCACGTCACTTTTAATAAATATATTAGTTTATGATTTTCTACGTGTTTTGTTTGAGTTCCCTGAAAGTTTTATTCCCTCTTGTAGGAAGTACAGATGCCAACACCAAATGTGTTGAAATTCATATTTAATATTCACTTTTTAAAATATCTGCTGACTATTGAACATTGAAAAATATGGCATAATCTGAACTAGTTTTGGATTCATTTGCTTCAAATATTTTAATCAAGCATCATGCTGTCCATCAGTGGGTAACATTTATCAAAGTCTATTAGATATTGTATGTCCCAGATACTTGTATTTATACTAATCGTATTCCAGAAAATTCTTCAGTTTACTGACTAGCCATTGCAATGAGACCCAGGATACAGAACATAGGAGTTGAAGTCCAGTTGAGGAGCTACCTTCTTTAAGTGGTTTTGGCCACATAAATACCTGAAGTTTTGATAGTGACCCCCCTCCCAAAAAAAAGCACATGAAACCAGAAAGTATGATTTCCAATAAGGCAATAATATCCCAAATTAGTTAAAATTTTCTGAAGTGAAGTAACTCTGTAGGAAGCTTATAACATAGAATGGTAACCTAGATATCACTTGAAGTCATCTTATCCTATGAAACTCAAATAAAATGAGCTGGACCCACTGTCTCAGAACCATGGGAAGGTGCTCCCTAAATATATGTGATTTCTAGAGGTTCATGGTCACAAGGACCCCTTTGACTCCAAGTTTTGACTTCTAATCCACTCCATTTATTTCCATTTTATCCTCTAGGCTGTTACCACTTCTTTGCATGAATGCAGATATGGTAAATTACCTTTGTTTTGATTCTGCCCAAGTGTTTGGCCTCATCCTTAAATCCCAACCTTCTTCTCTGAGATCTATCTCAATTTAATTGTGCAAAGTTCTTTAACTATACCACTGTATATAGCCATAGATTCACTTTGCTCTGCTAATCTAAAAGATCTCCTCCAGGGTTCTCAGAGAAGAAATAAAAATGTTGATCTTTCATTTCTTAATTTCTCCACCAGTAACTGGAAATGGTACAGGAGAGAATTATAAGACAGAGTGACCTTTATCAACTTTAGTTTTAAATGGTGTCCCCCCTGCCCCTGCCCTAAGATGTCACATTGATCTTCAGAAGTTTCACTGCTGTACCACAGAGGTTAGATTTCATAATAAATGGCAGGTTACCACTTCTGTGGAGAGTATATTACCCTTTCAAATGACAAAATCAATGCTTCCTGTATTATAGCCTTGGTGATAAGAACACACACACACACACACAAACACACTCACACAAAAATGTTTGCTAGAGTAGCTTCTACAAGACAGAAGAAATCTGAGGACAAATATATCCATAGTATCACCAACAGTAAGATCCTGGAACTGGAGGAGATAATATTACATTGTTTTAAGTTACTAAGTTTTTGGTGATTGTATATATTGCACTAGATAATGATTTTTTGTTTTATTGTTCATCAGTATAATAGTTATTTCTCACTGGACAAATATTTACCAAGTTATACCTCCATTTCCTGGGTCAGCAGCTTTCTTATCTATAGCTGTAATTCTAGTTCTTTTCATAGTATGTCAGGTTTTTTCCCTTTAACTCCATGTGCTCCTGTTCATCTCTCTGGAAATGCCTCTCTTGTTCCTTGTGATCTTCTCTTCTTCAGGAATACAGGAGCTTCTTTCTGTTTCTGAATGTATTCCATCTCCTGCTGCTTTGTTCTCTCTCTTCTGCCTGCCTCTGCACTTGCTCTTCCTTCTTTCTGGCTTCCTCAGCTTCCAGCCATCAGGATTCTCCCTCACCATGAGTCTTCTCTTTAGCCACCTTTAAGCCAGGGGCAGTCACATTGGCTGACCCTGCCGGGGCCAGAGTTGCGGCCAGGGCTGTGGGTAGAGCAGCAGGGGTGGTCTCTGATTCGATGTGTGATCACTCTTCAACTGGGGCTTCTTTTGCCTTTAGAGAGGGCTGCTCTGCTCTCTAGAGAGGTCTCATTGGCAACTTTCTTCATTTCTTTCTCTCAGTTTTATCTCTCAGGCAACACTCTGACTTCTCTCTTGGTAGGGCAGATGCCTGGGGATGGAGCCAGGCCTGAGAGGAAACAGCTTAAGCTGAGTTCAGGGCCAGGAGAAGGTTGGTCTGGGAGTGCCAGGCAAAGGAGAAAAGGAATTGGATGGAAGGCAGCTGGTCATTTAGCTTTGGGATTAAGTGGGATTAGATAGAGCACGTCTGATGCCAGATGTGAAATGGAAGGGCGTTCTCTCTCTCTCTCTCTCTCTCAGTCCTCCAACTCACAGATCCCTCAGGTCCTGTTAACAAATAAATTAATTACATTAATTACATTTGGGAACATGATGTCAAAACTGCTATGAGGTGCTGCATTCCCAGGAAAGGTGGTTGTGTGTTTACCTATGCCCGGGAACCAATCTGTGGGCGTCAGGAATATACTAACAAAGCCAGAGGAAGAAAGCATGGGGTCATGGTGTCAGAAGTGATACAAGGAAGGATACCAAACGTTGGACAGAAAGTGGTGATTTTTCCTTAATCCTTCCTCCCATGTTCTCATAAGGTTTTGTGAGGACTGAAGCTAATATGTGTCTCTTAGAACATTGCCTAGCATGTAGTAAAGTCTCAAATATTTAAGATGTTAATACTTAGTGTTGCCTACTAATTACTGTGGGAAAACAAAATCACAAGTAGCACCTCCCCCCAAAAAGTGAAAGTTTAATAATTTCTTATGAAAAAGATTTCAGGGATTATAGTTCTTTTACTTGCACTAAGGTGGTAATTGGAAGCTTCTGGATTTCTGGTCTAGGCTTTTATTACTGAAAATGAGATTTCTCAATCTATACTCATCACCTTTATGACACTGTTTACTGGGGTCAGAATAATGGATGTGGCTTTGTTTTGAGAAGGGAATTTGGATTTCTTTCATCTTAACGGTATCCTATTCATTAAACCTGGGATAAGACCAGGAATGAATTACACTCCGTACTTACTTTAACTGAGCAAATGCTGTGTTTAATTAAAAGAAACAAACAACTTAGAGATATTTAAAATATTTTTGATTTTTTTACTCTTATATTAATTTTTTTCATTTTTTGGAGTGTATTGTGTATGTTTGCACTTCTACTAATAGATGTTGTTTGTATAAGTCAAGGGAAGAATGCACTAGAAAAAGTTCACTCTAGATTAAGTGTACCCTCAGCGACAGGAAATCAATTATCATTCAAAAAAGTCTCTGTATATTTTGTGTTTTTAGCCAATTCAGCTCAATTCAAAGATGTATGTTTGGATCCTATGAAATGTCATGCACTAAACCAGATGCTCTTCAGCCTTTTTACTAAGTATTACATTAAAGAACTGGTTTGGATGTGAAGAATATGCTTATAACTTGGCAAATGTTTTTCTGCCTTGTATATATAGCTTAAAATGGAGTCATATTGTTAGTGGTAAAATATAGTACAAATTAAGTCTATATGATTTATTCATACTGAAAATAAATGTATCATTTTCCCTTTACCTAAGGACATGGCAGTGGGCACTTTGTTATAAAATAAATAAATAATCCCATAGTAAATATTAAAGCATTTTTACTTTTTAAAGGTACCAGAGTTTCCATAGACTAAGCACTTCAAATAGTAAAATATCAACATCAGAAATTCATGTTGCTGAGATAATGTGCAGGGTAAGACTTTGGAAGGGACTGGCATGTTCTATTTATTTTTATTAAAAATGAATGTTATTTATTACTGCACTCCTTAAGACTGTCCTTTGGGTTAGAGCTATAAATCGAGTAAATAAAACTGCAGGTAGCCCTGACTCTCAGAGATTTTGCAGTTCATTTTTCATCTTATTCCAGGCTGCAGAGCAGATCAGAGCTGAAGCCTACAAAAGTACACCACACAGACTCCAGCTTCAGAGGGATCAGGCAGAGCAACGAAAGATAAGCAACTTTCGGAAATGAGATTCACCTAAAAGCTTAGACTCACCTTAGAGCTTAGATTGTTGATAAAAAACCTGAGTACATTTTAAAGCTGTACCTAGTTAGAGGAGACAGTAGTCACCACATTTTTTATAAATACTTAACAACGTTTTTTTTTATTTTAAACCTGTATAAGTTAGCATGTATATCGTATACGTGCTATTACTAAACTATGAACTCCAGGCAAAGGGGAGGAACTCACTGCCAAGTCTTTAGGTGCAGACAGTAGGTCTGTTGTGACAACTGATCATGTCAACTAAAGAAAACCTAGTAACTTAAGGCAAGCTCTCAGTTTCCACCCTGACTAGGAGTGGAATGCTGGCTGAGACCTAGAAGATAATTGGCTCAGTTCTGAAATTCAAGTGCTTGGAATCTTACCATGGGAAGTAATAACTCTAAATAATCAAGAGATGCTTTGTTTTTCTGGCAGGATAAACATGACCCTAATTAGCAAGTTGGCTAATAGCAGGTCTCATTTTATAAAAGATTAGGTAAGTCTTTACAGGAAAACACACACACATACACACACACCCCAACGATAAAGTTCTTGACTGGGTGGCTTAGGGGAATTTTAAATGAAAGACCTGAATAAATGCCCATCTCTTTTTCGGTTCCACATTAATTGATTCTTAGGGTAAGGCCATGGGTGAAAGGTAGTCAGACATGTTTTTCAATAAAGTTTATTTTATTCTCAAGAATTAATTAATAATAAAATTTTATTAATCTGTTAATCCAAACATATAACTTAAGGATCTCCAACACTGTGGTTAAAGCACAGACCCTGGGGCCACACTTTTTTGGTTCAGTCTGCAGCTCTACCAGGTCTAGTTGTATGATTGCAAACTACTTAACCACTCTGTGCTCAGGTTTCTCATATCTGAAATGGAGAAGTTAGTAGTATCTATTTCATGGCAAAATTAATCAATGAATGATGTAGGAAGAACTCTTTAAGTGTCAGTTATTACAAGTAATATGTGCCAGGCATTATTTAGATCTATGGCAAAATGGTTGACCTCATCAAGATAACATTCTATTAGAGACAAAAGAAGCAAACAGACAAATACTAATAAAACGTAGGTTGTGATAATTGCTCTAAAGGGAAATAAAACAGGGATGAGTATGTGGTATGATGTGTATGTTATGTGTGTGGTGGAGGGGTATGGCTCGAAGTTATTTAGAGTGGAGAATGAATTCTTCTCTGGAAAGATGGTATTTGAGAGACAAATGGAGAAAGTGAGTCTTACAAATGCTCAGGTTAAGATAGTCTTTACTTCTTCTTCCCTATCATCTTTGCCCATCTTGTACAATATTTTTTAAAAAGGTGATAATTGATTGATTTCTAAGTTGATTTATATCACAAATTGAATGAAGATTGATAGGTATCAATAGAATATGCACAAATTATACTTTAAAACTCAAAGGAGAAGGGATGTAAACTTTGTCATCTAATAATAATGAAGGGAGAACCAACACTTTATTAATATCTCAGACAAGTAATGGCTAAGAAAATATTGCGTATGATCTATTTATAAAATCTCTCCAGAAGTTTAGAAGAACTGTGCAGATTTACTGATGGAAGGAGAGCCAATTAGAGCTGTCACGGTGGTTCAGTTCCCCGATGAGGGACATAGGAAAAGTATACTTCTCATGAGGACCTAGATTCTGTTAATGTTCCTATGACTTTGTTTTATTTGTTGTGAAAATTAAGTAAAATTAAAATTGTGAAGACACGTTACAAATCAGAGTATGTTCTGTATAAAAGTTATTTTAAAAATGGAAGATCAATTATTCTTATAAAATGAAGAGGAAAAAAGAGCTGGGAATCTTTTCATTTTGTGCATCATTCAAGCTTAGGATAAATTACCATAATGCCCTGCAGGTGGGGAAAATGTATAGTTCTTCCTGAAAGATAAAATAAATATCATTTCTTTTGTGTTCCTTTTCATGGCCAGAAAAAAAAAAAAATTACAAATCAGGGTAGAATGTGCCCTATAATCATTCTTTCCTCTCTGAATCATTTTTGTTTTACTCTTGTATCCTCAATAAAGCTGTAACCACGACAGGATATATTAGCCACTGAAATCTGAACAGAAGGGCAATTCCTAATCAAATTGGCACTAATTTCTTTCAGTACAAATTATCATCATTCACAGCAAATTTGCTTTCAGTGGGCTGTGCCAACTTGAGGTACGGTTCTCAGCACTTTTATTTCTGCCCATTGATGCAACCAATCAGATCATTCTTTAACAGCTATGTCTTTTTTTCTCCTCACTTTTTATGATGACTGATAAGGTGGAATATCAGGTTTTTTCCCATTTATTCCAACCTTGTTCCACTTAAAAGAAAACTACTAAAAGTGGAACTCTTATTCTTTATTATATTTTTTGTTTAAACTGATTTGGATGAAATAAGGAAATTTAGAAACTCATACTGTAAATATTGCAATAATATTAAGAAATATATTTGATTACTTACCTATTGGGTCCTTGTAATATTATCTAGTCTAGCGTAACATTTTTATCCAAAACGATGTGTGTGTGTGTGTGTGTGTGTATCAGTCAGACTACAGATTCATATGTTCCAAATGTTATGCTACTTTATATAAATTGTACAGACTTCCAGGTGTCATCATAATATTTATATATAGTTCTCTGATTCTTCATCATCTATACTGTTGTAGTTTGCCGTACCATCTGCTCAAAATATACATTTTTATAGGTTTATAATAATGCCATCATTGAAATAGCTTGCCAAACGACAAATATTGTTAAAATACGAGAAAGGTAGAAACACTAGGCAGTGCTCTGTGATTCTGCAATCATCCTCGGCTGCATCTAATTACCTTTTGTTGTTGCTCAGGTGTAGAGGAGTCTCATGTGCAAACTTGTGGCTAGGAAATTTTCATAATTATGGTTTTATTCTTTCAGTTTTGTATTTTTAACCACAACAAGATGAAACACTTCATCTGAAAACAACCATCTTTACCAGTAAAAAGTGTTAATTACAACATAAATGATGTCAGTAAAAATATTGGAAAATTTCAGGTTTAATTAGGTCTGCCACAGAAATAGATCTGTCACAGACTTGGCATTTTGGCAGTTTTAATTCCTGTATGAGTTTTCCTCTTTAAGAGGATCACATATAGAGGGTGAGAAAATGAACGTGTCATTTGTTTAAAACATATTGTTCAAGCATGTTCCCAAGCTGAAGTGTAATATCCATTCACAATATGTTATAGTGACAAAATATTTTCAACTAAGGTTTCCACAGAGATACATACTCATTCCTTATGCGTTACTGCCTTTTCTTTCCTTCTCCTATTATATAAGAATCTGAGCCCATCTAGATAAAAACAGTTCCTCAGACATATTTTGAAGAATTATGCCTTCTGTATATTACTTATCTTATGTTCAATAATCTTGGGAAGGGAATAACCACAACCCAAAGAGTAGGATATATTCTAAGCCCAGTGGAGTCACAGAAGCAAAACCTCAAGACTGCAAAGCAGTAGTCTTCCTGCCAATACGAAGATCTTAATTGCTATAATTAAAAATAAGAGTCACTTTTATTAAAAACTGAACCCCCCGTTGTGCAAATCATTCTAGTAATGCTTTGCATAACACTCAGGAATTTATAATGCCTAAGGATAATACAAAATGTAACTTTCCCTGACTGCTTGCAACTGTAAATACATGGTTTGCCAGTGACAGTTTCAAATCACCAAGTAGAGATATTAATTAATAAGTTAAGTAATAAAAGCCCCAAATAAGGATGAAGGAAAAAAGGGAAATTGGAATGTGATTATATAAGTATATTTTAAAAATATATGAGATTTCATTTTGCTTCCATTCCTAACAACAAAGCAATTCTAGCAGAGAAACTTGTAAGATGCTACTATTGCCACAACACTAGCATTCAGCGGGAGCCATGCCAACAATTAAATGAATAAACAGCAGGATTCCCCAAACAAAGCCAATGATGTGATGAAGAAAGTCCCGTCTGTGACATGGAATCCATGTCTTCATGATGCAAAAGGGAATAAAATGTTGCATATGGATTTTGGTGATATTCCTTAACTCTAAAATGGCTTTGTTATTTTGTACACAGAATGAGGCAACCTTGGAAAAATTAGATATTGACAGCCCACACAAGTAGCTGGTACAGGTTATTAAGGCAGTATGCTCTCCAGCTCCCCTTTAGTTATTTGTTTCTCATCCTAATTCTGTTGGGAGCCACTGCTTTTGCTAAAAACATTCTGTTTCTGTTCTATTGTAGTGTACAGATGATAGCCTCTTTATCTTTGCTCCACACCCTAGATTATTCTATTTCCAGGTGAAGAAGTAGTCTGGTTCCTTCCAAAATGACAGGGAGGAATCCTCCATTTTTTCATCAAAATAAGGCAGAACTGGCCCTGTTCTTCTTACCATCCAACCCTCCTGTGTCAGATAAGGAGGCACCTGGGGAGTGGGGATGCGGAGAGAAGAACTAGAGCCTAGGAACATCTGCTTTGAGGGAAGCAAACTGTTCAGGGGAAAGTATCTAACCTTTCTGACCCATACACTTTCACTAGTCAGGGAAAGTTAAACTCAGAATCACTAAGAGTGCTTAGTTACTCTTGCCCTCAGGCTGGATCTTGCAGTCTGCAAGCCCACTCAAGTTACAGCATGGAGGAACAGGATGAAGTTCTTGAGCAAGTTTGATAGCTTTCCTTGGAGTTAACTTTGTGTGTGTGTGTGTGTGTGTGTATGTGAATTTAGAATATGATTCGTACATCTCACCCAAAGATCTCATAGCCGGGAGGGTTACAGGGAGATTTTTCCCCTGTTGTTTGTAACTTGGTATAGAGCGCTTGGAGAGAATAGAATGCCTTTCCCACATCGAGTTTCTTAAAAAGATCTTAACAGCTGATATGTTTCCACAGGAAGGAGCATAGTGGATAAAAGAGGCAAAAGCTTTTGAACTCTCTTGGTGGCAGAGAACAAAGCAACATAATATCCATGGAAGGCTTGAGGGTAGGCAGACTATTGTAGGGTCACACAGAGATGTGGTTGCCATTCTCTGAGTGAATAACCAATTTGCGATGGGATTGAAATGAAGATGAATCATCCCCAAAAAGCCACCCACAGGCTACATGAAGCCACCATATTGGTAGAGCCCACCAGAGGTAGATGAAAACAGAGCCAGTGTGAGACCAGGAATGACATCCCGATATAGACAGATGCCCAGGAATGCAAGCCAACAGCTATTTTCCCTCTCCTTAACCACCATCCAATAGCAGAGGATATAGGCCTTGGAAGGAGAGAGCATGTTTTCATCTTCAAACCAAACCAGGATGGATTCTGCATTGCAATGCAATGAAATAAGAGGAAGAATGAAATCATTGCCCTCTTCCCACTCCTGATCCTCTTCAACTGTCAATGGTTCATTTTTATATAATATGCACTTCTAAATAAACTGTTGAACTGGTTGTATTATAGGTGTGTGTCAATTAGGTGTCAGGTATTGTACTAAATCATTTACATACGCTTTATTCTCATCATAATCTAATGAAGTAGTTACTTTATTATGTCTGTTGTAGAGCTGAGGGAACTGTGTGGAAGTGAAGTTGTATTTGAACGCAGGTTTGTTTTTACTCCTTTCAAATGACTTTTCCATGATTGCCCATTGTTTTTAGGAACAGGCCCCAAATCTCTATTCTTCGTAATCAGTACCTTCTTGTCCTCCATGACTCAACAAGTGCTTCTGTCTTATTTTGCTTTTTTTTTTTTTTTTATTCTAAAAATCTGGTACAAATATATAAAGGAAACCCAGGTACATTTTTTTAAACCGTGTTTAAAAGAACAATATAAAATTCATGACATTGTAGGGAGAATGATTTCTTTTCAATCTTGTAATCATGCAAGAGACTTTAGAGGTCAAAACATGAGCAGAAACATTTGTATGCTTAAAGTCATCTGCACAGTTGAGAAAGGGACAAAGACAAAGTGTCATCGGAAACCATTAAGGATCATTAATTCTTTTTTGGATGAGATAATGAGATCCTCTTAGGAATCTAAATGAATATGCATGAAACATTTTAGGTTATGAAGGGAACATCATCTGTTTTGAAAAAGTTCTTACCCAAAATACAACCAAGATTAGTACAATTTTTTTTTTTTAATAAGGAGAGGTTTCTAATTTTACATTTTCATTTTTAAGATTTAGGCTCATTCTTTAACATCAAGTAAATAGCATGTTTCAGTTTCATTCAAGCTTTTTTGGGGTCATGATCAAATTTCTCCCTTTACTCATTAAAAAAAAGTCTGTGTTCAATATTAGTGCTTTTTTAAATAATCTGAACCATATGTGCTCATCTCAAATAAGAATTTATAAGCAATTTTCAAAATAATAGGTATGCATCTTATATACAGCCTTTTAATTTTTTTCATCTTTTTCTTCTACTATTTACATTTATATATTAAAAATCAACCAGGTGGAAATTGTTAAAGCATAGATAATTCATAAATTAGTGAATATGTTTTGAGACCTAACCTACGCCAGGTACTTTGGCATAAAGGAATGACAAGTCTAGTGTGGCAGATGGACATTGATCACATAATTAGAATACAAACTGATAAGTGTGTTAATGGGACACGTGCAGAGAGATGTGGACATATAAATTTCAGCTGAATCAAACTGCCAACATATTGAACAAAACTCCTGCTCTTTCTATGAATATAATAGTAAACCATTCAGTAGATTTAGTGATTAGCCAAATCTGTTTGTTTCATTGAGAATTTTGTTTAAAAACTTCAATTTGTTGAAAAAATGTGCAAAGAACTTGAAAATAAGCGATTGATTTAAGGTATTCCCTTAAATGACTGACTCAGTCATTCTGAATAGCTTCCAGTTTCTGATCGGCCTGAATAAGTTCCAGCTTAATATTTGACTAAAAAAAGAAAATAAAAAGGAATTGAAGCTTTTATTGCTCTAAATTATGGTGCTTTATTCAGTGATTCCAGATTACAGTGCGCATGCGCATGTGTGTGTGTGTGTAAAGACAATGCTATCTATATTTAATCCAAATATTCACTTTTATAGGAATGCTCTGTTACTGCAGCTGTATCTGAGAAATGTTACTTTAAGTCACTGTTAGTTTTGACTTTCTGCACATCTGTAAATGTTGTAATTTGTAAAAGGATTTAGCTTGTGATACATTCTCACAGATCCTTTCTGAAGTCATCACATATGCTTTGTCATCATGATCTTTTTTTTTTAAAGATTATATTTATTTATTTGTCAGAGAGAGAGAGAGAGAGAACGAGCGGGGGAGGGGAAGGGAAGAGGGAGAAGCAGATTCCTCTTCACAAGCAAGGAGGTCGATGCGGGACTCCATCCCACAACCCTGGGATCGTGACCTGAGCTGAAAGCAGACGCTTAACTGCCTGAGCCACCAAGGCGTCTCTGTCATCATGCTCTTTATTGGGAATTATTTATCATTCATTTGAGGAAGTCGGTATTTCTTTTTTTTTTTTTTTAAATAATAGCCATTTGCTTCTGTATGTTTTAAATTGTTATCTAATGAAAGAGGTCTTTCTTGGGGGTGGGGGCACTCGAGTGAGTCTATGAGACAACCAGAAGACTCTGCCGGATGAACTGGGAAGACCCGTCCTAGATTGGACTTAGCCAGTTTCTGCTCTGAAAATGACCGGAGAATTGCAGTCCGTCCTCATGCTGTAAACAGAAATTCTGCAGGAGGTTTCAGTGGAATAAAAGGGAAAGAGAAGGCATTTGGGCTGCCCTGTAGGAAAGGAATGTTACAACTACATTGGCTTCTGGGATCAGGACCCCATGACCTCTAGGAAAGATTCTGATATTACTGTGGAACAATAGGCAAAGAAAACTGACATTTTCTAAGAGCAAAACTACTGGTGATTATGCTAAAAAATGAACAGGTCAATGACAATCAGTAATAGAAAAAAGTTTACTTCCAAAGAACCAGCACTGTAGTTTTTTGGAGTGATGGATTTGGCTATGATAATAATAATACCATTTATTGGTATTGGTCCTCGGTATGTGCCAGTCCAAGACACTGTGCTGAGAATTTTACATACATCATGTCATTTAATCCTCACAACAACCTTTTGCTGTAGTTACTGTTATTATTGTTTTTAATTAATGGTCAGAAAAATAGGCTATAAGAGATTATGTAATTTATCCACAGTAATACTCCTAATCAAGGTTAAAACCAGGTGAAAAATCTAGGATGGATTTTAGAACCTGTACTCTTACTTCATATTAGACAGTAAGGGTAATTTGATTTAAAATTTAGGGTACAA
>CM052898.1:165219008-165247394 GCA_028534135.1 Potos flavus
GTGTCAATCTGGTGCTCCCAGACATAAAATGCTTGTGTTAGTCAGTAACAAGTGGTAGGCAGAATAATGGTCCCCCAAGATGCCCACACCCTGTCAATCAACTACGTGCTGTGGCAAACGGGGTATTACAGAAGTTATTAAATTTACATTGACATTGACATCAGGAGATTATCCTGAATTATCCAGACATGCCCAATCTGATCACATGAGTTCTTGGAAATAGAGAACCTTTTCTGGCTACAGTTGCTCAGAGAGATACAAAGAGTGAAGGACTTCACCTGCTCTTTTCTGATTTTGGATTAGAGGAAAGGAGCGGGAACCAGGGGATACAGTTTCCCTCAAAAGCTGGAAAGTGCAAGGCTACAGATCCTACCCTAAAGTCTCCGGAAAGGACCACAGTCCTGCTGGCAACTTGATTTTAGCCCAGTGACATCATGTTGGACTTCTGTATAGTACTGTAAGATAATCAATCTGTCTTGCTTCAGGCCATTGCATTTGTAGTGATTTGTTACAGCAATAACAGGAAAGTATACACAAGTACGGAGCCTGCTTGGTTGACTGAGTACTGTGGGAACGTTTGGGATCAAGGAAAATTAGAGCTGGCATCATCACTGAGATGATGGAACCTAACACCACATTTTAAAGAGAAGACACCTGTTGTGTAAAGGAGTCGATTACTGTGCCAAAGGTCACACAGTCGGATCCCTGTCAGTCAAATCCCCACCCTTTCTAGTCTACCACACATATCCTGATAAAGTGGTTCCTGGGCGGGAGGTGAGCACCGATGAAAATAGATGCAGCATTCACATTACCAAGAGAAAAGCTGCAAGAGGCAGGGAGACAATAAACAGAAATGAGGTGGGGGGGGGGAAAAAGAACCAAGAGAGAAGTAAATCTTTTTGGTTCAAAGACAAGTTCCAGTTAGAACTGGAAACACTTAAAGTATAGCCTGGGGAGGGAAAAAGACAGATCAGCCCCTAGAAGCGGAGGTAAAGCATGAAAAATGATCCAATGGGGCAGGAGGGAGAAGCCCTCACCTGCATTTCTGCACCATCTAAATCAGAATAGTTCGTTTTTGTAGTTGCTCCCCGAGTCAGCTTCTCCTTGATAAACTACGTGGTGAGTCCACAAGGTGGCTGGCGTTGCAGACCTGTGTATCTCATTAGTCCCATGAAGGGCGGCCGGGGAAGATGGACCTTCTCTCAGAGAAACGGTGCTGCCCTTAGAGAGTAATTCCACCGGAGTGGCTGACCCGAAAACAGACCTTTTCTTATAATACCACGTCTCAGAGGAGAGCTGCTTTTCTCACGACATTCTTTATGGGCCTTCTCTCGGTTAGAAATTAAAGAGAAATATGTCAGGTAGAGTCTAGGAACAAAGTATAAAACATGACTCTTACTAGGTTACTAATAGCAATAGTGCCATTGGAAATACCCAGACAAGAGCAAATTGTCAGTATTTAAAAGGTCACCAGGATCTTCAATCATGTAAGTCTTGCTCTTATTTGCTAATTAATTCCTTTCACAGGGAAGAGTACACCTGAAACCCAGTAGTGGTTTTTTCAGTGGGTTTTTCCAGTGAAGGTTCAGTTTGTGTAGAAGGGTATTTGTATCCACACCATTGGTTTTCTACTTCTCAGGATTAAACAACCAGAGCATCAGTGTAAGTGGACGTATAGCATGAGTGAAAAAAGAAAAGTAGTTTTCGTGATAGGTTATTTTGTATTGTTTGTTTTGTTTTTAATTATTTTATTTTTTAAATTTTAATCCCAGTACAGTTAACACAGAATGTTATATTAGTTTCAGATGTACGATATCGTGATTCAGCAGTTCCGTACATTACTCAGTGCTTATCCAAATAAATGTATTTTTTTTTATTTTTAGATTTCATTTATTTATTTTGAGAGAGAGATAATCCCCAAGCAGACTCTGCCCTGAGCGTGGAGCCCCACTAGGGGCTCGGGGCTTGATCTCGCAACCCTGAGGTCAGGACCTTAGCCGAAACCAAGATGCTTAACTGCACCACCCAGGCGTCCCAAGATAAGTGTATTCTTAAACCCCTTTACCTATGTCACCCATTCCCCCACTCCAGGCTTCCTCTCCCCTCTGGTAACCATCTAGTTATTCTGTATAGTTACAGTCTGTTTTTTGGGGGCATCTGGGTGGCTCAGTCGGTTAAATCTCTGCCTTCAGCTCAGGTCATTATCCCAGGATCCCAGGATCCCAGGATCGAGCCCCATATCAGGCTCCCTGCTTAGTGGGGAGCCTGCTTCTCCCTCTCACACTTCCCCTTCCTGCTCCCCCAACTTGTGCTGTCTCTCGAATAAATCTTAAAAAGAGAGAGAGTCTGGTTTTTAATTTCTCTCTCCCTTTTTTTTTTCTTTGTTTTGTTTTTTAAATTCTGCATACAAGGTATTTGTTTTTCTCTGGCTTATTTTGCTTAGCATTTTCCTTTCTAGCTCCGTCTGTGTTGTTGCAAATGGCAGAATTTCCTTCTTTTTTATCGCTGAATAATACTCCATTGTATATATATACACCAATTCGTCTTTATCCATTCATCCATCAGTGGACACTTGAGCTGTTCCATAGTTGGCTATTGTAAATAAAGCTGCAATAAACATGGGGGTGCATATATCCCTTTGAATTAGTGTTTTCGTATTCTTTCAGTAAATACCCAGTAGTGTGATTACTAGATTGTAGGCTAGTTCTATTTTTAACTTTTGGAGGACCCTCCTGCTGTCTTCCGCCATGGCTGCACCAGTTTGCGTTCCTATCAGCAGGGCGCAAGATTTCCTTTCTCTACACATCCTCACCAATACTTGTTTATTCATCATGAAAGATTATTTTGGTTATACTTACATAATACTTATACCTGGAAAGGCCAATGATGCAAACTTTAAAAATAGCATTTGTCTTTGCATGTGTCTATCTTGTCTGGTTTTAGTTCAGTGACCTCATTTGCCGCATGCCGCAAGCCTTCCTTTTAGTCTTTTCCATAGCTTCTCTTTAGAATGCTATTCTGTATTTCCCCCATCCCACCCAATTGTGGTAGTGAAGGCCTTGCGGTCTAAAACTCTCTGTAATTGCAGTACAACATCTAGAAAATTCATGGCAGTCTGCTCAGAGAAGAAAAGCATTCTTTTGACAGGATTTCCTTCCACTCCCCACAGCACCAAAAACCTCCATTCCCAAGCCAGAGCTGCCGAATTTTAACATGGTGATGACAAACTATCAATCGGACAAGTGAATCATCTCTTCTCCATGACATTCTGGGAGTCAGATTTTATTTTTTTATTTTATTTTATTTTTACTTTTATTTTTTAAAGATTTTATTTATTTATTTGACAAAGAGAGAGATCACAAGTAGGCAGAGAGGCAGGCAGAGAGAGAGGGGGAAGAAGGCTTCCTGCTGAGCAGAGAGCCCAACTCGGGGCTCCATCCCAGGACCCTGAGATCGTGACCTGAGCCGAAGGCAAAGGCTTTTAACCCACTGAGTCACCCAGGTGCTCCTGGGAGTCAGATTTTAGGTAAGAGTAAAACTCTTTCTATTCCTTCCCAGATTTTCCCTGGATTTCCAGTGGAGGAGCTGAAGGTAGGCCACCCCAAGCTGGGCCACTTTGGCATGAAGATAATTCTGAATTGAAGTCAGTTGAGACCCTGTGGACTCAAGAGAAACATTTGCCCCACCCTTTACTACATAGAAGAATCTAAATGGGAGGAGGGAGTCTTTCCCAGAATAAGGGTTATTAGCAGAGGTCAGTTTTATCTAAGTGGCCTATCTGTATGGCAGGGCAAACATCTAATTACCAAACATCTACTCTTCTTACTGCCCTGTGAAGTATGTTCCCTTCCTCTGAAGTTCCAGATCCTTACCCCCTTCTTAATTCAGGATGGCATATGTGCCTCATTTTGCCTATCTTTGGAGTTTCCATGTCTATGTGGAGTCCCCATACATACACTATTAAATTTGATTTTCTCCTGTTATTCTGTCCCATGACAGTTTGATTCTTAGTTCAGCTAGAAGGACCCTTGAAGGGGACAGGAATTCTGGCTCCCTGACACCATTTAATTCCTCCATTTTAGGATTCTTTCTGATATAGAGAAAGTGTAAGGTTTTATTCAGCGCTGTTTCTTTTCTTTCATTTTAGTGATTGATTTTAGGCGTCCTGTATATTGTTGAACTTGATGAAGATGTCTTTTATTATTATTACCCTTAATCAAAATAGGGTGCGTTTTTTTTGAGAAAAAAATGTGGTTTTGTTTATGCCAATTTGCCTCTGAGATTGTTTTAGGATAATATATTTGGTAAAGCTTTAAAAAAATTGTTTACCCATGTTTTCAAGGTTTGTTAATTTTGTTCTCTAAATTTACTTTCAATTTTATCCAGAAAATGACTTAATCTATTTCATTTAGCTATGATGTTTATTTGACACCCTATCTCTGTCTTGGTATAAGGTAGAAATCAGAGTCTAAGGTATAACATTTCAAAGGCAGGAGAAGCAATTCGAAGTTTCGAAGGCTCCCATTCCCTCTCCCCATCTTCTGAACCCTCTCTTAGGGGATCATATCCCACCCCTTCTACCATCTGAGACTCATTGGTCTATAGCTACCCACATCTCTTTTTTATATCAGTGAATATAATTCTTGGCATGATCCTAATAGGCCAAGATTGTGTTTATTCCCGTTTGAGGTTTAGAAACCTAGGTATAAAGAAGTTAAGAAATTTGCCCATAAAAAACAAGAATCATCTCTCAAATACATGTCCATTTGACTAGAAAGACTTTGCACTTAACCACTCTACCATGCAGCTCACATTCATCCTTTAAAACCTACAACCTTCCTCTTAACGCTTTTAGAAGTAACACATAAATTTTGTAACAGGTACCAAAAACGTATAAAGAGCCAAGAGTCAGGAAACAAAAGCAAGGTGATAAAAGAAAAAAGGAAATATAAATCTTTATGGTTCGAAGACAAATTCAGCTTAGATCCTCCTCTCTAGGTTTTCTTTTCCACTTGTCCATTTCTACTGATACAGAAGCTGCTCGGAGAAGCTCATGCTGCCACTGGCCTTATTGAGTGCGTGCATTTGTCCCAGGTCATTGCAGGCATATTCTACAGTTGGCAGGTGCTGAGGTCAATTCTGGAACAAAGTATTCACTCTCTTCCTTTGCCCATCTAAATAAACCTTTCTTTAGGGAGAATGTCAAGAAGGGTTCTCTCTACCTATTGTGAATTTGGAAGCTGGTAGACTCATTTACTACACTTATCACAATAAAGAAAGCAAATGAATTAATAGAAACAGGGAAAAGGAGAAAGACTATGGAATAAATTAAGTCCCTGTGTTGGTTACTTTTATATGTCACCTTGACTGGCCGTAGGGTATCCAGTTTAAACATTATTTCTGGGTGTGTTTGTGAGTGTTTCCAAATGAGATTAGCATTTGAATCAGTGGACTCAGTAAAGTAGACTGCCCTCCCGAATGTGGCTGGGTATCATCCAATCCATTGATAGACTGAGTAAAACAAAGGCAGAGGAAAGGGGATTCACCTCCTTTTTTTCTGCCTAGCTCTTGACCTGGGATATCTCATTTTATCTTCTGCCCTCAGACTGGAATTTATACCATCAGTTCCCCTGGTTCTCAGATTTGCAGACTCATACTGACTTACAGTATTAATTAGCTTTCCTATTTCTCTAGCTGCAGGCACAGATGGGGGGAGGTCTCAGCCACAATATAATGTGTGCCAATTTCTGTAATAAAGCATCTTTTAGATGTAAAAGTCTGAATATATATGTTAGATAGAGGTTATATATGCATGTGTAAGTATATATCATATATAGACTCTTATTTCCCTTTATTTTCCCATTTCCTAGTATAGGGCTCCATAACTATGTATTAACCTATAGCTGTACATCTACAATCATATAGGTAGGGCAGATAATTAATAGACAATAGCTCCAAAAGCTTTGAAGTACATTAGAGCAAAACTCTCCTATACTTTCCTTGAGTTAATAACAAAAACTGTTTCTTCATGTCCTAAAGACCCTTGAGTTTGATAGGAAAAAGAGAGAAAAGCTGATGGAAGTAGGATTCCAAAATGAAGCTAAATGTTCAACAAAATCTTTACATAGAGGTGATCTGCAGTGTTTTCTAAGCTATAATGTGCTTTCCCAAATAAAAATCTCATTATCAGATAAAACCCAAATGAATTAAGCTCACATCTGGAAACAGGAAGCTGTTTTACCTCAAATTACTTGATAAAGGAAAATTCTTCTATATGGCACCTTTATTTAAATGCATCTATAACCTACCAGTCAGCATTCTCTATAAAGAAATAGAACCAACAAGATATATATTTTAAAAGGATAAAATATATATTATATAAGTATAAATCATTATTATATTATTGAATTACTCTTTATTATATAAGGAAATATATACAGCAAGATATAAATATAAGTTATAAGAAATTAGTTCATTTCATTGTGAAGGCTGAGAAGTCCCAAAATCTGTAGTTGGCAAGTGGGAGACCCAGGAGAGCCAACGGTGTGTGTGAACCAAATCTTGAGAACCAGGAGAGCTAATGGTATTGTGCCACTCTGAAAGATAACAGGCTTGTGGGGCGCCTGAGTGCTCAGTAGGTGAAGCATCTGCCTTCTGCTCAGGTCATGATCCCAGGGTCCTGGGATCAAGCCCTGCATTGCTTTTCCATCTCCGTCTGCCCCTCCCCCCTGCTTGTGTGTACGCTTTCTTTCTTTCTCTCTCTCTCTCTCTCGCTCTTGCTCTCTCTCAAATAAATAAAAATAAAATACTAAAAAAAGAAAGAAAGATAACAGGCTTGAGCTGACAAGAGCTGGTATTTCATTTCAAGTCCAAAAGCAGAAGACTGATGTGTCAGCTCAATAGTTAGGCAGGAGGAATTCCCTTTACTTGTAGGGGGGTCAACCTTATTGTTCTAGTCAGGCCTTCAGCTGATTGGATGAGGACCCCCATATGGGGGCAGGTGGGAGGGGTGATCTGCTTTCTCAGACTTCTAATCTAAATGTTAATCTCATCAAAACCCACCTCATGGACACACCCAGAACAATGTTTGAAGAAATATCTGGGCACTCTATGGCCCAGTCAAGCTGACACATAAAATTAACCATCACACTTACTAATAGGAGTGAAAGGTGAGGAAGGGTCTTTAGAGAGAAATTGATCACCAGGGTACTCTGGCAAAAACTACTTTTCAAAATTACAAAGTAGGCATAATTGGTGGGAGAGGAAACAATAGTTCTTGAGGAAAATGCCCCTAAGTAACGATGGATTCTTTTTATAACTTCAATTATGTATTAGTTTGCTTCAGGCTTCACATCTTTCTGGAAATCAGGAAACCTGAACTATATTGATGTATTGATCCAGCACTCATCTTAGTAACTATATTTAACATTTCCTTCCACAAGGAAGAAACTGTTTCTGTTTCTGGGGCATTTTGTGAATAGATATGCTGTGGAAAACCTGGCTAAACAACTGCTTCCTGTTTAGAGAGAAAGCCCATTTTAATGTGCTCATTCAGTGTGCCAAAGAGAAGTGTGCTCAGTAGTGGTCCTTCAACTAAACTTTTACATTTCACAGATTTAAATGATAGTTTTTGTGCCTACAAGCGCAAGCATTCCTTTCATGGATTCTTTTGTACAAAAAATTAATATTATAGAATCATAATTCTAGAGGGAATCATCTCTTACCTGTTCTTCTTTTTATAAGAAAAATAAATATACTTTTCAACCATCGTTAAATTATCATACACTTGAAGGTGATAAGGACTCAGGGTTAATCTTAATTTGGTCCTAGGTCAGCTTTGTTAGCCCAGATACTCTTTTAGAAGCAGAAGCTGTCACTTGTATCAGATATTGGATCATATGCTTTACATATGGCTGAGGCCAAGGGAGAAAATGTAAGTTCTTCAAGATCACACAACTGCAGCCCAAGCATGAGATAGCTCTCATCTCAACCACATCTCACATTCTGATTACTCCAGATTAACTGGGAGTTGTGAGGGAATCTCTGACCAGTTTCCAATCTGACAAGGGTTGTGATCAGGAATCTCATGTAGAGACGATTTGCTTTTTTTCACATTCTAGGATCCCAAAATATTTGCTGTGCAGAAAGAGGAGCTTGAACATAGTATTTTCTGACAATTGAAGTCCAGAAAGGCAGAATACTGACTCTGATGAACAGAGGGCTGGATGACTTGAGCATGTAGGACGGTCTAGCCCTGCGAGCAGTGACTGGCTCAGTTTATTCAAGGCAGGTGGTGTCAGAGTGTGTTCACAAGGATACACCCTGAAGCCAGAGGCAAATGCTCGTTCTGCCACATTTTGGCTCTTGTTTAATATCCCTTTGAACTGGATACTGTTAGGCATTACTTAGAAATATAGTATTTATTCATGTAAAATCTAAAATGTGTACAACTTTACTAACTGCAAGGGTGGATAGTTCAGCCTGCCCTCTTGAGCACCTTCAAGTTCAACCCACTTATGCATGATGTTCTGGTCAACTGGACCACAGCTGTGGAGGTCACAAATTGTATACCTCTGCTAGGCAGTATATTGGGGGCCTGGTAAATCTAATCCATTAGTCATATGGATTAAAAAAAATTGTCTCTTCTTGAAAAAAAAATGTTCTCCCTTGGGTGTATACATTCACTTTATAATGAGGTACTAGTCAATTTATTGAAAACTATTGAGCTGGTCGTTGTCTGTTCAGACATTTCTTAAGTCTAACAATGGCAAGGTCAAATAAAATCGGTAGGTGATATCATGAGGAGTGTCATACGGTATGATTTGAAAATCAAATTTACTTGCATCCATTGCAAATAATCCGTTTGCTTGTCTCATTAAATAATCTTCATTCTCTATCACTATGTTATATTTATGGGGGAAACACTGAAGAAAAAATTTGGACGTATGTTGATATTTTTATCATAGTCATCTATCACCATAATGAGTAACCAAAGCCCCTTTGAAAATAATATATCTGGCGTTGCATAGATTTCAAAGCATTGACTTCTTGTGTAACACACTTTGAGAGGCATTAATATGAATGTTATGCTAATTTGTCTGCTTTTGACCTAGAGTTTATTTAAAATCCTGGAGGATTTTCAAGAGGCTATTGCTTCATTAAATTAACTCACAAAGCAAAGCTAACTTCAGCCTCTTATTTTATTAGGATGAATTAATCTAAAAAAATTATTTGAAGAGTGACTCAACACAAGCTCTTCAAGAAGTGTAGTTTAATTTAAGCATGAATTAGGATCTGTAGTAGTGCTTTAAACCTAGAGTCAAACAGTCCTGAGTTTAATTCCCAACTTTACTACTACTAGCTCTGTGTCCTTATGTATGTTATTTACACTACTTTAGTCCATAGTGTACACAACAGTAAATTTCAGTAAAAAATAATACCTATCTCAATGATTGTTGTAAGGATTAAGTATAATAATTATATAAAGATTTAAGAACACTCTTTGGCACCATAGTAAGCACTCAGTATATAGTTATTCTTAACTATCCCTTTATCATTGTTTTCAGAACCTGAATACATAACAGGAATTGTGTGGAGCAAAATACAAACTACTATTAAATTCAGAAATTTTCCTCTGAGAACAATCATAATGCTTTAGCAGTCTGAGCATATGGTTTATTTATGATATTCTTTAAATATTAAATGATTAAATGTGAAATTCAACATATGAGCATTTTAAGATAAATATTTGTGGTAGCCGTTCACTGAGTGAGTTCTATTATAAGTCATGTAGATAAGATGACATTAGTTCCATCAGCCATTGTGGCCCAGTTTTGCAGACAGAAAATGTATAGATCATGAGAAACATCCCAAATCAATGGGTAGTAAGTGATAAGTGGTAAAGAATCAGAAAGGAAATAAATCCGTTATGGACTCATGGAGATAGCAAACCATCAACTTAACTTTTTAGAAAAGATAGAATTTAAACTCAGAGTATTTCATAAAAATCATAAAGATTTAGATCCATGATGGAATCCAAGAATGGACTTTTCACTTATCTCTTATTGGAGAGAAGAAGCTGAACACCTTTGGGAATTCTTGGATGGTAGGAAAGGAACATAATAGGCGATAGCATGTCAATTTGCTAAGATATTTAAATTACAATGTAATAAAATAGTGGGAGAAATAAATATAAATATATATACTTACAAACATCCACCTTATAGACTTTTCTGGATGGGCTTGTATGTATTTGATATCACATAAATAAATTATACTAGTCCTCATTCCTTATCCAGATATCTGTTCCCCACCCATACATGTGGCTATCATTTTTCCTACACCTCACCAATTCCTCTACCAGCTTCCATAACAAGTTAATCACTTCAAGCATGTCATGTTATTTTCAGTTTTGCTTCACAGGACCTATGACTTTCTGAAAAGTCCCATTAGACATGTCTCTTCTTTTTCTCTGCCACATCTCTACTTGGGAGGAGAGGTCTTCTCTGTACACTACCCTTCTCAATACACACACACACACACACACACACACCCCTTAGCTCTGTTAGCTCCTTCTTCTTTGCTTCTGGCCTTTTCCAATCTTATTCTCTTAAGAACATCCATATCCTCTTCTTGTTTCAGGGAGAGGAGGTACCCACTTTCTTTGAGCATCCAGTTGCAGCCTGACACCCAGGATGCCACTCTCCATTTTACGGTGGGGTTATCACAGCATTTTCTTAACAAAGGCTGTCTTCTCTCTCTTTCTAGGATTCTTGAACTGGCTATAAAAAAAATTCCCTAAATTAGGTTATAAACACAAATAAGTCCTTGGTTGCTATTAAAGATGGCTGGTTGACTAGGGAAAAAAATCTATTAAAAATTAAGCGAAAAACAGTTATAAAATAATATATATAATTAAACTACCTTTTTGGTAAAAAATATACTCATAAAAATATCTGACAGCATTCATAGCAAATAGTTAATAATAACTATTATCTTCAGACTGTTATGTGGGACTTTCTCTTATTATTCATACTCACTTCTAAATTGTGTAAAAACTTTATAATATGAATATATTAATTTTATAAGAAAATAATAGTGTTTTCATTCGAAAAAAAAATCAGATTACACAGTACAAATATAGTATGTATTTATATTTTGAGCAAATTATGAAGACCCTTCTATTTAATTGTGTATAAAATAAATACCAGTCTCTGTAGTAAGCACTTAAAATACACATTTACATTTGCTCCATGCCACTCTAAAATTAAATAGTCTTTTTTTTTTAAATTAAATATTCTTTTCCAATATTATTAATAAAGAAATATAACCTCGGAGCATCTAAGTAACTCGTCAAGTCACACAGCTAGAAAAGAGTAAATCCAGGATTCAAATCAGGTTTTTGTTATTGTTGTTCAACATTATACCCACCTCTTCTTTAAGAAAAGTCACTTGGCTTAGAAATAAAAGATTCGTGTGCCTGTGTGTGTGTTTGTGAACTTGGTAGCAAAGCAGTATTTATTATTCAAATTATAGGAATATACTATGGCTGAGGAAGGTAGTAATCAATTTAGAAGTTTTAAAATCCAGTGCAAATTATATGAAATTTAATTTATTCAGTTTGTTGTGGCTCATGGTTGTGTCACGTAGAAAACTCATCTTGCTATATATGCCACTGATTCGGCCCCAAGGAAATTAATGCAACTAAATGTTACAGTAATTTTGCTAATTTGCTGATTCCATAAACCCCAGTGGACTGTGTTAAAAATCCATGAAGAGGTCATTGGCATTACCAAGATTTGCTGTGCTGCACATTGTGCCCGGATGGCATCCTTGTCCACACTGGAGAAGTTGTTGGTGAAGCAGGAGTGTTGAATGTATCAAGAAAGCAGACTTTTTCATCCTATTGTTTGGAAGAAATTGACTCTATCACCTTTAGGTTTATAATTCTCTGAGCGTTCAGAGGACAGATCATTAGGAGCTAGAGCTAAAGAATTTTTTAAAACTGAAGTCAATAGGGCCCTACCTTCCAAGCTGGAGTTTTGTTCTGGAATTCAGATTTAGTGGGGAGGTAAAGGCAGAACACAGTCATATTAGCTGACTCAAAAATTCACTTAGTTTCATTTGAGTAACTAACATGTGCCAACCACTGTGTTTGCTAGCCGTACATGATTTTCCTTCTCAAGGAGATTATAGGAAAAACAAGTTAAAAATTACAGCATACCTGGTTTAAGAAAAATTACATCAGAGTCAGGAGTTGTTTTGCTGAGACATGACACTTGATTTGCAACCTAGAGATGAGCTGGGAATTATTCTGTAAACAAGTACGACTAACAGTTGGGACAGAGAAATATCCCCCAAAGAAGGAGTCATGAGAAGAAATGTCAAGAGTAGTTTGGAGAATTGATGAGAAATGGAGTTAGTTTAAAGCAAATTCATGAAGATATTTGAAGACTATACAAAAAATTTAAAATTATGTCCAAAATGAATCCTCTCCCTTTTTTCATAAAACCATCACTACTATTTATTGAGATGATTAGGGAGAAAAAAACAGACTGATTTTTGCCCACACCCCAAATTGGCCGTCTACTGATTACCAAATTCTGTTGATTCTTCAATATGTTTTTAAGATTCTTTTCAATCTTCATTGTTAAGGTCTTATTTTGAGACATTACTCTTCTATGATCTAGCATAAAACTGTCCTGACACTCATCCATTCCTTTCCAAGTTCTGACCCTTGTGATCTGAATATACATGACGAAGGAAAGGAACTAGCAAGCAAAGAAGGGACAGGATAAGAAAAAAGTAAAATAGCAAGATTCCAAGGGAAATAGGAAGAAACAGTATAGAACAGAAGTGAACAATTTGTCTGATGCGGAAATGCCCTGTTCCTTAATGGCTGGAAAACAGTTAAGAATGAGTTCAGAGGTATAGTCTTGTCACTGTAATGTGACATATATGTTCCTAAAAATCATCAGCTGTTTTAGTCCAGATCAGAACCAATAGAATCTCTCTGTCTTTCATCTATCTAATGAGAAAGAGAGAGCGAGAGAGCGAGAGAGATTTTAAGTAATTGGCTTACATAATTCTGGAGGTTGGCAAGTCCATAATTTGCAGGTCAGGTCAGTAGGCTGGAGACACAGGGAAGAGTTGACATTGCAATTTGAATCCAAAGACAGTCTGGAGTCTGAATTCCCTCTTCCTCCAGGAATCAGTCTGTTTTCTTCTAAGGCCTTCTACTGATTGATTGACGGCCACTCACATTATGGAGGGTGATTTTCTTTACTAAAAGTTTTCAGATTTAAATATTATTCTCGTATAAAATATACCTTTACAGCAACATCCAGACTGGTATTTGACAAGTACCTGGATACTGTGGCCTAACCAAGTAGACACATAAAATTAACCATCCCCCCAGGATATGCAAAAGCATGCAATCAAAACGACAGAGTTATGGAAAAAGTGGGATTAGGAGGACCACATTCAAAACCTTCATCAATGACACACACACAATTGATGCCAGGTTTATTAAATGCTAGCACAATTTTATACATTCCTTAAATGAGTAAGTAATATAGAAATACTACAATAAAGATGACACTTCACCTAAAAAAAACAGAGGTTTACTTGTGGAAGTGGGCGTTGGAAGGATTGCAGTTTCTGAGTTACCAGGAAGTGGTGGAAGAAGAATTAGCTAAAATTGGCCAGAAAGTAGCAATGCCAGGTGTGGATGGGTGTGGCTTATAACACACTGGGGGACTGAGCTGGTAGATGTTTGTGGGTACATATTTTTTTTTTTTTAAATTTCTGGGCAGCTCAGTTCAATTTAGTTCAGCTTTCTGTGTTTACCTCGTTTTTCCCATGGATGAAAGCATGGCTAAACCAATATCAACTTTGAGTTATGCTTAAATTGTCTCTTAATGTATCAATCATGTTGAAACAAGTTCCCATTTTTTTATTTTATTATTATTACTATTTTTTAGAGTGGGAGAAGAAGGGAGAGAGAGAGAGGGAGAGGGAGAGAGAGAATCTAAAGCAGACTCCATGCCCAGTGTGGAGCCCAACACAGGGCTTGATCTCACAACTCTGAGATAATGACCTGATTTGAAATTAAGAGTCAGACACTTAACTGACTGAGCCACCCAGGGGCCCCAAAACAAATTCCCATTTTAAAAACAGAAATAACTGTGTCTAAATTTATGACAAGAGGTAGATAGAATTATAATTCCTTCTATCATCCATGTTCTTTTCAAAGATCTAGCTCATCTGCTGAAATGGAAAGTGATGGACAGGAGAATCTGAGAATGCATAGAGGTCTGCATCAGAAACTTCAGATACTAAGTAGGGAGTCAGTAAAGATTTACTGAATGAGTGAATAAATGAGTAAACAAAGGGGGTTTTATGGTGAGTGGAAAGGAGAGCAATTTTTGCATCAGTAGAATTCTAATTGGTATTAATTGCTTATCTGGGTTAAAAGGAAGGTTATTGAAATCGTTTTTGATTTTTTACATTTTGTGGTGTTAATAGTTGAGTCACAAACAATAGAATGTTATTTTTTCTCATACGTATATGTACACCACTGGCTACTTGGGGATGACTTTTTACATATGTAAAATCAAAATAGAGAAAATAGGTAAATGCATGGTAAATGCATGGTAAATGCATGCAGGGCTGCATTTAATGTCTGAAAGAACGTCTAGAATTATTAAACCTTTAACAAGCTCTACTCCACTCCTTCATGGCTTAGTTAGCATCAAGGATCTCCCCCTGTCTGGATGCTAGATCTCAGGTCTTATAATAATGTTATTCCCCAAAATGCGAGGTTCAGGAGGCACCTCGATTGCACTTCATTAATATGCCTACCACCAACTATAGTTTTCCAACTGTACCATGCAGGAAAATCATCTGGAATACTTATTTAACATGCCCTAGGCTGAGAAATTCTCATATCACAGATTTGGGATTAGACGAAGAATGTGTACATTTATTCAGCATTGTGGGGATTTCAGTACAAGACAGTTTGTGGGCCACAGTCTGAGAAACACCAGCCTGGAATGATCAATCCTAACCGCTGGTCAATTTGATCACGTGTCAGTTTGACTGATTAATTTTTCATTCAATCAACGCATTTGAACTGAAAGATAAGTTAAATCAAATGACAATCTGGTTATAAGCATAAGCATAACCTCATTGTAAGGTCTTAGATTGATATTTCAACTTTCTGACAGCCCAACTGCTTGATCTATAAAATAGTAACCATATTTCCTCACTGTGTTGTTTAAAGAAAGAACTATTAAAACATTACAAAACAAGTTTTAAATGTGAACACTTAATGGCAGAAGACTGTCAGTGTATTATGGAAATTAAATAATTAGTATGAGGGGAATTGATTTCAGTGTTATATAAAAGTACACGTTTCTGCTCGACAAGGAGTAGCTTGAATTTGGATATGATTTGATCTACTATTTTTATACTGAATATGCATTACTGGAAATAGGTCACAGCAGGAAGACAGATTAAGGCAGTTTAAAGGAAAATAGAAACTGTAGAAACTATAAAAAATAAATTTGCAATTACAATAAGAGAGCAGAGCTCTCTCCTTTTCTTTGTTTACGCAGAGGCCAATATAATCATCCTCGAATTCACATACACGGTTAACCCTTGCTTTATCTGACATCTTCTTCCACATTCTCGAAAGGAAGTGGGCACTTTCCTTCTGGCTTCGCTATTAGAACAAAATGTATTTAGCACTCTATGAGCAAACATGGGGCCAAATGCTCCATAAATATTCAACTTAATAAAGCATAATACCCTGCCAATGTAATTGAGAAGAGAGTTGAGTGAAGACCAACAGCAACAAGAAGCAGCAGAGAGGGCAGAATATGTAAATAAATGTGAGGGGATATATGTGGGGAAGTATGGGGAAACAGAGTATTAAGACTTTTTGATGGATGAATATTGAAGTATAATCATGAATTATAGGATTATTATATTTTAGTAGTTCTTCCTTTAAACACTGTATTGGGTATGACAACTTCCTACCACCTTCACCCTACTCCAGTCTTGCTGGTTTCTTTACTGTTCCCCTAATATAACCAACAGGCTCTTACCTCAGGGTCCTTGAACTTGTCTCTTTACCGAATAATTCCCCCGAATACCTACCTGGCTCACTTTTGTACTTTAATCAGGTCCTTCTAAAATACCTTCTCCTTGGCCAAGCCTTCCCTGACCTCTCTATCTGAAATAATGTTTCAGGTTTTCTGCAGGGAATCCTGTGTGCTCTAAGGGAGCTTTGGGCTTCTTACAGAGATTTTCCTGAGATAGATGGTGTTTCATCCATAAATGACATTTTGCCCAGTGTTCTGAGGCTACCGGAAGAGTTGGGTTTGTAATGTAAAGAGTTGGGTTTGTAATGTTGCTGAAAGTCACTCACTGGAGTTTGAGAAATGACCCAAATATATCTAGGTAAATTCTTGTGGTCAGCATTGCCACGCAGGAAAATCCCACTAGATTTTACATGAAAATCAGGTGAGATCGAAGAGATGTTATCATGACGATGTGGCAGCAAATGCCCTCAATTAAGACGGACTTCCTAAGAAAAAGTACAAATAGAGCTTGAGTCAGCCAAAAGGGGCAAATGCTGCAGCTCCGACAGAAAGTAATGTTGCTGTAGTGTTGAGTCAGAGTCCCCCAGGCTGACACAAAGGGTGGCAATAACAGTGACCGTGGGCTTTGGGTGGACAGACGGTATGGGAAGCTTTTTAGATTGAGCCACAAGCTATCCCAGCTTAGCTTGAAACTACAAGTAAGGGGCGCCTGGGTGGCTCAGTCATTAAACCTCTGCCTTCAGCTCAGGTCATGATTCCAGGGTCCTGGGATCGAGCCCCGAATCGGGCTCCCTGTTCAGTGGAAGGCCTGCTTCTCCCTCTCCCACGCAACCTGCTTGTGCTCCCTCTCTCACTGTATCTCTCTCTGTCAAATAAATAAATAAAATCTTAAAAAAATAAAAAAGAAACTACAACTAAATGTTCCTTGTTGTCTTAGTCTGTTTGGGCTGAGATAATAAGATACCGCAGACTTATAACAACAGAAATTTATTTTGCACAGTTCTGGAGGCTGGAGGTATGAGGTCAGGTGCCAGCATGGTTAGATGAGGGCCTCTTTTGGTTGCAGAGTTTTTGATGTGTCTTCACGCAGTGGGAGGGGTGAGGCAGCTCTGTGGGATCTCTTAAAAGAGCACCATTTATGAGGTTCCACCTCCAAAATTTAAAACACCTCCCAGTAACTTCTCATATCTCCTAATACCTTCACATTGGGCATTAGGCTTTCAACATAGGAACTTGGGGAGGACACAAACATTCAGACAATAGCACTTGCTTGGTAGCAAGGGCATTTTCTCCCTTCTTTGCTCTCTAATCCAATTTTAGCTGCTTTAAGGAGGAAGACGGTTGGAGTGAGGCCAAGATCTCCCTGTCCCAAAGGGGCAACAAAGGCCATAATCACCCATCCAAATATGCTGGAGAACTTCCAGCAGGGGAGGTACTCAAACTTTTATGATTCTTTTGGGTACAGGTACCAAAGTTATCATCCTACTGTGCCCTGTGGACAAGTACCCTCTTTCAACTGATGGAGAAGGGAGGCTAAAGAGACTTGTGGACAAAGCCATTTGACTTATTCAGTGTCCCCATGTGGCTTCTGCTGCTGAATGTATGATTCTCCCAATCTGAAGAGCCGCATGTAGGAAGTGGTAGTTGGACATATCTATCATTTCCTAACCCATCTTTCAGTCCTTTCTTGAGTGGTACAATGGAACCTGTGGAATCCTAGGTAGAGACAGGAAAATTAGAAATTTGATTAAGAACATAAAAGTGCAGAGGTTTTGCATCTACCACCAGGTATGGAAGGACGGAAGGAAATGAAAGAAGAGAGGGAGGGATGGAGGGAGGGAGGAAAGGAAAGGAAAGGAAAGGAGGGAGGGAGGAAGAAGAAAAGAGAAGAAAGAAATGGGAAGGAAAGGAAAGGAGAGGAGAAAAGAGGAAAGGTGAGAAGAAGAGAGGAGAGGAGAGGAAAGAAGAGGAGAGGAGAAAAAGTAGTAGGGGTAATAAGAGATTCAATGTGTTAACAAACCGCCCTGCATGGCCAGTAAAAGGAAGCTGGAGGATTATGGTCAATTGAATTCAGTTGTTTCTCCCATAGATTTGGTTGTTCTAAACATAGTGATTGTAACTGAAGCTGTTGCATACTGGGATGGTGTTTCATATACTTAACTGTCTTGAACATTACTGATGCCTTCTTTTTTATTTCACTGGCACCAAAGTATCAAGATCAATTGATGGTCATTAGCATGGCTGTCATGCTGAGCATGGCAATTAGAAAGCCACTGGTCTTAAGCAGATCATTGAGGAAAAAGACTTTCAGTAATGTGGAAAATTTGTTTTGTTTTGTTTTTCCAACCTAACTCAGGTGTTTTCTTCCTAAACAAATGCTTTTGGTTTTTTGTTTTGTTTTTGTTTTTGTTTTTTTTTGTCATTTACCCTCTAATCTAGCTCACAAACATCCGTATTTACTCCTGCAAGCCTCTGTCTCTAGTGGTAGAATTAGACAAAGAAGAGAGACTATGACAGCTGAATTAAGGCAATAGATGTAGAATGGAAAGAAAGGGTTAGTGAAGATGCTGCTACTTCCACGATAATGTGCTGAAATGGATAAACCACACTTAGAAAAAGGGCATGAGGAAGGAGGGAAATGGAAGGATTTAAAATAGCTTCCAGGGTACTAACTCCAGTGCCTGCTACACCATGGTGCCATTTTCTGAAAGGGGGAATACGGAAGAAAGAGCAGATTTAGGAGGGGGCAGATGGTTAGTTTAGGTTTGACCTATGAGAATAGATAGGCTTGCATAGTCTCCCGCCTCAACTACAACTGTCCCTGTCACTGAATGTACTAACAACTATATGTTTTCTGCAGGAGCATTGTTATTTGTTAAAACAGAAAAAACTGCAAAAGAAACTCACTTGGGAAGACTCTCCTTGACCCACTCTATGCCCAGAGCTTTGTTCCTTGAGGTAATCTGCTTATGTGCATTTTATGAAGCCATGTGTTCCTTGAACTTAGAAATATAGCAAGGTTATCCAAGATAAACTATTCATTATGCCTTTTATTTTCCCAAAAGAACTTTATGTAGGGCAAGAATGGTCACTTCTAAAACAATAACTCATGATGAGATATTTACTTGACTTTGATATCTTTGTAGCACACTTCCTTAGCCCCTACATCACTGACCTAAACAAGCTCACTTGAAACTATGAATAGCACTTGTAAAACGGAAGGTTTTTTCTCTGTACTTCTCTCTCCATGAAAACAGTTTAATGATTTTTAAAGAAAACCAGATAATTTGCTCTTAAATCAAGTTTTCAGGTTTTATTTATTAATTCAATAACTATTAGTTATACATTTCATGTGTTTCTTCATGTTTAAACTATAACTTTTATCCATAGATCTATAGTTCCTCTATTCTAAGTAATTAGTTCTTCTCCTAGGCTCTCAATGCATTTTATGTGCTGCTTTGTATAGCCCACTCCAGTACATTGTGCATGCCCATCTGCTCCATTGCCAGTGGTCTAAAACTGCCTTGAGAGCAGGGCTCTGGCTTTGGAGATCCATGCATATTAATCAGGGCTTGTTCAGTTGGAAGGGAAAAGCCAAAATGCAGTTCAAATTATTTTAAGAAAGAAGAGTAGAAAAAATTAGCAAGTTTTGCCTCACTTAAGGTAAAGACAAAGGTATATGAACTGTTTCTGGTATAGATAGAATAAAGTGTTCAAGAGATTATAAGATTCTATATTTTCCTACCTTGACTCTGCCTCTACCTGGGTTCACTTTCATGTTGGTACTTCCATGTGGTAAATATACACCTAGCAATAGCAGTCAGACAGAAAGATGGCATTCTGTCTGATGGGTCAGAAGGGGGTTTCACGTCATTGCCTACTTCCTAAGTCATGACTTGCCTACCGTTTGGGCTGGGTTCACTTCCACTAGGCTTGCTTCCAGTTTAACCACGTACTCTGGGCAGATTGACTCTGAATGATGAAATAGGGGCTGTGTGGTTCCCCAAAGGAAGGGATGTCGAACATACAAACATTAAACATATAAAATCTACCTCAAACTGTTAACAACTCTAACACTCATGTAAGTGTAATAGATATTCAATAAATGTTGCTAACTGAATAGAAGTAAACTTTTTTTTTACTTTTCAACAATTAAATAAACTAGTTCTTTGGGACAGGCTAGAAGAGTACAACATGTCTTTAAAAAGAATGTAACCCAACTGAGGTGAAGTAGAAACATATGTATTTAGTATATACTATGGGTGGTGTTTGGAAGAAATAAGAGAAAGAAAGAGAGAGAGGACCTTAGTTATTATGTATGAATGCCAAAAAGAAAAAAAAAATAGATTGAGAGAAACCAGAGTATGTATTATATATATGTATTATGTATGTGTATGTATGCACGTATTATGTATTAGAGAAGAGCTAAGGATCAACTCATGCTTTGAATGATTTTCTAGATATCACTCTAGCTCTAAAGTATCAGCGACAGACTCAGTTAGTTTAAGGAATTATATTGGCCTATATAGCAAAGAGGTTCCAGGGTGGGGTACAATTTCAGACACACCTGGTTTTAGGGTTCATACAAGATCATCAGGACTGTCATCACTTCTCAGATTCTGCCTTTCTATCTCCTTCTACAGAGAGATTTCCTCCATGTGGCTAGTGGTGATAGCTACTACCATCAGCCATAAATTGACATTCTTCCACCTTAGCAACCCATATGGAAAAGAATGCCTCACTCTTACTTTCATATCTCAAGCTAGGGAAAAATTCAGACTGACCTGGCTTTGCTCAAGCATCCATCTCTGAACTAAACATTGTGTCCAAAGCAATGGGCTCCATGACTAGCCAGGCTGGAATCATCTTCAACCTTGGGAACAAAAGAGTTAAGATGGGGGATAAAACATGCCAAGCAGTCCAAAATTTACCATAATGTGGAGGATATTCATTGAGAGAGAAAAGTTAGACTGTCCAGATAAAATATTGGAATATTCAGAAGTATAAAATAGTTCAATAAATATTTTTATTTTTAAAAATTTTTTAAAGATTTTATTTGTTTATTTGATAGAGAGAGAGACAGCAAGAGCAGGAACACAAGCAGGGGGAGTGAGAGAGGGAGAAGCAGGCTCACCGCTGAGCAGGGAGTCTGATGTGGGACTCGATCCCAGGACCCTGGGATCGTGACCTGAGCTGAAGGCAGACACTTAATCAACTGAGCTGCCCAGGCACCCCTCAATAAATATTTTTAAAACCTACTTTTTCCAGATTTTATGCTGAGTGCTGAGACTATAAAGATGAATAAGAAACAGTACCAACCCTTAAGTAATGAATTTTCTACTTAGATATTTAGGGATAAACAGATATTTATAGGATAATGTGGCAAATGCAAAAACAGACATATACTTAGAACACTGAGAGTACCAACTGGGCACCTAATCCCTGTGGCAGAGATGAAACCATAGAGAAGTCAGGGAAGACGTCTTGGAGAAGATGATTTCTGAGGTGAGTTAGAAAGTCTAAATCAGAATTTACCAGAACTAGACTGGAAAGGGTGTATGGTTATCTATAATAACACTCCTGTCATAGATCTATGTAGTGTACAAGGTAAAAACAAGAGAGAAAAGGGTCTGGAAAGTTAGACAGGGGGAAAATATGGTGTGGCACTTTACCGCATAGGGAATGTATCAAGAGGAGAGGTGACTGGGATAGACTGTTCTTTCCATATGTCATTTCGACAATTCTGAACAAAGAGAAGCAGTTGCAGTTTGCCAAGCCAGAGGAGAAGAAGGCCCAAGACAGTATGGAGGCAGTAGCAATGGACAAGACAAAGATTAGGGGAATATTTATGGGAATCATTCAATAGAACTTATTGATTTCTTGGATATGGGAGGTGAGGGAGAAGAAAGAATTGTAAATGTCTACAGGTTACCAACTAGGAATATTGGACAGATATCGGAGGAGTAACCAGATTAAGTATGTTGAGTTTTAGGCACTACAGAATTTCTAGATGAAACTAGATATCCAGCATGCTCTTGGATGTATGAGTCTGAAACTCAGGGGCAAATCTCAGTTGGAAATACAGGTCTCTGACTTACCATTATGTAAAAAATGAATGAGTTTGCTCAGGGGGAACCTATACAATTAGTAGAACAGTGAACTGAAAAAGAAAGAAATACCATCATTAGAAGTATGAATAAAGTTATAGACGTGTGGCAAACAGAAAAAGTAGGAAGAGTTGGAAGGCATAAAGAAAATCTAAAGAATAAAATATCAAATATCCATAGAATAGAAAATTTGAAGAGTCAAAGGAAGCAGAAAGGCCCAGGAAGATAAGATTGGTACAAATGTGTAGAATTAACAATTAAAAAACCCTGTTAGGGCCCCACTGAGGTTGGATTAGAGACCAAGAATGTACATAAGTCCGTATCTCCTGAGCTGTGTGATTTCTCAGCAGTGTTAGTCACCTTGGTTGCAGTTTTTCTGAGAGGATGGAAAAAAAAAATTAAAAAGGTGTAGGAAGGCATAAAAATTGAACTAAACCACCACCACCAAAACAATAGACATGTGTATATAGAGCTTGGTTCATAGTTTGCATGATCAAATTGAGATCCAGACTGAATAGGGATGGAACAAGGGCTAAAATAAACATGAGAATCATAGACTCATAGAGGGATCACAGAAGAGGATAAGATGGAGGGGTCAAAACCCTAAAGGTCCCTGTGAGGTCGAAGCTTGGGTGGAGGAACTCAGGTGGAGAGCAGGAAGACAAATGAATAGCAGCCAGGGAGTCAGCTACTAGAGTTTCAGATTTTGTATTAGAACAGCTTCTTACATGAAGGCAGCCCAGGGGATTGATGTGATTGATGGAGAGGGCAGATGAGGTCACTGAATTTAATAAGGTCCAGAAATATCAAGGTGAGTTTATCAGATTTTGTATACATGGAAATAGGAATCTCTATGAGAGATAGTAGAAAGGATTTAGCAGGCTCTGAGCTGGTTCCAAAGTCTTCAATGAATGAAAAGGAGAGAAGGGAAGTTTTGTTGGTTACCAGCAGTGAGAAAGGGTCTGTACAGATGGCCTAAACCCTAAAGAAATATGTGTTGTGTACTGTGAGTTGAAAAAGTAAACAGAAAAAAAAAAGACTTATGCGCAAGAGTCATCGGGGAGAAAAGATGGAATAATGGAATCAAGACCTATTTAGTGTCAGATTAAACTCATAGATTTTGAACCTGAATCTATAAGTGATACTACATTTGGATTTATTTTCCCACTTCTTAGGATTGTTATGAGAGGAAAAACACCCTCTGTGCTATTTGTTAACTGTCTAGTTCAACAATTTCACAGATGAAGAGAGTAAAATAAATTCCCAAAATGAGGTTTTTAAATAATTATTCATTGGTCATTCATTTATCCTTCAGTGAACAAGTATTTATTGAGCAGCTATGATATATAAAGAAGGCATGTGCTTGATGCTGTATGATGAGAAGGTCAAGATTGATTTCATCATAATTTTTCCCATTCAACCATGACCCTGGACCTTTTTGAGAGGTCAAATGCAAGAAACACTAAAAATTTCTTTCTGTCCAGGCATAGAGATTAATGGATTAACCCTAATACAGTCATGGTTTCATCATACTTTAAAAGATTTTCGTATAAGATCTTATATTAAACACAATATTTTAATCATTTCTTTGTATATATAATTTGTAGTTTCAGGAAAATTATATAATTTCATGTAGTTTTTAACTACCTGTTCTATCCCTAACTTGATGTCTTTTTCTGTTTTGATGAGTTATTTAAATAGTTTTTGTTAAAGATATATATTGATAAATTTGGCATTTAATAGAATTTTTCTGCCTTTATCTTCCATTCAAAGAATATTAAAATAGTATGGTAAGACATTCTATTTGTATGGATTAAATAAAATAAAATCTGCTACTACTATATTTTCATTTCTTGGAATACTTATTGAATACTAACTGAAATTGAGAATTAATAAAATTGTTAGTCATTAAATATATATCTTGAGTAAAGAAACTAACATAGACAGCAGTTCCTCTATTATTTCGAGCTATTCTATCTCCCAGCAGATATATTTATAGCCTACAGTGCTGCGAAAATTATGTCAAGAGATTAATAAACTCAAAGATTTAGGGAATGAGTAATTGTTTCCTCATTATTTGCACTTAGGGAATTTGTAAATTTAACACAGGATGCATTTGTGATGGAGAAATTTCCCTCATAGATATTTGACTATCTCTTATATGCCAAGCACTGTTTTAGGCACTGCGGATATGAAAGTGAGTAAGACAAGGACCCTGTCTTTCATAAACCTTCCATTCTAGTTGATGGAAGAAAAACACTATACATGTAGACAAACACTTGCATCTATAAAGAGGCTAAGAAAGGATAACATAATGAATCATGACTGGAGAGGCTGTTGGGAAAGGCCTTTCTGAGACAGTGACATTAGAATTCAGACCTTAATGTTAACTGAGAGTAAGCAAAATAGAGTTTTGAGGGGAAAGTGTTACATGCAGAAGTGCAAGGGCCCTAAGGGGAGAATGAATTCAGTAGATTTGAAGGAAAAGCAAGCAAGCAATCAATCAATCTCAGTGCGTCTACCCCAGGAAAAAAATGTGGCAGAATGGAAAAATTTGAGATCGGAGAGAGAGAAAAGCGCAAAATAGTGTAGAATTCCAGGTGATGTGAGAAATTTCAATTTTATTATAAGTAAAATGGAAAGCCTTTGGATGAATTTTTTCAGGGGTGTAAAATTTTTGTAAATTCATGAGTAATCTACCAGGCATATATTAGAGAGTACTTTTCAGGTCTAATAATCTCTCTAGATTTTTTTAAGGTCCATTTATGACCTCCCTGATTCCACTTTAAATAACTTTGATTGGCTCACCCAGTAATGAAGAGAGACAATATTTCATCGACTGCTCCTGCTTTACTCCTTTTGCAGTTATGCAAGATATAAATAAGTAAGTCAAAATGGGACCTTTGAAGTGTTTCTGTGACTTTGGTCACAATGTGATGACACATGGAAAAATTTAATAGTCAATTATTTTAGATTAATGGAAAAAGCATTGGCTGTACTAGGATGAGACAATCTAGGATGAACTTCTGGTTTTCCCTGTTACTGGCTCTGTGCTACCGCTTTGGTAAATTCGTATTTGTTAGGTGGAGCACAGGGTGCTGCATGGTAAGCCAGTTCAGTGGCAGACGGTAATAGACATTGAAATAGAGAAGTTTGCTCACAAGTCATGGAGGGAAGTATGCAGCATGCCTTGAGGGGCCACATGGGGAGGTCAAGTCAGAATGCAGACAGAGAGAGGCAGAACCTGGTACACATGTTATTATTAGAGTCCAGGGGGTAGAGTGCGTTGCGCGGTTCTTGGGCTAAGGCCGGATGGGTCAGTTCAAACGAAAAGAGCAGGGTTTTGGTCAGCCTCATGTGGGTCTTAACTAGGGGCACATAGAGAAAGCAGGCATTGGATGGTAGTGGAGACATGGATCACAAAGGCTGTTGGGGAGTCGTATCAGGGCCATATACTTGCTTGTGGCTCTGTGGCTACTTTCTAGGCCATGTGCTTGCATGACGGACTTAAGGTCCACGGGTCGCTTGGCCAAACAAAATGGATGCCAAGGTAGCAATAAAATGGAGTAGCTTTAGCTAAGCTCTCGACACTGATTTCAGGGACAATTCTTACCTGTTTGAGTGTTTGTTTTCTCATATGTAAAATATGGATAGTCATCTTTATGTCCTATCATTGTTGTAAGGATTAGAAAAGATATATGTGAAGCACCTAAAATATTATTAAAATATGAGACTCGTTATAGGTACTGAAATTGCTCTTCAATTAGACTCGACGATTTCTAAAACTTTTTTTTTTTAAAGATTTTATTTATTTGACAGAGAGACAGTGATCACAAGTAGGCAGAGAGGAAGGCAGAGGGAGAGGGGGAAGCAGGCTCCCTGCTGAGCAGAGAGCCCGATTCGGGGCTCGATCCCAGAACCCTGAGATCATGACCTGAGCCGAAGGCAAAGGCCTAACCCACTGAGCCACCCAGGAACCCCGGATTTCTAAAACTTTTATGACTAGAAGCACAGATCAACAGTTAAGCTTTGTAAAGATGGTCCACAGTTTTTCCCCATTTCCCTATGTTGATGGATGCATAACAAATTCATCTTCAGAAGAAAGATTACACTTTTTTTTGGCGGGGAAAGAATCAAACATTTTTATACTTTCTTTGGTCTGTGAAAATAAAGCAAAATTTGAAATTTGAAAATGAGAGTTTTCAGATAAACCAGTTTCGCTTTGCTATAGTAGCAAATGACTCCAAATCTCAGTGGTTTTTAAGAGCAAATTTTATTTTGTATTCGTGTTGCACACAGGCTAAGGTGGTGATCCAGACCATGCAACTCTGTTCCATATATTTTCTCCTAAAATCCAGGCTCGTACTTTCAAGTGTTACTGTGATAAACATCATGTCTGCTCACATTTCAGTGGCTAAACCAGGTCACAATCCAAGTACACGTCCGCAGGATCAGGGCATTCTTCACTCACGTGGAGGAAGGAACTGAACATTTGAAGCCCATTGTAATCCATCTTCTGAGTCACAACTATTCACTTTTTTCCCTTCCGCACTCCAAACATACCCACACTTTCCCCAAAGAAAAATTCCCAAAAGTTTCATCTAATTCCAAACTCAAGCTCCAGTTCTTGGATCTCAGGACATGGTCTACATCTAGTATCACAATCTAGAATCCCATGACCCAAAAAGACAAGTTATTTCCCTCTTCCTATTTCAACATCATATCCAGTGGTGGAACAGAGAGAGGTTAACTACATCAAGTGCTCCCTTTCATAGAGGAAGAAAAGGAAGATGCATAGCAATCACTGAGACATGGCCATTGTAGAGCACCCCCCCCCCCGGAAAACTTGTGGGGACCATTTACTGTGGCAGTGTGTGACATTTCTTGAGTGAGTCCTGATTCTCTTAGCTAGGAGTAGGCCCCTAGTGCAGTGATTTCCATATGGCCTGGTTCTACCCTATAGCAGTTTCTAATATGATTTTCCTTGGCCACATGGTAAGAGGGTATAGTAGAATATGCTCACTTTACAGGTTGAGCAATTGTCCAAGGCTTCTTCTTGCCTAAGGAAATTTAGAAACTGAAGATCATTTTACATTTCAAGCAGTTACTGTCTCTGTTTTGTTTCATTTATCTGATTCCAGTCAGTTTCATGGCCAATGGCTAATCCACAGCCTCTTTGGAACATTCTTCTTTTTAAAGGTAATTATAGGTACTTTGAATTTGTTCTGCTTCTGTAGGGCCACATACTTTGTCTCTTTTTGCTCAACCATTCTAACTGAAAGAATTTCCTGGAGGCTGCTTAATCCAATCAGAGGCTTTAAAAAAGGCCCCGAAGATTTTACCCTTGATTTAGTCTTTGTCCAAAGACTGAATCTAAACTAGCCTTTATTGCTCAGAAGATGAATATTTGCATCTTTTAACAAGTCCTGAAATAACCTAGATTCTCTTTCTTTCCTTTTACTCCTTCCTCAAAAATGATGGGTGCACGAATACTATTTCCTTTTTCTTTTCTTTTTTTAAAGATTTTTTTTTTATTTATTTGAGAGAGAAAGTGAGCAAGAAGGAGCATGAACGGGGGTGCGGGGGAGGGAGAGGGAGAAACAGACTCCCCACTGAGCAAGGAGCCAGATGCAGGACTCGATCCCAGGACCCTGGGATCATGACCTGAGCCGAAGGCATACAGACACTTAACTGACTGAGCCACCCAGGCTCCCCGAGAATACCTTTTTCTTGTCATGCTTTCTGAAATACAACCCATAGCAACCAAGAGATATTAGCAATATTGCAAATTCCTTGCCTAAAGCCACAGATTTTTTGCATATATCATTTGCCATCAAAGTTGTTTTGCCATGCATATTCTGAGTAACTATTTTTCTAGACTCCAAAAACAGTTTTCTCAATACAGACACCCGAAGCCAAAGCCGCACAGTTTAGAGTTTTGATATGTCCCTTACTTTTAGGTATCAGTTTCTGTAGTAGTTAATTATCCTGAAATAACAGATAAACCCAAAATCTCAGTGGCTTATAATGCAAACAGTTATTTTTCATTCACATAAATTATGTGCTGACTGCTGCACTTTGGTCGCTGCTTATCTCTGGCTCTGCTTTGCTCAACTTGGCTTCAAGGATCAGGCTGAAGGAGCCCCTATATGGGGGACATGCCAGTTCTCATG
>CM052898.1:165247494-165294330 GCA_028534135.1 Potos flavus
ATTTTAACCACTATGTAACCATGTCTGTCAAATTCACTCCCATACAAAATGGGTTTCAGTTGGGAAACCACTGCAGAAATAACTATGATATGGGTAATGTTGATAAAATAGGCCATGACAACTAATATTACAATCCTAGAATGTGTCTACAAATTATGGAGAAGAAAGAATGAGTGGGATTTTTTGGTTCAAATTAGTAGGCTTATATATCTACAGAGCTCCTACTATTTGGAAAATGGCAAATTTATGTTAAGTAAGCATAGCTATAAATCCAATCCATCTGCAGTTATCAGTATCACATTTTGACCAAGAAAGAAAAAGAAAGAGAAGACAAGAAAAGAAAATACACTGAATCACTTAACAGCAAAATTATTCAATAAAATTACCAATTTAGTATTTCCTTTTGGTTACTTATCGCCTGTGGCATTTGTTTTTATATTTAATGTTTGTATTTCTTGATAGAAAGTAATTGTTTAATTAAACAAGTAGCTACTGTAAAGAGATGGCATAATCTGTTTTGATTCTTTTATTCTTGGGGAAAATCTTGGATAAATAGCATTTTCACTGCTCTCAATTTCTATTGGTATATTTCAGTCTATCCTAAGTGAAAGCAAGCACTTAAATGCACTATCAAATTGAAGATAGACCCTCAGGAAAAGTGGGCTCATTTATATGCAGCTTATAGTGCTTTTTGTAAGAACATGTTTGACTTTGCACTTTTCCTTGGTAGCAAATGGGAACAGAATAAGTGTAGTGTGCAGAATTCAGTTGACAGCTTAAAAACCTTAATAGCATTTAGATTCTTTTTGTGCTATATATCCCTAACAATGCAAATTTTACAGGAGAGTAAAATCTCTGGTATTTAAAGAAAGGCATTTGCATGATTTCAGATTTTGAAAAAAAAAAAAAAAAAAAAGTAGTTCATGTGGCATACCCAGAATATAGCAAAGATATTTTAAAATAAAGTTTCCCCTTATTTAGTTCTCATTAAATTACACTCAAATATTAATTGATTATTTGGAAATGTGTATGCTAAAGGTGGAAATACAGTTTTTATAATAAAGGAACACTGACTTATTGGATGGAAAGTTCTAAGGGATCATATAAGAAAATAAAAAGTGATGATATTTTCTTTATTTGGAATAGACCTGTAAGGGGTGCCTGGGTGGCTCAGTAAGTTAAGCGACCCGCTCTTGGTTTTAGCTCAGGTCATGATCTCATGGGTTGTGGGATTGAGCCCCCTGTCGGGTTCCACGCTCTGTGGGGAGTCTGCTTGAAGTTTCTCTCCCTCTACCCCTCCCCACCTCCAAAATAAATAAATAAATAAATCTTTTTAAAAACGGACCTATAAGCTGTTTCATTCATAAATAAAGTCAGAGCAAAAAACAATTCTTTTTTACAATGTAGGAAACCATTACAAATTAACTTTAGCTCCCCATCATGAAATAAGTTATAAGAGTAAGTCCAAGCTCACCACGAATTCCAGTCTTCATCCACTGTATATGATTTAGAGACACTTACATGAAATCATATATACAATTACATGTAAATGTCTCTTTGTTATCTTAATTGAAGCCAGACACCACTATATTGCTGGCATTTTGGCATGCCTATGAATGCCCTGAAATCAGTGGGAGTATCCTTAGCATACCTGGGAAAGCCAACACTGGATATTCAAACTAAACCCAGTGCCCTTCTCAGTCTCACAACTGGCATCAGAATTTATTGGGGCAATGATCTTCAGATCCTTTTCCACAAGAGTTGACTGCAATCACACAAATATGAAGTTCTTGGCTTCCTGTGGGAGATATCTGCTCATTTTGAAGACAGATGACCCACGCTTTGGTGTGATCCCTGGTAATCATAAAAGCAACTTTGTCTTTGGAGCCACTTTAATTCCTTTGTGAATTGGAAGTGGGGAAAGTCTCAATAGTTTAAAACTAATAAAATAGCCTTGACTTTTGGACAGCCTCTAGCAACTTTCATCAATTCTTATTTCCCTTTCATCAATTCCCTTTACTATCAAAAGTTGCTGGTATAGCACCCCTAAATTTGAAGATGTTATCACCTGGGTTTGCATAGATTTTCTTTTCAAAGGAACCACAGTGTTCTGCCTCAAGTTTATTTCATTCTTGTCAACATAGTCAAATCCTGGCTCTCTTTCACTGAATGCATTCTCAATAATTCTACTGTTTTTATACTTGACCTCATAGAAGGAAGTGACATAAGGAAGTGTTCTTAAACATCTCAAGTAGTCATCATAATATTGTCCCCAGAGTTGGCAACTTTTGGTTATGAAAGAAAAATGACTTTGTTATAATTATGGCATTAGACATTCATTTTATTTTATCTTATATATTTATTTGATAGAGAGAGAGAGCTTGTGAGTGTCGGGGGAGAGAGAGAGAGAAAGAGAGAGAGAGAGAGAATCTCCAGCAGACTCCCTGCTGAGCACAGAGCATGCTCCAATTCTGGGCTCAATGTCAATTATTTATTTTGGAGGTCGGGAGGGGTAGAGGGAGAGAAACTTCAAGCAGACTCCCCACAGAGCGTGGAACCTGACAGGGGGCTCAGTCCCACAACCCATAAGATCATGACCTGAGCGTAAATCAAGAGTTGGTCACTTGACTGACTAAGCCACCCAGGCACCCCTAGACATTTAAAAAAAACAAAACAAAACAAACCTTTTTGGAGATCATTGTAAATTCACATGCAGTTGTGAGGAATAATACAGAAAGATTCTGTGTACCCTTTATCTAGTTTCCCTTGATAATGACATCTTGTAAAACTATAGTACAGTATCACAACCAGAATGTTGATATTGATAAAACCCATCCACCTTTGTAGGATTTCCCCAATTTTACTTGTACAGTTGGCCCTTGGACAACATGGCTTTGAACTGCGCGGGTTCACTTATACACAGATATTTTTCAATAAATATATGTACAGATAATGTAAGTATAGTACTGTGAATGCATTTTTTCATCCTTACAATTTTCTTAATAACATTTTCTTTTCTCTAGCTTACTTTACGATACAAATACAGTATATAGTACATACACAAAATATGTGTTAATCAACTGTTTTTGTTGTAGATAAGGCTGCTGGTCAACAGTAGACTATTAGGGGTTAAGTTTTGTGGGAGTCAAAATTTACATGCAGATTTTTGACTGCAGAGGGATTGGTGCCTCTAACCCTCACATTGTTCAAGGGTCAACATACTCATTCATGTTCTTCTGTGTTTATTTGTTCTATGCAGTTTTATCACATATGTAAGTTTGTATCCATCACCACAGTGAAGATACAGAAGAGTTTATCATCACAAAGATCACTCATGTTACTCACCCCAATCCTTAACCCTTGGCAATCACTTAATCTGCGTTACTAAATTTTCATTTCAAATAGTCATTTCAAAACTATAATATAGTGCGCCTGGGTGGCTCAGTGGGTTAAAGCCTCTGCCTTCGGCTCAGGTCATGATCTCAGGGTCCTGGGATCAAGCCCTACATCGGGCTCTCTGCTCAGTAGGGAGCCCTCTTCCCCCTCTCTCTCTGCCTGCCTTTCTGCCTACTTGTGATCTCTCTCTGTCAAATAAATAAATAAAATCTTAAAAAAACAAACAAAAGAACCCCAAAAAACCCCACTATAATATAAATGAAATTATAGAGTATGTAAAGCTATGGGTTTCTCTCTCTTTGCTTAGCATAGTTCCCTGGAGATATATCCAAGTTTTTTGCATGTACCAATAGTTTGTTTCTTTTTATAACTGCGTAATATACTGGGGCATGAGTGTACTACAGTTTGTTTAACCATTTGCCCATCAAAGGAAATACAGAATCTTTCCAGCCTGGGGCTATTACAGCTTTACATGTGAACATCAATTTCCATTTCTCTGGTATAAATGCCCAAGAATATGATGAGTCATATGGTAAGTGCATATTTAGTTCTGTAAGAAACAGACATACTGATTTCCTTGGTGACTGTACCATTTTACATTCCCGCCAGAATTGTATGGATGATCCAGTTACTCTGCATCTTCATGGGCATTTTGTTTTGCCACTGTTCTTCATCTGAGCTATTTGAGAGGTATCTAGTTATAGATATCTCATTTTAGTTTGAATTTACATTTTCCTAATGGCTAATGATCTTGAAACTTTTTTCTCATGATGATTTGCCATTCTTATATCCTCTTTGGTGAAATATCTACTTGGATCTTTTCCCCTTGCCTATTTTCTATTTGAATTGCTTTTTCTTTTTTTCTTATGGTGAGTTTTGAGTTTTCTATATATTAGTCCTTTGTTGGACATGTAGTTTGCCAGTATCATCTCTCAGTTTCTAGCTTGTCTTTACATGCTAGTAAATGGGATTTTTTTTAAGAGCAAAAATACTTAATTTTGATAAAATCTAATTTGTCAATTTTTTGTTTCATCGTGCTTTGGTTTCAAGTTTAAAACACTTCAGCTAGCTCTGGAGTTTGAAGATTATTATTTTTTTTCCTAAAAGTTTTATAGTTTTATATTTAAGTTCATGATTGATATTAAATTAATTTTTGTATGAAGTGTAAAGTTCAGGTTAATACTCATTTTTTTTGCATATAAGGAAGTCCAATTATTCCAGCATAATTTGTTAAAAAACTATCCTTCCTCCATTGAATAGTTTTTTTTGCATATTTGTCAAAAATCAGTTGGTCATATTTGTGTGTGTTTATTTGTAGATTCTCTGTTTTGTTTCATTGATCTGTATGTCTATCCTTCTGCCAATATCATCTTATTTTTGATTAGTTTTATGGTAGACCTTAATATATAAGGTTGACTGATTTCTCCCATTTTATTCTTCTTTATCAAGGGCATGTACCTTCCCCTATAAATTTTAGAATAAACATGTCAATGTCTATAAAAACTTATGTAATAACATAAATTACATAACTTTGTTTTAAGGAGATAGAATGATGAGAAAGGAAAATTACTTGGAGAGAAAGCAGAGGGAAAAATAGGAAAATAAAATAGTGGAAAGAGAGTTCTCTTTTGTTTATAAATTATTGATAACAATAAGTAATGTGACTTAGTGCTGGAGAGATGACAGGTCTCCCTGGGAAGGTCATTTTAACTGTCACAATTGTAAAGCAGCTAATTAATTCTTTATTGTTATCTGCTTTAATTGTCTCAAGAGTCATCCTTCTGGAAGCAGTTCTAGAGATTACCCTTCTATCTGAGAGTTTTGAGAGTGGAAATCAAACACTTCTTTTTTTCTTAAATATTTCTGTTTGTTTTCTTTTATTTTGTTTTTCAAGAAATGTGGCAAAGATCCTGTAGCTGACCCTGCTAAGCTTTATCCAACCCAGATTAAAAGCATGTTGTATGTCCTAATGATGAAGTTTGAGCCATCAAAACTTGGCACCAAATAACTTCTAAATTGTCACATGACGTAAAATGATCTCTTGCCCTTAGGCATGTATCTCAGTGGTCCCTACCCTTATTATGTATTCTGCCCCAGAGGTCCTTATTTAAAGTAGATACTTTCAAAGAGGAATCCAGCATTGCAAGTCATTAGAGTTTCTGGGCTCTATGATATATTGATTGATCCAATGCAAAAATTAGTCCGTGAACTTACTTGTGTTTATAAACTTCATCACTTTCTAAAAAAATGGAGAAAAAATGGGCCATTGTTGGTAAAGTGATAAAAGAGAGTAATTTTTACTATCTAGAAGCACCTAATCTAACTGAAATCTTGATAGCCAACAGACAAAAACAAATAAAAACTCATTTTCCATAGTCTTGGAACTACAAATGGAGAAGCAATAAAAGGTCAAAAAATTGATGCATACAATTCCCTAAAATAGTTGTCACATTATTTTCATGATGAAGACCTTAAGCAAAAGTAATAAACATTTTCAAGCTCTAAGAAATTATAGGAAGTGATAGAACCACTACGTAAATCTTTCACTGGCCTGTTTTGCTGACTTACTATTTTGTCATACTTGCTTCAGATTTTTTCCTCCACAAAAATCGTTACAAGCAGAGTGAAAATTTCCTATGTGTCCCTTCTTCCTTCTCTCCTCTCTACCTCTTCAGGTAACTAATGTTATGAGTCATTCTTATGAATGTTTGTATGCTCTTACTATATGCATATACTACATACTATGTGTATATTTGAAAAAAAGTAGTCTTTTTTGTATTATAATACTTTATATAAATGATCTAATTCTGTACATATATATCTACATATTTCTGAATTTTTATTTTGATGCATATAATAGCTCTAGTTCATGTATTTTAACTGCATCATGTAATTCCATTGTATGAATATCCTTACATTAATTTATCCTGCTGCATGTTAGTGGACATTTAGGTTGTTTCTAGCTTTTCCTTAGTACAGTGGTCATACAAAACAGATTCTTGTCCACAAATCTTTATGTATATGTACATGAATTTCTATATAGTATATACCTAGATGAGTTAAGTTAATCTCAGATTGTTGAGAACTCATGATTTATCATTCCCCAAATATTCTACATCATTAAATTCTTCTCTGAAGGTTTTCTTTACCTTTTTGCTCTAAATGAAAACTAGCTGTTTTATTTTGTCACCCACACTCATTGTAGTACTGGGCCAGAGTGGGTGAAATTGTCCTCCTTGCTTCTCGTGGTTGCTTACATCTCATGGAAAGCTTATCACTCATGTTTTCTCTCCCCGAAAAACCTCGAGCTTTGAATTTTATATCATTAGATTATATTACCAGATTAAGGTTGTCAGATATAGTGAATAAAAATATAGGATGCCCAGTTACATTTGGATTTCAGATAAATGAGTATGTTATAAATGTAGTTTGCCCAAATATATGTTTTTATTTGAAATTCAAATTTACTTGGTGTACTATACTTTTCTGGCAATCTTGAACCCAGTGTTTTCATTTTTGCTGTTATCTTCTTTTTTTCCCATTGTTCAATGAACTTAATTTCTGTGACTCTGTTACTCTTCTCCATCATTGTTCATGTTGTGCTCTTGGTGATTTCACTATTACTATAGATGATTTTTCCAAAATTCTGCTCTCTCTCTACAGTCCTGACTTCCTTTTCTGCATTGATTTCATCTTCTACCCAACTCCATCTCATGACCATACATTAAATTTCACCATAACTAATACCATAAGAATTCCATAATCTCAATTTCAATCATCCTGTTTGAAATGATCACCTCCTAAATTTCCAACTCACTGATATATTATACGGACTCTTAAAATTGTTCCATATCACCAGGACTTAAATAAGTTGATTTTATAACCTTTTTACTTTTTCTCATCTCCCTCATGATCTCATTTCTCTGTTTACCCAGGTTTAAATTATGGTATATCATTATAATCACTACTTACTCCCTTGTCTATACTCTCAATTATTTTGTCCCCTCTTGCTTAATTACACTTGCCTAGTAAAACCATAAGTTAACTGTGTACATATTCTGCACCTACAGCAGACCATAAGTTAACTGTGTACATATTCTGCACCTACAGCATGCAACTAAAATGGATGGCAATAAACTCCACAATCATGTTAAATGGCCTTATTATAATTCATAGCCACTAATCTCAGGTGGGCCCATAAAGATACCCAACATATTTCTCTTTATCTATTTACTCTTCTAGACTACTATTATATATTCTTATTTTTTGTCAAATGTTTATTGACCCCTTCCACCAGCTTCCACCAATCTATTCTAAGTTTAGCTAATCACTATATTCTATTTCACTGTGAAAATTCAATCAATTAAAAAAAAATTTTTTTTTACAAGATTCCCCACTACATAAGAGAACTTATGTATGTTTGAGTCCATATATTTTAGCCTGATCTTCCTCATAGTATGGTTGAATTGTGCATGCTTCTAGTTAAAACCAAACTTTCCATCTCCTCTTGCCTACTCAAGGATATGGCCTTAGCAATTGCTCATGTTCATACTGATTAATCAGTTTTTTTTAATCTACTAAATCATTTCTTTTTTTTTTTAAAGATTTATTTATTTATTTGACAGAGAGAGATCACAAGTAGGCAGAGAGGCAGGCAGAGAGAGAGAGAGGGAAGCAGGCTCCCTGCTGAGCAGAGAGCCCGATGCGGGGCTTGATCCCAGGGCCCTGGGATCATGACCGGAGCTGAAGGCAGAAGTTTTAACCCACTGAGCCACCCTGGCTCCCCTCTACTAAATCATTTCTATCAACATAGAAATATTCTATAATTTATTCCATTACAAGGACGGGTGTCTTTGACCCACATTTCTTTCCAACTACTGCCCCATTTCTCTTTTTTCAGTAAAAGTTCTTGAAAGATTTGTTGACATTGAATTTTAATGTCAACAAATTTAATTTGTCTCCAGATTTCTTTAGATCCTATTCTGATAAGGCTTTCTCCCCCATCAATCTAAAGCAACAGCTCTTGTGAAGGTTATCAGTTGCTTTCACGTTGCTAAATCCAATGATCTGTTTTCAGTACGCATTTTTACTTGACTTCCAGGCAGAATTGGCTGTAGTTGATCACTTCCTCTTACCTTCAAGGCTCCAAAATCAGTCCCCCCCCCCCCCCCCCGGTCCCCCGCACTTTTCTGGCTACTTACCAAGTATTAGTCTTTTATCTACCTTTATTTATTACCAAATAATCTCATTGAGACTTCAAATATCACTTATACATTGACAACTCCCAATTTAGTATTTCCAGCCTGAACCTCTGCATCTAACTCTAAATTTGCCTATCTAAATGCTTATTCAAGATCTTTATTGGAAGTCACTGAGCATCCCAAATGTAATATTTCTGTTTTCCTTAAACCTACTTTCCCCCCATCCTCCATATTCAAGTGAATGATTAATTTTTTGTGGCTCTTTCTTCAAGTCAAAAATCTTCACTTCTTCTTTAAATAATTTCTCTCTCATGTTCCGTATATGATAGTAAGTGAATCCCATTGTCTCTACCTTTAAAATATTTTCCAAGATTATGCTGTTACCAATCTGTTCCAAACTATCATCTCTCTTTTGGCTTGTTGAAATAACCCCTAATTTACCTCTTTTCTTGTCCTGTTTCTCTCCAGTCTATTTTAGACATAAAATCTAGGGTCACTATTTGATTTTTACAATCATTATTTTAAAATCACATTTATTATTTGTTTTCTTATAACTATAAAAGAGAGACATGATCAAACTTGGAACACATAGAAGTCAAAAAATAAAATATAAAAACATTTACAATATAGGTAGAATATTTTAAAATAAGAAATCAGTTTATTCCATGAGAACTTATTTCTGGTCTACTTTGTTCATTATATATTCTCAATACAAGCACAGTGTATGGGACTAAATTAATGTATACTCTTCTAAGTGGGACTTTATCTGTTGTAATTCATGTTTGGGATGAAGTCATATTCCTTCAAAGAGTTTTGTCTTTGTTTCTGCTAAGTGCCCTTGAGGTATTATCAGATGAAGACCATTTTTTTTTTTTTTTTCAGGTTACTCTCTTGGGGGAATCTCTGGATTGTGTAGATAGCATAAACTCTAACCCCGAAGCCTTGTATGATACCAGATCTCTGGTTATGGAATCCCAGCTGAGAAACCTTTCTTCATTATAAGCTAATACTGACAAACCCCTTTGCATGCAAACTCACTTTCTTCTCTTCCTTCATCCTTTCCTCCCTATCTTCTCTCTCTCTTTCCCACCCACCCCTCCCCTCCTCCTCCCCCCTACACACACTTGCTTCTTTTCTTTTTACTAGTTATAACTTTTCCTGAGAATGAGCCCATCTCAGAGTTGTGAGAGAGTCTGGAATTTTTGTGGGGAATTTTAATTCTAACTTTTTACCTTGTGGAAGCCCAAGATTACCTAGACTTGCATGGATCATCAGTCAACTTGCCAGATTTACCATTGTGATATTCAACATTTTTATCCATTTATATCCCCAGGGTATTTTCCTAATTTTTTATAAACTTCATTATTAATTTGAAATGATAATTGTAACATGTGATTTAGAGTTTCTAGGTGTTTGCAATATTTCTGGAACTGGAAGAACATCCTTCTCTCTTCTCTCAATTCTAATTGAATAACATAGGTAGTAGAAAATCTAAAAAACATTTTATGCTTAACCATCTGCTATTCATGGGTTAAATTAAAAACAAAAGAAAAAAGCAAAGAGGATTTTCATTAGAATTTGAATAGAGTAATTAAACTGAATTCACATTTAAGCCTAATTGTCTAGACAAATATTTTGGTCTTTCAAAAAGGACTTAGTTTATGTCTGTTCTAGAAAATAATAACAAGGATGTTAATCTAAAGGAGAAAGTTAATAGCAACCAGATTATTTCAAATGCCAACAATCAGTATACTCACTTTCTCTATTTAGAAAAAAGAAACATTTACTTCAGGGCTGAGAATTGAGTTATTGGATGAGTACAAGTAACACATTGATTTGGGAAACTCACTTCAAATTCTTAGTAAAATTCAGTGATCCTTAGAGATTGTGCAGTAAATACTTGCTCACTTTTACAAATGTAGGGGCTAAGGGCAGTTCCCCCAAGATGGGCTACTTTGACATGAGCATTATTTTGAGTTAAAAGCAATCCAAAATCCAGCAGATTCAGAGAAAGCTCTTTTCTACCTCCTCAACTGCCTGCTTATATCAGGAAGAGAGCTATTAACAAAGATGCCTCTTTACCTAAGAAATTTATCTGCATAATAGAGCAAATTTTGTTTTCCAGACATCTCCTTTCATCTTCCTGCTGAGGCCCCCTACTCCTCTCCTTAGCTCATATAAGCATCATATTGCTTGTCTCTGGAATTTCCATGTCCGTGTGGATTCCTCATACGTACACTATTAATTTTGATTTTCTCTTGTTAACCTGTCTCCTGTTGATGTGGTAAACAAAGGCAGAAGCAAAATTATTAAATTTCCTTACTACTTACAGCCCATTGACAAGTCCTTTAAACAGTCAGAGTGATATTCCCTGAGGGACTCAACTGCTGGATGTTGATACTTTATTAAGGGCAAAAGGCAATCTTAGCCTGACCCTCCAGGATCCTGTAAGTCTACTTTAACATATAAAAATTCCTTTGGACATTTCCTTTATCTCAACCCTTCCTCCCCTCCACCCCAAGATACATATTGGCAATCATCCTGACCCACGGATATACATCTGAAAGGTCTCATTGGGTAAGAGATAGGTAACAAACCAGACCACCCTGCCCTGGGTGTCAGAGGTAGGGTCTTTTTATGGCAGTCACATTGTGACCTACAAAGAATAACCAGACCCCAAAGAAGAAATAAGCCTTAAGGATATTATCACCAGTCCTTACTCAAACCAAGACATCACAAGAATGTTAAGGCCACAAGGTCCCTGGTCAGTTCTAAATGAAAGACTGTCTGGTGGAGGCCCACATTGGCAACCCTGTTGGGACCCCTCTCACTCCTGAGAGATTTTTCTGTATTCTTGCTTAAAATTCTATCACTATACTTACTCTCCTTTGTCTGTGAAATTAATTCTTTGATTCTGTGAGGAAGAACCTCCCTCTCTGCTTCACTGTCAATGAGATTCTTCATCTAGCTAGAAGAACCTTGAGGGGTAGAGGAAATTCTTCCTCCTCAATACAAACTGTGAATTGTTAAAAGATGATAATGGCCTGTGGCTAAGTAATACTAATTCATTTTCAGATGAACAACAACCGAAACGTGGTATTATTGAAGGATCTATCATAGCTGCTAAGTTAGGAAATGAATGGGTGAGCCCTGGCACACTTCCCCTGCTAACTGCTTCATCCCAGGGAATCCAGAGGAGGCTGGACAAATTAGAAGCATAGCTCCTGACTGAGTTTGTCAACACTGTTGCTGAACAAACTCACATAAACTCATTGTAAGAGAAGCCAATAACTCAAGAAAGGAAGGTTTGGAAAAGAAGAAGAGAGAAATTTATTTTAGGTACCAGCAGCCACCAGGGGAGATGGCAGGCTCAAGCCCTAACAACTGCTCTTTCTGCCTGCAAGATGGATACCTGGAGTTTATAGAAAGAGGTTCAAGGGGGTATGTGCAAGAGAACAGGGAGAGAGCACATGTTCATGGGTCAGGGGCCGTATGTGTTCAGCTTATGATCATGGGAAGGGGATGTGTGGAGTGTGGTCTTCTAGGCATTTCCCTGGTATCAGGGCTTTTCTAGTCTGGCAGTTGGAATATTCCAGTCATTGTCAATTCCCAAGGAAGTGCAATAAGAAATAACTATTGGGGTCTATAGTGGAGCAAGAGGGCTTACTGACAGTGTCATCTGCTTATAGAAAATTCTTTTTACTTTATTTATGTGATAAAACTCTACAGGATAAAAAATGTCTCCTAATATATAATTTTATATATTATATATGTATGTGTGTGTATGTATATACACACATACACACAAATTGTAAAATCGGTCTCATATATATGATCACTGGAATAAATACAAATTTAATATAATAAAAGATCTCTCTGGGACATAAATTTGAGTTAAGAGCAGATCTCTAAAAATGATTCTTAATGTGGCATATCCTGTAAACCTATGTCAATGGAATATTTAGAGAATAGAATCAAATTTCAGAAAGTATTTAGAGAAGAGAATGAAATTCTAGAGTATCTAGAGAATAGAATCAAATTTCAGAAAGAGAAAGGTTCTAATTTAGAATTTTAGGGAATATACTTGAACCGTGCAACACTTAAAGAGTCCAGTACTGTTTTATCTAACTTAATAAAAAGACCAAATGTGGTAGAACTTATAAGCATCTTATAATAAGAAGAAGGGAATAAGTATAGATGCAATTATAATCAGTGTTCCAGATGATGAAAATAATATCTAGATCCAACTATAATATCATATTCATATTTGTATATCATATAGAGGGATACCAGAATATGCCACTCTAAATATGCCTTGGTTGACGTATGATTATTTTGAGCTGAAGGCCACTGAGACTCAGAAGATACAAGAAAATCTCTAAAAACCAAAATAAGTTTTCCTTTTGCAAAGTAAATTGAATTTCATAAAGAAAATTTCCATTTATAAAGGAAATTTCCCTTTGTAGAGATGTCTTCCTCTCCTACAACAGGAAGAGGAGAATTCTTAGCAACTCATCAATGAAGAAGTCAGTGACTTAAATCTATATAACAAATCTTACTATATAACTCTTGTTTACCAGACTTTTCCTGGTCCTCTTTCTTTAATGTGCCTTTTATGCCCCGAAGCTCAAAACATCTTTTCCTTTGTTTAACCTAACATGATATGCAAGTGAAATATTCTATCCACCCCTTTACTTTATTCATCACTGGGTGAGCCCATGTGTATATATATGATGCTACAATGTTAGTAAATTTCTGTTTTTCTCTTGTTAATCTGTCTTTGCCATTCTAATTTATAGGGCCCCAGTCAGAGAACCTAAGATGGGTAGAGAAAAAAGATTTTTTTTTCTTTTCCTATAATAACATAGAAAAATAGAAATTATAGATCTATACATGCTAGAGTGGAAGGAATTTTTTGATGTCAGCCTTAACTCTAATTTGTTTAATCCTGCTATTCTACCTTTAAAAATAGAGATGATCAATTTATATAATAAGGTGGTTGTTAAAATTCACCAAGAAAATCTACATAAATTGTTTATCCTCCAAAACCTAGTACAGAGCTAGGATTTTGTATCTTTGAACAATTTCAACTTTTGAAATTGATTAAAAAGGATACTCAACAAATTCATGCATTTAAGACGTTAAAGGATACCAGAATGTGCCACCACAAAATGTGTCACTTTGGCGCAAGAATTATTTTGAGCTAAAGGCAATAAAGAATGAGGATACAGGAAAATCTCTTTATCTTCCCCAAACTGCCTAAAAATAAAATATGAATTTCCCCTTTGGTAAAGGAAATTTACATTTGTAAATCTGTCTTCTTGCCTGGAAGAGAGATATTCCTGAGACTATTCTCATCACCTAAGAGACTCTTATCTGCAAATTAGGACACCATTACTGACCTTACATTTCCTCCTTCACTCTCCCTTAACTTGTCTCTCTGACCCAGAAGCTCCCAAACCCTTTTTCTTTATGTAGCTTAAGATGATACATAAGCCTTAATCATCTTACCATATCCTTGAATCTTAATTCTCTTTGTGAAATGTCAATGTGTGTGTAATAATTAAAACTTTTTCCCTGTTGTTAATCTGTCTTTTTATCAGTATGATTCATGGGTTTAGCCAGTCAACTAGAAGGATAGAGAAAGATGTCCTCCCTGCAACATGAAGAAAGAGACTATTTGCTCTATAATAAAGGGATAATGGCTTTAGAAGTCCTAGGTTCTCAACCTAGCTCTGGAAACATTTTGTGGCCACACAGACATCCCAGAATAGATCAATACCGTTATAAAAATGAGTCAAAAGAAAGATGACAAAGAAATTATATTTGTAGCTATAAAAACGCTATCCAGACTGTACTTCTGAAGGACATACACTAATATAGACACACATTTAGACAGGACACTTCTGGTTGCAATTGACAGAGACTCATTACAAAGTTGTACAAATTAATAGAGAACCGATGGACTTTAACACTTGCAAGTTTCAGGTTGAAGCTGACTTTAAGCATAGCAGGACTCAAGGACAAAAAATGGAAAACAAAAAACAACAAAAAAATGTTTTTACAGGTGAGTTATCTCTTGTGATTAGGGATTTATGAATACTGACAGATCCAAGATTATAACCCAAGGGGAAAGACCTTCTTTCTTTCAATGTCCAAAGCGAGAGCACAGGAAAGTTCTGATTGATTTTCATGGGATATTTGAACCATTGCTACATCCTGTGGAACGTGGCATTGCTGTAAATGGGGGTCAGAATCAGAAGTGAGGAGGAAGGAAGTCATGGAGAGAGAATGTTCTAGAACCAGCGAACAGCTTCCGCAGCCTATCTATGCAAGTAACTTCAGTTTTAAATAATTAAATTTCTTATTTGCAAAAGAGCCTAAACTAGTTTAAGTTCCTTTTAGGTCTGAAATTTGCTGCTTTTGATTATAACTTTTGTTTGTCTTAACAGCATTAGATACATTTGAAATTGAAAGAAATCAGATATTTAGTATTCTCCAACCTTTTAAAAACTCGATTTTTTTGTTCATACACAACTTCTTAATCTCAAAATGGTTTTGAAAAGCACATTTTGTTCTTGACTTTTACTGTGTCTGTTACTTTCCGGGCATTTTCTCATTCTTTCTCTTTTATGTTTCCTCTCTGCCTGTCTTACTCATTTTCTTTTTTGAAAGCTTTAGCTCTACAAGGTCACTCAGTGATTTCAGAAGTCTGCTGGTATAGGATTTAATTTTTCAAATGCAAATGGAGCTCAGGACTAGCTTTGTAATTGGTTTATTTTGCTTCTGTTCTTTCTAACTACATCCTGACTCCATATGTTCCACACAGTTTTAGGTGTTAGTGATGTCATGAACTACAAACTGAAAATTTGGCAGCAATACAAAGAAAGAGCTAATTCTCTAATATACCTTGAATGTATTTGCAATTGTTAAACTAATATTTGGTAGGTAATTTGAGATCTGAAGCTATAAAATATATTTATTTAGGAATAGACTCATTTAACCTGTAATTTACCTTTTGTAAAAAAAAAAAATTAAATCAAATAAAGGCAATGTGAATTTAGATGTTACACGGTGGCAGTTGAAGTCAGCAGAATATTTGCACTGCCTAGATGAGATCTACCATACTATGGGCTGTGAGGTTCTCACTTCTATTTTTAAGAGAAAAAATATGTACTTGGATGATCAAGCATATTATATATTTGTGGCAGTATAAGATTATAATTGGAAATTTACTCTGAACAATATAAAATGTTGGCAAGCAGATGTACGAAAGCATTCTTACATCAGAAACGTGACCAGAAATCCATATGGAGAGGATTGTAGTAGAAACCAAGAAGTCCTTGTTTGGACAAAGACAATTACAAAGTCACACCCTGGGTGGCCCAGACCCTCATGTCAACAACTCTATTCATCCCAGGATAAATCAATACCATCATAAAATCTGGTCAAATAGGAAGGACAATGACAAAGAGTAATACTTGAAGCAATTAAAATACTGTCCACACTGCAATTCTGAAGGACAGTATTAGGGTTCCATGACCTAGATATTTTAATTACTGATAATAAATGCCACTAGATGGTCCCACTGTGTGCCAGGCTTTCGGCTCTGTATGTCTTAACTAATTTTCCTCTTATAACCAATCTATAATGTAGGTATAAACTGATAGATGAAGCACCTGAAACACTGAGTGGTTAAGTAGTTGTCCCACATACATATAACTTAGAAGTGTTAAATTGTAAACCTGGGACAAATTTCAAAGCTGAGACATTAAATATTCAACAACAGGTCCTATATTTTTAATGATATCTATAAAATCTTGATCAACAAGTTTGATAATAAGTACAGATATTTCACATTCATAATACTTGAGTTATCCACTGAAATTCTATTTAAAATAACCTCTTTTTATAACAAATAATTTGAAATACAGCAGCTACCTCTCCATCTAAACAAGTTACAACTAGTCCAGAACCTTTTTAGGCAAATAGTCGAAGGTCTAAAGACAAAGATGGCTGAGATATCAGAAAGGGTCAAAAGATAGCTGAACAAAAGATCAGACAGCAACTCAGAACTGGCTTTGGTTTACTGTTCAGCACCATTAGGATGTGGATTATCTCTTTCAAACAGTTAATGGGATGGAAATTGCATATAAGATTTCTTTGCATCAGTAAGAAGCTGCTCAACAATGAGGTCTTATACAAAAAATAGACAGTGAGAATGTGATAAAAGAAATACTTTGACAGATTAGCTAAACATCAGATACTACTGAGGGAGAAAGACTGAATGTATATAAAGAGATTTCAGTCCTGGTGCTAATGGACCACATTTGTGAATTAAGGGGCATCTAATCCATACGGTGTCCTGATCTATGATGGAGATATTTATGGAAGGAATGAATATCAAACTCCCGTCTTCCAATTTTGGATGAAATTGTTCGGTGTATGAATAGAAAAAACTAACTGAAGTCATTAAGGTAATAAAGCAAGACTTTTACTATCCAAATACACAGAAACAGCAATATAAAAGATGTAGACAAGGAGTAGCCTACTGACAGGAGAGTTGTCCAATGATGAGAGACAACCTTCATGTTGTTGGATGCCAACCTTTTGGCATCCAAAAGGTCAGAAAGGGCCATTCCAGCTCTAAACATCTTGATTCATAAATGAGTGAATATAATAGTCTAATAAAAAACCCCGAAACTATTCTATTGCAATATGTAACTGGATGATTATTAGCCTTGTTTTTCTTTTTTTAAAGAATGGGCGAGATAATGATATGTTACAATTTGTAGGAATGTTGTAATTTACATTTCTATCAATGGTTGCTTTCCAACATGCCTCTCTCTTAAAGGCTCCCTTACCCTTTCGCCAACAAAATAAACAAAAGAAAAAAGTACTTGCTTTAGAATTGGAGCAATCAAAGCTCTACAGTATTCTTTTCATTATATGAAAAGCTCTGGATAGAGAGAATGAGGTTGCAGATTATACATAATTTTCAAAGCACCAATCTGCATTTTACATATACATATATAATTTTTTTTTCTTTTAGGCTGTTTGCTTATCCTTTATTATATTGAAGAAACTTGCAGTGGAATTTAGTATCAATAACTGCACTTAGGAGATTGGTCAAATTAGGGCATGATCTCATATGTCCATTTGATTGAACTGCGTGTCCTATTTTTTTGGTTTGTTTTTGATCACAATGATGTCAGAAATATTTTTTTTTTTTTTTTTTTTTTTATGAGTGGCAATGGGATGATGGACCAAGAGGTAAGACAGGAAAGAAATAAATGAGAAGATGGATCAAGAGAAAGTTGGGGCACCTAGTTGGCTTAGTTGCTTGAGCTTCTGCCTCTTGGTTTCTGCCCAAGTCATGGTCTCAGGGTCATGGGGTCGTGGGGTCAAGCCCCTTGTGGGGCTCTGCGCTTAGCAGGAGTCTGCTTGGTATTCTCTCTCTCCTTCTCCTTCTGCCCCTCGCCCTCACTTGTGTGTTCACTCTCTGTCTTTCAAATAAATAAATGAAATCTTAAAAAAAAAAAAAAGAGGGAAGACAGGAAAGAAATAAAGCAAAAATAATTCTTGATACTTTCACAAACCCTTTGAAATATTTAAAAAATCTCTTTGCTTTAGTTTCATTTACAAAGGGAAAATCATCATAGAGAAATGACTCCCTTAGTAATAAATCATTGTCTAAAGTACTTTGTCATTTCATTTCAAGGTACTTACTTTAAATATTTCAGCAGTGGTCACCTACCGGAAGAGAAAACACCTGTGTACTGAGCCCAATATTCCCTCCTTAGGAGGTTGTGGAGAAGAGGAGAAATGTGTAAATGAGTCTGCGAAAGATTAGTTATTAAGAAAGGAGGAATACAAAAAGAATGGAAGTAAAGTGAACAAAAGGTTTAGAGGATGAAAAGATCAATCAACTTTGTATAATACTACTAACAGGTAGGGCGACTATACAATTAACATCCAAATTAGGATGCTTTGAGAATGAAATTAGACACTATAGATTATACCAGGGTAAAACAACAACAACAACAAAACAACATGTAAACCAGGACTCTCCAGTGCACATCAGATTATTCTACTGATAGGTCAAGTAAGGAGAGGATTGAGAAGTTACAACTGACTTTAGCAATATGAAGTGCACTTATGATGTTAATGAGAGCAGTGCTGGTGGAGGGGCAGGATTAAACACATGACTGAAGTGCATTTAGGAGAGGAGGAAACAATCTGGAGACAACAAAATTAGGCGACTGTTTAGAAGAAGTATGCTGAGATGGTGAACTTAAATCAAATGATAGCTATCGGAACGCAGGAGAAAAGAGAATATATAAAAGAGAATATATATATATATATATATATATATATGTATATTTACACATACACGTATATATATATAAAGATGGGAGAACTAACAGTAGGTTTGTGTGGTGGTACATAATCCAACAGAGAAAGAAAAATTGATGATTAGAAGAGAGAGGAGAGAATTGCTAAAGCAAAGTCCTTCAGTAACTTGGGAGAGGTTGGGACATAGAACACAAGTCAAGGGACTTATTTTAGATAGAGACATGAATAGTGCTCGCTTTGGCAGCACTTATAGATAGAGACATGAATACAAAATCCATAATAACACCGAGAGATAGTATGTGGGTATATATACTGCTTGGTGGGTAGATATGGTGATATCAATTTGTATAAGTCCTCTTTCGATGCCTTCTATTTTTCTGAGTCATGTAGAAAGTTATTGGCTGACAGTAAGCCTGAAGGAGAAGATGTTTTGGGTTTGAAAAGAGAGGGAGGTATAAAACAATTTTTTAAACAGTAGGCGACTGAATGGACTAGTTGATTGCTTACCAGCATTAAGGGTGTACAATATGTTTATCATCAGGAATTTATAGAACCAGCAGTCAGGGTGGTTGTGAACTTCCCTATAGCCACCTTCATGAAAGCCTGAAAAAAATGAAAAATTTGGGCAAGCAAGAATGAAGAGAGAGAGGATCAAATAAATGGAGGATGCAAGAGATAGATCCCAGATTTTAAATTGTTTGAGGAGATGAGTGTTATTAAGAGTAAATGACAGTAGAAATATTAAAGACCAATAAATTGCAGGTCTCTGTGTAGTGGAAAGAGCCTTAGTGTTAGAGTATTGGAGGGAATGATTTCAAAGAGAAGGCATGATATTGAAAAAGTAGGATTCATGAAATTGAGACTGTAGAAAGGTCGCAGTTATTTGTAAAAATAAGATTAAGGATATGATTGTTAAAGTATATGCCTAACAGAGCAGAAGACAAGGTCATTGAACAAATGAGGTTCATAAAACTAAGAAGTCAATGTGTTGGAAGACCACATATGTACATCTTAAAATGTCCAGTGTTGAAGACTGCAGTAGTATTGGAGAAATTTAGAAAAATAAATAAAAGATCAGTTGATGTGAGCAAAAAATGAAAAGTAGTCAGTGATATGAAGTGATGACTTAGAGGATGAATTTTGAGGAAGAAGGAAGATGTGTGATCTAAAAGTAGCAAAGGGGAACATTTCAATGCTTAGTAGTATGAAGATAGGAGACGGATCAGTGATCACTTGAGAATACTGTGGGAAATCAATGCTCTTCATAGATGGCCATGTTTCCATTAGAGCAAAAGGGTAAATGGGATGTTCAAAGCAAAGACCAAATATAGAGAAGAAATTGCTGATAATCATCCATGGATTCCAGAAGGGAGTGTGGAAGTCTTGTAGAGGTCGTGGAAGATGGAAGGATGAAGCAGAAGTGAGGGGGCAGATATAGAATCTTATAGAATATAGGAGAGGCGGGATGAGTTGCGAGTCTGAGGATTTTTGTGATGCGTGATGTAAATGAGAATAAAGGACATAACGTGTTTAGTGGTAGAATGAAAAATGTCCCCCCAGATATCAGGCCCTCATCCTTGGAACCTGTAAATGTTACCTTATATGGCAAAATATATTATTAAGTTAAGGATTTTAAGGTACAGATATTACTCTGGATTATCTGAGGGGGTCCTTATCAGAGGACCCTAATTGTGTGGGTCCTTATCAGAGAGATACTGAGGCGATTTCATACAGACACATGGAGAGGGAAGGTGTTGTGTAGATGGGGGCAGAAATTGGAGTGATGTGACCATAAGGCAAGGAATGCTCCTTGCTCTCTGAAGTAGGAAGAGGCAAGGAAGGAGGCAGTGTTTGGCCCTGCTGACACCTGATTTTGTCTCTGTTATACTGCTTTCACATGGCCTCCAGAATTGTGAGAGAATAAATTTCTATTGTTTTAAGCCACCAAGTTTGTGATAATTGGTTACAGCAACCACAGGAAGCTCATATACTATGGATTTAAGTTAGATAGTTGTGGTAAGATTATGAATCTTTGATCCTGTCACTCGAGCTCCTTGGTTTTCTAGGTTGTGTTTCTTACAACTGGAGGTCCAAGGTGGCTCTTCATACGTGTCTTATTTAATCTGGACTTGGGTGGCTGAAAGCTGGGACTGGCTGGGCAGATTTCAATCCTCATGCCGCCTTGCTTAGATTTTCTCATAGCATGCCAGTCTCATGGAGGTTGGACTTTTTACCTGGCACTTGGCTTCCCCCATTGTGAACGTTCCAAGAGGAATTGGCGAAGGCTTCTCATGACTAAAGCTTGCAAGTTTACAAAAACCAATAAAAACATTTCTACCACATTTTGTTGGTCAAACAACTAAGGCTGGCCAAAGGGAAGTAGAATTAGACTCCATCTGTCATTGGAAGGGGTAGAAAATGATACAGTTTTAATCTAGCACAAGTACCAAGGTGAAGGATAGGAGATACACTTAAAAGATGGGATCAATATGAGAAAATAGAATAAAATAACAGAATTTCTGAAGTAAATAGGGTGAATTTTCAGGAGCAGTTAGGTTTGTGTTGGGAAGTTTAGCTGAGTATCTTCAGTTAAGTCTGTCTATCTGAATCAATGGAGAGTAGAGACAATTTTAAGTTAATTAAGTTAACCTTATTTTATCTTTATAGGTCAGTTTGAGTACCCATTCCATTTATCAAATAAAAGACAAGTGAGGGGCCCCTGGGTGGCTCAGTTGGTTAAGTATCCAACTGTTGATTTAGGCTAGGTCATGATCTCAGGGTTCTGAGACCAAGCCCTGGCCAGCTCTGCACTCAGCAGGGAGTCTGCTTGAGATTCTCTCTTTCTCCCTCTCCGTCTGCCCCTCCCACCACTCACAAACACACACTCTCTCTCTCTCTCTCAAAAGAAATAAATAAATCTTTTAAAAAAGACAAGTGAGAGGCGTTACTCAGAAAAATCTTTAGGGATGCTTGGGTGGCTCAGTCAGTTTGAGAATCTGCCTTTGGTTCAGGGCATGATGCCAGGGTCCTGGGACGGAGTCCACATGGAGGTGCTTGCTCAGCAGGGAGTCTGCTTCTCCCTCTGCCTGCCACTTCCCCTGCTTGTGCTTTCTCTCTTTCTCTCTGACAAATACATAAATAAAATCTTAAAAAAAAAAAAAGAAAATTTTAGTGATTCAGTCAAGGTTTTGCCCATGGACCCTCCTGGTATGTAAAACGTGTGTGTGTGTGTGTGTGTGTGTGTGTGTGTGTGTGTATAGGAGGTGATGGAAAAGTGAATCAGATTTGCATAGGGACACAACAGTTTTCTGGGCTAATAGAATCAAGATCCTAACTGTCTCTCTGTTAGGTTCCAGAAAATGGCTGTGAGCACTTTGAAATAAAATTACTTAGGAAAAAAAAAAAAAAAAACCGGGAATCTGGGCTGATGAGTAGATGACATGAGATGAAGGCGGAAGACTTAAGAGCCAAATAAGGTAAGATGCCTTTGGCCTATGGTGTGCCTGATGCCGGAGGCTCCCCCAGATACAGCTGCCCAAGTGCAGTGCTTATCATTTTCTGGGGGGATCCTTGGATCCTTGGTTGACCACGGGCATATAATTTGGCAAACAAACCCAAATATCCAATAACTGTGACCCCAGGAAAGTAAGAAGGTCTTCTTTTTAAAGATCCCAGTCTGTGTAGGAAGTTGGATGAGCAAGGTACCCCTGCACAGAAAACTGGGGTTCTGAGTGAGCATCTCCAATTGCAGGGCAGTGGAGACCCTAAGGAAGCCCAGAGACCTGCCCGGTTGGTGTTGAAATTCAGAAGATCCTGCATCTTTGGAATATTTAACCCCAGTGCTTTAGAAAACTGGAGAATATGAATACAAATAGTTTTCCAGAAGTATTTTAGTATGTGCAACTCAGGATCCTCAGGTTTTGTTGCTGTTATTTTTCAGTTTACTCTTAGACACATGATCTCATTTGAACTCAGCTTGTGGATAGCTAATGAACACACACATACACACATAGAGAGAGAGAAACTGCAAATGATTTTCTTTCAGAATTGTAAAGAAAAAACATGTTGCACCATCTTTAAGCTTGATCTAGAGCAGTACCATTTGAAAGGTATGTCTGAAGGAAAAAGTTAAAATTTCTTAATATTCCTTTTTATTTCCAATATATTATTCCTGAGTTCTTCTTAAATTATAATAAAGGGGAACATGGTGAGGAGAGCAAGAGAGCTGGTTGGTTGGCGCTTTATCCTAAATTAAATTGCAGTGTTCTTGGGACTGTTATTCAATTTTAAAATATATGTAAGTCTTGCCTCTGTGGATCATGAGTGTTTTGAGGGCAGTGGATTCTTTCCCTGCAGTTCCTAGTACAGATCTCAGTAAATATCTATTCAGTGACAGACTGGAAAAAGTGACCTTGAATATTTGATTGGTAGTTTGAAGCTATAATAACTGTTTTGACATGGACTCAAGTAGAATTAATGCAGTTTGTACCCACAAAACAACCAAATAATGACAGCATGATATTATTCTTTGTGTTGTGTTAAGGATAAATATGTTCTCAGCAGTCAGTTCAGTTTCTGTGCTAGACTTTTGAAGTTAGATCAATGTCTTCGATGCACAATGAACTGGCAAATACTATAAATATTTAAATATGAAATAAAGCCTCCCCTTGATAAAGTATGCATTCATCTTTGACTCCTCTGAATTTAGAATTAAAATGAAATTGATACCAATATCAACCAAGACCATAGTGTCAGTAGTCCTTGAATGCAAATACAATAAATACACATTAAGCTTTACCCAAAAGCATGGAGTTGACATTTCTACATTATAAACAGGGCATCAGATGGAACAGAGCAATTCCCTTAGGCTTGAGCAGTTCAGACCTTTGATCTCTCTATGCCCCTCCTCAGGACTCATAGAACCTTCTCTCTTCTCCCAGAATCATCTGACCAGCAGCCAAATGAACATCAGATTTATTTAAGGTCTAACTAGACCCCAGGGTTTATTGTTGATTTCATTTTGCATTTTAGCAGCATCAATCCTGCTTTTTTGTTGTAACTCTCCCTTGCTTATTTATTTGTAGCAGCTGAATGTTGAATGATTGATTTTGGATTCTGCACTTTAGCTTTGTTATTATTTGGCTCTCTAGATAATCCTAACAACATATTCTCCCTTGTTCACTCCACAGACCCAGTTGCTTAACCATGAAATACATTGTGTTTTGTGTATGTGGCTTTTTAGAACATGGAAAGAAAATTGGAAGGTGGAATTATATCCTTGGCAAATTTCTTCACTAGCATTGTCACTTCTCTCCTCCTGATTTCTTCTTCATTTTCTCACCTACTGTGAGTTCGTCCTATGTACAAAGCACTGCGCTCTTGTGAAGAGCACCAGGAAGATTGGTAGAATTTCAGTCCTCAAGGAGTTTATGTTGCTTTGAGAAAGGTTAGAATATCTACATAAAACTCACAATTTAAGCACACTGAGGAAATGAAGTAGGGGGAAAAAATAAAAACAAACTCATGACAGTAACCAAAGGAGGAAAACTGGAGTTTGTGGATAGCAACCCTTCGTATTTTAGCTAGAACGCAATGCTAATGAGTTCTCTCTCCTTATGGTTCATTTATTTAATATGTAAACCATCTATACCTAGTTATGATAATTAAATAGTATTTGAGGCTGTAAAATGAAATGAAAGAGTTCCCTGTCTCGCTCATCACACCCAGTTTTGCACTCTAGGTACAGCTTTTTAAAAAAATATTTATTTTAACCAAATTAAAAGATTTATTTATTATAAATAAATTTAGCCTCCACATTGTTATAGACTGAATTTTGTCCTACTAAATTCATATGTTCTATCCCTAATCCCCAGTGTAACTGTATCTGAAAATAGAGCCTTTAAATAAGTAATTAATGTTAAATGAGGTCATAAGAATAGGGCCCTGATCCAATACAACTGGTGTCCTTATAAGAAGAAGAGACACCAGGAATGAATTTGCACAGAGAAAGGCCAAGTGAGGACACAGCGAGAAGGCAGTGATTTGAAAGCCGAGGAGTGAGACCTCAGAAGAAACCAACCCTGCTAGCATCTTTTTTTTTTTTTAAGATTTTATTTATTTATTTGAGATAGAGAGACAGAGCATGAGTGGGGGGAAAGGGCAGGGAGAGAAGGAGAAGCAGACTCCCGACCGAGCAGGGAACGTGACGCCGGGCTCAATCCTAGGACCCTGGGATCATGACCTGAGCCAAAGGCAGACACTTAACCGACTGAGCCACCCAGGCACCCCCCCTGCTGGCATCTCGATCTTGACTTCTAGCCTTCATAACTGTAGACAGTGAATTTCTGTTGTTTAAGGTACCCACTCAGTCTGTGGTATTTTGTTCTAGTAGCCCTAGCAATCCAATACACATATGATAAACTATTCAGTCAATACAAGGTGTGTATGGAGAAAAAGAAAAGTCTTTCCATCCGCAGAAATGTCTTTTCAACCCTTGTCTCCTGGTTTTCTTCCAAAGGAAACAATCTTATCAGATAATTGTGTATCTTGTGGAGGCAGCCACTTCTACATATTTCTATATTTGGTCTTTTAGTCACCAAATCCATACTTCTAAATAGTATGCTTGTCTTGCAGTTTCTTGATTTATCAATTTGAGACTTTTTATATTGATTTTCTACTATGACTTATGAGGCTTAGTTTACTTATACTGCCGTCTGCTCTCTTCCTTTCTCTCTTACCAAATAATTATATCACTATTCTAAGTTCTTTTACTAATCCACTCTGCAACTGGATAGAGCATGCTTCAATTTCTTATCAATTTCTTCTCATCATGTGTTTGAAGGTATCAGTGGTTCCAATCTCCGCTGTACCTTCCTTGCTCTGTTTTACCTCCAAACTCTTGGCAGCTATGTCTGTTGTGGTACCATAGTTCGATTCCCTTTTATTTTTCTATAAGTTTATTCTAAAATCTGAAAACCAAGTCTAGTTTATCATGCGACTGTACATAATGTTTGCTGTACAGCCAAGTAGTGTGCTAGGCTTACATTTCCTTTCCAAAGGGTCTGTATCAACCTAATTTGAATTAGAGAAGTCAATCTATTATGATTATTATTAAATAAGGGATTCGTTATAGAAATTGGAATTTATACAGTTGTTGGAGGAGCTAAAGGAATAAGGTCTGGAAAGGAGAGTAGGATGATTATAGAAATATTCCTAGCCAACCATCCTGGCATGAGTGGACAGATTGGACCTTGCAGAGAATTTAGGAAGCCAACCATGTGCTGCAGCTTTCAGGGGAGCATCATAAAGGTGAACCGGTAGAGAAGTCTATGGAAGGAAGGCATTGTTTCTACTTGTGGTGGGACTATGGTGGCTATGGGTCTGTAGGATTTACAATCAGGAAAAGCTGGGTTGGAACAGGAAAGAGTAAGGACAGAGTGAAGGCCTTTCTTTGACTACTCTCCTGTTTTTTTTTTGTTTTTTGTTTTTATTTTTTCTGTATATTTTTTCTTTTTTCACTACCTTGATTTGCTTAAGGATCTTTATTTAACTTTGTAAGCAAAGCGGTAAGTTTTCAGAGACCTAAGAGTCAGAAAATGTCATTATTCTGCCTTACTCTTTACTGATAGCTTGGCTGTATATATTATTTAAGACTGAAAAACATGTTCTCTTATAGCTTTGAAGATACTGTTTTAAGGTTTTTGAAAGTATTATATCCTGAAAGTCTGAAGTCTGACATCAGTTTGACGTTTGTTTTCTCTGTGAGTGAAGTATAGCTGCTTATTCCAAAATCATGTTGCATGCTTTACTCTAAAGTCTGGTTAGCCTTTGTTTTTTATTTATGTTTTAGAATAAAGTTAGTAGAAAGGTGTATTGGGTTCTATATGACAGGGAAGACCTTGTTAAATTACTTTCGGGTAAGTGGTAAGGTGCCAAATATTATACTGAGTGACACCTAAATGCCAAGAAGCCTTTCCTTCAAACTGCCCTATTTCTACCCAGAAAGTTTGTTCAATTTATTTAGGGAAGAACAGTACAATTTGGGGGTTGCAGATGAGTGTCTATCTATTATCTGGGAGACAGGAAGGGATGGAGATTAAAGAAAATTATTCCCTGTGGGGACCATCAACTCCTCCCATGTTTTCAACCCCACTTCTCCTTTCTGGATCTTTGAGCATCGTTGTCTTAGAATCCTCCCATTCTAAAGATATTACCCGGGCACATGGTTTCTCTCTGCTGCTATAGCTCTCTCTACCTGTATGCTGAGAAATTCCTTCTTTGCTTCATCATTATCACTATCATCATTATCACACTGTCCTCCTATGTTTAATCTTTAAGAAACTTGTTTAAAGTTCTCACCCATTAACGCTTTAACCCAGATCTTTGTGTTCAATAACATTTACAATAATGTTTTTGTAGTTTTACAGAAGTTTATGTGAGAAAGAAAACACGTGTGTGTGGGTCAGTGTGTGTGCACTTAATTTGTCATATAAACCAGATTTGCCTATTTAATTTTAAGATCTGTTAAAAAAGCATATGTTTTTGTGGTGTAGCAAGAGGTGACTAGGAGTTCCAATAGCAAAATAGGTTGAATAGCACAACTGAAATTTAAGAACATTTATTGAGAAACTATTATGTGACATTTCATATAAACGTAAGAGATGAAAACATGAATAAAGTAGAATCTATGTAAAGAAGAATTCACCATCCAGGGTAAGGAGAAGAAATTGTAAACTAAGTGAAAAAATGGTACAAATTCTATGACAAAAGTTATAGAGTTTAGCCATGTCATAGACTAGAACTGATAAGTTTTACTTAAAAGAATCAGAACTTCATAGAGAAAGTGACTATAAGATGAAGATATTTATTGGCCCAAATGGGTGAGCAAGTAGGTGGCTGTGATAGGAAAAATCTGTCACTCTGGTACATAAATTCTTTAAGTCTACTCTCAAATGCCTCTTCCTTCCTATCTTCTCTATCTCCTACTTATATCAGGGCTCCATATTCTAACCAACAGAAACAAACCATTGTAAAGTAGTAAAATAACATTTATTGAGCATCTAAGAATGATAGGCATATTTTTACTTGCCAAAAATTGACAAGTATCAAGTGACTGGTCAAGTTGCCCTGTGCTCCAAATGATAGCATTTTTGCAAAACAGTACAAACACCTCTCAATACAAACAAAGCTCACAGAATTATAGGGTACGATAAGTCATCAATAGTTAACACACTTTTGAAGGAGCGTTATCACCATAAGTTATACCCACCTGCATTTCCCCACTGCTGTGTGATCGTTAGAAATAAATTAATTTACCAATTTATTATTTTTATTTTTTAAAGTCCTTCTATGTGGAAGGTCCTTTGACTGAATATTTTATTTAATTTTATAAAAGATGTTATCATCAATATTTTTCCATCTTATAGATGAAGAAATTGAGGGACTGTAGGTGTAAGAAAACACAGAAGGTAAGTTGCAGATTTAAAGTAGAAATTGACTTCAAAACTCTTAGAAAAGCTGCTGAACATTCTTGACTCTTCTCTTCCCAACTCTAAAAGCCTTTGCAAATGCCATTCTTGAAATGAATCCCATGACCCCACCCTTCCATCCTACCCATCACTCAAAGCTCAACACAATGCTGTGTCCTCCCTGAAGCATTTCGTGGTCATCCCAGTCCAAATCTCTCTATCCTTTGTAGGACTTTGTGATATCCTTCAGGAGTTTAGGACAAATACTTTTAATTTAGTTTTTCATTTACTGTTCTCATCCACTGAGGCACTTTTTAGATTCTTTGGAAGAGGAACGTGTTGTTCTAGGGTTTTATTCTCCCGAAGCAATTAAGAGGTCCCTTAGAGAGGCTGCATTGTAATTGCAAGAAGCATGTAGTACTTGCAGGTCGAAGAGGCAGTGAAAGTGCTAATGTCGTGCCTGGCATGTAGATGATGCTCAGTAATTCTAAGCTTTCATTGTTAGTATTCATTTGGTTTGTTCTCCATCTCAAGACACATGTGAAGGATTTCCTAACATGATATTTGACAAGGATTTTCAAGGAAGGACAATAAAACCAATGGTTTACTTTTTTACATCTGAAGGTCACTGGAGTCTTCATATTCTTTCTTTCCTAAATCACTGTTTGCATTTGCATTCTCCACATCTTTCCCTCATTGGACCTGTAAATCCTTTAATCTTCTACAATGCCTAACATGCTTCTTTTTATACTGTAGAAGAGAAATGCATTTATTTGAAAGATGTTTTTAAGTTTAATGAATGTATTTAGCAAATGCTACCTTCCACTGTTCTTTATCTTGGTATTTTTTCTTACTTCCCTAACTAGATTACCAGCAAGTTGAGAGCAAAGATGTTTAATGCCCTGCACACAACAGGCTCTCGACTTCTTTATGAAGATAATGAGCTTTTAGAGGTTTATTGGTTCTTTTGCAATACAAATTGACCATGAATATATGAAGTTTTTTTCCCCCCGAATGAAACTATGGGGCTTATATGAAGGGCAGCAAAACCAGTCACTTGAAATCATAAAGAAATAAAAAGTTCAAATGGAAAATACATTTGTATGGCTCAAATGCTCATTCATCAGTTGAGTTGAAAGGATGTGATTTTCTTGTCAGGTGACATGTCATAAAAATAAAATGGTAGCAATACTGACACTTTATATTTTGAATAAGCACAATATCATGAGCCCAATTTCTGTTTGAATATCCCATATACACAACTGTGGTTGAGCCTTGAACAATGCAGGGATAAGGGACGCTGACCACCCCTTCCCCTCACATGGTCAAAAATTTGCATGTATCTTTTGACTCCCACAAAACTTAGCTACTAATGGCCTACTGTTGACCAGAGCCTTACCAATTACATAGAGTCGATTAACACATATTTTGTATTTTATATGTATTATATACTGCATTTATATCATAAAGTAAGCTAGAGAAAAGAAAATGCTGTTAAAAAAAACCATAAAGAAGGGAAAATACATTTATAGTACTGTACTGCATTTATGGAAAAAATAGAAAACCTGTGCCTAATTGGATGTGTGCAGTTCCAACCCATGTTGTCCAAGGGTCAACTGTACTTCTTCACAGCTGACTACCAGGCTTACCTAGACATTCCTAAGGAGAGTAACCCACTGTGGACTAGCCTCAGTACAGTTGTATCTTTAATTCCAAAGTATTGTACAAGATTTGGGATTTTTTTAAAGAGACAGAAATATTGTATATTTAACATATTTATTTATTCAGACTTGTAACCCTAGCATTACCTTTCCCATCACCTTCAAAGATAATCTTTCTTTAGTATATTTGGGAAGAAAGGGCCACTTGAAAGCTCATTTCTGACTTGCCACATGGCAATAGTTGCTCTATGTGGGATTCTTCCAGGTGTTTCCAGGTCCTCAATGGGCTATTCCTGCCTTCTCTACTATTGATAAGCTATGGAAATTTTCTTTACATTTCCCCAGTGGATGGGCAAAAGTGAAGTAAAACCCACACTTGCCCTCACTGTCTCTTCCCTTAATTCCACACACCACCACTGTACAAGACTATACAAGTGCATCAGACTCATCTGAAGAATTAAGAGTTGCTGAAAGAGACAATGTAAAAAGTGAAGATAATTGCACACCAAGTGAGTCTGCGTCTGTAATCCAAGGGCGGAATAGTTAAACAAATTGGAAGTGATCACTTCAAAGACACATATCTGAGATCCTCGCCTTGCCCAGGTCCACTCACTCCCATTCTTCGAAGCTCTGTGTTATAAGTATCCATCTCTTCCTTGTAAGATTTAAGGGAATATACATGCGCTGGTTTTGCTCTAGGTTTAATCTTCCTTCCTTCACCTGAAAATCTCTGAACAAAATAACCCTCAACTGTATAAAAGCCAAAGACTAAGTTATTAATTCTAGGATACAAGGGATAGAACGGGGGTGGTGAGAGAGATACATATATGTATCTATATATACCTATATATAGATATATAGATATATATCTGTATCTTATATGGTCCAGATTAAAATTTAGTACTCTGAGTTCTGACCTCATTAATTTATTCTAGTCAATGCAAATTTTGTGTAGTCCTCTTTATTTCTAGTAACCTGGGACACACACACACACTCTCTCTCTCTCTCTCTCTCCCAACAACAAACATTAAATCCCAGAGACAGTAGAATTTAGACCCAGATTAAAGAGAATCCCTTTTTAAAATACCATGTAATCCTCACAGACCCTTGCCACATGGAGGATAAAGCTTTATATATTTTTTTAAAGGGAGTGTTGGAAACACCTCCCATCTTTTTGTCGTTGTTGTTATCTTCCCATTTCTAAAGTATGCATACAAATCTACAGGTGCATAAAAAATAAAGCCTAATGCTGCACTTTGTTTTCAAGCAGCAGGACCATCTGCTTTTTGATGGCCTTCCTTTGGCTAAACAAAGACACATCCCAGGCTTTAAAATGACCATTTTTCTATGTTTAAAGCAGGGCCACATCTAAAAGCAATGGCTTGTGCACATTCTTATTTCATAAGTAAATGGAAGACAATATGAAGAACTATTATTCTTCCATCAAGGCAGCCCCTGCTGTTGTGTATCTGTATATGTACATGCAAGTGTGTGTGTGGGGGGCGGTGTACATGTGTATGTCTAGGGAGATCTTTGCATTTTCAGTTAAAATGACAGTGAGAAAGAAAACAAAATGTTTTATAAATTAGTGCAAATTATTTTCACCCCAAAAATAATGATATTGGTTCCTATGAAAATATAAAAATATTTCCTGTTAATACTTTATTTACTAGCTAAAAATAGATAGACTTGAATAAAAGGATACCAAAAATATAAAACGTTTTCCCCCCTTCCCTTACATAGCATCTTTCTCTATGAGTTTATATATAACTAGGCACTGTTGGGGAAGAAAGAAAGTTAAACAGCTGTTTGGAAGTTCATTTCAGAAGAAACAGCCATACATATTGAAAAAACCTTGAGAATATAAGTAAACACTAACCTCAAAATCAGTGTCACTGCAGTAATAAAATAGTAAGAGAACAATTATTTTGGATAACTACTAGGACTTCCTGGGGTAAGCAAACCAAGTAGTATAAAGAACAAAGTTTTGGAGGGATGTATTTTATATACAATGGAATGCACAAATTTTAAGTGTGCAATTTGACAAAGAAGTACAGAAATTTCAAGTGTACAGTTTGATCAATTTTGACAAATATATATGCTATGTAGCCACCACCCTAATCAAAATGCATATCATTTTCATTAAAAAGGAGCAGAATAAAAAAAAAAAAGGAGCAGAATATGCCATGCCAAATTATGACTGTAAGATTTAGGACATGCCACCCCAAAATATGCCACTCTAGGATATTGATTATTTTTAGCCATGGGCATTCGAAAAGCAGCAAATGTAGAGAGAGGCTTTCTGCCTAAAGACAGATTCTCCAAAAGGAGCTCAGTTGTCATAAATTCTCTTCCAGGGAATATCATTAATTAGTAAAATTGACTCTTATCACAGGAGAGGAGACAAGTTGACACCACACCCCTACACAAACTGTCACAAACTATCATACCTCCTATCTATCCTTTTAAGGGCTCGTTCATCTTTACTAAAAATCATTTGTTCCCCCCATTCCCAACTAAGATAGCATTTAAACCTGAATTCTAAGCCACGTTGGGGAGTTACTCATTTTCTCCTGGGTATCTCTCATGTGTATGTAAGGGGTTTATATGCTAATAAACTTCTATCTTTCTTTTGTTAATCTTTTATTAGGCGGTCTCAGCTAAGAACTCAGAAGGGGACAGGGAAAATTATTTTTCTTCCTCTGTATCATTAACCCAATAAGTTTCCTCTTACTACTTTGGAGCCAGTTGGGTCCTTCTCCCACCTCTTGCAGGCCACTGCTGTTCTGATTTCATCACTATAGCTTAGTTTAAGAATGTAGGTTTTTGCAGGTAAGAAGAAATAATACCTATTCTACTGAAGCTGTTTCAAAAAATAGAAATAGAAGGAAAACTTCCAAACTCGTTGTATGAGGCCAGCATTACCTTGATCCCCAGACCAGCCAAAGACCCCATCAAAAAGGAGAATTCCAGACCAATATCCCTGATGAACATGGATGCCAAAATACTCGCCAAGATACTAGCCAATAGGATCCAACAGTACATTAAAAGGATTATTCACCAGGACCAAGTGGGATTTATTCCTGGGCTGCAAGGGTGGTTCAACATTTGCAAGTCAATCAACGTGAAACATCACATTAATAAAAGAAAGGACAAGAACCATATGATCCTCTCAGTCGATGCAGAAGCAGCATTTGACAAAATACAGCATCTTTTCTTGATTAAAGAAAACTCTTGATTAAAACTCTCCACAGTGTAGGGATAGTGAGAACATAGTTCAATATCATAAAAGCCATCTATGAAAAGCCCACAACGAATATCATTCTCAATGGGGAAAAACCGAGAGCTTTTCCCCTAAGGTCAGAAACACGACAGGGATGCCCACGCTTGCCACTGTTGTTCAACGTAGTACTAGAAGTCCTAGCCTCAGAAATCTGACAACAAAAAGAAATAAAAGGCATTCAAATTGGCAAAGAAGACATCAAACTATCTCTCTCTTCACAGATCACATGGTACTTTATGTGGAAAACCCAAAAGACTCCACCCCAAAATTGCTAGAACTCATATAGCAATTTAGCAATGCGGCAGGATATAAAATCAATGCACAGAAATCAGTTGCATTTCTATACACTACAATGAGATAGAAGAAAGAAATTAAGGAATCTATCCCACTTACAGTTGCACCAAAAACCATAAGATACCTAGGAATAAACCTAACCAAAAAGGTAAAGGATCTGTACTCTAAAAACTATGGAACACTTATGAAAGAATTTGAGGAAGACATAAAGAAATGGAAAAATGTCCCATGCTTATGGGTTAGAAGAATAAATACTGTTAAAGTGTCTATGCTACCCAGAGCAATCTATACATTCAATGCAATCCCTATCAAAATACTACCGACATTTTTCACAGAGCTGGAACAAATAATCCTAAAATTTGTATGGAACCAGAAAAGATCCTGAATAGCCAGAGGAATGTTGAAAAAGAAAACCAAAGCTGGTGGAATCATAATGCCAGACTTCAAGCTATATTACAAAGCTGTAATCATCAAGACAGTATGATACTGGCACAAAAATAGACACATATATCAATGGAACAGATTAGAGAGCCCAGAAATGAACCCTCAACTCTATGGCCAACTAATCTTGGACAAAGCAAGAAAGAATATCCAATGGAAAAAAGATAGTTTCTTCAATAAATGGTCCTGGGAAAATTGAACAGCCACATGTAGAAGAATGAAACTGGACCTTTTTCTTACACCATACACAAAGATAAACTCAAAAAGAATGAAAGACCTCAGTGTGAGACAGGAATCCATCAGAATCCTAGAGGACAACACAGGCAGCAACCTCTTTGACCCTGGCTGCAACAACTTCTAGTTAGACATATCTCCAAAGGCAAGGGAAGCAAAAGCAAAAATGAACTGTTGGGACTTCATCAAGATAATGAGCTTCTGCACAGCAAAGGAAACAGTCAACAAAACTAAGACATATATAACTTATCAGTTGCATATAACACCCAGTGCTCATCACATAAAAAATATGCTCTATATCACTTGGCATCTGGTAAATACAAATTGAAACCATGATGAGACACCACCTCACGTCTGTCAAAATGGCTAAAATTAACTAGACAGGAAACAACAAATGTTGGCGAGGTTGTGGGGAAAGGGGAAAGCTCTTACACTGTTGGTGGGAATGCAAGCTGGTACAGCCACTCTGGAAAACAGTATGGAGGTTCCTCAAAAAGTTGAAAATAGAGTTACCCTTCGACCCAGCAATTGCACTACTGGGTATTTACCTCAAAGATACAAATGTAGTGATCCGAAGCGGCACCTGTACCCCAATGTTCACAGCAGTAATGTCCACAATATCCAAACCGTGGAAAGAGTTGGTATGTCCATCAACAGATGAATGGATAAAGAAGATGTGGTATATATATATATATATATATATATATATATATATATATATATATATATATTACTGAGCCATCAGAAAAGATGAATAGTTACCATTTACATTGATGTGGATGGGACTGGAGGGTCTTATGCTAAGTGAAATAAGTCAGAGAAAGATAATTATATGGTTTCACTCATATGTGGAATATAAGAAACGACGCAGAGGATCATAGGGTAAGGGAGTGAAAACTGAATGGCAAGTCATCAGAGAGGGAGACAAACCATGGGAGACTCTGGACCTTGGAAAACAAACTAAGGTTTACAGAAGGAGAAGGGAGGGGGTGGGGGCATGGGGTAACTGGGTGATGGGCATTAAGGAGGGTACATGATGTGATGAGCACTGGGTGTTTTATGCAACTGATAAATTATTAAACACTACATCTGAAACTAATGTACTGTATGTCAGCTAATTGAAATTATTTTTTTTTTTTAAAAGAGCATAGGTTTTTGAATCGTCTGATCTGGGGTCAAATTTTCAGCTTCACACATACCACACATATGACTATGAGCAAGTTACTTAAACTCAGCCTCCTTTTCTTCTTTCTGTAACAGGGACAATAATATACCTACATTACAGATATTTGTGAAGATTAAATTATGTCATTTGTCAACTGTTAGTACAGTGTTTGGTAGACATATACTGCTTATGTAAGGGGTAAATCTAAAGACTAAACAAAAAGGGTGAAGACAGGGGATACAGAGTGTTAGACTACTGTCTACATGAGTATGCTTTTTGGAGAGTGGGGTTGGGGGTCATGCTGAAAGAGTGCAGAAGAGGAGGTAGTATTAGCATTTCATTACAATAACAACAAGAAATAAGGCAATATATGCTATATGCTGTTCTTGGTGCTTTACATAATTGAACCCGTTTAATCCTCATGACACTATGCACAAGTCTTATTATATTTGTTACCTCATTCTGTAGGTAAGGGACCTGATGCAGAGAGATTAGACATATTGCCCAAGGCCACACATCTAGCAGGTGGTGGTGCTCCGACTTGAATCTGGACAGTCTGACTAGAATATGTGATAATATGCTTTCAGCCACTTTGCAATATCATCACTCAATTAAAAGTAACTACTTAAAAGGTGAGGAGAGCAGCTTTTCTTTTAAGAATATTATGTAAATACACTACTTGTGGCTTTTGTTACCAGTGTAAGATTATTAATTTACCTGTATTAGCTTTTCTTTACATTACTGGTTTCTTGGCCAGTAGATTAAGATGAATTTCACAATTAATTAGAGCTACTAACTGTTACCAAGTAAGATGTTCCCTTAGGATACAAATATCTTTCCATTGGGATTTTGAGCACTTTGATTTGTTCCTAAAAAAAAACTAAGAAATTAATTGTTCTTAATTCATTTGATATGCTATGTGATTTACTTGGAAATCTCAAAATTATTTATTAGTACCAAGTTCTCATAAATTAATACTCTTTCCTCTGAATTCTACCAGTTTGCAATTCAAGGAATAGATATTTAAAATCTTACAATTTTAAAACTAAGAAGAATATGAAAGGTCATTGTGCTTTCCTCATTCCTCCTGTCAGAGATTTAATTCAACCAATGTATATAGATGGCTTAGGATATTTATTTTTTAAAAAATAAAAAGATACCCCTATTACTGGTAGTAAGCTTCATAATAATAATGCCTTTTTAAATTTTGATTTGCATCTTAGAATATGATTATGCAAATATTCTCTAATTCAGTCTTCAAGATAAGCTTGAAGGTAAAGATAATATATTTTTCTGCTAGTTTTCAGATATTTAATTAAAGTTAATGACTATATGATTTATCCACAAGTCACAATATGTAGTGACCAGTTAAGACCAAAACTGGGGTTTTCTGATTCCAAATCTGTCAGATTTTTAGCTGACCAAGCTTCATGAAGAGAAGACTCAGATTTTCTCATGTATAGATATATATTTTGTATATTTGAATCTAAAATATAATTGTGCATTTAGTTGGAGCTTAGTATTTAATACATATATACCACCAACAAAATTTTGCAGGCATTGTTATCTAATTAAACTGTATATGAGCCTTTTCAATTTTTAATACCCAAATTCAAGGCTGTCCTGTGTAGAGACAGTTATGGGCTATAACATGAGAGTTATTAGGAAGGCATAATTAACCTCTCAAAATGTCCAATTTGAAATGCTGTCATTATCAGTATAATTAGTTAGGTAGAGGTTATTGCCCCTCATGAAAATAAACATATTCTGAAGGAGTAGCAGAAATTAGGAGAAATATGTGTCAGCAGAGGATCTAAGCAGAAAAGAGAAAACAATGTATTTTCCCAATCATACTCTGAAATAGGGTCTATCATTATTATCACTCTACCCATTTCTCAGTTGAGGAAACTGAGGTCCAAATGGCTCCCCAAGATTGAATACAGTTAATTTTCAGTCAGGAATTCCTGGGAACACAGTCATGTTGAGCAGTCAGTTTCCAGTCATGGGGAAATACCCAGAGTTACTAGAAGCCAAAGTCAACTCATTGTCCACATTTACTTGCATTGTAGGTCCTGCTCTGATTTAGTCTGCAAGTCTGGTTCATGAGTTCCTTGTTGATTTTCTTAGTTATTGATGACTTTGACTTAGCAATCCTAGTGTGTAGAATTTTTTTTTCCAAAGGCAAGTGTAATGAAATTATTAGGAAAAAAAAAAAAAAAAAAACCCACTCAAACCTGAGGATCAAGTGGACTCCCTGAAGTCTGGGGGACGATGGCTGACACACAAAAGATGTACGGAAACAGTGGTTTCTGGGAAGGAGTGGGTAAACAGAAGGACTTCAGCTGAGGGCCAAATATCCACTCCAGAAAAAAAAAAGTTATGAAAGGAAGCAGAATATGTGACCCCAAAATATGTCACTTTGGCATGTGGATTAATTTTGAGCTGAAAGCAATCAAGATCCAGCAGACTCAGAAGAAACGCACAAGCAAACAAACTTTTACTTCTTCCTTAACTGACTAAAAGAATTTAGATAGGAGGTCTGGTCCAGAAAAAGAGCTACTACCGGAGATAACTTTTATATCCAAAAGACTTACCTGTGTGGCAGGGCAAACGTTTAATTATAACATCTGCTTTTCTTATTGTCCTGTGAATTGCCCTCCACCTCGTGGAAGCCCCAGGTCCTTATCTTCCTCCTTAGCTCAGGATGACCTATAAGCCTCAATTGTCTAACTACCTTGGGTCTCATATTTTTGTGCAGCTTTCATATATCTAAAATTAAATTTGTTTTGTTTCCGGTCAATCTGTCTTAGCTAACTTCATTATTAGACCCGCCGAAGAACCTAGAAGGGAAGAAGGGAAATATTTTCTGCCCCTACAGAGACAGGAGAAAAAAATTTGCGAGAGTGCAGGAGGCCTGGGATTAATGTCCTGAGTTTATAGTTTTTCTTTTGAATAATTTCCCTCACAGTTCTAGTGTACTCTTTTTTAGGCTGTGCCTTCATACTCTTATAAAAGGCTTTCAGAGAAAAAGGAAAAAAAAAGAAAAATCCAACTGCTATTTGAAATGTGCACATTTCTGCCTGTCAGTTGTCAGCCATTATCTATTGAGTACTTGTTAACTATGCATTTGAGGTGTTCCTTAAAGGATAGGTACAGTGTCTACCTTAGCGAATTCACACTGGCATGACAAGGAAGGGACACACATTACTGCAGTGAAAATCATAATTATAGATACAGAAACACCAAATGGTTGGATGGATCAGAGGTAGTCTTATTTGCATAAAGAAGGGGTTGGGTGAGTTTGTTGGGTTCTCACAAAGGAGATGACCCATGAGTTGTAATTTAAAGGAAAGAAAAATATTGTGTAATATGCCCAACGGGAGGGAGATATGGCAGTGGAGAAGTCCCTGACCGTGGCATTGTAGTAGGGAGGGGTTATCTTTTCTGTTTTTGCCCTCAGACCTTTAAGGCTTTCCAGTGGGAGTGGGGCTAGTGGAGAGGGTGGGAAGTCCTACCAGCTGCTCCACCTTAACCAAATGAAAAAAACGAACAAACTAACTTAGAAATAGATCACTGTGGTTTGCATAAAGCAATTCAACATTTGATTTTAATGTCATGACTCCAGAATAGGATTTATAATCCCCAAATATATACTTATTTGGGACAATTATCTACCACTGGGCTTGAAGGGCACCAGAATATGCCACCCCAGAGTATACCACTGGCATACGGATTATTTTGAACTAAAAGCAACTGAGAACTAGTAGACACAGGAAAAACCCTTTACCACCCTCTAACTGCCTTAAAATGAAGTATAAATTTTCCTTTTGTAAAGGCAATTTGCATTTATAAAAGAAGCTTCCTATATAAAGGTGTCCCCTTAGCAAGAAGAGAGCTACTCTCTGAGACAATGCTCATCACCTGAGAGACTCTTACCTACAAATAAGGCATCCCTTACTATAAATGTCCTGCCCTCACCTTCCCAAAATTTGTCCCACCCAGAAGCCCAAAACACCTTTTCCTTTGTTTATCCTAAGATGGCATATCGGCCTCACTCATCTGACTGCCTCTTTGAGCACATTTTCCTCTGTGAATTCCTATGCATACTTATGTCATTGAAACTGTTTTTTTTTTCCTCTTGTTGATTTGTCTTTTATCAGTTTGATTCACAGCCCTTAGCTATTGAACCCAAGAGAGAAGAGGAAAAAATACTTTTTTTCCTTCTCTAAAGGCCAAAGTTTTTATTATAATAATGTAATATGTGATAACGTTATATTCTAAAGCAAAAATATTGCAAAGATATAACTCTTCATTTGTCAAATTGTGTGTATCAAATATAGGTGAACTTAAGCACGTATTTAAAGAAATGAGCAGTTTATAGTCCCTACAAAACATAAAACATTAAGTCCAGTATTCTCTTTTGCTTTTTAAATAATAGTTGTCTTACCACATGTAGGGTAATATTGTGTTTTTGATTTGCATTTCCCTGAAGATTAGTGATATTGAATATATTTTCATCTACTGGTTTGTCATTTGTATGTCTTCTTCAGAGAAATGTCTGTTCAAGTCTTTTGTCTGTTTTCTAATGAGGTTATTTTTTATTTATTTTTATTTTTTGCTATTGAGGTGTATGAGTTTTTTATATATTTTGGATATTAACCCCTTATCAGATGTATGTCTTGCAAATACTTTTTCCTATTCCGTGGATTGCCTTTTCATTCTCTTGTTACTTTTCCTCTGCAGAAACTTTTTATTTTGATGTAGTCCAGCTTGTCTAATTTTGCTTTTGTTACCTCTGATTTTGGTTTCATATCCAAGAAATCATTGCCAAAGCCAACGTCTATGTTTTCTCCTGTTTTTTTTCTCTACAAGGTTTACAGTTTCATATCTTAAATTTAAGTCTTTAATCCATTTTGAGTTGATTTTTGTGTATGGTGTAAGATAAGGGTTCAATTAAATTCTTTTGCATGTGAATATCCAGTTTTCCCAACACCTCTTGTTGAAGATCTTGGATAGAACATAGATATGAACAGTGGAGGGAATGGCCTGAGTCCGAGTCCCACGTCCTTGAGGGGGAGTGATAGTGGATGTGAGCTGGGGGCAAGGATGGCGATAAATAGGTTAAACCTCAGAAGCCCAAGGACACAACATCCTGACTCTGCGGCTTCCAAGACCTTGGAGCTGACAAACCAAGAGCCACAGGTGCAGAGCATACACTTTCCTCTTCTACCTTGCTCTAGGGCAATCCCTAGACTCATTATAAAACATTTGCATTGTAGATACAGCCTCCCACCATGGAGAAAGGCCACCATAATGGTTCTGGTACAAACCTTATAGGATCAAAAACTCCATATAACATTAAAAACAAAAAAAAACAAAAAAACTCCCCCTCCGAACCTATGGGAGGAGTCCCCCCAAATGATTGGAAGCAGTCTCCATTAGAGACCAACCCACCGTATATCACTTCTCTTCTCGCAGCCTAGAAAGACCCAACAAATATCTAATCCCAAAACAACCTAGGGGCTGGTTCCACCTCACAGAACTTGCCTGCTCTCCCACCTTGAGGATGTACTTTCCTTTAGTAAATTGCTTTGTGCTTGCTACTTTCCTCTGTGTGTGTGTGTGTGTGTGTGTGTGTGTGTGTGTATACAAGCTTGCTACTTCTAGCTGTCTTTATTCTGAGCACAGATCCTCATGTAAATTTTTTCATGGGGAATTCAAGAACCGAGACCTCAATTCACACAACGCAGACTCTCCCACCAGTAACAAAGAGACTATCCTTTCCCTGTTATGTATTCTTGCCACCCTTGTCGAATATCAGCTGACCATATATATGTTTTTATTTCTGAGTTCTTTATTCTGTTCTGTCTGTAAGTCAGTACTATACTAAAGCAAATATTTTTTAAAGAACAACTTTAGCCTGTTATGTTACAGTCCTACAATTACAGTGTACATACATTAAATCAAGATTTTACTTTACCGTGTATAAATGCTATAATTCTATTAGATAGCAGTCCATTTCTAAGGGGGAAAATGAAAAACAATTTAGAGCAAAGGAATTTAAAATTGTGGACACTGTTTGAAAGAGCAATGCACAAGAAAATATTTTTTCTTTTCTTTAAAAAAATATTATAACTGAGTCTACCAAGATTTGATTAAATAAAACTGTGAAGCTCACATCGAATTACTAGTAAGTAGAAAATTCCCATCCAATCTTAAGCAAAAAGTGCCCAGTAGTAGCATCATCAATTATGGATATGCTATTTAGATTAAAAGGTGAGTAAATCCAAAGGGAAGAAACAGCAATTATTTAGAAGGAAAGGAGGAAGGGAGGAAGAAACCATTTCAGTCTTCAGTCCTGCTGGGTTGAGTGACGTGTGGCAGAGCTGAATCATGAACAATTTACACCATTCTTGGTTTCCTTATGCCAGTGTTGGTTTTTGCACTCTCTTTTGTGGTTGTAAATTTTTTTTCTTCTTCGTAGTATAACCCAAATCAACTTTCCTACCCTTGTGAAAACCACACAGACTCCATTCAAATGATTTATTTTTTTAGACCAAAAAAGCACTTTCAGTTTAAACCATCTAGCTCACTAGCCTCCAAAGCATTTTGCACCTCCAGTGAGGTCCGTGACAAAGAGCTCTTGAGGGATTAGTGTTTCCACTTCTTCCTATTTCTTCCTTCTCCAAACTCTTCATAATTTTCAGAAATAAATTTGATTCTTTTCTTTGATCCCAAGAGGGCACTAGTTACACATAATCTTGGCTACTTGCCCTTCCCATATTCATCACTCTAGTCAGGCTTAGCGGGCCCCAAGTAGAGAAGCATGCTTGTATTGCTAGCAGCTTCTGTGAATACTAACATTTCAATAACTGGTTAGCAGTTATTGAATGCTCTTCCTGTACAGCTCGCTTAATTTCACCATAACCCTAGGAGAAGAGCTGTAATCTCATCCTCACTTTATGGATGAAGAAGAAAGCTGAGAGAGATAAAATAACGTGCCTAAGGCAACATGGTTAGCAAAAGATGGAGCCAAGATTCCATCCTGAGTAGTCTGATTTAAGAGGTCCTGTTTTTAAGTACCACCATGTTTTCTTATAGTACTGGAGAAATGATAACAGCAACAATAATAACAAAGCAAGAACATACTTTTTACGTGTAAAGAACAAAATCATTTACATACATTGCTTCATACAGAATTCCCATAATTACCTGAAGAATGTGTTTTGATCACCACTTTAAAGATAAAAACAAACCTTAAAATCCTCAGAGTAATGCTGTGAAGTGTGTACATTCTAAGGACAAATTTAGGGGGAAATGGCATGGTATCATTGAAAATTATTGTAGGGAGTGTAAAAGAGGCAAAAAAATGTTTTCCCCCTACCCACCTTAGGTTCTCTGGCTCAAGCCCTGTCGATTAGTTTACCAAAAGACAGACTAATGAGAGAAAAACAGAAGTTTACTACCCTATGCATATTTGCATATACATGGGACTACCCAGTAATGAGCACCTCAATGGGCTAGTTAGAACTTGGAGTCTATATATTAAACTTATCAGGGAGAGAGGAGGGGGGAAAAGGGCACTTATGAAAATGCAAATGACTTTTTGGAAAGATAAATCATCCTTTGGGAAAATACATGGGAGATATGATTCTTTGTGACAATGTCTGTCTGGGTGTGGCTCAGTCTTCTCTGATAAGATTAGAATTGCTCCTGGGAAGGAGATTTACAACAACTGACTTCTGTTGGGAGTCTCTGCTTTTAGGCAGATAAGAAATTCCAGGAACTCAAATGACTTAAGCTCAAAATAATTCTTTGTCAAAGTGGCGTATTTTGGGGTAGCTTGTCCTGATCCCCTTCAAGAGCCTTGAAACTGCTCTTTCAGTGAGCAAAACTTCCTTTTGGGTCTGCAAAGCTTAGGATGTGGGTGTGAGAAGCATGCTGTTCATATGTAAGCATTTCCTCCAACCACTCTCATTCAACCTGCTAGATTGCTGTTTGGTGACTCTCTGTCCCACCCAGCAGGCTCTTTTGAGTTTAACTGAGTTGGAAGGCCCCGATTGTTTTCTGTCAGAAGAAAAGGCAGATAGATGGTGAGGTTTGAAGTGGGCTGAGCTTGAGGTCGAATGGAAATAGTGATTTCATCACCTGACAATGCACATTGAAGCTGTTTTGACTTATCTGGGTTGCTAGGAACATTTCTGAGAAATAAAGAGAGTATTGTGGCAAAATCCTATATTCTATAGTTACTAATAAAATTTAGAAATCATCCCCATACATTTGAGTAAACTAATTTTAATTTACAGATTGATTATTGAAATAGTTTTCACTGGGGTTTTGACATATATATATATATATATATATATATATATATATATATATATGTTTGCACACACATGTATGTATATACATTTACATGCCCATTCTTTAACAGTGGGTGCTTTGAAATACAAAGAATTATTATTACTCCCATTAAGACAGTGTTGGTGAAAACCACTTCCCATACCTGGTATTTCTATGTAATGGGTATTTATTTTATATATTAAATATAATATATATTATATACTCATTATGCATGTATATTATACTTAATTTCAAAATTCACAGACCATATAAATCTCAAGAACATGGGGTAAAATTGTAATACTTCCATCAATGTCTTTGTACTAAACTACATAATTTTACTTTTGCATATTTTGAATTTGTTTGATATGAAATAGTTGGAAATTGATGTGAAAACATTCTTAAATGTGATATTCCTTTTAAATATAATTTAATTGTAAAGTAGAGAAAATGTACTTGATTGGAAAGTACAGTTGACTCTTGAACAACACAGATTTGAACTCTGTGGGTTGATAACTAATAGTACAGTACTATAAATGTATTTTCTCATCCTTATGATTTTTACATTTTCTTTAGCCTACTTTATCATAAGAATACAGTATATAGTACATACGACTTATAAAATGTATATTAATACACTGTTTATGCTGTCAGTAAGACTAGTAGTCTACAACGGGCTATTAGTAGCTAACTTTTTGGAGAGTCAAAAGTTATTTCAGACTGTGGAGGTGGTCAGCACTCCACCCTCCACATTGTGCAAGGGTCAGCTGTACATTAATTTAGATTCAGAAGGTCTTCATTTATGTCCTGTTTTCACTCTGGTAGATTTACTTACCTTCTCTGAGCCTATATGTAAATGACATGGTGCTATTTAACCTGCATACCTTAAAGAATTGTTATAAAGCTGGAATGAGATACTTTATGTGGAATTTCTTTTCTGTAAAATATAAAGGATCTTTAAAATGTAAATCCTTTATATTGTACAGGATAATGTTAGGAAATAACTCAAATATCATAAAGAAAATTGTAGAAATTGGGAAATGGCTCAAAATAGTTCACGAACACTGAATCAATTTTCTAAGTGCATGCACTTTAAAATTATATTTTAGATAGAATAGAATTACCATATGATCCAGTAATTCCACTACTATTTACTCAAAGAAAACAAAAACACTAAATCAAAAATACATAGGTATCTGTATACTCACTGTAGCATTATTTACTGTAGTCATGATAAGGAAGCAACTCAAGTGTCCATCAATAGATGAATGGATAAAGATGTGGTCTATAAATACATACAATGGGATATTACTCTGTCATAAGAAGGAATGCGATCTTGCCAATTGCAACAACATGGATGGACCTAGAGTGTATGATGCTACATGAAATAAGTTAAACAGAGAAAGACAAATACCATATAATTTCACTCATATGTGTAATTTAAAATATAGAACAAAACGAAGGAAAAAAGAGATAAATCCAAAAAACATTCTTAAATACAGCAAAAAAATAGGTGAAGGGAGTTGTGTGAAATAGGTAAAGGAGATTAAGATTACACTTATCTTGATGAGCACTAAGAACTGTATAGAATTGTTAAATCATTATATTGTACACCTGAAACTAATGTAACATTGTATGTTAATTATACTTAAATAAAAAAATTATAAAAACAATAAATAAATAAAGATAAAAGTTTTTTTAAGACCGTGTAAAAAATTATATTTTCCTTACAATTATACAAAAGTTCAGTGCCAATAATTTAGAATATACATGTAAATAAAATGAATATAGCAGTGTTACCTATTATAAATATTCTGGTATTCATTTAACAAAGACTCATATTATTTTAACTTTGTATGGAAGAAAATGTTATTTTTCTCTCTATTCTTCTAGTTTCTTTCTTTCTTTATTTGAGAGAGAGAGAGTACAAATGGGAGGGGTAAAGAGAGAGGGAGAGAGAATCTCAGGCATATGCTGCACTAAGCATGGAGCCACTGTGGGGCTCTATCCCACCTCCCTGAGATCATGACCTGAGTGGAAATGAAGAGTCAGTTGCTTCAGCAAAGGAAACAGTCAATAAAACAAAGAGGCAACCCACGGAATGGGAGAAGATATTCGCAAATGACACCACAGACAAAGGGCTGATATCCAAGATCTATAAAGAACTCCTCAAATTCAACACTCAAAAAACAGATAATCAGGGACACCTGGGTGGCTCAGTCAGTTAAGCATCTGCCTTCAGCTCAGGTCATGATCCCAGGGTTGTTGGATCGAGTCCCATATCGGGCTCCCTGCTCAGTGGGGAGCCTGCTTCTCCCCTCTGCCTGCTGCTCCCCTTGCTTGTGTGTGCTCTCCCTCTCTCTCGATCTGACAAATAAATAAATAAAATCTTAAAAAAAAACATAATCACGTCAAAAAATGGGCAGAAGACATGAACAGACATTTCTCAAAAGAAGACATACAAATGGCTAACAGACACATGAAAAAATGTTCATCATTAGCCATCAGGGAAATTCAAATCAAAACCACACTGAGATACCACTTTATACCAGTTAGAATGGGAAAAATTGACAAGGCAAGAAACAAACGGAGAGGCATGGAGAAAGGGGTACCCTCTTACACTGTTGGTGGGAATGCAAGTTGGTACAGCCATGTTGGAAAACAGTGTGGAGGTTCCTCAAAAAGTTAAAAATAGAGCTACCCTATGACCCTGCAATTGCACTACTGGGTATTTACCCCAAAGATACAGATGTGGTGAAAAGAAGGGCCACATGCACCCCAATGTTCATAGCAGCAATATCCACAATAGCTAAACTGTGGAAAGAACCAAGATGCCCTTCAGCAGATGAATGGATAAAGATGTGGTCCATATCTACAATGGAATATTACTCAGCCATCAGAAAGGATGAATACCCAACTTTTACATCAACATGGAAGGGACTGGAGGAAATTATGCTGAGTGAAATAAGTCAAGCAGAGAAAGTCAATTATCATA
>CM052898.1:165294830-165316702 GCA_028534135.1 Potos flavus
GTTTTGGAAGGGGAGTGGGGGAATGAGTGAGCCTGGTGGTGGGTATTAAGGAGGGCATGTATTGCATGGAGCACTGGGTATGGTGCATAAACAATGAATCTTGGAACACTGAAAAAAAAAGAGTCAGTTGCTTAACGAACTGCGCCATCCAAGTGCCCCCTACTCTTCTAGTTTTAATAACTGGGGCCCATAAATCAAATGGATAAAAGGTTAACAGGAGGGGAAAAAATGGTTTAAATATATATATACATATATATACATATACATGTATACATATATATATACATATATATACATGTATACATATATATATATATATACACACACACACACACACACACACACACACATATATATATATCCGAAAGAGTTTATATATATACATATACCCAAAAGAGTTTCACAAAGAAATTACTTGAAGACGTGGCTGAATGACGGAGGCTTATATACTATCTTAGGCTAAACAAAGGAAAAGGGGCTTGGGGGTTCTGAGTGGAGGAGGCAAGTTATGGAAAGATGAGAGAAGGAAATGTATGGCAAACAAGGGATATTTTGTGATGCGGTTTAGAGTCTCTCAGGTGAGGACAGAAGTCTCAGGGAGTAGTTCTCTTCCTGGTAGGGGAATCTTACAAATGGAAATGTCTTTTATAAATGGAAACTTCCTTTACAAAAGGAGAAATTTTATATTCTATTTTAATGCAGTTAGGGGGAGGTAAATAGCTTTACCTATGCCTGCTGATTCTCGATTGTCGTTACCTCAAAAAAATCTGTATGCCAAAGAGGTATATTTTGGAATGGCATATTCTTGTATCCTTCCACTTGCTTTTTTGTAATTTGAGAGAAACTTTGAGCAGTTTTCCATACCATTACATAATTTTCCTCAACATTTCTGTGAGGGTGATATGACATCTTATTGAGTACCATTGGATAAACATAATTCATGTAATAATAAAAACACAACTTTATTTTTGCTCTCATCATGCCTTTAACCTTGATCCAGTGAGAGTGACCTTTCCCTGGCTCTAGAAGAAAATTCTGGCAGGGCACTGGCTTATCTTCTCACTCTGAAGAAAGAGCAGACCTAGATTCTTCTCTCACTTTAAGTTGTAAACAGGTACAATTTCCATTAAATCAATCAAAATTTATAAATAAAAAATAAAATCAAAATTTTGGACTTGATTTAAAATTAAATCTTCTCTCCTTCAGCTCAGGGCTGCTTCCATCCAAAACACTTCACCAAATGAGCAGGTGGGGTGTAGAGAGTGTTTGGTGTCCTTTCTGTTCCTCATATTTTCTATTTAGATAAGTAGATGTAAGGGTCATGAAATCCTTTCTTGGAAGAGTACTATAGTCAGTTGGCTTCATGTGCTGTGAGCCTAGTCTATGTTTCAATCTGACTTCTTTCTTGGAAAGATACTTTTGAGGATCTTTACAGATTTCTTGCTGGCCTTTTTCTCTTTTGCAGTTTCTCCAATATTAGTATATATTTGTCTGTTGATTATGTGCAACTGCTTCCTCAGTCCTAGAGTTTCTTCCAGGATCTTGTGGTTGTGGGTCCATCTGTCCCTCAGGTGTCTCATTAGAGAAGTATTAGGATGTCCTTATTCAAGCTCTCTCACGCATGTGGAACATCTCGTCTGTGGGCAACGTTCATGCATCCGTTGTTCTAATAAACTTTGAGAGAACAGGATGATCCCAACCTAACTGTATGCTACTGGTTCCATTTCTAAAACAATTGGTGAGTGAATCTCTGGTCTTTTAGATTTCCCGTGATGGTTTCAAATTTCACACTGTGGAACTGAATGTATTAAGCTCCTCTCATTTTCCCTGGAGGCACTCTTCACAGCTCCTTTTTCTCCTCACAGTATGTTCTGTATATTCTCCTCACAGTGTCCTTTCTCCAGACGATGCAAAACTAGAGACAGATTGCAGATTAGTGTTAGGTAGAAATAGAAAGTGATTGCTAATGGGTACAGGGTATCTTTCTCAGGTAATGCAGATGTTTTAAAATTGGCCATGGGGATAGTTGCACAACTCTGAATATACTGAAAACATTTAATTGTATACGGAAGGCAGTGAAATATATGCTACTTGAATTATATTTCAATAAAGCTATTATATATTTTAAAATAACAAAGAAAGAGTAGATCCTGTAACCACAGAATTATATATCTAGTTCTGGTCTTTCACCTGAATACTGGATTGGCTACACATCTATAATCCATTTGATACTTTACATATTTTTATCTATTCTTTAAAATGTTTAGCCTAAGAGAATTTAATATATTAGACATGAGATTTTAATTATGTTCAGGAGAGTTTTAAAAATTATTAATATTTAAATATCTTGAAAGAGTTTGATTCTGTAAGTTTTTATTAATTACTCTGAGGTATGTAAATATTTAGGGAAATATTGATTAAAGTTGAAAGACATATTAACAGTTTCATGTGCTTATAAGATTAATAAATTACACATTGAATAGCAACAGAATATATAAGGTAATAAGATATGACAGTACCCAATTGAAATATAAAACATATGGTCATTTTTGATCAATGTTATATGTGAATTTGAAGAAGAATTGAATTCTTTTATGAATTGGGTGTGTTATTATGTACTTGTTGATAAAGATATATTAGTCAATTTTGATTGTCAGATTATATCCTTATTGATATTTTTGTCTGCATATTCTAACAGCTATTGAGTGATACATGTTAAAATTGTATACTGTGATTATAGGAGCTTTATAGATTTGTCTGTTTCTCTATTTGGTGTTGCCAACTTTTACTTTATATATATATCAAGATTATTTTATTATTTTTTATGTCCTTCTGATTGTTTGACTCAATTATTATTACAATATAACTACTTTTATCTGGTAATTCTTCTTCACTTAAAGCCTACTTCTCTCTATTTGTACAGCTACCCCATCTTCTACTGGCAAATATTTAATATTTTACTCTCTATCTTTTCCTTTTAATTTTTCTTCACCCTCATTTTTAAAGTGTGTCTCTTGTAAGCAGCTTATATATTTTAAATCCAGTCTTTTCTTCTTTGTATTTTAATTGGAAAAATTAATGTTTATATTTAACATAATAATTGGGTTTAAATCTTATTTTTTTCTTATTGGTCCGCCTGCTCTATTTTCTTTTTCCCCTATATTTTCTGCCCTTTTCCAGATTAAATGCTTTCTTATTTCATTTATTATTTTCTTTAGTATTAGACATGGTTGATACCCCACCCAGTTATCCCCTTCTGGTGCATTAAACCCCCATCTGTAGTTAGTGTAGGTATCTAATGGCTTAGAGCTTCACACTTCTCAAAAGAATTGCTCTCTGCCACCAGAGTGCATATGGCTGGGAATGCCTTGGACTGATGGGGAAAAACTGTACTTTAAGCCGACTGACCAAACTGGCAAGGGAACTCCAGTCCTTGTCTCAGAACCCTTCCAGTTCTTGTCTCCTATCCTGTTCCTCTCGCGCTCCAGAATGCCAAGTATGCGCAAGGAGGAGGATATAAATTACCCTCCCTGCTTGTGCTCGGGGCTCAGATCTTTGGAGAAGGGTCTCCTCTGAGTCTCACCGGTGAATAATCTCTCCCTTCTTAGTCTCCAAGTGCCGCTTGGTTTTTCCGCCAGGATCCAGTCCAGGTTCTGCTACAGGACATTACCTTCAAGGCAGTGACAACCAACGACTGACTGAAATGGCAGGGTACAAAAACCTGGTCCCCTTGCCTAACGGTGGAAAAAGACTGTCACCATTAATGCTTAGGAACACCCTGTAGGATCAAGTTGAGGCTAGAGTATTTCTGAAACTAACCTTTGCTTTGCATTCTCCCCTGTCCTATCCTGCTTTCCTGATTTTCTCCCATGGTTATTTGAATTGATTTCTCAATAAATCACTTGCTCAAAATCCCCGTTGGAGGCTCTATTTCAAGGGATTTCAACCTAAGACCTCTCTTAGGGTACATGTTAGTTCCATAGCCTTTTACTCTTAGTGTGGTTATCTAGAGATTTTTAGATACATTAATAATTTTAGGCATTCGACATTTTAAGAATTAATTTTTTTAAATAAATTAATAATTTTAAAATACACTGAACATTGTATATAATTTAGAACACGTTTTAACTGACTAACCATTCTTATTCTTTTGGTCTTATTTTTGTCATGCACATTAATACTATTTATTATTCAGATGTAAATCCTTATCCAAATCATTGTGTTGCTTGTTCTGTTAGAGAGTGACAGAGGCATGTTGAAGTCTTCCTCAATAAATTACTTCCATAGGAATCTCCATTTCAGACTCTTCTTCTATAAAATCTGACATAAAATAAACTTCTTAAATAGGTCTGCAAGGTATTATATTTTTATGCAGTCAACATTTACATCGATTTAGTTCCCTATTTATCCTTTTCAGTAAGGCTCTCAGACTTGCAGTTAGGATTCCAGAAGGTAAGATTCACTAATTTAGCCATTTGACTGACTAGCTCTGTGTAGCCACAAGTTTATCCTGCAGAGAACCTTCCCACAGTCATTGAAAGGCACGGGTGGGTGTGCACTAAGGAGCAGAACAATGAATACTCCCTTTTGTTTTGGCTCAGGCATTCCCTGTTCATGCCTTCAGGTGATCATGTCCTTTTGGTTGCAGCAGCTTACAATTAATTGGGCATTGAAGCCCCGTTTAAATTTTTGTTTAAAGAATCCATGTCCTTTTTTGCAACAGGAACATTCTATTTCAGAGAATTTGTAAGCATCTACCCAGGACCTGTAGGATAACCTGCATCTGTCACAATTTCCCAAGGTTGAAAAGGGTAGCAATGATCTACCAGCCCTAGAAATATGGTTAATAGGTCCTGGCCTCATGGAAATTTGCTGAGTCCGTTTTGTTGGGGATCATTCTATTCCGCACCTTCATTTCATCAGCTCACTTCTCCAGACATGTGAAACTGTGGAAAAGGAAAAAAAAGGTGGCCTGGCCTGAGTGCATATCATACAGATTTCCACTCTATGGCTTGTTACAGAGTTCACTAAGAATAGGAGGCCGAATTCAGATTCAGAGCCATCCCACTATTGTCAAGAAACCAAGAAAATATGAACATTTCTGAAAGCTATGTATTAATCACCCATACGGCATCAGTTGTGGATAATGGATATTGTAAAAAATAAAATCAGCATAAAAATGTTGACAGTATGAATTGAGTTTTTAAAAAAACATAAGCAATAAATGAATTTGAAAAATATTTCTGGAAAATAAAAATCCATGTTTGCTGATTTTTAAATGTCTGGAGTAGAGAGAAATGAGGCTGGCAATCCCATGAAATATAAATTATTCCTATATTAATGAATAATTGCACCTACTTTAGGTGTTTAGAGAGTTAATAAACATTAATGTGCATGTGATGTACTTTGAAATTCTTGTACTGTTTTCCCAATTGTTTTGCTTCCGAACTTGATGATATGTAATTTTGATTAAAAAGAAAAAATAATCAGGTTGCTTTCTATGCCAAATTTGTTCTTATCTGGTTGCTATGACGATCTCCTTTGACAGTTTTTCCCCCCCTCTTTTGTGGATTTATCTCTTTTTGATGTTATAAAAAGAGTTTTCCTAGGTAAGGAATTTATTTCTTAATGCTTAAAGGATTTTTAAGAAATAAAAAAGCTTCTAGTGAAAGCCTCTGCATTCCAGGGTGTCATGTCTTATTTAAGATTTAAAATGAAAAAGTTGATATTTCTTGTAAAAAAAAAAACACAATGAAGGAGCAGGTCTTTTGTGGAGAATCTGAATTTTTATTTCTTCCATATTGCATAGACTAATTGCATCTTCTGCCGTTATTCTTGGCATGTAAAGACTCAGTTCTCTACTTGATTTTTGTCTTATCATTTTGTCATAGATGGTGTTAAACATTAAAATACTCCTATAGATCTCTAATTCATCTAGAGGGGTGGATTTTAAAAAAGAGAATACTAGACTTTCAGTGAGAAACCCAAGTTCCCATCCTAATTTTGTCACTAAAAATTGGTCTTTTTTTTTTAAAGATTTTATTTATTTATTTGTCAGAGAGAGAGAGAGAGAGAGAGCTATGACTTCTTCCTTTCTAAAAAGAAGTTGTTAAACTATATGGTTCTCCCCAGTTTGAAAACAGTGTAGCTCTTTGGGCAGTCCCTTTCTCCTTGGACTATTTATCTTAAAACGTTTTTTTAAAGTCCCTTTGTATCTTCTATGAAATTATAACAAATGAAGTAACAAATATTTGTAGGGTTTCTCTTATATACCAAGAACATGTCATGTTTTCTTGACGAAGTTAAGTCATATGAATTCTTCCAGAGAATCTTAATGTTTCCAGAGACATCATTCATGTAGCAAACAGAGGTAACTCTTGTTGATATATTTAAAGCAGAAAAGAGTAATAATTAGACAGCAGGATAATGAATTTGTTCTATTCGGTCTCCAAATTGACTGCCTGATGATTTACTAGGTAATGTTGGCTCGTCCAGTGGTTCTGAAACCTTGGGGTTTCAACAAACCAAGGCTTGTTAAAATATCAGGATCCTCTCAGTTTCTGATTCAGTGTGTCTGAGGTGTGGCTGGAGAATTATCATATGAAACAAGTTCATAGGCCATATTTATGCTGCTGGCCCTGGTCCTAGGATCACACTTTGATAATCCCTGGGCTGGTCTTTCTGTAGAGTTCTTAACAATTTTGTGGCTAGGTATGTAGTGATAGGAGCCATATTCTAATGCCACCATCACTGTTGTGTTTCTGTCATCTTTGTGGATTATATAACACTTCTTCTTGAATTAAGAAGTTACTTTTCATTCCAGTGTTTGTTTTGAAGAAGTAGCATGAATCATTGTTTGATACCTAGGGCCCACATGGTGTGAGGGAAAAAAGATTCTTTTTTTTTTTTTTTTAAGATTTTATTTATTTATTTGAGAGAGAGGGAGAGAGAATGAGCAGAGGGAGGAGCAGAGGGAGAAGCAGACTCCCCGCTGAGCAGGGAGCCCCATGCAGGGCTCAATCCCAGGACCCTGAGATCATGACCTGAGCCGAAGGCAGATGCTTAACGACTGAGCCACCCAGGCTCACTGAGGAAAAAAAATTCTTATCTCATTTTATATTGCCTGCAAATATGAAAACATAAGATCGTATGTAGAGATCAATTATTATGTTTTAATTATGAAACAAATTCATTTAAGATTCTCCATCATTTTCTTCTAGATCTATATTTACATTTTAATTGTAATTGTTATGGGATTATTTGCCATGCATTAATCAACAATTGGTCTCTTCTGAAGAAGAAATTATTTGTGGAGTTGGCTTACAATCAGATATATTTTTCAACTTTGCTCTGTATACATAATTTAGATTGGTATCTGAATGTTTCCAAATATATTGATACTTGGCACTAAGTAACCTAATCATTTGTATTTCCCTTTTGGTTCATGTATTCACAATTTTGTCATCATTGGAAAGAACAAGGCTCTTTTTGTCATTCTTAGTGACCCAAACACCAGTCAAAACAGGAAGGGATATCAGATTTAATTTAGTCCAACCTTTTAAAATTATACATAGAAAGGTAAACAAATTGTGAATCCTATCTTGAACTAGAAGTCAGTTATTCCGATACCGGGACTAATTCTCTCAGCACTGATTTGTAATGTTTATCTGACTTATTTTGTCCTTGGATGATATGTTTTCTTTCCTCTGCCTCAGATCACTGGAGAATTGAAAGCCACCGAAACAGAGATCAGCTACCCCCTAACACATGGCTTGGGTGTACGCTGTAGAAGGACTAAATCTAATTTAAATGTCATGCAAGTATGTGCATGTGTTCCTAACTATGTGTGACTTAGGGGCCTAACATTTATATCTATCTCCCTTCACTTGGCAATTCAATCTGTCTCAAATTAACATCACATATTTTACAATAAGAACGATCTTTCATATTTATACTACAGTAAATTTATGAATAGTACCTCCAATTTGATTACCCTCAGGGGTGGATTGCAAAAATGGCAGCAAATTCCTCCCCTCCCTATATCATGACGGTTAGCTCCTCCCCATCATAGGTGGAGTGTGTTTCCCAGCTTTTAAGCCCGTGCTGGCCTGTGACTTTCTTTGACCAACCGAATATAACAAAAGTGAAACTGTGCCAAGTCTTGAGGCTGGATCTCAAAAGGCCTTGCGCAGATGCTGGGCAAACATGGAGCCTGTTGGAGGACAAGAGGATGGTTGAAGCGCTCCAGCTGCCAACTCGGCCTGCCCCCCGGTATAACCTTGCAGCTGATCTCTGCCATATGGACAGCTCAAACTGCCCAACAGAGCTGTTTCGATTTCCAATCCTTAGAATCATGAGCTAAATAAATGGCTTTCGCTTTAGGCCTCTAAGCAGTGGGATGGTTTGCTATGCAGCAATGGATGACTGATGCATATACCTTTGGAAATAAATCCATAATTGTCTTCCAGATTGTTTTTGCAACTTGGCTTACTGAGTTTTGACTGGGCCTATTGCAATGAGCTCTAGAGAACATTTTCCAGATGCTCTTGTGACTAGGTATGCTTAGGTAATCTGGTTAATAGGATATAAACTGAAGGGAAGCAAAACATTTTTAGGTAGTGCCCTTTAAGAAAAGCTACTTGGCCTCTATTTCTTCCATTTTTTTTAAGACCTTATTTATTTATTTGACAGAAAGAGAGAGATCACAAGCAGGGGGGAAAGGTAGAGAGAGAAGCAGACTCCCCACTGAGCAGGGAGCCTGATGCAGGACTAGATCCTGTGACTCTGGGATCTTGACCTGCGCCAAAGGCAGGCGCTCAACTGACTGAGCCAACCAGGCACCTGGCCTCTATTTCTTCTTCCTTTCTGCTGGCCAGAGCACAGACAGGGAGATAGTGATTCCTTCGATCATGCATGTGGGTAAGGGTGATAGTCTAGGCATAATGGGATCAAAGGAGTCTGAACTCCTCAGTGATCTTACAGATCAGAGCCACTTTCACTCTCTGGTTAGCTAGACTTAGACTTCTGTGGAGGAGAGAAGTTCTACTTTACTTGTCACTGCTATATTTTTCTCCATTAAACCAAACTAATATTCTCTTCTTATTGATTAAAAAAAAAATCAAAGTGTATTTATCCTAGAATGAAAAATCATTTGTACAAAGGCATGTGAATGAAAGAAAATGGTAAAAATGCATTAAAATATACCCTAGGAGTTCTTTATGTGCAACACTCACATCAGAGCAGAATTCCCCGAAAATAGTTTCATAGCCACAATTTGTCATTTGATGCACCAGGCACTGAGCTAAGCACAAATATACATTATCTCTCTTAATGCTCAAAACACACTTACGGGAATCTGATGTATAAATTGAGGCTTATACCAGATAGTAACTTATCTGATGTCACATACGTACTAACTGGTAGAATAATGATTTGAACCCAGATCTTTCTGGTTCTAAAATCATAACCTAGGTGGTCTGTGAGGTCTAAACTTTGTACAATTTCCTTTGCTACAGATATTTAAACAGTGGAGCCCAAAAGTAACATTCTAGGCTGGGTGATAGCTAAAGCAGTTTTCTAGAAAATAATCAATTAAATTGCTGTTTTATTTATTTATTAATTATTTTTTAAGTACATTTCACACCCAACGTGGAGCCCAACACAGGGCGTGAACTCACGACCCCTAGATCAAGACCTCAGCTGAGATCAAGAGTCAGATGCTTAATTAATTGAACCACCCAGGCGTCCCTAATTTGCTATTTTTTATTTCTTATTTGCATATTTTCTTTGACCGTCTTCATTGGCCTACATTTTCCAAGTGATTGTCTTAATTCTCCATTTTCCCTGAACTGTGCTTATCAAATATGACCTAATTTTTGCAACCAGTATTTTCTATCATCTCAATGAGCAGCTTGACATTGTGTTCCAAGCTGACAGTGATGAAAGTGAAAAACCTGGATGCGTAATCTTTGAGATGGTTAAGTCAATTGTACAAAAAACTCTGAATATTGACAAAGTAAGTTGGATACTTCACAGTCATGACTAAGTCAGAACATTCTCCTCAAAGTGCACTGCAGTCTCGTGAGAACATCTCAAGGGCCACTGCATTTTGAGATAGAAGTCTGAGCCCAGCATTATCATGGGGATCGTGTGTGTGTGTGTGTGTGTGTGTGTGTGTGTGTGTATGCATGCAGAAATATAATATATATATACACACACAAACCCAGACACGTCCATTTATCTAGTCTATCAGTATAAAATCAAACCATAAGAATCTGTTGTGCTTGCCTATTAAGTATCACAATGGAATTGCACAATCTGGCACAATTAACTGTTCTGCAAGGGCCTTCTATTGTGGGAATAACAGGGTTGTGGCAGGTCAGGTTTCTGGAACATTGTCAGAGCTAGGACAGAAGGCTTTAACAACACCTGCCGGTGCTGTGAACAAAGGCGTATTGCATTTATACAGTGGTTTTCATCACAGGGTATCCGTTAGCCTCAAAGGGGGATGCAGCGCTCCTATTCACAGCCCAGGAGAATGCTTCTCTTTTCAGAGCTCAGCATGTGACTCACCTATATTCAGTGTCATTGGGACCACCCTCTTATTTCAATCCCAGAGGGCCGGAAAAAGTGATTTTCTGTGTAACATCTCCAAACCCCCTTTGCCCGTGCCATTGTAAACGCGAGGGAGAGTTCTACATAATCATATCTGGAAGGGATTGTCGAATGTGCAGTGTGACGGAGTCCAAAAATTACTTTCATTTAGAAGGATATTAGACAGTTCTTATTCAGTTAAGATAAGGACAAGCAACGACGCAAGCCAAATGGAGCTATTTAAAGGGAGCATGTAGCTGCTTCTCTAGAGAAGCAGTATTTTTAGCAGAACAGCCCTTAGAAAACATGATTATTATTTTGACAAAATAGCCTCATTTACTTTACAAGGATCTGCATGGAAGACTGACTGACTGATTTATTAATTGAATTTTTTTTTTTTTTTTTGGTTTCTCATCTCTCTAAGGGCATTTCATTAAGGCAGCTAGTGCTCCTGTGTCTGATTCCTCACCACCGTATCTATTTCCCTCGCCTCAGAAATGTCGAAATGTCTTCCATGTATCGTGGTAGTGCCGTGTAAAACGCAACCCATCAGGAATATTTAAAGTGGTTCGGAGCAGCCCGGTGGGAACCAGCGTGACTGGTGTGGGCTGTCTACACCGCAGTGTGCTGAGTTTTCTATTCCTGTTGAGAATGACATTGAGGGCTCAGGCGTTGCAGGTGGACTCCTGGTAGGTTCCTTCTGGCCATTTCAGTACAAACAAACAAACAAGAGACCAGCAATGAGGAGTCCGCATTGCTGGGATATCCACACAGCTGCCTAGGCTTTGTTTCACAAAGCAGAGCAAATCTCACGAAATTTCCTCCTAAAAGACAAAGAACGAGCACAAGGGAGTCTTAAATAAGAAGAACAGGCTCTGAAAGGTGTCAGTGTAAGTGCTTTTGAACAAAAGAAAATGAAACAATGTTCACCTTAAGAATCTGAATTATCTCTTGTTTTGCTAATTGAGTGAATGGAAGAAAAAAAAAGAGAGAGACAAGAATAAAATAAGTACTTCAGGGTACAGAAAAAAATGAAGTTATGAGACCGTGAACACTGGGAGACAGGAATAAAAAGAGAAATTTTGATTTGGTGTTCAGCAATCTGAAATTATATGCATAAAATGCTACCATTTTCAGTAAATGATGGTACTTTTGTCTTTCATTTTATGAATAGTTCTCAGAAAATTAATATTTAATGCATACATTTAATGCATATAAGTCTCTAATGTGCATGAAATGCTTCACTGCCATGATATATGTCGTCGAAGTCCCTCCTGTAATTCAAACAGACCTCGGAATTTGTATAGTAAGAGTGGCAGGCCTGATTCTGTCAAGTTTATGGTGGACTTCAAATGAATTACCTAACTTCGCTCCATGTCAGCTTCCTCATGTTAGAGAAAAGGATGGACAAAACTATATTGGGTGTCCTTTCCAGCGTTAGGGGTTGATGATTTACTACAAGTAATAGTGGCAGACCCAGATTTCTCTCTCTCTGCCAGGCAGTGTGTCTGTCTTCACTCTTCTGTTTGAAACAGACCTATCAATCTGGATAGGCTTTTTTGATACTTCTAAACCAAATAACATTATCTGGTTTTTACTCTCACACTATCCCCTCAACCGATGTGTTTCTAATGTGTCCGCAATGAAAAGACTTGCAAAGTCAGGGTATGTTCAACATGGAAGCTACAGAGAAAATAACAATGTGAATGTTCCATCAATGGCAGGTTGGTTGCACCCTATTTGTACTCATTGATTTTATAAATACCTCTGCAGGCCAGAATATTTTATGGATCATGTACATGCTGGATGCATATGTATTGTATTATATACTACATAATATGTTTCTCAATATTAAACAAATCAGATATAATGTAGTAGGTGATGGTTTAATTTGCATGCCTCTGACCTGAACTGATTTGGATCAATGGTTTTTTCGAAATGTAAATAACTTAATTCCAAAAAGGTAAATCATTGAAACAGCACTCCACATCTAGCAAGGCTATCTCAGTATTTTCTCTTGATTTTTTTCCTTCCACTTTATAGATTAAGAAATGGGATATACACATTATATATATATAATGTGTATATCCCATTTCCCACAATTTCTCCTATGATGTATATATATGTCACAAGAGAAACTCAACTCTTTAAAATAAAAATAAAAATAAAAATATTATTACCTGACAAAATATATAAATAATGAAGAACCACCAAAATCTTTATGCCGTCAGTGAGAACACCATTTCATCATTACTATCCTCTGTTAAGATAAAAATGTCCTATCTTGTCTACAAGAGTCAGGTTGTCAAGACATCACACCCAAGTCACTAGCAACCCAGTGGATTATTGTACATTGTTTCAAGTTATTCCTCAATTTTTAGATTAGTCCACTTTTGAAAATACATGTTTTTCCCCCAAAAAATCTATTAGAATAATTACTGTTTTGGGGTGCCAGGTGGCTCAGTACGTTAAGCATCTGCCTTCGGCTCAGGTCATGATCCCCGAGTCCTGGGATCGATCCCTGTATCCGGCTCCCTGCTTCTCCCTCTGTCCCTCACCCCGCTTATGCTTTCTCTCTCTCACGCTCTCTCAAATAAATAAAATCTTAATAAAAAGAAGAAGAATTCCATTGTTTAGGTGTGTCTGGGTAGACTTCTGGATAAATATTTGCCCTGTCACTGGTACCTGTATTTTACTTCAGCAACACTGTTTTGAGTACACACTCATAAGGTTTCATCACCACATTAGTGTAGGTCTTCATACAAAATGGATGCTAATAAATGTTGCTGGTGAGAAAAATAATTTCTAAAATATGTTTTTTGACACTGCAAAGTTTTTGTTTTCTTTTTTCTTTCTCAATTTTTGTATCTAGATGAGACTTCAAATGTAGGTAACTAGTCCTTTTTCACCAATTGAGAGTGAGTCCAGAAATTTAGCTTAATCAAAGTTTTAATAATCTGATCTGAAAATTACTCTGTGAATATTCAAAACACATGTGTATGTTTGAGAGATTGTATGTTTGAGAGATGTGTGTGTTTGAGAGATTCGGTCAATTTATAAAAAGGTTTCTTATAATAGTTACAAAGTTCTTTTGGAGAAGCTGAAGCTAGTGGTTAAACTGAGGAGTGTATCTATAGTTAAGAAATGTTAATGCCTACATAAGAGACTGGAAACAATGGTGACCAACATTTTCTTCTGCGGTCATTCCTTCTTTAATAGAGCAGACTTATCACAGAAATCCTTCATCAAATTAAGGAAGTGTTCCTGATTTAACACTTTCAGAGAGGAGTAGATATAAATGTTGTACAAAGGGAACTATTGAGTCCTTTTTCTCTCCCCAACCCTTAGAGGATGAATACCCAACAGTGGTTTATTACACATACACACTGACATAGATATTACCGTATTAGCTGTAGAGATGGTAGAGAGAAACATCAGGTGAAAGGTGAATCAATAGAATGATCTATTACATTCTTTACAGGGAAATAACATGTGCTCATTAGAGGTAAATGACCTAAAATGACATTCGTGAAGAATTAGTTCTTGAGATGTTAGTTTATATTTGTCTTTTCTTTATTTGTCTTTTTTTTTTTCCCTCTTCAAGCAAGTAACTAGGCATGGAAGGCTTGAGACAGAACAGAAAAAAGGAAGCTGCTTGAAATCAATTGTTCTTTCTGTTGAGGAGATTATGCCAAGTCTCCTGAGAGGAGGGGAGAAGAAAGAAATTGTGGAGAGCAGATTTCTGTAGAAAAACTGATGGTCAGACTGGTTTCACTAGGAGCAGAGATTTTTCTTCTTTTTTTTTTTTTTTCGGTCTGCTCTTTTTTTTTTTTTCAGTGTTCCAAGATTCATTGTTCATGCACTACACCCAGCGCTCCATGCAATACGTGCCCTCCTCAATACCCACCACCAGGAGCAGAGATTCTTGATCCCATTGGTGATAGTCCTCTAGTGAGAGGGTAAGCCCTCAGAAGGCTGCATTGGTGTTGTTACATGTTTGAGTGCATTAGGAGGCAGAGCCTTAGGAGTTGTTACCAGCATTATAAAAAAAGCTCATGCCATAAGCACAGAGGCAGCAGAATTGCCAGAAGCAATCAGCAGGCGCGCGGGGCGTTGTAATCATACCGCTGAAAACAGATGAGTCACCGTGAGCGTGGTGGGGTGGTCGCTGTTGGGCTTTAACACTACGTGAAACCAAGGAAGCTTTGCACAACCATAAATGGGAACTTGAATTGTACATGAGTCTTTATATTCCTAGAAAGAATAAAATAAATATGTTATGTATTAAACACTTGAGTAGGTAGACCAAGATTCACATCTGCTACCATACTTAATTTGGAATGAAAATCAAGGAATTGCGCAATTTACATATTTCGGACTGAATTTGATGAGTTAAAACTAAGCGTTTAAAAAAACTGCATGGAGAAGTTGTCACTTAAACTGGAATTAGCATACTCAGGGAGCTTCCTGACCACGGGGGTATTCAAAGTGCAGGTAAATACCCTCCGTAGGGAATATTAAATTAAAGAAGCTCAACCTTAGGATTATGATGGTTTATATAAACCGAACATTCTATAAAGCATTTACTCATCTGCATTGTGTAGCCACAGTCTTAATGTGCTTTGACAAAAACATCAATTATTTAGAGCAAAGTCACAAAAATTATAGGCCCTCAAAGTTTGAAAGAAACTTAAAAGATGTCTAACTCCACTCACAACCAGTGCAGAAATACTCTGGACCACGTCCCAGATGGGTAGTTACCTAGTATCTCTTTGACCACTTTCGGGAATGGGGAGCTAGGGAGTTTAAGACCAGCAAGTAAATGGGAAAAAGGTAGAAGATCCTAGCAGCACAGCCATTTCATACCATTTCAAAGAGAAGCATTCAAGGCGTCTGGTACACAGAGAAATTGAGTCTTGCACAGGTCAGATCGTAGACATTCTCCATTATAAGGATTTCCTACCTCTACATGACTTGGTTTTGTTTGGGGCTTTACAACGTCCTACAGAATTGTGCTGTGCTCTATATACATATATGCCAGCTTAAAAATTCTTTATTCAAGATCTCAATTGTTATAAAATGAAGTCCTGCTTTACATCATAAATTCTAAAATTAGAAATTATATACAGAAATAATTCAGCAAAAGGGTGTTTATGTTTGACTTTCTCCTTATTTGTTCCATGCTCTTCTCATTTATTTGAATGAGAATTCTATTAAGTAGTTCACGAATAGGTCAGCAAATGCCATTAATTTTTATGTCACTTTTAGGTCATCCTAAGATTTCACTACCTGTAATTAAAAATATCCCATATAATTTTCTTCTCATTTTCTTCTCTAATGTACATGGGAGAACATGATTTTCCTGTCACTGCATATGCATATAATTGGCTTAAGTACTATTATAATTGTGTGGCTAAGCTGTTGATCTGACTGAAAGAGGTCACTGCCCTGAACCAGTATTGCTATGTTGTTGTTATATGTGAGGGGAGCCCTGCTTGACAAGTGAAATAATTTATTGGTCATTATGCTTCCTATACAATCTGTTGCACTTGATTAAGATCAGCCATTCAGATTAAAGACTGGAACAAAGAGGAGATTTGAAATGGGTCTTTTGGGCTTGGTGTTGGTCACAAAGGAAATGGTGAAACCAAAGAAGAGCTCCAAATGGTGAGAAAATGTGTCCTGCTCTCTGCAGATAGGCAGGCAACCACACTGGAAGAGAGGGGTGTATGAAGTTGCAAGAGACTTTCAGGGCTGGAAGGCAACTGATGTTGGACCAGAGCTTGTTCTTTGAAAACAAGACTGCAAGTTTTTAGCAATTTCGGTAATTAGCTGCTATTTGTATTTGTTCATTGAGTTTCTGGGATTCCTATTAACTATAACATTAAAATAACTCTTTTTAAATGTCTAGAATTACCAACAGCAAGTTTGATGCCTCAATGTTTGGATATGTTTTGGTACTGATTTTTACTTATGGAGAAATTACCCTTTTTTTCATTGTTGCGAATTCTTCTTTTTCCGGCTTCAAAGTATGTTCCTTGATATAGAACTGTATGTCCATCAAATAGGCAATATTAAGATGTAAAAGTCTATCTCCTGTGGTATCTGTCAAAAGGTTATGTCCGTGTGTCAGAAGATTGTAAATCTATAATGTCATTTTTCAAGGTTAAAATGGCTTAAGGAGCTCTTGATTACTGAATGAAATCCTTCAATGACAGTTTATAACATTGAGTAGAACATGTAAGATGCTCAACACAGTGCTTGACACAAGTATTACATGTTGTTGCTGTTATTTTTATTATTATTATGTTAATCAAAAGACAACAGACCAGAGGAGAGTACTTGCATATTTAATTAGAAAGCAGCAACATGTTTCATTTGCATTTCAGGAAATTATGAGAGCCATTTAAAAATAATGAAATAATGACAAAAAATGCTCATTGCTCTGTTGAAAACAACTATATTATAGTATAAATAAATTGGCTAATGTGGCCTCATGGGCTCTGGGTTCAAAAGTGAATACCATTTCCACTAACTAGTTATGGAGACTAGGAAATACATTTCTAAACTGCCTTGATCCTGCCTTTTCTCACGTATATGATATGGAGATGACTCTTGTGGCAACGGTGAATGGGTACCCAGGGAATACAAGAGTTCAGTAAATAGTGTATGATTCAATCTGCTTGGACATATTGTCTTAAATTTTAGAGTTGCCGATGTTGAGAAAAAGTATCGATTGTACTCATGCTAAGGTATCATTAAACACCTTTATTGTTACTTATCATAAAGGACTAATCTAAGTTAGAAATTGAGATTTGAATTTTCATTCGTAGCATATAAAAAATAAATGTATACCTGAGGACATAGTTGAGAAAAGCATCACTAAATAATTGTAAAATTCTTCATACAAACTTTCTAAGCTTAAAACAGAAATTATGTTTGAGAGTGGAGGAGCTGGTCTCCTGAGCCACAGGTTGGAGAGTTTCATCAACCCAAGACAGAGTCAAGGGAAATCCCTCAATACTGAAATGAGGCAGGTCTACAGTTGTGGATAAGGATACCCAGTCAAAGCTAAACTTCAGACAAACAGCAATATTTTTTTTAATGTAAGTGTATCCCCTACAATAACTGGTACATACTAAAAAAGGGCACGTGCTTTTTTGTTTCATGTGATATTTTGGACATTATTATACTAGAAAAAAGTATTGAGTGATGATAGGAAATCTGAACTTAACTGTGCCTCTTGCTTTTATTGATTAGCACTGATCGCCTATAGCAAGAATTTTTTTAAAAGATTTATTTATTTATTAGAGAGAGAGAGCACAAGAAGTGGGAGCAGTAAGCAGAGGGAGAGGGAGAAGCAGGCTCCCTATGAAGCAAGGAGCCCAATGCAACGCTTGATCTCAGGACCCTGGGATCATGACCCAAGCAGAAGGCAGACGCTTAACCAACTGAGCCACCCAGGCACCCCAAGCATTTTGCCATTTGGCATACATTGTCTTATATTTCTGGTGATCTTGTTTTATAAGGATATTTGTCTCATTTCTCATTTCAAACTAACGCGAGATTTTTGAAATCAGAGACTATTTTACATTCTTTATAACTGAACATTTCCTGGAGAACCTCATGTAAAAGGAAACACACAATGAATATTTGTTGACTAAAATATTTTAGAAACCAAAGTCTACTGATGAATTTTAATAAGTATAAAATTCATTATAACAAAGCTATAAAGGTATGGTGGGTTTGATCATGTCATGTAACTTGTTAAGATAAATATTTGATATATATGGTCATATGCTGTGGCACCAAGAGCCCCGGTTTTTATTCTCAGCTTTTTAATGTATCACACGATACAGTAGAACAATTTTTATTATTTCCATTTAAGCATGTTTAGGGCTGTGATCAACACAAATAAGGTTTATATTGTACATATCATTAGTAAACAGTGGCTTGAAGCTTTGGAGTTGATAATTTATAGTGTGGGTTCTATTTTAAGGAAAGATTGACTTACATTACCCTCTTTTATAAGTTTTTTTGACTTTTAAATACCAAGTGTCTCTTAATGCATGCTGTTTAGGATTTGAGTATGAGTATTTTATATTTGTTATTATTTCAGTAATAAATTTGAGAAAATGAATATAAAAAGCTGATGAGAATTTTGGAATGTCCTGTTTGTATAGTTAGTATAATTGCCATGAATTTGGCCAGGTGTAGCTCAATGATATTTCAGGCAAAGAACTAATAGCAAAGCTTTTTACACAGTAATTTCCTGGGTAAGGTTCAACAAAATGAAAACTCATCAGAAGCCCTGCTGGGATTCCATCAGCAAGCATTTATTTGTAGTCGCATGTACACCTGCTTACATAGTAATAATACACCAGTGACTTAAGTCACTATGCCAATGCAAATTAGCTTTATTTTGAATCTAACACTGGAATCTAGTAGATATACTAACCAGACAAATGAATTGCCCCTAGATGGATAGAATAAACTGGAAAAAAATTCTATGGTATTTGCCTGTTTCTCTTGTTACTTTTGGTTGTAGAAAACCTTTTATGAAAAACCTTTCCTTTGCGAGCTCCTACCATTTAGATGAAGAATTTGCAGCATATGCCTTGCTCCATTGGTGCAGCAATATTGAGCAATACAAGCGTGCCATCTGCAATGTGATTCTTCAACCCAAGAGAACCCGTGCTGCTTAATTCAAACTTAAAATCAATTCAGCAAACATTTATAGAGGACGAACTCCGTGTAAGGCATTATGCTAGGTGCTGGAGGTAGGCGCAGAGCCTGACAGATGAGTAGGAATACCACCTGATCCAAGAGATATCCTGAAAAAGTAATGGAGGTAAGATCAACAATACTATATGGCAAAGCACACAACTGGAAAAGTCACAAGGGACTCACGAATTGCTGCAGAGAATAGGAGTGGCCAAACCCCAAAGTCACTGTAATTCGTAAAGAATTAACACAAAAAATATCTTATCACGGATTTAAATATGTTGAAGGAGGGAAGAGGGAGGAGGAGCAGTCCTTTAATATGATGGCCCCAGCATGCCTAAAGGGAAGAAAGTGGGAAAGAGGAAGGCATGTTTGGGCAAATAGACGGGAATCCCATTTAGCTAGAGTGCTGGGTGGCCCTATGGAAGCAGGGCAAGATAAGCCCAGAAAAGAAGGCGAGTCCATATGTCTAATTATTAGACATCTTTAAGAGTCTATTTTATGCAAGGCACTGCCAGTTTGAGAAGTTAGGGATCCATTCTATAGGTAATGAAATCTCCTTTATTGAAAAAAAATTTTTTTTGAGTAAGGCAGTTACATGGTCAGATTTTTTAGAACGGAACACAAAATAACAACTTTGTGAGGGCCTCTTTCTAACCCAGATAATGTCTTTTTCTGTTGGAAATATTCTACCGACATTTACGTGAAGAAACATAAAAGAGATATATACCAGCATCATCTGAATATGCTTAATATAAAAAATTAATTTCTCTACGGTAATTTTCTCTCTCCTTTACGAACTGATATATTAGTTTCCTGGGGCTTCCAAAACGAAGTACCAGCAACTAGTCGCTTAAAACAATAGAAATTTATTCTCTCACAGTGTGGAGCCCAGAAATCGAAAAGCAAGATGTTGGCAGGGTTGGTTCCTGCTAAGGGCTCTGAGAAAGAATCCCTTCCCTGCCTCTCTCCTCGCTGCTGGTGATGGCCCGCACTACTTGGCATTCCTCACCTTGTATATGTATTGCTCCAATCTGCCTCCATCCTCACATGGCACTCTCCCTGGATCTCTGTGCCTGTGTCCAATTCCCCCCTGCCTTTTTTTTTTTTAAATATTTTATTTATTTATTTTAAAGAGAGAGCGAAAGGGTGCATGCACAAGCTGGGGGAGGCGCAGAGGGGGAGAGAGAGAGCATCTCAAGCAGACTCCACGCGGAGCCCAACGCGGGGGACGATCTCAAGACCCTGAGACCGTGACCTGAGTGGAAATCAAAAGTCGATTGCCTACTGACTCAGCCACCCAGGTGCCCCTCCTTCTTTTTATAAGGACGTTCATTGTATTGGATTAAGCCCCATCCCAATGACATCATCTTACCTTGATTAAACCTGCAAAGACCTATTTTCAAATAAGGTTATTTTCATAGGTTCAGAGAGTTAGGACTTCAGAATACCTTTTTTGGGGGACACAATTCAACCCGTAACAGGTGGTTTCATCTGTGTCTGTATCTATATCTATCCACCAAATATATAAATAACCAAAATAATATATATACTGAAGAATATTCTTAAGAATAAGCCTCTATTTATGCAATAGATATAATAATATTGTCCTCATAAAATTGCTGAAAAGATGAAATTTAATATGTGAAAGAGCCTAGCATGGGACAGGCTTACCTATGTGGTTGGTGCATGTATTAGAATACTTAATTCAGGTATCTGCTTCCAGAAGTAACTTCAGAAAAGAATCTTTGTTTTGTTCTGTACAAGTGTTTCCAAATACTAGATTTAACCAGTTTAAAACAAAGCCATAGGTGTCATGTATATGGCCAAAAGAAGTACATGATTCAGGAAGAACATTCATTTGTCTTAGAACTTTCTTTAACCTTGGAGTATTCTATTAGGAAACAAATATGTAGAAAACTTGCAAAGTTAGTGTCTCACAATACTGTTTCCAATACTTTCCAATAATCCTAACTATCTTTATACCATAAGGCCGGACTGGATTTTGGCTTATTGCTGAATTAGATCAATTTGGTTTCTTAAGGCTTTCTCTTCTCTTTTTTTTTTTTTTTCTCTCACTATATTAGACGGCTGAGTGTTCATAGTCTGTGTAATTACCTGCGCTTTCAACTTTTCTTTGCCCTTTGGCATTAGCACACTCAAAGTTAAAATTAATGCAAGGACATCATCTGGCATATTTTCCCAATCTCAAAAAGATAAATTCCCAAACCTCAGTTGAAGTATTTATATTTTAGCCTGAATTTTCAAGATAATTGCCAACCTAATTTGGTTTGTGCAGGTACAATCACATGAACAAATATGTGTTAATGGAAAGCCTTCTTAGCTGTCAGTGAGTTGGGCATCCATAAGGGATAGTATATGGGAATTCTGAAATGTATAATCCTTTCACTCTGCCCTTAATTAAAAGTGCCCCAGAGACAGATGGGGAGTGACCCAGGGTGAAGGGGCTGGAGGTTAAGCCTTTTAGCTTTGAGCCTCCAGTTTGAATCTGATCTAAGCTGGTGATAAACAAGAGCCACTGCCATTTGATGCAA
>CM052898.1:165317202-165338143 GCA_028534135.1 Potos flavus
TCTGTGATGAGTAGCACCATGGATGTCGTGTCGAGCTAAGGTCTCATCACCACAAACTTACGAAGACCCTAATGGTCTGCTTTCTTGGTTTCCTTTTTAAAAAAAAGAAGTCTGAATTTGCTTTTGCTCCTCTTTGTAACTCATCCGAACCCAAGTTATTCCATTATTTTTCTGTTTGCTCAGAGATTGCATTATGATGCCATTATAAGGTAATCCCATTACTGCATCTGGAACTTCCTCTTCTTATCTATTCACTCCCTCATCCAGGCATCCCATTCCCTCATTTCCTAGTACGGAGATAATCTGATAAATAATTTCACGTAAGATGGTAATGCCTGATAACGGGTTAAATAGAACAGTTGAACCATACTAAATTGTCGTATTTGTTTATTTTCAACATAGAAGAGCAGTTTAATATGGTTCGGCCTTACTACTCCTTAATTTGCATTGTAACGACAAAACTCCACTGGTTTTTCATGGCAGTATTAGGGAATTAGAGTCATAGCAGTCAGTGATAAAGATATTTTAGGGAATGAAAATCTTTTATTTTAGTCTTCAAAATCCCATTACATGAATTAGTATTATTATGTACCAAGGTGACATCTCTCCTTTGTTTCTTAGGTATGACGTAACTGTGGTACCAATACTTCAGAAGGTGATTGCAATATGTAGTTATTTATTGGTTCATTTGGAGGTTTAAACTTTTATTTATTTTTTATTTATTTTATTTATTTTTAAGATTTATTTATTTGAGAGAATGAGTGAATGAGAGAGGCAGGAGCAGGAGGAGGGGCAGAGAGAGAAGGAGAAGCAGACTCCCTGCTGATCAGGGAGCTTAATTCGGGCTCATTCTGGGAACTCTGGGATCATGACCTGAGCTGAAGGCAGATGCTTAACCCGCTGAGCCACCCAGGCGCCTAGTCCCTGGGTGGTTAAAAGGGGGTATGTTTTTATACAAAGAAATGAATGAGTACAAAGTGTGAAGAGCCATCCTAGAAAAGTAAAAGGTTTGATGCTGATGCTAAAGCTAAGGGCAATGTGACAATAACATAAGTAAAGTGGTCTAAGTTAATAAGGAGCTAACATTTAATCTGAGACCTGAAGATAGAGAAGGGAATCAAGGACCCAAAAATTAGTGAAGAAATTCAAGGCAGAAGGAAGAGCTTTGCTGAAACTCTGAGCTACATCAGAGCACAGCATGATGCAAGGATAAAAAGAAGGACACTGAGCTGGAGCAAAATTCGGGAGAATAAGAAAGGGATTCAACAGGGTTACTGAATTGAAGCAGATATGAACAGGCACCTACATTCCAGTTATTTAAAATTTTACTCAGTGTTTGCAACTAGATACAGGAAGAAATGTTTTACTAAGGCCTGGGAAGAATGCTCTGGGGCCTATAATGCCCATATGTCATGAGAAGAAGGGGTATCACAAACTAGCCCACTTCTGTCTGCAGTATTTTTTATTTTTTATTTTTTTAAAGATTTTATTTATTTATCTGACAGAGAGAGAGATCACAAGTAGGCAGAGAGGCAGGCAGAGAGAGAGGGGGAAGCAGGCTCCCCACTGAGCAGAGAGCCCGATTTGGGGCTCGATCCCAGGACCCTGAGATCATGACCTGAGTGGAAGGCAGAGGCTTTAACCCACTGCGCCACCCAGGTGCCACTGCAGTATTTTTTAAAGTTAAAAACTGAATTTCCTATGACTCAGTAAGCAAATACATTTGTTTTTTTCCTTCTGTTATGATAATACACTATAAAAGGGTTGTTATATTATGTAACATCACCTATACCAGTATTTCCTACCAAAACAAATTACAAGAATAAACTCTGTTTTATCCACCCATTATAAAAAATCACTTTCATTAAATCCTTAGTTTTATCCAAGAAAGTAGATTAGCATAAATCCCTTTGGACTAGCTATTAATGCCATTCCATGAACCATTTAAAAGGAGTTTTAAATTTAATCTCTTCTCTGTTCCCTGAACACACCTTTGAAAAAAAATAATTATTTTCTGGCCTCATAGACACATCCTACTTTTAGGTCAATACAATTGCTTTTTCTAGACTTTACTTAAGGGGAAAAATATATATTGGCATACATCAGTTTGCCTTTTTAGCAGTGAAGATAACTAAGGGTTATATTTTGCAACGGATTTCCAAAATTACAATCTCCATGGACCTATATTTGTAACTGCATTTTCAATTGCATATTAGATAAAGAGTATGTCATGTGAATCTATAGAAATGTGCTCACAGCTACACTGTTATTCCTTTGTAAATACAGTATTCAAGGGGATTTTGTAGGCTAAATACAGTTTCAGTTACAGTTTGCCTATTTCAGAGTTATGGTTTGATTGTGATATACATTAACATCTACATTCTAATGTAATTTTCCAATATATAAAACATTTGTAATAATTAAAATTTTACCCAAAAATACAGGTAATAAGACAAAATAAGGATAAGATTATTAAACATAATGATAGATGAAATAAAAATTTCAATAGTAACTCAAGAAAAACCTCTCAAGAAACATAAGTTGTAGATTTCTCTTTTATAAAGGATATAATTTGAAGATTAACTAGACATAATGGAATTCATCATGCCTTTAGTTTCTTGTATGTAATAATGTTAAGGTCCGGGGCATCCATCCACTCAATTGTTTAACAAACAACTTTTGAGCCTGTGATACATGCCAGAGACTAATCTAGAGAATGAGCTTGGGAGAATTAATATGAAGTAACCCTACCCTCAAAAAGCTTATGGATTAGCAAACAAATAATATAAGAAAATATTACAGAATTCATGATGATAGTTCATGACAGAATGGAGTCACAGTGTAATGTTAAAAATGAAAGGAGAAGAAAAATAATTTCATGTATTTATTTTTGACTATTAAAATGTTAATTATTTCATGTTGACATTTAAAAATTTCACTTTGAAGATACAAAGAAACGCCAATCTGATTGTATAGTGTATAGCTGATCTTCCAAATAATTTATCATTCATTCCAGTGAAGAGTAGCCAGTGTCCAGGAATATAGATAAAATATTAATTAAATGTGTATGTGTGTGCGACTTAATTTGAAGATCTTAGTTAAAATTATAACCTTAATACTTACCAGTCTGTGAAATTAAGGAAACCACTTAAGCTTTCCAAACTATTTAATCTGAGAGAGTCCCTCGGTTTTCTTTGTCTTTTTATAATCTTAAAACAATTTATGAGCCCTAGAAAGTTACTTTGTAAAGTGTTTTCTGATTGATAAATATAAGTATTATTTTCTTATCTACCGGTTAAGATCATCATCAGAAGTAAGGTCATATGGGGGCACCTATGTGACTCAGTTGGTTAAGCATCCAACTCCTGATCTCAGCTCAGAATCTGATCACAGGGTTGTGAGTTCAGGTTCCACGTTGGGCTCCACACTGGGCATGGAGCCTACTTAAATAAAAAAATGAAAAATAAAAAAATAAAATAAGGTAATATGTGTGAAATCCATGTGAAATGTTATATGAGTTATTGTTATAAATTTTAAGTCTATTTGAACACCTTTTCACATTGCAGCATAGTGTGTAATGAAAGTCTGAACCTCCATATAGGACTAACTAGGTAACATTCACCTTTGTATTCTCAGCACCTAGAAATGTCCTTGTGCCTGATAAATCTGTAATTAATGTTTAATTAAAAACAGTCTATCAATCATTGTTTCTATGTAAGCTTGCATTTAAAAGTGAAAATCCACAATTTATCCAAATAGTTCATGTTTTTTAGAGGAAGAGAAAGCTTACTATTTGAAAAATAGTTGCATTTTTACTGGAACACTGAAACCATCTAGACATATCTCCCCATATGGCATAAGCATTCAATTAATTTTAACCAACATTAAGGCTTTGCTTTTTATTTTGAATTCTTAAGAGTACAAAATTCCATGGTAAAAATTTATGTCAGCCAAACAAACAGACTCAATTTCAGGCTTAATTGCATTTAGAATCACATCTTTCTAGAAGTTATTCTGATGAAATAGACACGTATACAAACTTTAAAAGTGTACTCATATTCTACATGTTATTTATTTTTATTTATTTATTTATTTTTTAATATTTTTTGTATTTATTTGACAGAGAGAGAGAGATCACAAGTAGGCAGAGAGGCAGGGGGAGAAGCAGGCTCCCTGCTGAGCAGAGAGCCCAATGTGGGGCTCGATCCCAGGACCCTGAGACCATGAACCGAGCCGTAGGCAGAGGCTCAACCCACTGAGCCACCCAGGTGCCCTGAGAAAGTTAAAAAAAATTTTAAATTTTGAATTGTGTTATTTATTTCAATTAACATTTATATATGATTGACTAAGACCTGTAAATATGTTAGTAATTTTGATAAATATACATTAAACCAAGAGTATTTGAAATGTATCTCTTGATAAGATAAAAGAGGATTATTTTTCAAGTAGTTTGTATTTACCAATGGATATTACTTAAATCTAGAATGAGATAAGTTTAGCATCTATTTTGTTTCCTTTTTGTTTTGTTTTTATTTTATTGCTGTCTATAAAGGTAAGCACTGAAATATCTTGTTTAAATAAATGAAAATATGATAAAGGAATTTTGTTATCAATGGGAATTCTTTAAATTCTTTTTATTTATTATGTGCAAAATAAAAATATGTTACTTATAAAAATTATTTTTAATGACCTACTTGTTAATAATTATATTAGGTTCTCCTTCAATTTTACTTGAAAGCAAGTAATTAAAACATTACATTTAGATCATTTACTTTTTCATTTTCTGGGGGAAATGTAGAAACTATTTTTGAAACATATCAAATAACTACTAATTGTATTTGCTATGTTTTTACTTAGAGACACAGTGTTTAAATCAATAGTGCCAGAAACCAGTGAAAAATAGAAATAATAGTAATTTCAGTACACCTTTGCAATGTGCCATTCTTTAAATAAAATATTTTATCTTATCATGTACCTTAAAAATATTTGTAAGGGGTGCCTGGGTGGCTCAGTTGGTTGAGCAACTGCCTTCGGCTCAGGTCATGATCCCAGAGACCCCGGATCGAGTACCGCATCGGGCTCCCAGCTCTGTGGAGAGTCTGCTTCTCCCTCTGACCTTCTCCTTTCTCACTTTCTCTCTCTCTCTCTCAAATAAATAAATAAAATCTTTAAAAAAAAAATATTTGTAAGAATTTTGGAGCTTAAGACTTACCCCAGTGATTTTGGGGAAAAATGTCAATGAAACCTACTTGTTGAAGCCAGTTTAAGATGTCAAACTAACCAGTCAGATCAGAGTTAACTTTCTGCCAGGAAAGAAACCAAACCAAAACAAAATAAAACAAAATAAGCAAACACATGATGTAATTTTAAAATTCAAATAAGTATGGGAAATATATGCCATGGAATGTTACAAAAATACCAAAAACTAAATTAAATATTAAAAACATCCTGTATAATAGAATACTAAAGGCAATCAATATAATCTAACATAATGAACCTATTCATACCCATGTTTGTAAGTTATAAAACAATCATAAATTTAACTGCTAATTCTTTACTGAATTTTCTTTTTTTTTAAAGATTTTATTTATTTATTTGAGAGAGAGAGTGAGACAGAACATAAGCAGGGTGGAGGGGCAGAGGGAGAAGGAGAAACCAACTTCCTGCTGAGCAGGGAGCCAGAAGTGGGGCTTAATCCCAGGACCCAGAGATTATGACCTGAGCCCAAGGCAGACCCTTAACTGAGCCATCCAGGCATCCCACTCTTTACTTATATTTCAAATAATACAATGCCATATAAAGCTAAAACTATCAGTTATTTAGGAGGCAAAAATTATGATAAAATTATATTTCTTTCATAATTATATATACATACAGATTTTGAATTCTGGTGTTAAGTTTTGGAGCATAGTTAAGAAATAATCATATATAAAAAATTCAGAAATATCTCTTAATTTTATTAAATATAACCACCAATTTTTTAATGAAAAAGAAAGGTATATACTAATAAAAATTATTGATTATCAGCTAGCATGTAATTTTAGTTTTCAATTATAAGAAGTAAAATATTATAGTTTCAAAGATTGAAAAAAAAAGATTGAATAGGATGAATATTGACTATTACTGGAAAAAAATTCATATAATTGGTAAAATAGATTTTAGCCTCCCTAAGGAATAACACACATTTAATCTAAAAGATCTTTTGTAAAAACTTTTCATGGATTATACTCATATATGAATTAATATGTTTGTCTTTTATTGTTTAGTGATCTGTATCATTAAATTGTCTGTCCAAAAACACATGACAATTTTCAAATTCCCAAAATCGTGTAACTCTTTCTCCAGACCTTTTCTGATACTGGTAGTAAAATTATTTTTAAACTTTGCAAATTCATAAGTTTACACTTACAATGCATTATTTTACTTTTAAACTTTTTAATTTCTGGAAGATTTAATATATTTACCTATATTTTTTGGTCATTTTGATTTATATATATGTAACTTGCCTGTTCATGTCTCTTGCCTATTTAATGAGTAGTTTGCTTTGTTTACTTATTAATTTTTTAAATCACTTTTTCTCTGTCTCACTGTATGTGTATGTGTGTGTGTGTTGTAGGATATTACTCCTTTGTCAGTCTTATTGTTTTGGGAAGTTTTTCCCTGGGGCACTTGGATGGCTCAGTTGGTTAAGAGTCTGCCTTCGGCTCAGGGCATGATCCTGGGGTCCTGGGATTGAGCCCCTCATCAGGCTCTCTGCTCAGCGGGAAACCTGCTTCTCCCTCTCACACTCCCCTTGCTTGTGTTCCCTCTCTCACTGTCTTTCTCTCTCTGCCAAATAAATAAATAAAATCTTAAAAAAAAGTTTTTCCAATTTTTTTTTTTTACTTTGTATTTATGAATGTGCAATTTCTACTAAAGTGTTTAGGTAGAGAGTTATATAACTGGATAACTCCTGGTTGATTGCTACACCCATGAATCCTTATTAATATTTGTATTTGTCATCTGAATTTATACTAAATATCAGCAGCCAATTTTGAGATATGAAAATATTAGTTTGCTGCAGATTGTGTAATATATATCTCTTTGATCCTTTGATGTTCAGATAACAGAAACAAGGGGTAATATTTCCTGATGAGTTTGCTTCTGGCATGGAGTTAATGAATGAATATATGTCTCTACTTTTGTACAAGGAGATATAGAGTGGGACTGGGAGTTTTAAGCTGTTACATGTTTGGTCATGTGAAAGAGAAAAAGGGTAAATTCAGAGCATCTATAAGTGTTTTTGCTATCAAATATTAGAATCATAGGATACTGGAAATCATTTACATTATTTATCATAATACTGTAAATGCAGCAGTGCGTCCTGGAAGAGAAATTGGCAATGAAAACGTAAGCTCTGGAGTTATTTACTCAAAATGATTGCCAAAGCCACGGGAAACTTAAAATCAAGAGAAAAAGTGCTAAGGAGGAGATAATCTAAAATGGATTTAAGAATAAACATTGAAAAAAATGCTTACAACGGTCAGGAAAGAGGATTAAAAGTAACAAACAGAGTATCCAGAAGTCTTGAGAGGCAGCAAAGAGAATGTAGTGGTATACAATCCAAAAAAAATCAAGAACTTCAAGAAGGACGTCATAATGAACAATTTAAAATTCTGTAGAGATAGTAAGGAAGGTGAAATAAGAGAAAGAAATCACTGCAATCACTTATTGTTTACCTTTGAAAGCCAGCTTTAGTAAAGTACTGGCCTAGAATACAGATTTTTTAGGAAGAAGATTTCATGAATGCTGTAGAATACTCTTACTAGAAATTCGGTCATAGTGGAAAAGGGAGAGTTACTCTAGTAAACTTAAGGTATATTCTGTAAATAAAGGCTTATACTTGTTTTGTTTTCAGTATAGGATGAGTCTAAACATTCTAGGAGGTGTTATAGACACCAGAATGAGAAGATTGAATAATCGGAGCTAGAACAAAAGAAAGGGGGATAAAATATGCGTTTGGCACATAATGGCATTAGAAAATGAATAAGAAAATCTGCTGTACTTTGAAGATAACAGGGCGGAAGAAATGATAGTTGAAGAAGTAGCATTGAAGTGAAGAGAAGAAATGTGGAAACCTGTTTTGCATTGTCTCCACTTATTCACAGCAATGATGAGGTTCTGATCAGAGTAGTTTTGAGAGTGTTAGGAGACTAGAAAAATTTTGCTGCTGATTCAGGACTTTGATTATATAGCAAAATGAGTTCTGAGTAAGTAAAGAAACCCTATCATAATTACATGTATGGAATAAAATTTGATTATATGCTTTCATGACTTTTTCTAGCAATACTTTGTCACAAGAGGAAAACAGATTGGGATAGGGACCTTGGGAAGGATGAAGCATTCTAGCTTATGAAATTGACAATTTGTAAATGGAAGTAAATTAATGATGTGGAAGATTTAAATTGCTACACTGAGTCTCACTGAAATGGCTAGTAATGGCTTGAGGTTTGGGATGGTAGTTAGAACACCTACAGTTGGAAGAATAAAATCGTCAAGAAGGTAAATGTTATCATCAAATTGATGAGTGAGTTTGAATTTCTGATAAAGCTGAAAGATTGACATCTTTAGTTTTACTCATTCTCAAAACTCCATTAGAATAATAGTAAATGAATATTTTAAAAAAGACCTAAATCTACAACAAAAAGACAATGCAAGCAAAGAAACACATTGAAACCATAAAGCAGATGGTTGGGTGATTGGTAAATCACATAGCAGTCTTGAGAAAGCAGAAACCTAGCCAATGGTTCAGAAAGCCTAGAAGCAATCAATTTATATTAAAGATACAAAGCACAACTGTGGGGTCTAATCTCAGTAGCATTAGGAAACCAAGAAGTTGCCAAACCACCAAATCCCTTCCTCTACTTTTCCACAACTGCTTCTGTTTAAGCCAGCAGAACACTAAAGCTCTAGTTCATTCTCTGGAATGGCTATAAACCAGAGGCACCAAGCGCAGCTGAGGACAGAGGCACTCTACTGAAAATGATGGATTTAATTCAAAGTTTATAAACTGAGTGTTAGTACCCCTCAGTCCTTTTCTACTATCCGGCAATGAGAACGGACCCCACAGGTAGGATATGTTTGAGCTTTTTCTAGGGACTCTGATCAGCCTGAGTTAAAAAATATATAACTAAAAGCAAGGGTTCTATATGGAAATGGTTCAGAAAATTCACTCTACAGAAGAACTGCACTGAATAAGCCTACCCCTCAACCCACCCAACACTAAAGAAGTTTCCAAACATTGTTTTAGTGCTATACTTAATATATGTGATCAGGCAGTCAAAGAACATCAGATAATTAAGGGAAGAATCTGATAGGCAGTGCATTGCAAAGTATTCAAACTGAAAAAGCAACTTTAAGAGAGACTCTGCAATAAGAAACTCGAGGGAAGAACACTTTTATTTATAAATTTAGGGAGACAAGAAATATGATATTCAAAAAAGAAAACTAACAAATGACTTGGAAAACAAAAACAGCTTTTGGGAACTAAAAATGAAGTGCAAAAAATGAATAACTTTCCAGAAAGGATAGAATGTAAAGTTGAAGAAAACTCTCAGAAAGGAGACTGAAAATAAAAGAGACCAGGAAACGAAAAGAGAAAAGGAAAAGAAATGTAAAAAGTTGGTCAAGAATGCCTAATAGCCGAATAATGTATGTTCCAGAAAGAGAGGACCAATGAAAGGAGAGGAAGAAATTATCAAATAACTAATGCAAGATACTTCCATAATTTCAACACGTTTCCCAATTGAACAGCCTGCTGATTCTCTAAAATGTGAAATAAAGGTAATACTGAGAATATGACAGATTGTAGGAAAATTTTAGGTTGAAGATTTTGAAGGAGGAGCAATTCACAATGATAGCAGAGTCAAATCGTGGCTTTGGTCCTTGGTAGCAAGACATAAAGGTAGTTGAGACTCCAGGAGCTGTGACGACAAAGCATTTGAAGGATCAGCAGAGGGAGGATGCCACGAGCAGTTCCAACTTTTGGGAAAAACACTAACGAAAACAATTCGAAGGTAAGAATTCAGTTTGCTGATTGCCAGTTCTCATAGTAGGGGAAAATTAATCTCATGATTTAAAACTGAGGTACTGAGGCAAGTGAAAGTTGAAAACTTATACTAAATTATAAAAACACTTGAGTTCAAGGCTCACTGAAGTATTAAATTCTAGCATTCCAACGTTTCCTCACGAGTCTGCTCCTCTAATTCATATGCTCACATGGATATAGAAGCCACAGAAGAAATGTTCTCGTGGAGAAGGAAGGTTTCACTAGTTTTTACAAACTGAAATAATGTTGGACTCACCTCCCCTTTAGCTGTCATTGTATGCTTTGCCCTCATCTCTGTCTTCCAAGGTAGTGACACAGCCAAGCGTGAGCATTCATGGAATCTCAAATCATACTAAATAGACAACTGAGTATTGTTTTTTACCTCACACTTTGATAGCACCTTTATGTTCTTATCATTTTAATTAAAATTTGATGAAAGTGTAAGAAAAATTGGGTCTTTGGGTCATGGTTTATTTGGCCAAGAAAAATGAAAACCAAATCCCTCTTTTATAAAAGCTTTGTAGAATAGTGCAAAGTGTTGAGGGGCGCCTGGGTGGCTCAGTCGGTTAAGCATCTGCTTTCACCTCAGGTAATGATCCAGCCCCATGTCCAGCTCCCTGCTCAGCAGAGTCTGCTTCTCCCTCTGCTCCTCCCCTGGCTTGTGCGCTCTCTCTCACGCTCTTTCTCAAATAAATAAATAAAATCTTAAAAAAAAAAAAAAAGAAGTGTTGAAAGAAGAAGGCTAACATAGGCAGACTGTCACTTTACTCTTAGGAGTCCATGGCTAATGTTTTTATGGGAATGAGAGCACTATGTGGATGGGGGGAATGGGGGCAAGCTTTATCTATTAATTTTAATCTCATCTATTAATTTTCAGTACTTTAGCAAACAAGTGTAACAAGTTGCTGTGGGGTAGAAGAGATGAAATGTGAAAAAAGGATGATTTTTAGATTCTGTCTTGTTTATTATACTAAAACTACAAACAAACAAAAATTTTGTTTAAGGAGTCATTGAGGGAGAACAAGTATGGAATTTCATTGTGGAAATTTTGTAATCATTCCCTAAAAATGACTACATTTTAATTGCCTAAGAAGAATATCTACATACATAAGAACTATTGTGGAAAACGAAGCATTGTGATGAAGGAAACAAAAAGAAATTAAATTCAAATCAGAGTATTTGCTTAATAGCTTAAGCAGTTGCTAATGTTTATATATTACAATGTGAATTATAATGCTTAGATAATGAATTTGTTGCTTTTTGAAAAGTCATGAACATTTCAACTTGCAACTTCTCATACTAAACAGATATGCAAATATTGTTAAGATGATTGTCTATTTCACAATAAGGTTAATTTTGGTAAAAGGCACATTAACTCTATAATCATAATAGGGCTAATCAAGACTGGTTTTGATAAAGAAAGCAACAAAGGTAAATGCTAAAGAACAGAAATAGCCAATTTGGATAATTTAGGCCAATACAATAATTTTTGTTTTTAAATAGAAGGGTTTGGATTCTTTTTGGCCCAATGTAAAATGAAAAAAAGATGATTTCTTGTCACTTACCTTCTTTTGCAGAACTTATTAAATATACTCTGATTGTGTATTATTGTGGGCATGAAGATGGTAAGGAAATGTTGAAATTAGATAGTTGCTATCTAATGCTGAATATTTATTTTGCTAAGATAATATAATAAAACTCCTGTGGATTATATTTACTTCAGTTCTGGTTTTTCTCCATAAAATGATGGTTATATTAAAATATTTGAAAATTCATGCATACTTTATCCAATGTACTAATTAGAAGCTAAAATAAATGTTCATTTTGAATTTTTTTTAAATAGGAAATCATTCTGTGTAATTGTGAATATACACTGTATTTTAATCATAGAATTTTGAACTTGGAAGGGACCTCAGATTTCATAAGGTCTATCTGTTCATGCAGAGAAATAAGGGTTAGAGAAGCTACATAATTTAACCAAGGCCACATAGTTAATTGAATAATAATTCCTGGAGACATGATATAGTTTACATTTCACACATGTTAAATCATACATGTATTTACAACTGACAAAACAAAAACTTAAAGTGACAATGTGGTTTGCCTAAAAACGCACAACTATTTGATGGCAGATCTGGGGTTCAAACCTAATTATAATATTCTTTATTAGTATACATTTTCTAGAGTGTCTGGTTATGTCCAAACTCCACTTATTTCATGTAATTAAATATTTAGCCCAACCTTTCCCCTGAGCTCCAGACATTTATTTCCAGTTGCCTGTTTGATATTTCTACTTAAAATCTCACAGACATCTCGAGTTTAACAAACTAAACTTGCAGTTTTTTTTCTCTTCAGATTGTTTTCCTATTCCCATTTCAGTCTTGTTCGTCTCAGTCAACGGTATAATCATTCCCTCAACCCTGTTGTGTAAGCCAGATTTAGCAGTCATTAAAATTATCCCTCTTCCTCACCCTCCACATTCAAGCCTTGTTGATTCTACCTCTAAAATATGTCTTGAATGTGCTGTATTTCCTCTGTTGCCACTGTCACCACCTGAATCCAGAACACTGTCAATTGTCTTGCCTCAAGTATCATCTGATCACTACCACTACTATGATATCCTTTCCATTCTCCAAACAACAGGCTCACTTACCTGCTTAGAGAGTAAACGAAATGATGTGACTTCCCTGTCAAAGAATCATGAATAGGTTTTCTTACACTTAGAATAAAATTAAGCTACTTAGTGTAGCTTATGAAGACTTACCTGACCTAACTGTAATTTATCTTTTAGCATTCTCCCCATCACTCATAATTTTCTATTTATTCTATTTTCTTTCTTTGAATACTTGGCTTTTCCACTTTGGGCCCTCAGCATTTCCTTTTGACTGGGGCATTCCTCCCCATACTTGTCTCATGGTTAGGCTGAAACTACATCTTCTCTGGTAGATAATCTCTACTATGGCCTCCAGTGATGGAGACCCTGCTTTCTGGTATTCATGGCTTTGTGCTATGTCCTCTTCTGTAATAACTTTCTCCTAACCAGTAAGATATCTCAATCTAGAGAAGATGTCACTTCCATCATTAGATTACAAAGATTCTGACTTCCATCTTGCTAGAAGACCCTCACCCTTTTTGGTTTTGATGACATTAGTTGTCATGTTGATAAGTCCAGATGGCAAGGACTTGAAACAGATCCCTGACCAACAGCCATCCATTGAAGTTTTTAGACCAATAATGAAACAGAACTGAATCTGGCCAACAACCACATAACAGGGCTTGGAAGAGGATCCTTCCCCAGTTGAACCTCCAGATGTAATCTTAGCCCTAACAGACACCTTAATGACAATCTTGTGAGAAACCCCAAAGCAGAAGATCAAACTAAGTTTATAGAAGATGCCTGGCATAAATAAATCATGAGATAATAAATGTGTGTTGTCTTAAGCCACCGATGCAAAAATAGGTACTTGATACATCTTCTTAAGGAAGTCTTGACTGAGTACCCTAACACAGATCTCAACCATTTACTTAGTTTTCATATCACCAAAAACCTGAATTGATTTTATCTACTTATCTCTCTACATACTTTATTTGGCCAGGTTCCTCTACATAGGTGTGAGGTCTCTGAGATTGAAATTAGATATATATCACTGGATTATCCATGACCTAGCCTTCCTCTTTTTATATTTCTGGCCTGAGGTGCTTATGGATACTATGTGGTCATTAGAGCCATAGAATTCTCATTGCAGAGCCATAGAATTCTCATTGCAAAATATTGGAAGGAATTTTCCTTCATCTTCATCTTATTCTAATATGTACTTGGTCTCCTGGAATAAACCTTTCCTTTAGCACCATGTTCTGAAGGGAGATACAGGCACAAAGTTTGATGTTAGATGTACTTCACAATATTACTTTTTTTTTTTAATTGTCTATACAAATAAGATAAGGTAGCATAGTATTACCTGATGAATTCAATCAACATAGACAGTAGTCAGTCCAGATAATTTATGTCTCAGCAATTGCCTGTTTCTGACTTGCAGAGAATTACTTTTTTGCTTGGTTAATCAGGATAATTGCTTTATATCTCCACTTCCCTTTGCTTTTTGTAGACACAGTCAGAGACCAGAAGAGCTAAACCCATCTTAAACCCTTTAGGTAGTTCAGAGGGCTTCCATCTTGCATGCAACTCCACAGAATATTACTTCTTCTTCTTTAAGGGAATTCGTGCAACTTAAGTGTCTCAGTAGTTGATGTGAAGTGCTGTCAAAACCGTCTGATGCTACATTTTTAAAGCACAGTATAATTGTCATAATGCATTCAAGTCTTTGCTCACAATTACTTTAAATAATTATGAGCAGATTTATAGCCCTAAAGCTCAATGGAAGTTGTTAAATTATTTTATTTATTTCTTTGTTTATAGTTTTTCCAGAAAGTTGTCTTTCCAGTGTAATCTAATGACTGCTAATGGGTAATTCCCATCATCCTCTGTTTGACTTACCTGTTGATACGTACTTTTTTTACAAATGACAATTTCAGTATGTCAACAACTTAATTAAAAAGTTGAATTTAACAAAAACTATATATTAACACATTGGTATCTCATCAGAAATATGACAATTTTCCATATTAATTGCTATACTGTATTTTCTTTTATTCAATCTATTCATGAAATGTAGCAGGTAGAGTGAGTTGAATGTGGACCCTAATTTTGCCCCATGGTACTAGACCAAGAACAGAGGAATAGGAAAAGCACATTTGTAAAAAACTGTAGATATTATTTTTCCAGATCCAAATCATTTGATCTATGATTCCATCATAAGAGAGAATGCCGTGATTGTGTTGTGGCCAGGTTCCTGAATAAGAGGGATATAAGAGGGTTCCTGAAAAATTGCAACTATACAGTATTTTTAACTCCTCCAAAGTCATTCATTTGTATTTCATATAACTGAATTGTAAGTCTGAATTTCTCCATTGTAAAAATTCACCTAACATGTTAAAAGGGAACAGGCAATAACTTCAAGTAATTAATTTTTGGCACATTTTTCTTTTTTGCATTATAATGAAGCTTCATTCCATTCAAAGTTTAGTTGAGTATATTTAAAGAAATTATTTGCTTTATTAAGAACATTCCAGGGCTCAGTTGGTTAAACATCTGCCTTTGGCTCAGGTCATGGTCCCAGGGTCCTGGGATCAAGTGCCACATCAGGCTCCCTGCTCAGCAGGGAGTCTGCTTCTCCCTCTGCCCCTCCGTCTCTCTCTCTCTATCTCACAAGAATAAATAAAATCTTTTAAAAAAAAGAACATTTCAGGGGCGCCTGGGTGGCTCAGTGGGTTAAAGCCTCTGCCTTCGGCTCAGGTCATGATCTCAGGGTCCTGGGATCAAGCCCTGCATCGGGCTCTCTGCTCAGCAGGGAGCCTGCTTCCCCCTCTCTCTCTGCCTGCCTCTCTGTCTACTTGTGATCTCTCTCTCTGTGTCAAATAAATAAATAAAATCTTTTAAAAAAAACATTTCATATATAGCTTTTAGATCAAATTATCAATGAAGAGTTTAATGTAGTTAATTTCCATTAATAAGAGTGAAAGGGAAATCTGAATCAATTTTGAAGGATTCTGTGACACAACCTTTTTTATGTGCAATAAAACCTCTGGTGAATACAGTGCCAAGAGAAATACAGAGGACACACATACAGAGGTTTCTTTGATGTATGGATAGTTGAGATAGTGATCAAAGCTTTCTCAGCACATTCAAAATCTCTGTCAGCGATTGAAATAAATGAAGCAGAGAATTGAGAGCTAAAATTGAGCCATTTGGGCTAAAATAGTAGTAAAAAGTTGATTTTTTTCATTTTATAATAATTGGTATAGTCATTTTATTGTTTCTAAGATTTTTTGAGCTTTTGAGGATTTTTTTGTTTTTATTCATTTATTATTATTATTATTATTATGCTATTTGGATCATATTATCTTTTATTTACCTCACTTAGTATAAGACAGCCAAAATTTGGACATTGAGAAATGACTTGCAGGTAGTTCCTAGGGCAGAGATTTCATAATACTAGTACCCTTTGTCACAGCAGAAGTGGTAGGAAACAGAATATTTTTCTTTTCTGCAGTGGGGATATTACTCTTTTATAAAAAAATATTATTGAAAGTATTAATTGTTTAGTTCACATCTTCTAACACATTAAACAAAGTTACTCTTCAAATAGTTTATAGCATTACCTCTCAAGAGCAAGTTAGAAATTTAGCATTCAGTCAGAAATGCTAAATTGCTGGTACACCAAAATTTCATAATTTCCTGAAACTACATATGCTCCAAGGCTTACTATAATTTCTCATATAGATCATATCTGAAAACTGAAAAATGTTGCATGATTCAAGTGTTATAAATTATTTTTCCTGATATTTTATGGTGAATTAAGTAAATACTTTTATTCCTTTGTTGATGACCCTGTTAAACCAATATTCTTTTTCTTCTCTTTTTGGTGTTGAGATTGAGGGAGATGGAAGGAATAAGTAAGCAAACTCAGAGTGACCTGTCTGATAAAAGAATAATACTTTATTTTCCCCTCTTGAAACCACCATTTTTTCCCTCATTTTATTGAAATGGGAATTGAAATCAATACTCTCTAAATTACACACACCCCCTTTACTTAACATAATGAGTATGCTATTTAGTGTGATGTCTTTTTGTCCAGTCTTCCCCAGATACTTTCCTCCCATTTCTCATTTTGAAGTGTTCAGAAGGTAATGAAGCCCTCCGCATGGCTCCTGTCTTCAGAAAAGACTTCTATAGACCAAGCTTCCACCGTGTGTTCTAATCTCCTTTGGTACAAATGGTCAGCAGGGCATATATTTTTGCCCTGATGCTTTATTTTTTGAACATTTTTATATATCTGGAAAAGGCTAGACCCCCATGGAATCTTATCAAAACACTGCAGAGTGCTTGAATGCATCATATTATTGGTATTAATAAAATGAAAAATTAGCCACTGCAATAGACACTGGGAAATGTTTCAAATCACAGAGAGAGGCTTTCTTCAGGATGGAGCTAAAAAAAATAGGACAGCAGGGAAATAGATCTGAGGAGGTTTTTGAAAGTATGGAAATCAAACAAAGCTTTTGGCAAATAATAGTTTCCTATTGGACTAAATTAAAATATGTATTGCATGGTGGGTGTGTGTGTGTGTGTGTGTGTGTGTGTGTGGTATATGCACAGGCGATAAAGGATAGGTCTCCATGGGACAATTAAGTTGAGAACTGAATTGACTTTAGGCTGGGAATATAATTAATAAATCTAAGTGGTTTTTTTTTCTTTAAATTCTTTGTGAATTCCCTCAATTATTCATTTATATATTGGCATTCTGAACATAAGAAGTTATGTGAGTAGATTTTTTTACTTAAGTACAAATTAGACTGACAAACATTTTAAATAAGACTGCTACCTAAACAAAATCAAGTAAAATTTTAAGGAAATTATTAAGGATTTTTCTTTAAAAAATTGCTATTAAAAAGTGTTTTACTGAAATCTTAACTTGTTTTTAGGCAGACTCTCTACATAGTCCAGATATGTAAGGCATTTGCCAAATCCATTTTATCTGTAGGTAAAAAGCAAAAGGGAATTGAAATATTTTAGAAAAACAAAACTAAAATAGTTGATAGATGTAGTTCTTTTCTTCAACTAGACTATAAACTGAGGGACAATTTGATGTATTTTATTTCTTCTTAGATGCCTCCTGTAGTATCTATAGTATAGATATTTAGTAAGTAAACTATAATTGTTCGAAGAAGGAATAAAGGAGCCCCTGGAAAACAGATCGAACATTTTTCTTTCTGTTCACAAAACCCAAATCCTATCTAAATGCTAATTAAAATGCTACTTCAGGTACTTACAAAGTCAAAATATCAATAAACTATAACTATGTATTGCTCAAATTTCAAGGTGGGCAAGATTGACAGCAATTATGCTGAGAGAGGTGAAATATAAGAGCACAGTCACAGCTGACAAACGTGGCACCAACAGACACAAACTGTTTACTGGCTCAAGGAGTGATATTCTCCTAGATGAAGAACAAACATAAAAAATAGGAATCTAGTAGCATCAAAACAAAACAAAACAGACTAAAGCAGATGCCAGAATAAGATTCTATATTTTTGCTATGTAGCCTTGGGAGAGATAAAGAAATGGAGGCAAAATACATTGAGTCCTGGGAATGAAACTCCAAAATCTATTGGAAGGGAGAAAGAGTGGTGAGTAATTCCAAGTACTTATATGAGAAGGACTGATAAGGTCAGAAAAGAGTACCCTATCTCATTTAGATGTTCATGAGAAGTTAATATGGGTGCTCATGTATTAGGGAAGAAAAGGTGATTGAGCTCAGCTCCTAACATGCAAATGAGAAATTTCATTCCTAAAGTCTGTGTAAAAGATTTAAGAAAAAAGATACCCACATTTTTCAAATTAGACATGTAAATCATTCTATTCTCTGAGACCATAGCGGGAAACCTTCCATGATCTCTATTTCAGTTGATGTCAGCACCATCTACACTGGAAAACTAAAGAACCATCTTTGACTTTGCTTTGACTTTACCACTGTTCAAATGTTACTGGTCATACGGGAGTTTTAAAAGAGAATTTAGAGAAGTTTTAGTAGAAAATGACAAATGTAACTACTTCTTATAGTGTGATTTACCATTCATCTGTAGACTCCCTTTCTTTTATTTTAGCTCATTTTGTTCTGCATTGCCTTCAGTTAGGTTAGCATTATTGGCCTTATTTTAATGAAGATGGTTTGCTTTCCTGTGGTGACATAGCTAGTAAATAATGTAACAAAGATTATGATCCAGACCAGTAACTCCAGGTTTGATATTCTTTTCTTTTTTCAACACTTGGCTGATTATTAATGACAGAACTCTTTACAGTCAGTCAGAAAACAAAAGTTGATGGAGAAGCCACCATCTTGAACCTTAGCAGTCATCACACCAGAGGTAAAAGAAAGCTCTGGAAGTATTTCCAGTGTGCACAAGCGTTAAAATGTGCATTAAATTTCAGATATTGCCATAGCATCAACGTATGAGTACTGTCTAATTTGATGATTTATAAAATCTAGCACTGAATGGGTAGGGTTGAAAAACCAGTATATACATAAATTACATCTGGGATTAAAACATCACCTTGACTATTTTGCATTTAACCAATCATAGCAAAGGAACAAACAACACTAATTCTAGGGGAAACAATCTTAGAAATGGAAGTTCTCATTTCAGGTTGAACATTCATAGCTTGATAGTTCTTGCTCCTACTGAAGAGATGAATGCTATCCCCCTCATTCTTCTAACATTTGAAAGAACTCAAATCTGGTTGCCACATAGATGAGAGCCTTCATATTGAATACAATCCACAACAACAATGTAGGCAGCTTCCAGAGAAGGAGAAAGCAAAGCACAGCATTTATACCATTAGGAAACTATGTACCACTGGTTGGGACTGGGGGTGAGGGCGAATGAAGCCTAGAGGTTAAGACCCAGTGTTCCTTTTACTTCCAGACTGAGAGAGAGAGAGTGAGAGAGAGAGAAAGAGAAAGAGAAGGAGAGAGTGTAGACTAAATATTTTAAGTCTGGCAGATTGGATAGGTTTTTTTATGTTGTATAGCCTTTTGTTATGTCAACTAACGCTATAATAAATAAGTTATTTAGAAAGGCTAGTTCTGGCTAGTTTCCACTTATTTTGTTAAAGATAGTTTAACCAGTGTGACTCAGTTAATTATAGGTCTTAGATCCCACGTAGCATTGGTAGTTTTACACTGATAATAGAACACGCTAGCTCAGAAGGGACTTACATCGCTTCCACAAATGACTTGTTGGTTATAATTAATTCCATGCTCTCATCAAAACACAAGATTGCCAGGAAGCAAAATCCTGTTCTGTGCTAGAAAGTGGAAAGAGTTAGGAATATTTGACAAAGAGCAATAATGACTACAACACACTTACAGTCATTCCACTGCCTGAGATTTATATTGAACCTTGTTCATATGTGAACCAAAGTTTGCACTGGCAGAAAGGTTTTTTTTTCCTTGCGATGAAAATTTTTTTTTATTAACATATATGTATTATTTGCTCCAGGGTACATGTCTGTGAATCATCAGGCTTACACATTTCACAGCACTTACCATACATAGCACATACTCTCCCCAATGTCCATAACCCAGCCAACCTATCCCTACCCTCCCTACCCCCCAGCTACCCTCAGTTTGTTTCGTGAGTTTAGGAGTCTCTTATGGTTTGTCTCCTTTCTGATCCCATCTTGTTTCATTTCTGTCCCCTACCCCCCATAACCCCCCGCCCTGCCTCGCAAATTCTTCATATCAGAGAGATCATATGATAATTGTCTTTCTCTGCCTGACTTACTTCGCTTAGCATAATACCCTCTAGTTCCATCCACATTATCGCAAATGGCAAGATATCGTTTCTCTTGATGGCTGCATAGTATTCCATGGTATATATATACCACATCTTCTTTATCCATTCCGCTGTGGATGGACATCAAGGTTCTTTCCACAGTTTGGCTATTGTGGACATTTGTGCTATAAACATTTGGGTACACGTGCCCCTTTGGATCACAACATTTATATCTTTAGGGTAAATAGCCAGTAGTGCGATTAAGGGTGTAGGGTAGCTCTATTTTCAACTTTTTGAGGAACCTCCATACTGTTTTCCAGAGTGGCTGCACCAGCTTGCATTCCCAACAACAGTGTAGGAGGGTTCCCCTTTCTCCGCGTCCTTGCCAACATATGTCGTTTCCTGACTTGCTAATTTTAGCAATTCTGACTGGTATGAGGTGGTATCTCACTGTGGTTT
>CM052898.1:165338643-165375789 GCA_028534135.1 Potos flavus
GAGAGCAGTGGCCTGACTGTGCCGGGATCACGGTTCAAGGTAAGCCCCAGCTGAGAGCCCACTGCATGGCTCTGTCTCTGCCGTTGGCTTCCCAGCTCTGATACCTGGGAGCTCTGCCACCCTCAGGCACCCCCGGTCTTTCTGTGACCCCATGGGTCCTGAAACCACACTGTCCCCACGAGGGCTCCACCGCCCGCTTAGCCTCTTGAGCGATATCCCTCAGTGGAGCAGACTTCTAAAAGTTCCAATTTTTTGCCCACTGCTCTGCAGCTTGCCGGGAGCCAGTCCCTCCCCCTGCGGTCTATCTTCCCGTCAGTTTGGATTCACTTTTCCACACGTTCTACCTTCCAGAAAGTGGTCGATTTTCTGTTCCTAGAATTGCTGTTCTTCTTCTCTTCTGTTTCCTGTTGAGTTTGTAGGTGTTTAAAGTGGTTTGATAACTATCTGGCTGAACTTCTGGGATCTGATACTATCTCAGCCTCCTACTCCTCCACCATCTTGCTCCTCCCCCTGGCAGAAAGAGTTTTAAAAGCCAGGTTATCCATCAGTTTTTTCTCATTTTATGTTAACAATTTGTTGGATTTCTGATTCCTCCTCTTTTCCTAGTGCCTGGTGCCTACATGCTCCTTAAACTGCAACTTGTTCTTCCTACATCAAATTTTTTCATAACTTCCCCAACCCAGAATAACACTGCCCAGCAAACCTTGCTATTATCTATGCTCCAGCATCCCAGTTTCTTCCTAATATATTTGTTTCCCGGTCTCATAATGCGCCGAATTTCCAAGTTGAATTTTCATAATACTGCTATTTCACACGGGAACACACACCTCCAACAGTGTTCTGAGAATTGCTAACAAGTTGCTGAGGGGAAAGCATTTCCAGGAAGGAAGCACACACTGTGTCATGATTATATGGCTCTGACAGGGAGGTCTCAGAACTCTTTGACTAGTCACATAGATGAAACTCTCAAATTCTTCCATTTTCAGTGATTGTATTATTTTACTGCATCCAGGAAGTGGAACTTCTCATAAAGAACCTGATGCCGTGAATAAGCTGGAGCAGTAGGTCAAATCTGAATGCCTACCAGAGAAACTATTTAAAGTTTCTTACTTTCCTCTAGTTAGCAAGGAATCCCAGGTGTTGTGGAAAATCAAGGTTGGCTCTTTATCTGCACATGAATCATAAAGCATTGAATTAGGTTACCGCCTAGAATTGAGTAGTCTTTTTTAATTGCATAACTCACATAAGTCACTCAAATTATTTATCAAACTACTCATCCCTCCCTTTAGTACTCAAAATTAATATAATTAGGGAAATGGCTGTATAGAGGTTTTCCAACCCACACATTTAAAAAAATCATTTTATTCTTGATTTTCTAACAAAGCACTGTCCAATAGAAACAGAAAGTGGGCTACATCTGTAATTTTACATTTTTAGTAACCAAAAAAGAAAGAGGTAACTTAATTTTAATGATACATTGTATTTAACACAATGTATTTAAAATATTTCAATATGCAATCAATACAAAATTTTTCAATGAAATACTTTTGCATTCTTTATTATTTGTACCAAATCTTTGAATTCTGGAGTATATTTTATACTTATAGCACATCTCAAGTTAGACTAGACACATTTCAACTGCTCAGTAGCTACAGATGCTTAGTGACTGCCATATTGAACATTTCTGTCCTGGTAGATTTCCCAGTCATTTGAGAAAGCCTGTTTCTCACCATTTATAGTTATCACTTGACTATAATTTAATCTTCTTGGGTAAAAAGACAACATAACATATCCTGTCACGGTGCCGGCACACAGCAAGTACTCAATAAATGTTTACTAAATAGCTTTAAACTTCAATTTACAAATATTTACATGTTTACTTATCTGCAACTATGTGCCAGGTACTTTTCCAATCACTAGGGAATTCAGCAGTAATAAAAATAGACAAAATGCTTTCATGGAACTTAACTTTTAGTGGTTGATTTCTTTAAGTGGATGCCAAATAAAATTTCAAAATACAGAAAGAAAGAAACACAGCACCTAGTGAGTCAATAGCATGCATTTTAAATGGATTTCCTACTTATCTTCTCTGTTACTGATTTCCATTGTTCTATCTATTGCCCATCATTTATTACTCTCTGGCTACTTAGAATCTTTTACTGGAACACCACACACAAGCTTGTCTTCTTTAGAAGGTCTAAAGCTTCTTACTGTTTTTCAAGCAGGAGAGTTTTCTGATGTTTCTGGGCCTTTGAGCGTCTTAAACATTTGTTAAGTCCCTACTCATAATTCAATGTCAAGTTCAATTGATCCCTCATCCATGAAGATTCTTCTGATCCCCATTGTCAGTTTCATCTGCATTCCTTGTTCGACAAGATTTTTGTGGGTCTCTGTCACTTAATATGGACCGCCATTATAAGTTAATTACTTCCCATTAGACCATTGCTTACTTACTGTAGCTCTTATAACTAGCAAAGGACCTGGCATATGACAGATTCTCAGAAAAATGTGTGTAAAATAGATGAATAGTGCACCTGTCTCCTATCTTAATCCCTTGTATTCTCTCCTGATCCAAAGCAATCTGCATTCATGGGTTTATGTGGTACAACCTACCTATTATTATTGCCTTTTATCAGTGTTCCCATGGGTAGATGAAAAAGAGTTGCTAGATTGGGGAGTTAGCATCAGATTATGAGGAAACATCCAGAGAAAGGCTGAGACTACATAATTTATAGTGTTCTCTTCTCCCCATGAGAGAACCATTCCTGAACTTGTATCCAAATCATAGTTCATTCTATTCTCCCTACCTCCATTGTTTTCTGGGCATCCCTGTTTCTTAGGCTTAGTGGTTTTCCAATCCTAATTCAGGAAGAATATTTATAAACTATTGTCTACGATTTGAATAAAAATAACAAACCATGTGCCCTCCAGGTTTGAAGGTAGCATTGTTTAACACCTGATAAGACATTAAAGCTTCACTGTAATCTAACCTTGTATCTACACATCTGAGAACCCGTCTAAATGCAGTTAGACCACAGGATCCTAACAGACGTTGTAGTCCTTGCCTCTGACATTATCATTGTGTAATGTCTTGCATTTTTGGCGTTCGTGAATGAGCTCCTCTCCAGGACTCAGGGAGTTTGTGTCAATGGTTCTAATATTTTACCACTAGATGGTAACATAAGTTTACCTACCAAAACATAGGATTTTTCTATTCACCTTAGTGTGATACAGGTATACATGGGGTAAATCACAATTTTGTCATTCCTTAGGAAATTACTTTCGAATTACTGAAATATAAATTTAGGCATAATATATATTTAAATGATTTAGAGACAAAGATAATAAATAAAGTAGAAGCATATAATCTGATCCAACAAGGGCTTAACAGTATTTTTTCCCATATTATACCTCAGTTTCTGTCTTGTTTTCCTTTTGTTGTTGTTTTCATCAAATAAAGAGGTGTCTCATTAAATGTACAGTCTTTTCGGAAGATGTACTAAGTATTTCCTATGGTTTGCCACTCTCCAACAATAAGACTTGGATTTCCTAGATACAGGTGGAAGACATGGACATCGGTAAAATTTATTATGTGGTGGAAACAACAGAAATAAGAAATCAATGTCACATCTTCCCTTTCTAGCCAAATGAACTTAAAAAGGTACAAGCTTCTTAGTGGTGCATGTAAAATCCTTCACATGTAGTTGATGATAGATAGATGCTAATTTTCTGCTTACTTCATTTTTCTTTTCCCTTTCCTTAAGGATCTGAAAATATAGTTAACGTGTTCCTTTTCTGTCCAACAATGAAAGCATATGACACTTCTCTCCAATTGTCTTTCAATGTATCCATCCCAATACCCAAGGAGAATATAGAAAATAACCAAGCCTCTGCTGATGTGAAACATACCACTTAGGGCTTTCTAATTACCCCATGTATTCCCCACATCTCAAGATGTATTTTTAACAGGTTTCCCCTGGAAAAAACGCCTTAAGCCTAAGAATCAATCCAATGGTAGAATCCAATGGTAGAATTACAGATCATTGCCTCTGCGACTAGATTATAAGCTTATGGAGAGAATGGGTAATAACTCCTTTTTTTGACATTTGCTCAGATTTTCAGCACTAACTACTCAGGAGAGCACCCAGAAGACTCTCCCTAAAGTGAGTATCAATGAGAAAGTGATGTTCTTTACCGAGCTTAGTAAAGGGAAATATTTAAAAATTTGAATCGTTCCTGGGAGATAAATTTAAAATTTAAGAAACTGTAGGGGAGGAAAAACTTTTCCTTGGTCCTCTTAAGGTTCCTGGTAGGGTCTGAAAATTACTGACAAAATCAGGTTAATAGGAGAAATATTTATTAATATATTGTACACGACATATGCACCTTCACAAGAAATTGAAGACCCATATGAAAAATGAAGAAATGGCTAGACCTGAGTATATTTATGCTATGTTGATAGAGTGGACAGTTGTGGATAAATATAATAGGTTAGGGAGTATGAGTTAAATGTAGTAAACTGGAGAAAACTTAGCAATGCCTTTTTGTTTCCATTTTTCTTAGCATCCTTTTGTCTTCAGAGATAAGGATATTCTTTTCCTCTGAAGGATGGCATCTCTCACATGAAGGTTTAATGACATGTCTTAGGGGAGAAGGGCAGAAGGAATGTCCGTGACCTTCCTGATTCTGCTATTTCTCATACTCCTTCAGCTTAAAATATTCAGCATGCTAAGATGTCAAATTCTGGGGTAGTGTGCCTTGAACCCCATCATAATACTTAGTGATATAGATTTTGCATTATCATATCACATTTAAATCTGTTTTGAGTAAAATTCCTCATTCTAAACTGGAAGGAGGAGTTTCAGACTATAACATTAAACTAGATTTTTAAAAATAAAATTAACCATACATAATTTATCAGCTTTCTTTATGTTGCCTTATATTGTTTTCACACATGTTTATTTTGGACACTCTGTTTATCAGTTCTTCCTCAATTTACGAAAAAAAAAATGTCTTCTGCAAAGTACAAAATAGACCGTTGCTGTATGATTTTACATCTTTACCAGTAATGTACACAAGTCCTGGTTGTCCAACTCTTCACAAAAATTTTGGTATTGATAATCTTTTTTTATAATAACCATTCTAGTGCATAACAGTATTATCTCCTTGTGGTTTAATTTGCATTTCTCTAATGACTAATGATGTTGATCACTTTTCCTGTTCTCATTGACCACTTATGTAGGGGAGGAAAAAGTTTTCCTCAGTCTTCTTAAAGTTCTTGACTGGGTCTGAAAATCAAACTGACAAAAATGGATTAACAGGAGAAAAACATTCCAATTCTACTGATTTCCACATGTACGTGGGAACCTTCATAAGAGAATAGGTCCCTGAAGATGTGCCCAGATCAGGAAGCTGTTCTATATTTTAGCAAAGAAATAATAAACTTCTGATGAATTGATAAGACAGAGGGGGTTGGGCTAGGAGTAGTAAATGGTGAAGAAGTAACGGGGAAGATAAGGGTTCTTTTAACAAAGTTTGTTTGTATAGATTTCTCGGCCCCAAATTCCCCACCTCTGGTGATAAGAATGTCTTCCTCTTGGTACAGAGAAGATACCTTTCACGTAGTAGTTTTATGACCTGTTTCAGGGAAGAAAAGTGAGGCAGAGAGGAGGGTCAGAGAGACCTTCCTACTTCTGCTATTTTCTCAAAATCCCTCAGTTTAAGATATTCAGTGTACCAAGCTACCATAATTTTAGGATAACATGTCCTAAATCCCATCAATAATTTAAACAGAATCCAAGGTACATTTTTTTTTTTAAAGATTTATTTGACTGAGAGAAAGAGATGACAAGTAGGCAGAGAGGCATGCAGAGAGAGGGGGATGCAGGCTCCCTATTGAGCAGAGAGCCTGATGAGGGGCTTGATCTCAGGACCCTGAGATCATGACCTGAGCCGAAGGCAGAGGCTTAACCCACTGAGCCACCCAGGCGCCCCCCCAAGGTACAGTTTGCAAAAATATTAGTTGCTTATTTTGTGTGTATTTTCCTTTTAGAAATAAATTAAAAATTTTATTCGTTCAGAGCTATAGTTTCCTGCCTTCTCTCTTATGGGACTCTGTCTCCTAATAAAAATCCCTTGCATATCTCTGTTTGTCCTTGCACTTTTCCTAATCTGGCAGAGTAACAGGAGAGGTTGCATTCCATTCTTTCATTCATGTTTGGCAGTTTCTTAGTTGAATTAGATCTGAGTAGCTTTGGTTAAATTAGGTTAGCAATAGCCACTTGACTTGAGACACTGCCATATCTCACCTTTCTCTTGGAGTAGTTTACTAGTCACATAATTTATTCTTTGTTCTCATAGCCTACAAATATAGTGATAAATCTATGTTCCTCTAAACACATTTATGAGAAAACTTAAAAAATCAGTGTGGTAACATTTTTATTTATTTATGGCAAGTGGCTTGCATCACTAGACAAATTTTAAAATTGACTGGCTCAAGATATGTGAATGGATGAAAATAAGGTCTGCAGATTAGCACATGATTCCATTTGTTGAGAACGTCCACCTAAGTGTTTTCCTTGTGTTTCTTCCCTTAAGGTATAAGCAGTGGGGCTAAAGCATAGCCATAAGCTTGGCAGGGAGGGGGAGGTTGCAAAGAAGCTTGTAAAACTCCCAAGTGCTTCTCCACACTGCCGTAATAATTTGCAGCTCCGTTTCTGATTCAGGTCAGTCTGGAAAGATATTATACCTGAGATGGAAGATGGATAAACACTTTGTTTCTCCTGCTTCATTGCTTTAACCATCTAACTTGTGAACCTCAAGGTCATTGGCACTATTCCGAAGTCCAAAGTACAACATAAAATCCTGAGTGACCATTCACTTAAAGCCTATTGAAACAGCACCTATTGGCTTAAAAATCAGATTGCTATTTTTGGGAATACAACAAGGAGGGAGAAATTCCACCAGTAAATACATGCAGAACAATTTTTTTAAAAAAGATTTTATTTATTTATTTATTTATTTATTTATTTATTTATTTATTTATGAGACAGAGAGAGAGGGTAGGGGAAATAGCAGAAGGGGAAGGAGCAGAAGGGAGAGAGGGTAGGGTAAATAGCAGAAGGGGAAGGAGCAGAAGGGGAAGAGGGAGGGGAAAGAATCTGAGACTCTGTGTTGAGCAAGGAGCCCTACTCAGGGCTCGATCCCAGACCCTGAGATCATGACCTGAACCAAAACCAAGAGTTGGGTGCTTAACCGACTGAGCCACCCAGATGCCCCTACATGCAGGACAATTTTAACATTGCAAAAAAAAGGATGAGAATTCCTTCATCATTATCATGGAGCAATTAGAGCCCAAATCAGCATAAGAGAAACCAATCATGGACGAAGAACACCTAGAGAATGATGTTAATTTTGGATTATAACTAAAGTCAGCACAAAATACTTTAAATTAGCCAATTACAGAAAAATCTGTAGGAATAAACGTTGTATTTAAACTGTTCAAGGAGCCTAATGTGTATGCTCAGGACTTAATTATTGAATTCTTACTATATAATAGGGATATGATAAAATTTAGGATATGCAACCTCAAAATATGGCACATTGACAGTTTAAACGTTTTAAGCTTTCTTTAGCTTTGAGAAATGGCAGGTGCAGGAAGGACTTTCTCACTGTCCCCTAAAGCAAGTCTTCAGATCCTCATGTAAACGGTGCCTGCCTATACTTAAAGGTAAAGGAGCTTCCTTATCTCCTAAGACTAAGGGACACAGAGCAGAATCTGAAGGAAGAGGCCTCGATAAGCTTCCCCCAGTTCACTACACTACCTCAGACCCTTTGTCCCGTCATATCTTCTCACAGCTCTCTACTCTTCATCAGACCTAGCACAAAAATACCCAGGTTTAACTGCTTCTTTGGATCTTTATTTCCTTATGAAGTTTCCTGTGTCATATAAAACTTAATTAAGTACATTTGTATACTTTTCTTTTGTTGATCTGTCTTCTGTTACAGGGGTCTCAGTTAAGAACTTAAAAAAGGTAAAAGAAAAACATGGTTTTCCTAACCTATATATAAATGTATTTCCTAACCAGTCTCCTATAATCCACTCATAACCATCATATGAGGTAATCACTCTCACTTATAACTAAGCAAACTGAGACTTCAGATCCTCTGTAATGTTCTTAGGGTTCTTAGCCCTCAGGAGCTGCCCTGGGATTTGAACTCAGGTATGCATGGGATCCAGTGTCTCCACCTTTTTTTAGAGAAAGAGAGCATGTGCACAAGTGCACATGAGTGAAAGGTGGAGGGAGGAGGGTAGAGGGAGAGAGAGAATCCCAAGCATGCTCCATGCTGGGTGGACTGGAGGGGCTCAATCCCACGATCCTGAGGTCATGACCTGAACTCAACTCAAGAGTCAGACGTTCAACGAGCTGAGCCATCCACGCGCACCCCCACCCCCGCCCCCAGTGTCTCCATTCTTAATAAGTAGTGCATTTCATATCTTGGAGCTGTTCTTTACTAAATTTGAAAGCTGTTTCTTAATTTGTCTGTTCCTCAGTCTCTCGACTGTAACATAAGGATAACAGACTTGCATCACTATTTTAAAATTAAGTTGAGGGGAATGTAAAATGATGTAGCTGCTATGGAAAACAGTATGGTAGCTTCTCTAAATATTCAAAGTAGAATTACTGTACGATCCATCAATTCTATTCCTCCGTATATACCCAAAATAATTGAGAGCAGAATCTCAAAGAGATATTTGTAGACTCATGTTCATAGTGTGGGGGAGAAAAAAAGATGTTCTCTATCTTTCTTCAGTCTCAGGTGTAGCATAGATTAATAAAGAAAAACATGCAAGTTTGGTAACATGTATATCTCATACATACAAGGGAGACCCCCAAGGAAAGATGAGTAACTGTCATTTAGGATTCAGGCTTAAATACCGACTTCAACTAAATACTAAAAAGAAAAGTTTGTGGGGAGGCAGGTCAGTTATAGAGAGGTGACCTGAAAAATTGCTAAACCAGAGTAAGATTTGTTATACAAATTTAAGTCCAATCTTCTCCATTAAGAGTTCAGATTTGTTTGTTTTCATTTGTTTGTTTGCTCATTTTGATTTAATCATCTTTCTCTTCCTGGTACAGACAGGGAGACACACTTACAAAGGGAAATATTCATTATAGATATAAATTTCCCTTACTAATAGTTAAATTCTCCTCTGTTTTCAGAGCTTCTTCTATATCTGCTGTGTCTCAAAAAAAAAAAAAAATCCACCCCCCACCTCACCCCAAAAATCGTATGCCAAAAAGACACATTTGGGGGTGCCCTATTTTGCTGCCCTCAACAGCAGCATTATTCACAATAGCCATAAAATATAAGCAACTTGTGTCTATCAATAGGTGAATGGTTAAACAAAATGTGGTATATTCAGCCTTAAAAAAAAAAGAAAAAATCTTGCCAAATGTAATAACATGGATGAATCTTGAGGACCTTATGCTAAATGGAATAACTCAACACTCATAATTTCACTTATGAGTGTGAAAATGTGTAAAGTAACCTTCTTTCAAGTGGGAGTTGGAAGCCCGGGAAAAAGAGTTCTCATGCACACACACTCATTGCAGCTTAGCTTATATAACTAGGAGAAAGAAGGAGGAGAAGAATGGTTTTGACAAGGAAAGACATTTTTTTCACCTAGGAATTTTAATCTCTTGCTTTTATGAAAAGGAAGATCTTTCCCTACCCCAGCAGCAATGAACCACAGTTTGTAGACAATGAGAAACTGTCAAAACCTCAAACTCTTGTTCTTCTTCAATAAACTTTTGTTCAAGACGACCCTCCCCAGTTTCATCCTAAAACCTAATTAAAGCTGACCTTTCCTGGGGCGTCTGGGTGGCTCAGTGGGTTAAAGCCTCTGCCTTCAGCTCAGGTCATGATCTCGGGGTCCTGGGATCGAGCCCCACATCCGGCTCTTTGCTCAGCAGGGAGCCTGCTTCCCCCTCTCTCTCTTCCTGCCTCTCTGCCTACTTGTGATCTCTTTCTCTGTCAAATAAATAAATAAAATCTTTAAAAAAAAATAAAGCTGACCTTTCCTTTGTCTCTTTGGACTTGACTTTGGTTCCCCATGGTTTGCTTGTTTTGAAATGACATTCCTCTGCTATTCCTGAATAAACTCATTTGCTGGTAAAATACCTGGATATTTTATTTTTAAGGTTGACATGACGTATCTACAAGAGTCAAACTCACAGAAACAGAAAGTAGGATAATGGTTGCCAGGGGGTAGGGAAAGAGGAAAATGGGGAGTTGTTTTTTAATGAATAGAGTTTCAGTTCCACCAAATGAAACGAGTTTTGGAAATTGGATGCACAATGTGAATGTATTTAACATGATTGAACTATACTCTTGAAAGTGGTTAAGATGACTAATTTTGTTATATGTGTTTTACCACACACACACACAAAAATAAATGGAAGTACTGTTTTTAAAGTAATTATTATAGTGCCTGGCTTTATATTTGGTGACCAATAAAAAGTAGCTATTCTTATTGCTGTCTATTAGTTTCTTTTGAGTATGGTTAATTTTATTTAGGTCCCAGAATCTGGTGGGTTTAAGTGAACTAACTAAATTGATTTTCTGAACCATCAACCATGAACACTTCAATAAATTACTATTAATGAAGCCATTTCTGCATGTCTGTTAAATCTCACTTTTTAACAACACCTTTCTAACTCTCTCAGTGATTACTTACATTAAAAGTAAATGTTCAGCTTAAACTGACAGATGGATATAGTTCTCTATAAATAAATTGCAGATAACAATTACTGAAAAAAGAAAGGATGAAAACTAAAATTGAGGATAAATTTCATGTAACATATCTAAAAACATACTATATGGTTCTTATGATTTTTTTTTTCTGTGTTATTCTTATAGATAGTCAAGGCTTGGTGTAGGCAGATGGGCCAAAGCAGCCACATGACCTGCTTGGTTTGGCATAAATGAAGTTTTAAAAGTTTTCAGATTACAGATGAATTTGAGTGAGACAGGTGTTTTCAGGTTTATTCAGAAACCTCTCCACTAGCACCCTCGGCTCCAGATTTTCCATGTCTTAGATCACATATTTCTGTTATGTACATGTTTTCTGTGAACATTTGATTTTGCCACCTTTGATTTATAGATTAACCTTAGAAACTGCATCAAAAACTGCTGAGATTGTCTATAAATATAGATCATTTTGAACAATCTAAACTTTACAAAAACTTCTGTAAAATTTAATTTTATTTATTATTTGATATTTGAATATTTGATATTTATTATTCGATATTATTATTTGATATTTGAACTACTTCCACAGAGCATCATAATATATGTATATTATATATATCTAATATAGTGTGCGTGTGTGTGTGTGTGTGTGTGTATAAATACTGTGGTACACACATACCAAGCATTAAGGTTTATTTTATAAATATTAGTTTATTTATCCATCTCCTAAACAAATAAGGGTAGTGTTTTATTAAACTCTTATCACCAATTTTGAAGCTATACTAGACATGAAATGTTTATTGAGCATGTATACATGGAAAGTCAATATGCAATTCATAAGAAAAGCTCTTTTAGCAAATTAGATATAAGGTACCTGAAAGAATCAAATGGCTTTAGGGGGTACTGTGACAGATATGAGTATATCTGTGCTGGGATGGTATGGCAAACTAACCCTGAGAAAACACACAGAAAAAGTAATTTCTGCATTTATAGCACTTTTTTTTTAATGCAGTACTGTCACACCAAATCTTGCTTTAAAAATTCCTCATACAGGGGCGCCTGGGTGGCTCAGTGGGTTAAAGCCTTTGCCTTCGGCTCAAGTCATGATCTCAGGGTCCTGGGATCAAGCCCTGCAATCAAGCCCTGCATCGGGCTCTCTGCTCGGCAGGGAGCCTGCTTCCTCCTCTCTCTGCCGACCTCTCTGCCTGTTTGTGAACTCTCTTTCTCTGTCAAATAAATAAAAAATAAATAAATAAATAAATAAATAAATAAAAATTCCTCGTACAATTAAAGAAATGTTTTATTCAAACATATTGGCTACTTTTTTTGTAAAGCTATAATGTTATAAGAAAAAAAGTCTAGGGTGATTTTTCTTTTTTCTTTCTTCTTTTTTTTTTATTGTTCTTTTTTCAATTTCAAAAGTGATTTCTCAAAGGCTGACATCTTCAACATCTCGTTCAATACGGAGCAAATGTTTATAGCTGAGATATAAACCTCTTGAAGCATGGGAGTGGTGGCAAAGTGTTAACTGTGAATAGCACCATTATAATCAATTATAGCCGCATGTGATGGACATACTACTTCGAAATGTTCAATAACCCACATTTGGAATAAAGATTGTTCATTTTATTTTATCTCCCAATTGTACCCTTAATTATTTATAGAGATAAAAAGATCAGATGGATAAAACTGTAAGTACTTACGGAGCAAGATATGTATGCACGGATATGAATGGGTGAGTGGAAATTTAAAATCTATTTGATTTTAAAATCCCTTAAAATGTTTTAAAAGCATGTTTCAAAACTGGCATATGTGACATTTTTTAAAAACTGTTTATTTAGCTTCAGAGAAATTCATTTTCCCATTGAAAATTTGGGATATAATTGACGTATGTTTTGGACAGTTTTTCAGAGAAACAGTGCGAGAATTAGGCACTATTTTACCCATAGGGACAGGTGTTCCCTTTCTCTGTGGAGGGAAAATTAGAGTTTCACAGTATTTTAAGATCTTTATGGGAAAGTTAATGAAAAAAAATCCTTTTACTTTTTAAAAAATTGATTTTTAAGTTGTTCTTTGACTTCAGTTATAAAATATTTAAGGTTATCAGTTCACTACAAGCAACTTTTTCCCTCTTCAAGGGGCGTGTATGAGACTTTAATTCCTTCTCATCCTCAGCCTAACATACTGTCATTGTTCCTGTTTAAACCATAAATGGTGTGTGCTGCTGAAAAGCTCATCTTATTCTTAGTTCTTGGAAGATAGCTTCAATCTAGAAGTCTTTGACAAATACAATTCTGAATTATTCTGGAGCTCTTACCTTTAATTAGTTTCTATTATTCCCTCCCTAATAGTATACATGATTGAGTGAAGTTTGGATGAGACAAAACATATGGCTTTTACTCTTAATTATATTGAGCTGTAGGGAAGAAAAAGTTTTTCCTCTACCCTTCTAGGTTATTTTGGATGGACTGTTAATTAAATTGACATAAGGCAGATCAACAGGAGAAAAACAAATTTAATTACATATGTATGGGAATCCTATTAAAATATGAGATCCAAGGAATAGTTGGTCAGTTAAGACATATATACCATACTGAACTAAGGAATGAAATAGAGTTTGTGACTTCAAAGCGGAAGAGAGTAATTCACAGGAGAATAAAAAGAGCAGATGTTTGGTAATTAGATGTTTGCCCTCCCGTACAGATAGGTCTTTCAGATAAAAAGTTGTCTCTGGTAATAGATCTCTCTGTGAGTCAAGCCCCCTATCTAAATTCTTTGTGGAAGTTAAGGGAGAGGTAAAATGTTTTTTGAGTTGATCAGTTTCAGCTCAAAATAATTCACATGCCAAAGTAGCAGATTTGAGGGTTGCATATTTTGCTCCCCCTCCAGAGATAATGTGAACTATTTTTGTTTAATGCTCATGGGCATTACTTACATTATAAATGTAAATATGTGCAGGTATACCCAGGACTTTTTGTAATTAATTTGACCTGGTCTTTTTTTTTTACTTGCATTTTTTAACTCTGGAAAACAATTACACAATTTTTTAATATCTGGAAACTGTACCAAACAATATTAGCTAATTAAGAATTTGGATAAAGATGAGTGTGTACATCCTCCATAAGAATATAACTACTTAAATGAGCTCTCTTTCTAATTCAATAACCTGCACTATCTCTACTCTTATGTGTATATTTTCATCATAAAGATATGGCTGTTAATTTTATATTGCTGTATAGATAAATAAGTTGTATATTTCAAATAAAATTGGTACAATATTTTCTTGTGTTCACTGATATTAAAGTTCAGAAGATTAGATGCATGACCTAAATAAACTAGATATTTATCCCATAAGCTAAAGATGGAAGAAAATGAAAATGTATGAAGAATCGAAGAACAATTTTTTTTTTGGTAAAAATCGATCTTCTGATACACTATAGAGAAGGTAAAACATGATATCACACACATATATAAATAAAGCCCATGATCTTCTGGAAGTATTAAAAGTTTACCTCTACACAGAACTTTGTCAGGATACCAAATCATTTTACTCAAAGCAAAAGAGTAGCCAAGTACATACAGGGATGTTTACATGGAATAAAATACTTTTCTATAGAAGTAGAGACTGTGTTCTAAATATAGCTGGCTTGTTTATATATATATATATATATTTTTTTTTTTTCATGTTTTTGAAGGAGAGCAGATTTTACCACCCCAAGTATGTCTTTGGTGTAAGAATTATTTTGAGTTAAAGGCAATCAAAACCCAGCAGATTCAGGCAAAGTTCTTTTACCTCTTCTTTAACTGCCTAAATTTACATTGGAAACAAGAATTATATCTGCACAGTAGAGCAACCATTGATTTCCAAATCTGTCTGCCCTACTGTGACTGGCCTTCCTTTGTATCCCCAGATCTTTAACCCTTTCCTTAGCTCAGGATGTTAATAAACCTCAATTACCTGGCTGCCCTTTGGATCTCATATTTTTATGGGGCGTCCCTATGTAGAAAATTTGTTTTTCTCCTGTTAATTTCTCTTTCTCATTTTGACTATTAACCCAACCAAAAGAACTTAAAAAAGTAGAAAGGAAAACTTTTCTACCCCTACACTTTTAATATAGTTTCTATATGAAGGAAGAGAACAGAGTGTAATAAACCTCCTTAAACCTAGATTAACAATGATTCACATTTTGTCGTATTATATTCTAATACCTTTTAGCTAAAATGTTTAAAAACATCATAACATGCTATCATCATCACTAAGTATTTCAGTATGTATGTCTAAAAACATAAGGGTATTACTTAATGACAACATATTAATTCCATATTTAAATTTCTATAATAGACACACCAAAAAAGTCTTGATTTGTTGATTTGTTCAGATGAGATGTTTCTCTGTTGGTTTTCTATCTCCCCAAGGCAACAGGAAATAGTTCACTGACCTCTCTGCCTTCATTCCTCCCGTATGTCCTGGACTAGGCAGGGAGAATAGCACAGAAGCACCTGCGTGGAGAATCTCACTGGTGTCAAGTTTATTCTACCTACTGATTTTCTTCTCTCTTGTCCCTATCTTGTAGGAGTTTTATTAAATCTAAAAGACAAGAGAAGTATTTATTTTTATTTATTTTGTTAAAATCAATTATATGCTGACTAGTAGCCTAGGATTCAAATCTTGGTAGGTAGAATCTGGTACCTTAAGATACTCAGTCTCAAAACAGATTCCTTCTATGTTGAGTTCCAGAAGTCCCTCTTGAAATAAAATGTAAATATTAAACTAGTTTATGTCTCAGGTTGCATTTCTGCTAAGTTCAGAATGTCAGAGCTGGTTAAACCACAAAAACATACAGTAGAAGACCCTCCTAGTCTATCTTTAATCTCATTCTTGTATTTGAAATGATCTAGACTAAGTGAACTATTGAGGAATGGGATACTGACTTTGGAATTTTGGAGGAAAAGATTATTTATTTTGGATTAACACACTTATAAGTAATAAGAAAAATAATAAATCTGTTTTCTATTTGTAATATTAATAGGATTTAACCCTCAGATATTGGTGGTAAACTGAACTGATTACAAATGGATAAATTTTTGATAGACACACTATGTTATGTGGACATTCGTTAATTTATCTGCAATGTATACCGCATTAGTTGATTTATGGTTATTTGAAAGAAAGGTCAATTAATGAGCGGAACACAGTGTAATTAAGAAGTCTTTTCTTCACTCTGTTTCTTTTCAAGCTAGAGAACAGTTCTGAATGCTGATGAGACAACATCTATTACAATGCCATCTATCAGAGTTAGATAATTACCTCAGAACAAAACATACGACAAAATACCTGCTACGGGCAGAATCCATGGGAAATCAGGTAGCGATAAGAAAAACTGAGTGTCACAATTATGGTGGTTATTATGAGCTTAGTTCTTTATTGATCCAAGATAAAGGAATTATTCTCTATAAATGGAATGCTGCACATCTGACTAGAATTAGCTCTTCATAGGCACCAGAAATCAAGGAATCTTTCTGTAGCCAGTGAGTTGAAGTTTTTCACAGTGCTCATAAATAAAAGTTTTAAAGAAACAATTGCTTTTCTATGAAAGCTTTGGCATAGATCTTACTTTTAAAGGCCAAATCTTCATGTCCCCTGAGGATGAACACAAACTGAGTTTTTGTAGTATGTTTTGCAAATTGCTGTTCTACTTTAAACTCTCTCCTGAGAAGAATGCATACCAGAAATGTAGACCAGATCCATTTTCTTTAACTCAGCATGTTAACTATAATGAAGATTTTTTTATCCACTCTGCATTTACATAAGTCACTCAGTTTGAATCACTTCTGAATCTACAGCAGTTTCTTAAAGAACCGTACTGAAATCAATGAGGCACTTGTTAAAAATGCAAATTCCAGTGGGTCTTTCAAAGACCTACTGAAGCACTCTTTGGGGACAGGGCGTGACAATCTGTATTTTTAATAAGCAGTGATTCTTTCACTCCTAAACATTTAAAAAACATTGACCTATAAATTTTTAGGACTGTGGAAGCTTCCTAAGCTATTCGAGTCATAGATTAAATGAGTCTCTCACGTTTCTTTTCAATGGCTTCCTCAAACAAAAGTCAGGTACTACCTTAACATCTGCTATTCACGCTCTCATTTAGTAGGTCATTCATCGAATAGCTACTGATTACCTCCACTGTGTTTCTAGATAATGGGGATAAAATAGTTAACAAAACATGCAAAATCCCTACTCTTCTGGAGCCTTTATTTCCAGTGGGGAAGATAGACAAGAAATGCAATGGGTAAGTAAATACATAGAGTATGTTAAATAGTGATGACTGCTTAGGAGAGGAAGTAAGTAAAGAAGAATTGGACTGTGGCTAGGTAGGGAGAGGGTTAGCATTTTAAATGGGATGCCTAGGGAAGGGCATATTTAGAAGGTAATTTTTGAGTAGAGACAGATAGAAATGAGAGAGCTAACCATGTAGGTATTTGGAGGATGTCTTAATGAGGAAACTGCAGATGTGAAGACCTAGAAGGAAAATAGAGCCTGTCAAGTTCAAGGGGAGAAGGCCAGCATGGCTGGTGTGAGGTGAATGAGAAGAGCAGGGGGCAGGGGTGGATGGCTGACTGGGATCACATAAGGCCCAGGAGGTCATGATCAGCAATTTACCTTTATCCTGAGTGAATAAGGAAGTCAACTGAGGACTCTGAGCAGGTTTCATTTTGAAAGGGGCAAGAGAAAAATCACAGAGACAATGTAGGAGGCTTTTGCTAAAATTTAGGCAAGAGATGGTGAATTTTGGAAAGCTGGAGGGAGTAGAAGGAGGAGATAAATAGTTATCTTGTGGTATACAGAGAATGAAAGAGGAGAACCAAGGATGAATCTGAAATTGGTGGCCCAAGCACCTGAAAGAATAAGGTTGCCAATAACTAAGGAACAAGTATAAGAGAAACAGGTTGGAGTGAGATATCAAAGCTTAGGAAGCTTCCATAGTCCTAAAAATCTACAGGTGAGTGTTTTTGAAATGGTCAAGAGTAAAAGAATCACTGCTTATTAAAAATACAGATTGTCGTGCCTGGTCCCCAAAGACTCTGCTTCAGTAGGTCTTCTGGAATTTGCATTTTTAACAGGTGCCTCACTGATTTTAGTACAGTTTCTGACAGAGCCTTGTACTCAAGAGCGTAGAGAACTACAAGTGCCAGACAGAGAACTACCATAGGGGCAGATCCCAGGCACAGAGATACCATAGGTGCAGGCTGCCCAAAATCTTACGAGTCCAATCTCTGCCCAGCAAAGGTGCAGGGGCAAGACCACTGCTCCCGTGGGCCCGGAGGGCAGGGCATCAAGCCCAAGAGGACTAGTTTTAAGCTCTAGGTTCTAATGGAATTTGTTTTATTGGGTTTTGGACTTGCTGGGAAATGTTACTTCTTTCTTCTTTCCTATTTCTTCCTTTTGGAATGGGAATGTCCATTCTATGCCTGTCCTGCCATGTATTTCAAAATCATATAAACATATTGGTTTCACAGGCTCACAGCTGAAAAGCTATTTGCCTGAGGATGGATCATACTTTGAGTTTCACCCACATCTCATTTAAGGAATAAGAAGTGAGGTAGAAGGAAAGCCAGGCAGGTGAGGTACCGTGGAAGAACAAGTATTTCAGGAACAACTAGGCAAGGACAGAGCACCGACTGTTGGATGTACCTATGCAGAACACACTCACTGAAGGAGCAGGGGCAAAATCTTACCAGAGTAGATTTAAGTGAGAATGAGAGGGAGGAAACGGAGATGGTGATTAACAACTCTGGCTTTAAAGAACAGAAACGAGTGGGATTTCAGATACTGGTGTGGAAATAGGGTTAAAGGAGTTTTGTTTTATTGTTTTAAGAGAGAAATAAGTGTGTGTTTGAATGAATATAGGAATGATCCACTTTAGAGAGAAAAAGACATGACCGAGGAAAAAAAAAGCAGAGAAAATTGCTGAAGCAATGCCTTTCAGAAGGCAAGGGTAGAAGTGATTTATTGTACAATGGCAAGGGCTTGCCTTGGTTTATAGCACACGTAGCATCCAAATGTGACAGAAATAAAGATAGAGTTTTCTGCCACAAAGTCTGGTTGGTTAGTGAATGTTGTGGTAGAAGTTTATAGGGGTTCTTTCTGTTTGTTTCTGTTTTCTCCTGAAGGAAGAAACAAAGTACGGTTGTTAATCTGTGTGTCAACTTGACTGGATCAAGGGGTTCCCAGAAATTGATTAAATATTATTTCTGCATGTGTCATTGAGGGTGTTTCTAGATGAGATTAACATTTGAATTAGTAGACTGAGTAAAGCAGATTGCCTTCCCCAACGTGGGTGGGCCTCATCTAATCCACTGAGGACCTGTATAGAATAAAATACGGAGAAAGAAAGAATGCTCTCTCTCTGCCTGTCTTCTAGCTGAGATAATAGTCTTCTCCTGCTTTCAGATTCAGACTCAGACAAGGATTAAAATACCATCAGCCCTTCTGGGTCTCCAGCTTTTTGACTGCAGACTGTGGGACTTCTCAACCTCCCTAATTGCATGATCTCTAATTCCTTATAATAAATATGCATACAGGTATGCTATTGGTTCTGTTGCTGTGAAGAACTCAGACTAACACACGGGTGAATTAGCAAAGGTGAGGACTGTGGAGACTTGAGAGGAGAAGCTCTGAAATAGCTAGCAGAGAAAGTGAGGGAATGGACTAAGAACTTGTATAAATGATTTCCTGGCAGTGGCTATAGTTTTAAACTAACATTATTCTGCATGATTTATGCATGCTTTGATTTTGTTTTGTTTTGTTTGACGTTACTTTTTTTCACTAAGTTCACCAGCATGGGTTCAGGCATGCAATGCATGGAGGGTCGGATTTAACCAGGACTATCATTTAGCCACACCAGTTCTCAAAAGCAGAACAGGGAAAAGGAAACTGAGAGTATAATCAAAGAAGTAGTTATAATAATTGGCCAACTAATTAAAAATGAGGAAGCAATGATGAGATAGAGGTGAAGATAGTGAAAAGTTTGTGGTATTCAAAGATTGAAGGTTCTTGTAGGAGAAAAGGAGTGTTGGGAGTTGGTGTTTGGCATACGAAATGGTGAGTTGAAAAGACTAAGTTTGTGTACACTAGCTGAGGTTGATCCTATGAAGCAATTACAGTAATTAGTAATGACAGGTTCAAAGAAATGATCACATGTGCTTGCGATTGAGCGGCTATGGCAAAAGAGAGAAGATACGAGGGGAAAAGGTCAAGTAAAGGGGAGTTCAAGACACTGAAAGGATCATTCCATGAATTTGAGTTCATTAAGAATTATGAGAAGAGTAACAATGGAATGAGTGGCAATGGGCCAAGGATTTACAATATTTGAAGTATAAAGTTGGGGTTGGTATAGTAAATCATAAAATAAAGTGGGATGGTAAAAGGTGCAATTTATACATGAAATTCAAAATCTGGGATTGGAGAAAGTAGGAGGGGGACACTATCCAATTCTAGTGCCTAGTGGTAAAGACATTGGACAAAAACAGCCACCATTTGAGAAAGCTTCAAGAAAATCAGTGTCCTCAGTGGGGATAAATGTTTTCTCTGAAACATTAAGGAAACTAGGTGGCTTGGGGAAGAATTTGAGTTTAGGAAAGTTTGTCGAGATTTGATCTTGAGTTCCAGAGACACATGGAAAGCCTTTCAATAACTGAGGAGAACTGAAAGATAGCGTCAAAAAAAGGAGATGAACAGTGGTATGTGGATTGGAGTCCAATGGGTTAAGGTTGACCTGTACGTCTGGGTCTGTGTGTTGTGATGACTGTCATAGTCACAGATGAGGGCTCAGTGAGAGGAGTTCTGATGATGGTGTCTGGCAGGGGATGATGGAGAGGCTGTGAGTGAGGAAAGAAGGAATATGGACACTGTTCATCTGTGGTACAAGGCACCCAGGGTTCCCACTCTTCTCCTGCTGATGGGAACATGAAGTTGTGCCAGGAGTGATTTAGTCCAAAATCTAAGAAAAAATGGTTACTCAGGCACAATAGTCTTAATTTGTCAGTTGCTGAGTAGTGGCCTGGAAGCAGTGTATTAAAAAAAAAAAGACAAAATAAATAGATAAACATAAATACCCTCCTGCTATACTTTTAGCATTATATCTTAAATCCATCCTGTGCAAATAGGCCACACAGGCCTACATTACGTTGACATACACAATTCAATTTTTCTAAACATATCAATGTAATTTGTAGACTGAATTAACATTTTTATAGTATCCCCATGGAAACTGGCAGGAGACAAGTGATGTATATATAAGAACTTGCGCCAGGGTAACTAAAGTGAGCAGCTTACTGTTTAGGTAAGTGTGAATAAATCTAGGTAATCTACATTAAACTCACACCTCAGCTTGTTTCATGCGGAATATTACATTTGAAAAATCATAACAGGCTGTGATTCTTTGCCTTAACATAAATGTCTAACTATACTCTGTGAGTAGGTAATAGTGAACCAAAGAAGAATAAAATCCAATCTCTGTATACATACAGGTATGTAGAAATACAGGTGACATTTAACAATACAGTGAAACTCACGACATTTTATTAGATTATACCACTGAGAAGCATCCATTACAACTTTTGTATATAAAGATATGTTCCAAGAATCACCATAAACACTGCTCAAATAGTGAACTGAAACACTATTGAAAGACCCCCCAAGAGGTTCTAAAAATATGAAATATTTGAGGCAAAGATTTTTAAGTACAAGTGTTTTCCTTGGCTTCAGATCAAGACAAAGCGTCCACTGAAAGGGCAGGTCCTCCTGGGTGTTGAGAACAACTGTTAGTCTCATGTGAACTGAGTGTGCTTTGTTCAATTAAAAAAAAAAATAGTGCTGTTCTTCTTGAAAAACAAAGCATACAACTTTTTTTCAAGTTAATTCCCTAACACTTGGGATGCATAAATTATGTTTTGGTTTTCAGACAGAGTATTAGACAAAGGAAATTTGCCTTCTCACCCATCTAGGTAATGTTTGGAGACAGCTGATGTACTAAAAGAAAACTAAGGTTGTACTATGTAGAGCTCTATTACTAGCATTTTTCAATTGCATCGTCTATAAAAAAGATAGTATTTAAAACAGCCATATAAAGCAGCCATATAAAAAGTTAACATCTCACTTATATCTACTTGGAAAGTTGCCTTTATTATAATGGTAATATAATATATATATATCAGTTGTTTGACAGTCTATACTTTGAGTTAAAATTTTAATTGATAAATTAAAAAATCATGAATTGGAGGGAAACAAATATAAAATCAAACATCTTTTTTCTTACTCTTTCCTTTACTGTTTCTTTTGTTCGATAATTATTTATTGTCTTTTATGTCTCTGGTGGTATGTTATGCATTGAGAAACAAGAGTGGGTGTGATAAATGTGGTCCCTACTTTAATGTATTTAAATGAGATAAAGAAAAACAAGGAAGCCATTACAATACTGAGTGGTAATAGGAATTCTAGGAACAGTACAGGATCTGGCACATAGAAAATCAATCCACACCTAGCAGTTTGGAAAAGATTTTCTAGATGAATGGTGGTTGCAGCTGAGACTTAGAGGACAAACAAGAATTACACTTAGGAAGTAGCAAGGACATCGTTTCCAAGCAGAAAATATCATTGTCTTTTCTGATTCTTTGATTGCAAGTAACAGAGATGCATTTTGAGTGCATTTTGGGAAAGGAAGAATTTATTTTCTAATGGAATCTAAGGAAGGGTTGAACAACTAAGCTTGAGAATGTGCAGGGTTGCAACTGAGACTAAGAAATATGGACCCAGAACAATCCTTTTTCTTGTTTCTTCTCTTCATGCATTGGCTTTATTCTCTGTCACTGCAAACCGACTTTGATTTCAAATGGCAGAAGAAAGCCCACTTGATGTTGACTCTATGAATTTAAAGTTCTGAAGTCTGAGGATAGATTAATTGATTCAACCTGTGTCCAGTTCTGATTTCTAAATGAGCAAACTGTGGCCTGAGTGGTGGAATCACATAAGGACTTTAAGATGCTTGTCGTAATCACGTTTTGGTGAGTTGTGAGGAGCTGGGGTCGCATAGGCAAATAGTCATGGGGCAGCAGTACCATAGCTATTTACGAGTCAGCATTTCGATTATGAACAGCATTCTAATAATGTTTTAAATCTCCTAACTCTGGTTGTATTTACTCTTTCACTCCAAATATGAATATAAATGATTAAATAGGATAGTATTTTCTTCCTCAGTATGTAAAATTTATTGGATTTGACTCATTCTAAAAAATACCTATCTTATACTAACACACACATCTGTGCAGAAATGTATGTAAGGTGTGTATATAAAGATAAACATATATTAAGACCTATGTACACAAGATGGGTTTAAAATATAATGCTAAATGATAGCAGGGAAGTTTTTTTCTGTTAATTAATTAATTGTTAATATAATACTCTTTTGCAGGCTATCACTCATCAACTGACAAATGGACGCAACACGTATGTACATATCTATGTATGTGTGTGTAAAAGTCCATCTTTTCTCTCTATCATCCATCTACCATCCATTTGATTTCTATATAACTAAATAGCTGGATTGGGGATTTAATTGCATTTTATAGGATGTAAATCTTCATTAGAGGAAGTCAATATGGACAATATTGGGGGATGGACAGTATGCCATAGAACATATTGCCCCAAGCACCTGGCCGGGAGCACTCCTGACCACCCACACCACTGGCGTTTTGTCCTTACTCTGCCTGGAAGGAGCTAGGAATCTGGGGTGGTTGTCATACCTTTTTCTTCCTATTCTTCTTTCTTCCCTGATTCTTCTCTTAGACTGTTACTGGAATGCAGTGACTCGTGATTCCCTTTGTACTTTCATTTTTTTGTAATGATGACTATAACTCAGGGAGAAACAATGAATTTGGATGGAAGCCAAATCAGGTAAAACTTACGTTTTTTTCAGTCCCTGGATGATTGTGATTTTCTAATTAGTATCCAAAGTGTTCTATTACGCTAAAAAGATACATAAAGTTTACATAGTAGAATTCTACTACATTAAAAAGCTATCTGTAGAGAAAGTTATTAACTTTAAATACTTTGGTTCATAACTTTAGAATATTAAATTCAGGTTCAGGTTAAAGGTTGCTTTTCAGAAGCCTTTGCCACATGTGTTCTGAAATTTTCATATGAGGGTAATGAACAAGAGCTGTAAATTAAACCAGATGCCAATGTAACTTCTGTCTTCTTTCAAGTGGCTATTTCGAAGGTCCTTTTATCATTGAACAATAAAATAAAATATTTGGACTTAACGTAGAAGTCAGAGCTGAGTTGCTAAAAGTAGAATTTTAAGCAACACAAATTAAAAACACATCACATCAAACTTCTCGCTTTCACCAAAAATTAAATGTTGAAAATGCAAGGGCACTCTGAGTTTTTGATCCTTATATATTGCATTCTTATGTTTTGTTAGTATTATTTTCCTGAGATCTCAGACATTTCAAAGAATTCCCTCTTTCTGGAAAAAAGTTATAATAGTTAAACTAATAACATTTGTGTAGTATTTTAACTGCATTATTTTATATAAACTGCTAAGAGAGGAAGACAGTTTAAATTTAGCATTAAGAGCTTATTCTTTATTTTCAACCATCTGACTAAAATATCTGCAGCCAGGAGTACATATAATAAGAAGTGGAAAAGTGAATTAAAATTTTATTTGAAATTAGATAAGGCAAGTCATCAGAAAATATAGAGAACACTTTTTTTCTGAACCAAGAATCGGTGCATGATTCTGCCAGAGTAATTTTGTTTTTCTGATATGTGGTTTTATTTATGGGTAAAAAGCCTGAAAATGAACAAAAATTCATTTGTATTTAAGTTTTAATTTAAATAAACATATTTATTAGAAAAAATGCACTTATCTAAAGAACCTTTCAATAAATTCTAAAAAGCAGAAATATGCATCCTTCCCTAAACTCAGAAGAGCTATAGGTACTCAAATAACCTTAGAGGAAGTATATTGTCTTAGTAGTGTAAATAGAAAGAAAACTGCATCTATAAAATTGGAGGGTGGTGGGGACAGGTAGAAAAATTCTTAAGATGGAATAGGTAAGTAGTTGTCACATTAGTAGCCAAAAGAGAAAAATGTCCTAGTATAGAAAATACTGTTTTTTTACAAAAAGAGGTGAACACTTCTACACTTAATTTCATGTCTATAACTGGCATACGCTCTTTGGTTTGTGATCATAACTTTCATATGATTAAGAACTCCATACCTCCTGATGATGTTTTGAAATCTATCCTCATCCCTAGCTCTACTCCTTTGAGTAATAAAATTAAACTACCAAATATTCATGGATATCCAGTACTGATCCAAAATATTACAATCTCCTTCTGTTATTTAGTCTCACAAAAGTACCATGTTAATTTTGGCAAACCATGACCATTTCTAGTGGAGGGACTTAGAAAATTCAAAATGTCCTTAGAAAATCTAGTCCTTTCCCATAAGAAGAAATATAATTCAATGGGCTCAGAGACAAGGTTTAATATGAATGTAGACTTACTCATTGAAAGTCACTGGTTCATCTGGTGTTCTGTGATACCCAATCCCCCCAAGATTGTTCTGTATAGTTTGGTGGGGTCATTTTGAAGCTCTGAGTTTCTTTTCAGCTCAAAATTTTCACTAGGGATTAATGGATCCTTGTATTTCAACTAATATGCTCATGTGGCCTACAAACTCTGGGGGACTCTCTGATAGGTGCCACCTTGGGAAATTCATTTCCTTTTACAGTTCTCTCCCCTTGTGTGTGATTTACTTCTATCCTGTGACTTGCTTGTAAACAGTAGAGTGTGGCAACAGTGATAGGATGCTTGTGATTGCATGTGTGTAATTACATGATATGTTATGTAAGATTCTAGCATCCATGTTGCTGGATTCTCTTACTCGCTTGCTGGCTTTGTAGAAGCAAGCTGCCTTGCTGTAGGCTGCCTATGTTTGGGGGCCCATATGGCCAGGAACCTCCTTTGGTAGCCTCTAGGAGATGAGAGGAGCTTCTGGCTGATGGGCAGCTAGAAATCAAAGTTCTCAGTCTTAGAGCTAATGAAAGCATATCCTCTTCCAGTGGAACTTCAGATGAGGTTGCAGACCCAGCTAACGCATTGAATACAGCCTTGACAGATGCTGTCAGAGAATCCATCCAAGTCACGCCAAGATTCCTGACCCACGGAAATTGTGAAATAGCAAGTGCGTTTGGTTTTAAGCTCTGTGTTTGTGGTAATTCGTTGCGCAGCGATAGATAACTAATGCAGTCCTGTTCTTTAGTATTAGAGAAGAAAAATATACCAATTCAGACAGAAACTGTGCCAAATAGCAGGAATACAGTACAGCGTAGTCCAAACTCATCTTCTAGCTCAGCTTCATCTTCAGCGCATTGTCCGAACATCTCGGCAGGCGCACAGTGGGCTGGCCAGAGCAGGGAGGGCATTTCCCCATTTGGCTGTGAAAACAAATATTGACATGGCCATTGAGGGCCTATGAGGTCACAGTGTGAAGGGATATATTGGGACTTTTAACTGGCCAGACTAAATTCACTGGACATTTTTATATCTGTGAGTCTAATGCTGTGAAACCTCCCTGAGATACCATTAAGGGAGGAGAGAGGGAGCTTTGACAGAATATTTAAAGGTAGTGAAGGGAGAAAACCACAACAATGTCAGGTTTATGCCCCACTGAGCTCAGCCTGCTCAATGCACCAGTTTTTCTTGCTATATGGCAAGGATCTTAGACTGTGATCCAGAGCCTGGAGCTCCTGGCTCTGCTACCTACAAAAATCATAAACTTGATAAAGTTATCTAGTGAAATATTGAGTTCCTCCTACACAGGAGGCAATAAATGGACTACTTCACACCTGTTACACTAAGCATTTCTCATAACAATTCCATGGACGATCGCTATTGGCCTCATTTTGTATGTGAGGGAAAAAAAGAAACAACTTCCCTTAGTTGTCCAAGGCCATCATCGACTTCGGATTTGTAGTCAGATTTATAGGATGCCAAAATCCTTGTTTTTTTCTACCATTTTACACATCACTTTGAGCTGCGTTTTTCTGCCCTTTCGAATTGCAGTGGTTGTGAGGGTAGCAGAAAATACATGAAAAACTGTTTTGCATGTAGTATGTGTTCAGCAACTGGCAGCTTGTTTATCACAGCCCTCCTGTTCCTACTCATATCATTATTAGTAGCCAGTAAAATCAGGTTACAGTCGCTGTCGAGAACATTCTTCCAAAGAAATAAAAGAAGAGCATTCTGTTTCATAGAGGCTTAAAAGTTAAATCTGAGTATCTGTAGAGAAATCTTTGCTATTTTTTTATTTTTACTTTATTTTTTTTTTAGTCCTTGACAAATTGAGCTTTGCCCTAAGGCTATTGAATCACACTGGGATAGTAGAAATAAAGGGAGATCCAAAGACACGGACCTGGGGCAAATGGCTCAAATCTCCAAACTGTACAGATCATGCAGGGGTTTCCTTCCTTCAGGTTTAAGCTCTGCAGCCTCGTTCATGTAGCAGGGAATCTCAGAGGTCTCATCCCTCCTGCATGCCCGAAACACAACACTTCCTACTGTATTCTCTTTCACAGGTCAGTGGAATTTCTGACGTAAGTTTGAAACCTGATACAGTCTTATTACCAAGCAAAGAACATAAAATAAATACGGTATACAATCTCCCATTTCATATCACTATAATTTCCAAAGAGAAAGGACATTTTCATGTTCAAAAGTAGAAAAAAAAAAAACAAAACCAGAAAAGGATGGTCCTTTAAATGAATACATTCAACTTTAAGGAAAACCCACTCTGCTTTCTTTTCTGTAACTTTTTTGTATCTTGCAACAGACTTGTGAAAAACTTGACATTGATGGACACAAATCCTCAGACTGGCCTTTGGAAACGGTAGACCCAGAGGACTTGGGAGCCCACCTTGGAGTAAAGAATGTGGTTGGGATTTCCAGAGACGGTCCTGGCTGGGCTGTTCTAGGGAGGAGTTTTGGCTAGTCAGCTTCTGGCCAACCACACTGCGGTGAAAGGCTTCAAGTGGACACCATATTGTGGTTTGCTGTTTTACAACCCCCGGAGCCCTGTGTGGTCCAAATTGGCAATCTCTAGAGACCTTCAAAGGCCAGAAAATTGCCAATTCCGCTGTTAGGTTATTTATTTATGTAGTTTCCCCCACTCCTCTTCCTGACGTGTAAGCCAGTGGTCACTGATGCTGTTTGTGTAACACTCTGTCCTTTGGGATCTGAGGGGTAGAATCAAATGAATACCAACTGTGAAGGAAAACTGAAGTCAGGGAGGGATCACATTTATGGCTTTCCACCGTCTCTCCCCGCTGAGTTTTCAACCTTTCAGTTCCAGTTTTCGTGGCTTTTCAGGGTTCTGAGACAGAGGACTCTCCTCATGGAACATCACAGACTTCCAAGATCTCCAGGCCAGCCTCATCAGTACATGTAAGGAATCCGGGGCCCCCAAAGACACATTTTGCAAAAGTCGCACAGCACATTAGCAGCAGAAACCACTATAGGACTGGTACTACTCCACTGTCTTTATTGAGAAAGAAACTTGTTTACCCCTTTGTTTAGCTGAAGCAAGGTTATAGCTTTCCAAAAGGAACTTTGAAAACAAGAGCAAAAAAAAAACCAAAAAACAAAAAACAAAACTAGCAATAACTACTCAAAAATAGAAATAAATAAGTTTTCGAAAAGTACATATTTCATTTACACTCCTGGACCCTGAAAGGTATCAGTGGTTGCTTAAAACAAGATGGACTTTGGAAATATGCCCAAATTCCACCTCTGCCATTTAGAAGTGCTGAGACTCAGGGTAAATTAACAAATATCTTTGTGTCTCCGTATTGTTGAATGAAACATAGGGATGAGAAAACCAACCCCGTGGGACTCTATTATGAAATAGGACAGTGTATGTAGACTCTCATCCCTGTGCCGAACTCGTAAAAGGTACGATTATGGAAGCGTTTATTATGGGTGAGGGTAGGGGATGGCTGTTTCCCTTGTTGATGCTAATACAACTAATTTCAATTCTATCAACTTAGCACTTAGAAAGGTCCATGAAGGGGCGCCTGGGTGGCTCAGTGGATTAAAGCCTCTGCCTTCGGCTCAGGTCATGAGCTCAGGGTCCTGGGACCGAGCCCCGCGTGGGGCTCTCTGCTCAGCAGGGAGCCTGCTTCCTCCTCTCTCTCTGCCTGCCTTTCTGCCTACTTGTGATCTCTCTCTCTGTGTCAAATAAATAAATAAAATCTTTAATTTAAAAAAAAAAAAGAAAAAAGTCCATGAAGACATCTTGCATTTCTCATCAAACTGCTATAGAGACCCATCAATGTCTCTATTTTAAATCTTGGGGCATTGTCATCTTTCACAGTTTCTTTATCAGCCCCTTCTGTCCTGACACCCCACGAGCAGGCTGATATTGTAGAATGAAATAATGCCTTCGTCCCCAGCCAAATAAAGAAATGTACTCAATGACTAATGTTTCACTCACACAGAAAGAAACCTCCCTATTCTTTAAGTATTTATTAAAATACTGTGGGGAAATGGTTAAATTCTCCTTTCTATGGAAAGTAAAACGGAATTCTCTGCATTCCAGAGATCTTCAAACCTAGGACTTCTTGAGAATCGGCTATATGAAAAAAAAAATGCAGGTTTGCAGAAGCTAATTTAAGTCACAATGTTCTTGAAGTATAATACCCTACTCAAATTCCCATAAAAGATAATCAACATAAGAGGGACAAAAATCAACTTCTTTTTTGTTTGTTTGGTTTTTTTTTGTTTTTTCGTGTTTTTTTTTTTTTTCCAAAAATCAACTTTTAATTTAGTTGTCCAACAACACATTTTACTCTAATGTGTTGGATCCTTGTTATCACATTTTCTAATAATTTAGAGTTCCAATTCCAGGCTCCCAAGATGGATTTCTGGCAGAACTAAGACTAATGCTGGATGCTAAAGACTGGTATCAGAGGTATTATAGACTTGAGACGGGAGGATAAGAGGTCTGGGGAGCAGCACTGTTTTGTTTTGTTTTGTTTTAAAGATTTTATTTATTTATTTGACAGAGAGAGAGAGAGATCACAAGTAGGCAGAGAGGCAGGCAGAGAGAGAGGGGGAAGCAGGCTCCCTGCTAAGCGGGGATGCGGGGCTCAATCCCAGGACCCTGAGATCATGACCTGAGCCGAAGGCAGAGGCTTAACCCACTGAGCCACCCGGGCGCCCTGAGCAGCACCGTTTTTTAAGTGCTTCTCAGCCTATGACGTGTTTCTGGTAACCTTCCCTCTTCAGCTGAACTCAAGAGTTGGTCTCTCTGTTTTGATGTCCTGTAGCTTGTATCCGGGGTTTCCCCCCATCCCTCCCACCCTCACCCAATCTATGGACTATAAATATCATTAAGTTTTTCCAACCCTTGCTCATCTTCAAATGGAACATAAAAACGCTTTTTAAGATTTTTGGAGGTTTGGATTATAAACAATAATGAAAACATAAATCCTCTCATACAAGTTAATTTTATTGCCTGCTGTCTTTTTGCCTTTCTTTCCCGCCACTGATCCCCCTCTTCTGGGGTCTGTTAACTATCCAGACCCAATTCATGGGCACCACATGTCAGCCAAGGGGTGGATATAATAAGGGCTAGAATGGGTTTGTCTGGGTTTGTCTAGGGAAACTGGACCAGGCTCTTGAAAGAATCGCCTATGGCCGCTCTGGGGTAGGAGCCTGATTGTGAGTGGGTTTGGGACAGGGCCCAGGTTTGGGAGATTGCGTGGAGTTAACAGTTGAGAGAAAAGTGAGGCACAGGAATAGGCCATGGCAAAAGTAAGGGAAAAGGAGGGAAAATCTACAAGGCAGTAGTAGAGAGAAGGAAGTCCCCATGTCCATTGGGCCACCCAGCTGTGATAGCTATTCCTAGGTGGTTAATTTATGTCAACAGAAACTGCATATATATTACCCTTATCTGTATTGTGTGTGTGTGTATGTGTGTGTGTGCGCGCGCGCGTGCTTGGTGGGGTGGTGGCATTGAGGGAGTAGGACGATCATTAGAGTTGCTATATTGCCCTCATCTGTCAAATAAATAAATAAATAAAATCTTAAAAAAAAGTTCAGGTTGCATGTTCCTAGAGTCGCCTGTGAGACAAGGGAAACCTCAAATTGTGACATTTATCAGCTAATATAATTTAAATATCATGGAAATTGAGGGTTAGAGTGGCTTAGAAAAAAAAGGTAGATTACATCACCAAAAAAGCTAATTATTAAAAATTTGGTATATGTAAAAAAAGACAAATTGAGGATGATGCTATTGAAATTTCTACTTTGGCACTCAGTTCTGGTTTTCACAGCATAGTTTTGCAATAATCATATTTCTCTACTGACAATACTGTTTCCTAAAATAATAGATTGTGCATAGGGGAAACCATGCACCATCCTTGTGAGAAATGGCTGGGGACATTATTTACAGGCAGATCACAAAATAAGTACATACTGGAGAGCTAAATTTTTATCCGTAGTGACTCTTAGGACTTTTCTCACAGTGTTTCTCAAATGTGAATTTTGTGTTTATGCTGCAGTGAACTTGCAAACAGAATAAGGGGAGAGATAGAGTAAGCGTTAGGGCAGAAAAATTTCAGGCACGTATGAATATTATTTTTATGAAGTACCAAGCAAAAAATCCAAAAGTGATCTTAAGGTGATAGATTTACAATCAAAAATGACAAATTGTTTTTGAATAAAGGCAACCCTTTTTATTTCATAGGCAACCTGCTCTCATTCTGAGTAAAAGTCCTTCAGCTATTTCTGTACAAGGAAAGTGATGTCCGTAATATCGGCCCCTGCGAGACCCAAAAAGGATCAGCTCTTAGGAACAAAGGAAATTGGTAAGTGAATACATGAATTTATGCATCTTAATTTTTAAAAGATCTAATCTGTAACTGAAGAATAAGAAAATACGATTTGACACTTTCAGGTGGTAGTATAGACAGGTCATATGAAGAATGTAGAGAAGAGGTAATTTATTATGGCACTGGTGACCAGACTCCACGGCCACAAAAATTCAGCACAGTAGGAAAAATTAGGCAAAGAAGCCAATTTGGTTTACCAGGCCTTTCCTGAGTGCCTGTATATGCACAGTGCTGGAAATATGTCTCTCCTTTAAGAGGGGTGCACATTTTACCCCATATTTCAAAGCTACCTGATCTTTTTTTAAGAAACAATCAACATTTAAAAATGCATAGTTTGCACCTGTGCAGAGAAGCGCACGCCAACGCAGCCATTTCCAGATGCCAAGAATCAGTGGATAATTGAGGAATAAACTGAAGCATTGATTTGCTTGACCCACAACCAAAGGGAGAAATAGTTCGGAAGCAACTTAGTAAAGGAACTAACATCAGGAAACCAGAGTAAATCCCAAGAGGGAAATGTAGCAGCTATAGGGGAAGTGAATCCTGACCCCAAGCACAGAAGATGGGCCTTGGCATAAACAGCAGGATTGGCCTGAAAACCATGTGAAAGTTTGCCTTAAAACAGTGGCTTTCAGCGCTGAAGGCTCATTAATATTACCTGGAGAGCTTTAAAAAACAACATTGCTTCCAAGGCCCCACTAGGGACCAATTAAACCCAAATTACTTTGGGCAGGGCCCGGACAGAAGTCTATTTAAAACTCCCCCGTTGGTTCTAAAGTGCATCCGGGATTGAGACATATTGCCTTGAAGCTACCGACCTTGAAAACTTCCAGGAAGGCCAAGGAGAGCGACCACTGCTTCCAAAGGTAGGAGGAATGTCTCGTCTTGGGGGCCAAGAAGGTTTTGCAATCAAGTTTTGACCAGAGATAGGACTGTTCTTAATTCCGTAATTTTCTCTCTCGTTCTCTTAATGTTTAGTCCTTGGCTTACTGGATTAGCAAATAATCTTTTTTTGAAAGGCTAAAGTATTCTGTTGTTTTGGTAACCTAGAGAGAAAGCAGGTCTAACAGAAATCAAGGATAGGAAAGAGTCCCAACTGAAGTGAGTTTGTGACGTTAGTCTCTGCCCTGTTTTGAGATTGTTTGGAATGAGAGGATTTTTTTCCAAAGAGTTTTATGGAACTAAGGTAGGATTAGATGGCTAGAAAAAAAACATACCAGGCAAAGATTTTTTATTCTGTTTCTTTTTATTTCTATGACTATAACTTTCTACTACTCATGATTATAGCACCTATCATTTACTGAGCAGCTAATTTTGCTAAGTAGAAGTTACACTAGTTTTTATACATGTAATCTCTAATATTCATAATAGCCCTGTCGAATACATACTACTATCATTTTTATGAGATCAAAATTAAGCCTTAATAAAATAAAGTATTTTTTAATGTCAAAGTGGTTAAAGGCTGAGCAAGAAGTTAAATTCAGGTGTGTTTGAATCCGAAGCCAGTTTCATTTCAGTAAAACTCACTGCTGAACTCTTCCTGTGAAATAGGTTCTGTGATGCCTAATGGTAAAAACAAAGTGTTGAATTGACTCAAGTAAAAATCTCTTCTACTTCTTTTCAGAAAGAGAGTGATAAATTAGGATTAAAGTAGGTGGGGGACTCTACTAAAACCAAGGGAAGAATGTTTGGGGTCAGTTAATTATCTTTAAGGTATTTTTCTTTATCTTTGGTTTTCTGCAGTTGGAATATGATGCACCTGCCTATAGTTGGGTTGACATTTATTTTGCTCAGTGTTCTCTGAGAATCCTGCATTCGTGGTTTGGTGTTGGACATTAATTTTGGGAAAATTATCAGTCTTTATTTTGTTTCTTCAAATATTGCTCTGCTCCTTTCTTTTTTCTCCTCCTTATGTGTATGTTACATCTTTTGTAGTTGTTTCCTAGTCCTTGGATATATTGTTCCATTATTCTTGTTTGGTTTGCTTTGCAGTCTTCTTTTGTTTGCTTTTCGGTCTTGAAAGTTTTTATTGGCATATTCTCAAGCTCAGAGAATATTTCCTTGGCCATATTCAGTCTATTAATGAGGTTATGGAAGGCATTTGTCACTTATGTTAGTCCTTTTATTTTGTTTTCTAGCATTTCTTTTTAACTCTTTCTTAGAATTTCCATCTCTACATTTCCCATCCTAGCCCTTACTGTATGAATCACAGTAGTCATATAGTCCTGGTCTGATAATTCCAACATCCCTGTGATATCTGGATCTGGTTTTGATGCTTGTTCTGTCTCTTCAAATTGCGTTTTAGTGTTTTTTTGTTTGTTTGTTTTACCTTTTAGTATGTCTTATAATTTTTTGTTAAAAGGTGGACATGGTATACCGTGTAAAAGGAGCTACAGTAAATAAGTCTTTAGTGATGTGGTGGTAAGATGGCGGGGAGGAAAATCATCTATAATCCAATGAGTAGTGGCTGATGAACCTGTGCCCCCCTGGAGTAGGGTATTTCCCTTCTTCCAGATCAGTTAAATCCCTACAAACCCCAGCAAATTAGCTTCTGGTAAAACTATTTCTCCTGAGTCCAGACCTTGTTAAGAAGAACAAAGTGCTCTGGCATATTTCAAAATGGTTCCTTGTTTCCTCCCCCTGCCAGAAGCAGGAGAGGATTTTTCACCTATGTTCACTGTTTCCATCAAAAAATAGAGGCCTGGTAGAAATCTAGGAGTAAGACTCAACAAAAGTACAGGGGTCTTCCAATGACTGGATCCCCTGGAGTTTTTAGCTCTCAGACTTGTCTACACTGAGCCTTCAGCAATTTGACAATGACCATTCAGGTCTTCCTACCCCAGCACTGGTTTCCACAGAAGCTTCTGCTGGTGGGTTTCATGTGCTCAGATAAGTTGTGATTCTCCGTATCCTCTTGTCTCCAGTTTTGTGGGCAAGTTTGCCCTGTGACCTCACTTCTTTTAATGGATTAAAAGAGTTATTGATTAAAAAAAAAAATGTTCAGCTTTTTACTTGTTAAGATGGAGTGGCAACTTCTAATCTCTTTACATTGCCAGACCAGAAACTGGAAGTCACTTTAATGTATTTTTTTCATTTCCTTTTAGCAAAAAATGCAAACTAAAATAGAAAATAATAGCCCAATTAAAACAATCTTCTGGGACAAGATTCTATTATTTCCTACTGAGCTTGAGAGAAATTGATGTTATTTTATATCATTTGTGTTGTCTGCATTTGTCTCTAGCTATTCTTCCTTGCATGATAAGCCATGGTTTACAGGTCACAGATGATCTCACTTATCTAATTTCACCCTCATATCCCAGGTTACCACTTCAGAATAAGTTTTCCCTTTAAAATATACATTATATTACATTCTAGAATATTTAGATAGTTTTATGTGCCAGGCACTGGACTAGGAGAGAGCTTAATCTCTGTTATTAAGAACTTCCTGGTACTGAAACTTTTCTTCTAGGCTCATCAATGCTGTGTCTCTTCTTATTGATCACCAAGTCTGTTGGCTTTAACTATCGGTCCTGTTCTTAAAAATCTATGTCCTCTAGTTTTTAAATATTCTATTACTTACTGACTTACTGCTTGTACCAAACCGTGGTATCTATAATTCTCTTTAATTTTTTAATCCTGCCTAATTTCTGACATTTCAACAGTTCACAAAGACATATTTTGAGAAACAATCATCTGGTTGTTGGCCACACCTAACTCAGACTCCAAACATGTACACTATTATATGTAGAACTTTAATTTTTTAACTCAGTGGAGCAGAGGCTGATAAGTACTTGTTCTCTGAAGTGAGGTGGACAATTAGAATAAACACCCATTCCACCCTAACTGATATGCCTAAAACAAAGCCAATTTTAACTCACGTTGGACTTCTGATCTATATGAATGTAAGACAATTGTTTATTATGCTTGTATGCTTATGATATAACTTGTTATGGCAGCAATAGGAAATCAAAATATGAGGACAGAAGTCATTGCAGATACAAGAAACTAAAACAGAAGGACAAGACAGAAGGCAGTCATAGGTAGGCCTTGATGCCCTATTGAATATAACAGTTTTTCAGAACATCGATAGCTAACATGGCCACACTGTGACTATGAGGGCTTGATTAAAAAAAAAAAAAAGTTCTATGATCATGTCTGAACACCAGCAAAAGCATTACCTTTAAACCATCAAAATGACCCACCATCTCCCCGTCTTGGTATATGACTAAACTACTTCTGTTTTACCAATTACTGCTTTAACTTTGCTGAGTCTTTGCTCCTAGGTAAGTTCTATGAAAATATCCAAATATTTGGGATGCCTGGATGGCTCAGTAGGTTAAGCGTCTGCCTTTGGCTCAGGTCATGATCCCAGGGTCCTGGGACTGAGTCCCACATCAGGCTCCCTGCTCAGCAGGGAGTCTGCTTCTCCCTCTGCCTGCCTCTCCCCCTGCTTGTGTGCTTGCACGTGCGCTCTCTTGCTCTCTCTCTCTCTCTCTCTGGCAAATACATGAATAAAATCTTAAAAAAAAAAAATCCAAATATTTGCTTCATGACAGCATCCAATCTAGGATAAAGCCCCCCATCCTTTGAAGTTCCCCCAAATCACCTGAAACAAGCTCAGATCTTATAAGTCCTTTATACCCTCTTGCTGAGATGTCCCATAGTCTCCCAGGATGTTTGTTTTCCATTTCTACAGTGAATTATAAATGAAACTTTTCCAACCACAGGTGTGGTCCTGGAAGTCTTTGTATAACATGGACAAGAAGTGTATCCAAATACATTTCTTGAGGCAGTTAGGTATTTTGTGCAATTTATTTTTACTCTGTATTAGAGGTACCCCAAATAACAAAGTCCGATAACCCAAAACTAGAGGGAATTGTGAGAACTTTCTCATATCTACTTTCCTCTATCAATATAATTTTGTCATGCCTGGTGAGTGCACTAATCTAGTCTGTGAATGTGACTCTGTCATGAAGAACTACATTTAGAAGAAGCCAGAAAAGTGAAGACCTGTTCATTTGTAAGGTTGAAGTGAAGGTGTTAAAGGAGGCCAAGGATCCAAGTCCTTGTTCAAGAAAGTAAAGGGCTATGGATGATGTTTCCTTAGTTAGGTTGAGAGATGAACTTCAGAGAGGTTACATACTGTATGAGCCCTGAAATGGCTCTCTGCAAGCATTGCTGGGGTGGCCTCCACGGCTTAAGGATGTGAGACAAGATAGTGGCCTGAAATACTTCTGTGCAATACAGGTCTTGTTATTCGTAATGATAAGGTATCTCTAAATTCCTGTAAAGGTGTTCATTCTATAAAACCTATTCTGGACCTATAAGAGAAAAGGTAGGTGATAGACTATTTAAGTTGCAGTTCATAATTTAAATCTTTGAGAATATACTCTAAACTTTGATTTTTTTAAATTAGTAACATTAAATGTT
>CM052898.1:165376289-165394111 GCA_028534135.1 Potos flavus
TTGTTTATTCTCTTTTGCCATATGGCCAACCCTAGGACCCCCCATGGACAGGGAGGATAGGGCCATAATAATGGTAGTTTTAGTCCTATTAAGAATCATCCTCTAATATTATAAAAGCTTCTACTTGCTTCAAATTGGGGTCTGTGTGGAAAATACAGAGGTAGATGCAAATATTAAGTAATGACAGCATCTGCCATATCATCACTGGAAGGAAAAAATAATACTTCTAGTAGAAAGTTTGCTGTTATATCAACTATTCTTTGAAACAATACAATTAAATGTATTAACCTATTTACGAGCATATGCAGTCTCTATACAGATTGAACTTATTTAAGCAATGTTAATTTATGAACAGGTTAATTTTCAACATAAGTAATGGATTAGAATATATAAGAATAGTTTAAATGTTGGTATTGCCTAAATATTTTATGTATTTTTAGGTTTGGATGGCAATAACATTGTATGCGAGTAAATAATTGGAATAAAATTGAAATAAAGGATGTTTTGAAATTTAATGGTGTAGGAATTACAAATTTATTAACTTCCAGTTTTATAGGTCAGACGTCCAATGTGGGCTAAAATCAATATATTGACAGGGCTTTGTTCCATTCTGGAGAGTCATGGGGAGAATCCATGTAACTGCCCCTTTCAGCTTCTGGGAGCTCTCCACATTGCTTGGATGGTGTCCCTTGTCTTCCATCTTGAAAGCCAGGAACAGCAGAGTGACTCATTTCATATCACATGTTTCTGACTCTTCTTCCATAGTCATATCTTCTCTGACCACAGCTTGGAATGGTCCTCCAATTTTAAGGACACATGTAATTAAATTGGGCCCACCCAGATAATCCAAGACAGTCTTGTCCTATCATGTTTCTTAACTTTAATCACCTTTTCCAAAGTCTGTCTTACTCTGTAAGATAATATGTCCAAAGGTTCCAGGGATTAAGGCATGAATATCTTTGGGTGGACAGGGCAGTTTTCTGCCTACCACAGTTGACAAATTTATTTTTTTTCCTAATTTTAATGAAACTTACTGTTCCATTCTGACGAAATCATTTTAAAAGTATACCTAGTTTTTGCCTTTAGAATCTGAAATATTCCATGATTAGTTTTCAAATAACTTTTATTAAATGCATGCAGCTTTTGAAAGTTTTTTCCCTAAGTCTGTAATAGTATTTAAAAACTATATGCATATATATACACACATGTATGTGTATGTATATATATAAATATGTATACATATGTATACATATACATATGCACACGTGTGTGTGTGTGTAATATAATTTAAGGGCATAGATCAGGTTGATCCTTATTTGTAAAAGTTTATGTATTATGTCTTCTAACCACCTCTTATATTAGGAAGCCTAAAACTGTTGTCCAGATAAACAAACATAGATGTGTTGTGAAAGGGTGGAGCCAAATAAAACATAAACCATAAATTTTCTCTGCCTGGTCAGACCAGGCCAGTCAGAACTTTCCAGTAGATGATGATGTATTCCACCCCATTGTGTGAGTGGACTTTGCCGTTTGGAGACCAGGAACTTCTTCCTTTCTCCTCTCACTCTGTCTTCAGAATTTGTTGCTGAGTGACTCTAGGCTTGCTATACTTCCTGGAGAAAAAAAAAAAAAAAAAAGAACACATTCTTTTCAAATAATACAATACTGGAGAATAAGAAACATCTTCATGAGTTTTATTTTCGGAATTATATTTTTAAAAGTAGACTATAGTTGACATGCTAAATATTTCCATTAAGAACTCTTCAGAACTAGGACCTGTTTGATTAGAATTTTGTATAAGGCAGGAGTGATATCAGATGATAGTTAATGGTTATTTGCTATATATAATTTTGTTAGGAGAGATGTATCAATATAGATTGAATTTAATTACTAAGTTACTAAGTTTGGGTAAACATTATTTATACCTGTTTTTCTTAGTTAACGCTCTACTAGATGGAGAAAGGTTATAAATTTTCTTGCTTTTGCACCTTAACAAAAAAATTTTTCCCAGAGCAGACATTTTTCATGAAATGAGAAATTGGGGAAAATGCCTAAAAATACCAAACTAACCTGTGACTTGAAGATTTACTTCAAGCTTAAGGGAAGACCGTTTGGAGTAACTCTTATGAAACAACTTATATCATGATTACTGGGAAGAAAATTTTGTTAAGCATCCGATACATTTTTTGCCTCCCTGATTTCAATACAGATGGGTGGATAGCCTTTGTTTCTCCAGTGACTACTTCAAGTCAGAAGTAGGTACCACATGAGTGGTAGATTATCTGCAAAGACAGATGTCCAAAATCCATTCCTATATGCATGTGCTTCTCTTCCCACTTTGGTGAAGACTATTTCCACTCCACAGAAGTCTGGATTGGGCCTGTGACTTGCTTTGACTGATAGGAAATTGTGAAAGTGATACTGTTCCAGTTCTGAATCTAGGCTTAAAGAGGCCTGCTTTGCTTCTACTTTCATTCTGTTGGAACCCAGCCACTTTCTGAGGAAGCAAGTAGAGACCACTGGAGAGAGAAAGGCTACATGGAGGCCAAACATGTAACCCAGTGGATAGCCAGTATTAACTGGCAGATCTAGGAATGGGGTTTCTTGGACATCCAGCCATAGCTGTGCTACCAAATGCCCAGATGAAGGCAGCCACATGAATAATCTATCCAATAACACATGGAGAGAAGAACCATTTAGCTGGGTCTGGCCAACCATAGAATCATGAAGAAAACAAAAAAAAGTTGTATTAAGCCACTAAATTTGGGGGTAGCTAGTTACAAATAATTAGATAACTAAAGTACATAGTGACATGAATCCTTATTCTCACATCTGGAAACCCTTACCAAAAAAGAGACACAAAGATACTCTAAAGATTCTTAGGCCATATTGCCAAAAAGTCTATTATGCCGTTCTTTGCCTCTCTTTATTTATATAAAACTCAATTTTTTTAAGTAAAATTTTATTTTGTTTCGTTCAATTTTCAGCTTTTTTGAACGATTAACAATGTATATCACAGCTGGTAGGTTAGTAAAATTGATTTCCTGTGAAGGACTTAAATTATTCAAAGAATAAGTCTAAATATTAAATTAAATTTTCCCTAAAACTGCATTTGGATCATCGTAGTTATTAAAGGAGGTCTCAGAATTTGGAAGAAAATCTCACTCTGAGACTGAAAGAGATAAAAAAAAAAAATCAAGCAGCTTATGATAAGAGGTGAGGGGGAGGTGAAGTATTCCATACCTAAGAGATGATTTATAAATGGGTTGATGATAGAGACTTGGGATAGGCCTACATCTGATCAAGGTAACCAAGTTATAGCCTCAAATAGACATGTCTGAAATGTGATTGATGTAGAAGAAAATTTCAGGCTATTCAATCATGTTGTACCTTGCTTGACTTGATATACTGGTGCTTGTGGGCACTCAAAAAGAAAAAAATGCTGCAGGACATGAATTCTATGTTTATCCAACACTATGTAGGGAAAGCAGTGCTCCGAATCAAGGGGCCATAGTTTTTCAGGTAGAAAAATTCCTGGAGTGGAGAAGGACAGTCTATCAATTCACATAATTTCGTGCTATTCTGTGAGAACATCCAACTTTCCCTGTCCAAATTTTGGTTTCTCCAAAACAGTCTTATGACTTATATTTTTGGATTTAAATGGATTGACCCACTAGCAGGGATTTGCTTGTGCACACAGTTGACTTTGATTCTTGGAAAAGGGAGTTGTTTGTTTTGTTTTGTTTTGTTTGTTTTTTCATTATAGGGACCACCAAGCCATTAAATTATTGGATGTTATTCTAGCATATAATCTTCCAATAAGATACTTGATAATGGTGAATGAAGAACACTAGCACCAATTTTGAGGTGTGGATGTGATGACCATGGTCAACTGGAATCACTTGCTAGATAAGTGGTTTATTCCCATGCTCAGTATATAAATCTGTGGATCAGCAAAATAACAAATGCATATATGTCCTAGAGTCTTGGGTCTCATATAAGTAGCCCAAAACAAAAATGTTAAATCTATAAATATCAGAGACTAGAGTATACCTTCACATATGGTTGATATATAGGTATTACTTTAAATTTGACCACTGTTTTTTAATTATAAGCCTCATCAGACCAGGGCTTATTGATAAAAAATTACTGGACCAGATTTCACAGGTGTTAATACTAAAATTGGCAGTCATCCTTCTCATTTGTCCAAATGAGACAAATGACCTCTATCTCCCTTTTTTCTTCTTCTCTCTCCCTCCCTCATCTTTCTTTCATATCTTTCAAAATTGGTATAAGCATGATAAACTAGAAATTTCAGTTTTCAAAACTTATATTTCCTATTGACCTGAGAAGTAAGGGTGGATGAGCTGAAAAACATTTGCACATGCATGTGTCGAGTCACAGAAAAGGAATCAAATGCATACGGTTATACCTGGGCCAATTAGCTAATGTTATAGCTCGGAGTGAGTTTAATGAGCTTTCATTTTTTGGAGATCAGTTATGTACAATTGGCTAAGGTGAAGATGGGTAGGTTGGATTGGTTATAAATCAAGTGACCGTGTATACCCTGCTTTGCCTGAGACTGTCCTGGCATATACCTGTTAGCCCAGTGTAATTTTTAATAATGCTCACTTTTATTTTCAAAAGCAGTTCTAATGAAGGAAAGTTGGAAGAAAGGCAGGCAGGGACAAGTCCCACTCCCACCCCACCCCCAAAGAGGAAAGCACCCTTAAAAGGATTTTACACCACCCTGGAAGGAACCTTCCACCCTTTCCCACGTGTTAGATAGATAACAAAAACCTGATTGGTTGATAGGCACAGGGAGGGTTCATCAGATTGAAACAGTCCACCAACAAGCCCGTAAAGACCCTTAGACTTGGAAACTCCCACGGCAACCCTTTCCAGTCCCTTCTCTCTTTAGGAGCTTTGTACTATCACTTTACTATCACTCAATAAACCTTTCTTTGCTGCCCACCACTCTGTCTGGTTTACCTCTTCATTCTTTGAAGCAGCGTGACCAAGAACTGTGGGAACTAAAGAAAAAATTCCTGTAACAGCTCCATGTTTTAGAAGATAAATTTTTTTGATTCTCTTGATTTTAGAAAAGTTTGAAGATAGGTAAAGAGTGAATTAGAGTAGACATTAGTATTAAGTTATTGCTTTTTCTTTCATATGTCAGAAGGTTAGCATGCACATTTTGATTTCCCCCAAATAACTAAAATTAGACTATTCTCTAGGAGCCTGACTGCACACCAACTCATGTCTATTCTCAGTCAGATTGCTCCATCGGTGTCTCCCTGCGAGATGCTTCCAACCTCTAGAAACACCCAAGGCCTCTGGTTTAATGGTTTTATATTATAGTACAGAATACCAAATAATAAAACAAGAGCTCCTTAAGTCTTCACTGTATTAGATATGGAGCTAACAAGATACCAAGCAGTCAATTAAAAAATTCAAAAGAGGGGCACCTGGGTGGCTCAGTGGGTTAAAGCCTCTGTCTTCAGCTCAGATCATGATCTCAGGGTCCTGGGATTGAGCCCCGCATCAGGCTCTCTGCTCAGCAGGGAGCCTGCTTCCCCCTCTCGCTCTGCCTGCCTCTCTGCCTACTTGTGATCTCTCTCTCTGTCAAATAAATAAATAAAATCTTTAAAAAAAATAAAAAATAAATGCATAATTCAAAGGAAATTCCTCTTTCCTCTCCCCCTAAAAGTAGACACTTAATATCACACTTTATACATTAGATGACAAGTTACTGCCTTAAATTTTAGTTGTAGATAATTGTAGGAATTTAAATGAAAGATAGTGTATATTTGTAATGCTAACTTACCTCGATATGCTCTATTCAAAATTTACCTAAAGTTCTACTATTTCTCTCTTGGATACTATCAATAATGTTTCATCACTTTTGTTCATTCTACTTAAGACAGTTTTTGGAAAAATATTTTTATATGTATCAATTAACCATTTCTCCTGGAATTTAAAAAATAAGTGACCTTTTATTCCACCCCTCTTTTAGTTTGTGGGGAAGTGGTAGCATATTGAGGTAATAGAATTCTGGAGCCAGAGGGCCCTACTTTAAATTTTGTCTCTGCCACTTCTTCCTGCATAATCCTGGGCAAATCCTTAACCTCTGTGTACCTTGCATTCCTCACCTATAAAATGGAGATGATAGATCTACTTCACAGCTTTGTTCTGAACCACCAGTTAACATTTGTAAAGGGTTTAGAACCATGCCTAGCTAATGCTTATTAAAAAAATAAAATAATATCAAATATTTAACTTAATAACAGGAAGAAATAAAGCAAAAATGAGATTTTTTTTGTTTTACTTTTCTCAACAAATTCTTTTTCTTCTCCATTTTCTCCCCGTAATATCTGTATCTTTGGCAGATAGTAAATGTGTCAAGAGTTCTATCAAAGAAGATTACTTTGACTAAGTACAGTTATATCAAACAAATATAATATGAATAAAGCTGATTGTGCCCCATAAGAATTAAAAGGGCATTTCGAGATATGCAAGAGGATATAGATGAACTCTTCAAATCTTTTCTTCTAGTAATCATGAAAATCCATCCTTGTACAGGCTGACCTCATAGGTGTGAAATCTCTGTAGCTGCACAGAGCCTAGTGCTTGGAAGGACCCTGGACTTGGTCTACTAATGTTATAGTCTTAAAATCCTTAGTATTTAAACCAGAGACCCCAAGTTTTCATTTTGCACCAAGTCCTGTAAATTATGTAGCCAGTCCTGCTTTGTGCTACACTAACTAGGACTTGAATATTCCCTACAGAATTATCAATGTCTAGGCTATGTAATTTTTCTTTTCCCCATACTGGGACCAAGGGAAGTGGTGTTTAAAAAAATAATAATCAGAGAAAATCTGCGACTCAGAATAAAAAAGACTTTGTTTGAAATTTCTAGTTTTCTTCTCTGAACATTACGTGAATGGCACGTCACAGTACTGCTCAAACCCAGTATGGCTGGAGCTGGACATAGTGTGTTCTTCCTCCAGTATGTCCAGATGTTGATGGTGCCATCTTCCTCCTACTCATTATGCTCAAATCCTCAGTTACCTTTGACTCTTCTCTTTTTGTCTCCTTCAGGCAATCACTTGCTGAGAACTATCAATTTTCCTTCATTATAATTCTCCCTTTGATTTCTTCCTTTTCATTCTTACAGCCACTACCATAATGGAAGTTCTCATTACTTCTAGTTCCCTTTAATAGCTTCTTTACTGGTTTCCCAAACCAGCCCTGCACACTCCACCCGATTTTACCTATTGCTCTAAGCTTTATTATCCTAAGCTATCACACTGATCACGTGTCCCCTTGGCTTCCTCATTTCCTTCAGAATAAATCAATTCCATATTCCTTAGTATGTCATTATGAATAATCACAACTTACTAGTCTAACTTTATCTCCTTAAGCCTCTTCATATAATGTACCTTAAAACCACAATAACTACTCCTAGGTTACCAGACTTGCTATATATATTTCTAATTTTTTAATTGTTAATTATATTTAGTTGCTGAACAGATTTGAAAGTAACAGAAAAGAATTGACAGCTAGGAAAAAAGACTGAAGATGTAAGCAGGGTCAGGATTACATGGAGTCTTGTAACATAAAAGAATTTGGCTTTTATTCTATATCTTAAAGAGTTGAAACAAGAGTGAGAGAATCAGATTTCATTTAACTGGGTCAGTATAGTTACCTGGTGGAGAACAGATTAAGAGGGACATAAGATAGTGGAAAGTTTACATGAGAATGGGGTAAAAGGGACCAGTTCAAGAAATATTTGGAAGGTAGAATTAGCAACATGAAGACTGATTAGATGTGGAATCAAGGATGAGTACATATCTTTTTAATAACTCAGCAATTGATAAGTCTACTTACTAACATGGGAAGCTCTTGAAGAGTAGCAGGTGGTGGCTGAGATAAGGAGTGGGGCTTAGGTGTGAGGGAAGAGAGAGGCATAGGTTGGTTTTGGGGTATGGATGAGTTCTTTCAAAAATGTCCTACAAGGCAGTGGGAAGGGGCACTAAAAAGAACCCCAAGGCAAATGTCATTTATTTAACAACTTAGCATGGGGCCAATTTTGATTAGTTAGGGTTTAGCAAATCTGGGTCGTGTGCAAGATTTCAAAAGTAAATGAAAATTATTTTTTAGAAGAATCATGAATATACAGGTCCAAAATGAAACTGTTCAAAAAATTTAATAATGATTTAATTCTGACTGACCATACTTGCATTTTTTAATCTTATGATTTTTCTCTTAGATTAATTTTTATATCTTTAGGGGGATTACCAAAAAAAATCTGATAAAGGTATTTTATTGTTTTGGAGATTTTTTTTTTCTCTCCCTAAGAAGCAGCTTGTGCTAAGAATTCAAATCTAACAAACTTTACAATCTAAAGAAAAAATGACAATACGGGAAAGTGAGAGGTCTTTGCATCTTCACGGAAAGATGTCAAAAACCTCTGAAGGCAATTTCAGACTGAAATGATTGCCACATTTTTGTTGATCAAAGATAACTCTCCTTTAAGTTTCTTCATGGTACTTCGCTCTTGGATAATGGTAAAAGATATTACACATTCTCCCACCTGGTATTACAGCATGCATGGCAATAATGAAGACAGATTAGCGCTATTTACCTACTGACACTGACAAGAGTAGCTCAGGCTTTGTTCCTCTTTTTTTTTTTTTTTTTATCATTAAAGTCTTGTTTTTCAGCATTACATTGCCTCAAGACAGCATGCTCCAATCTTGAATACCAAAGGAAAGGTGTTTAAATAGCTTTAATGGCTTGGATCACCTCAGGACTGAAACCAAGGAAATTCAAATTTAATGCTTTCCTCTGTCCTTAACTTATACTTTGATGAAAACATAACTTCACAAAATCATTTTCATGATAAGGAAATGTACAGAAATTAGAAAAGAGATAATTACATATATATACACACATATATACATGCATGTATGTATACACACATGTATATATGTATTGAGTTATAACTCCCCAATCAAATATGCACCTGAAATTATTTCTCTTGAAGCTGTATACCTACCTAAGGAGGTAGCTTTAATTCACCTCACAGGACATCAAAAGGATATCACCTTAGAATCTAAAGGAAACAATTCGATAGACTATGTAGCCAAGCAGGCAGTATAAAATAATCAAATATTAAATCTTTTACCAGTCTTAACTCCAATAAAGTCCATAAGTCCAGTCTATTCAGACCAAGAAACTCACAGAGCTCAGGAACAAGGATATTAAAAAAAAAATGCACAGGACTGGCTTGTTAATAATGAGGGAAAAATAGTTATACCCAAAAATAACAATGGAAGGAAGTATAGGGTTTACACCAGGTTACTCATCTGGATAAAAAGGCCACTGAGGTGACAAGAACTTTGCTAAGAGAAATTGTCCCTAGATTTGGACTCCCTTGGTCCCTTCAAAGCGACAACGGACTGCCTGTTATTACACAAATTCAAAAGATGGTCCTCCAAACTGAATAGCCCTTGATATCTTGACACATTTAAAGGAGACCCAGAATTAGATAACTGTCATCTAATGGGACCCAGTGGCTATGAGATTCTAACTTGTGTCCATGGCTTCGCCAGGCTGGATAGACTGCTGTACTCTGGCTTTTGCCTGGATGATGGACGCATTATTAAAACCATTATGAACCCAGCCAACCTTCCAAATTTAAAATGATGGTGGACACGTTCTGTGTTTCATTGGTATGACCACCTAACATCCATTTTTTGTTCTCTCTTTGGGACTGGACAATGTTGTTTGGCACATGGCAGCTCTAAATAAGTACATGGTCAAAGCCCTAAATAATACTCAAGATATCGTTTCTCTACTAACTACTGAAGTAATACAAATGCGTGAAGCAGTTTTACAAAATAGAATGGCATTAGATGTTTTAACTGCTGCACAAGGTGGAATGTGTGCTATCACAAGAACAAAATGCTGTGCATCCATTTCAGATTACCACAAAATTATCACAAAATTTCTGAGTTTCTAACTGACATGAACACTCAAATTGGTTCTTTAATCCTTCTCTTTCCTTTCATGATTGGTTAACCTTCTGGACTGGAAGAGGATTTTTGTCAATTATCAAAGGACTCTTTTTTTGGGCTCCTTTTTCTTTTTGTTATTCTAATCATGTTTTGCTGTTTTATCCAATATCTCTCCACTTGGTGCTGTGACTCCTTCGCTGCCATAACTTCAAGCCGACAAATGATCCTTTCCACTCGGGAAGATCCACACACATGGTCTCCCTTGGATTTAACTGCCTCTGTTTTCATAACTCCTGTATCTATATAAGCCCCAACGGACCAATGTTGACCCATAGAGAGGGACATCTTTACACCCCTACTCAGCAGGAAGAAGTTACAGAAGATGAGACTTTCCATCCTTAGCAGCCTTAAAGATTTAAGGGTCAGAATCGTTCAGGGGGAATGATGTGGGGGAACAAAGGCAAAAGAAAAACTTAAATCTCCTTACTACTCACAGTCCATGGACAAGTTCTTGAAACAGACAGAGTGATGTTCCTCTAGAAACTCAGCTGCCTCGATGTTAATACTTTGCTAAAGGCAAAAGGCAATCTTAGCCCAATCCCCAGGATCCTGTAAATCTACTTGAACATATAAAAATTCCTTTGGAAAAAAAAAAATTCCTTTGGAAACGTCCTTTATCTCTGCCCCCCCAGATATATGTTGGCAATCATCCCCCAAGCATATGACCAACCAATGTACATCTAAAGGGTCTCATGACTCAGGTTTTATTAGACAGTGATAAATGATCTTTTCCCAACAATAGCTAGCCCCCTCAAGTTCCCGGAAACCTTGCTTCCAAAATTCCTTGGAGACTTACCTCTCCCTAACCCCCTCCTAACTTGAAGGTATATAATGGGCCACTCCTCATGACCCCAGTACGGCTCTTTCTGCCTGTGGGTCCTGTCCCCATGCTTTAATAAAATCACCTTTTTGCACCAAAGACATCTCAAGAATTCTTTCTTGGCTGTCAGCTTTGAACCCTAACATCTTTCCTACGTTAATATCATTTACTAAATCTTTTTTTTTTTAATTTTAGATTTTATTTATTTATTTGAGAGAGAGAGAGAGAATGAGAGAGAGAGAGAGAGAGAGAGCATGAGAGGGGGGAGGGTCAGAGGGAGAAGCAGACTCCCAGCCAGGCAGGGAGCCTGATGCGGGACTCGATCCAGAGACTCCAGGATCATGACCTGAGCTGAAGGCAGTCGCTTAACCAACTGAGCCACCCAGGCACCCAATATCATTTACTAATAGAAGGTATATGGGTTCCTTCTTTCATAGGGGTCATGGAGGATAGAACAGTGTTTTTTTTTTTTTTTTTGCTTTAGAGACAAACTCTGGTTTTACATCTAGTATTTCATTTCCTTACTAACAATTAGCTAATTATTAACTAATTCAAGCCCTGGCTTCATCATCTATAAAATTTGAGGTAAAATATTACTTGACAGGTACTTTGTGGATAAAATGAGCTTTGTATGTAAAGCACTTAGCACATTGCACAACACAATAATTGTTTATACTTGAGTTGTTTCTCAACACTCATTTGAGCATTGCTAACATTTTTATTTTAAACAAACTTTATTGTAGAGAAAATATAACCAAACCACACAAAAGGCTAGCTTGCTCACAAACCTATAAGCCATATAGACTTTTTATATTTGCTGTTGGATGCAAAAATATCATCTGTGAGTTTCAATCACATACGTGAGACAAAAAACCAAAAATAAAACCAATACATTATGGGGGTTATTCTTCTCCCTTCAGCATAACCCTTACCCCAGCCTTGTACACACCTGTGAATTCTCACCTTCTGAAAAAAGAGAAGAGCTACTTCTCTACTTTGCTTAAAAAAAGGGGTGGGGGGGGTTGCAGCAGGTGAACTGCCTTTTTAGGAAGGGCACTGAAGTGCAGGTTATGTAACTTGCCAGATCGTTTATCTGAAAGGTCAGAGAGTACAGAAAGGGATATGGTGTAGAGTACAAGATGGTAGGCAGAAGATCTGTTCAAGTTCAAAAGGATGCTATTATAAGGCAGATGGTAAGCTTCTGGAACTTGAGTGCTCTAGAATTAGAGAATACTTAAGAGTTGCTGTGATTTTATACTTGGATCCCCTTAAGTTTCAAAGAGATGTCTGTAAAGAATTTTTTTTTTTTTTTGAACTGAGTCACTTAAATGTGATACTTATTTTACACTGGAGCATGTGGGTGATAGTTTTATAGGAAATGCAGTAGAACTGAATATTAGAGAAATCTGCATCATACCACAGAGACTTATGGGATAGGAATTTGTACGGGCTGGGCTTGTCAGAAAGTCATGCTATAGTAAGAAAAGTAATAACATATCTATAGGGAAGGGTCAGGAAGTAATTTACAAAGTGTGGGAAAAGATCTTTACATAAGAATCTTATAAATTATCATAATGATGTTAATAGTTTATTTACGAAATCCCTTACTCAAAGGTGTTCAGCTCTTCAGCTTGCTTTGAAAGTTGTATGTAATTACCATTCCAGGGTAATGTATATTCTCTAAATTATGAGAATCTGCTGTGAAGGAGGCACAGACTGGATGGGCAAAAGCTATATGTGTATTTTTGATCTATCTACTCATACCCTTTGCTTCTAACCTATTTTGTGAGCTACTTAATTTTTAATTTGTCAGTGTCATAGGATTTATGAGATACTGTTTTGTTCAGTTGGTTTCCAGTTTGCTGCATTTGATAGAGATCTCGTAGCGTTTGAATGTATGTAAGACTGACTACTAGAAATACACGTTTTCATGTACTCTCTTCTATCATTCTTAGGAAAATTTAAAGAATATATACTGATTGTATTTCTATGCAGGATTGTTTGATTCAGTCCTATAATCCCTTCTTCGCATAAAACATTCAGAATTCTAAATATTAATAATGGAAGCAAATCATGAAGCAAATTAGTGAAAGAGACATTTTGAAACAATATAAAAAGGAAGTCCTTTGAAGACACTGGAGCAATATGTATCCCCTTTTTAAGTAGTTTTTTTCAAAAGACTATTTGCAACCCATATTATCACAAGTAATGAGTGGCCAGATACGGAATCTTGCACCTCCAGGTCAGCAGTTCAAATCTGGCTTCGATCAGCAAAGACTGAAAATTATTACTAGTGGATGGCTTCATAATGTTCTCAATAAATGAGGCAGTGGACTTGGTTGCACTCTGTTTAGTAGCTGACAGGTGCTCAGGTGACAAATCATGTCCCACCAAGCATGACACACCCTTGATCACACTGGCACTAAATAACACCTTTGTTGGTTATTTCATTAAACTGGCTTAATATTTACTAAGGTGGAAACCCTGTAGCCATGATGCTTTCACAAATCCTATCTATCCATGTATAATCTGATTTTGTTTAAATAGTGTACATATTATTATTTGAGAACGCTCAGAACTGTGTTACTCAGTGACCTAAATTAAATTTCCTTTCAGTATAGTTCTTGGAATATTGTGTTGGTGGGTTCTGGAGCCAGCAGCCAACAAGAAAGAATTCTTGAGATGTCTTTGGTGCAAAAAGGGGATTTTATTAAAGCAAAGGACAGGACCCATGGGAAGAAAGAGCGGCAGCCCTGGGATTGTGAAAAGCATCATATACTTTTGGGACTGGGGGAAGTAAAGGGAAGGGAAGTTCCAAAAGGATTTTCATATGCTAAAGAAGACTCAGGACACCCAAGGCCTTGCTATTGTCAAAGTAAGGTTGTTTTTTCCCCCTCTAGCAAGGCATTAACATTAAGACAGCTGGGAGCTTCCTGAAACAACGTTTAAATAGCTTTAATGGCTTGTACGTAAGGACATTGAATTTTGTCTACATTTTCTTCTGCCTTTGTTTCCCACATCACTTTCACACCATATATTCAAGAGTTTGGAATGTTTCAGACATGTTATTTTGAACACTGAGATGCCTAATTTTAATTTATAGATTTATTCCAATGCGTGGCATGATGCTGTAAACTGGAAAAACTACCTTTTCGTTTTCCCCAACTACCCCCAAAATTTGTTCTAATATCTTTCTTTCTTCCAATGATATTCCAAAGAAAACATTTAAACTGTTAAATTGTATTGTGTTTGTATGTAGGTAAAATGAGTTTCAGTGAGAAACTAAGGTAAGAGGGATCCTTGGAAGTGACAGAGTTCAAGATAGTCTCTCAAAATATGGTAAAAGGGCATATTGACTATTTCAATAAAGGAATTTGGTGGTAGATGCAGGAAGGACTTTCTGACCTTCCTCTGAAGCAGATTTTCAAACCTTCATATGAGAGCTGCCTTCCCCAAACCCAGAGGTAAAGGAGCATGCTCGTCTTCAAAGACTAAGGGATACAAAGCAAAATTCGAAGGAACAAGCCTTGCTAAGTTTGTCCCAGTATATCAGACTTCATCTCACCCCCTTTGTCCTGTCATGTCTTTCCACGACACCACTCTTCATCAGGGCTGGCCGAAAAATACTGAGGCTTAACTGCTTGTTTGGATCTTTGTTTCTTTATGACATTTCCTGTGTCCTGTAGAACTTATAATTTGTACGCTCAGTCTTTGCTGCAAGGGTCACAGTCAAGGATTTAGAAAAGGGTAGAGGAAAGAGAGTCTTTCTCCCAGCAGAATGCCTTTAACTTGGCATGTTATCAAATATGGAAGCAAGGTCTAGTTCAGAGGGACTCCCCTAATTTGTTTTCAGCATCTCAGCCGGAAGAGAGTTTGGGCCAGTGAGGAGGAAACCAGAAAGTCTGTTATCCCATCCATAAGATACTTCCACAAGGGTGGTCTTCCAAAGGGGCTGCCAGAGTTTTGTAGCCCTTTTGATTGTATCCAATGCAATCCTCATACAGGCCTTTTTCTTTGGACTTCGCATATATGTCTTGTTTGTCAGTGAATGGAGGGCTCTTACACACACTATTTTGTTTAATTTGAAGCCTCGCAAAACTCAATGACTTTAGAGAGTAGGTGACTTGCCCCAAATTACACAGCTGAAGAGGAGCATATAATTCAGTTCTTAAGTCTCTTATTGGCTTCCAGGTTGTGGCCTCCATATCTGAGGGTGTGACTCAGGAGAGGCACCATATTACTATTCGTAGGGGCCATAACCCTTCAGATACGTAGAAAGTAGAGCCTGTTGACCAAATACATAATATATCCTTCCCACATGTATACAAATGTCAGAAGTGTGTAGATGTTACTTTCTAATGGAATACAATTTTACTTTTAAATTACTGAATGCAATAGCATTTGTTACATAGCTCTTTATGAGCACATCTTAAATGTATAGATGTAACATGTAACATTTTTTTTCTTGCATATCGTAAAAGTGTCCTCATGAATTTAATTGTTGAAAACCCTAACACTACAACTTGATATGTCCCAGAAGTATCCATATGTTTCCTGATATCTGCAATATTGCAGAGACATTCCCAAACTGGGAGTGTCTCTCTGGAAACTTGCCTTTGGATCTCCCCTCTCATCTCCCTCCCAACCTTTGCAAACCAGGTGTAGCAGGAAGCAGCAAGTAAAATTGCCCAATTTCTTAAACTTCTAAGAAAAGTCTTATGTGGCTGAGATAAGGGATGAGAAGCATTCTGGTTTCTGAATGCAATAGAATTATAGCGTCTCAGAAACAGGAGCAAGCAATAAAAACAATCTTACTGGTTTTTGAATAGACTTTGGGTCCTTATGCCTAGAAGAGTGGATTAATAGACTTTCTTCCACAAAGGCAAAGATAAAAAAAATGGCATTTAAGAGGTGTGGAATTAGAGCTAGAGTAAGATCAAATCAGAATGGTAAAATAATCCTTCCTGAGTTAGATGATCCTTCTTTCTTCAAAGATGTCAAAGTGGTGGTGGTACACGGACTAAAACATAAAATGTATGTTTATAACTAACACTGTGCAGAAAAGGATTCTGAACTAGGATTATAGGTGGAAGATAGATTTGCAAAGTAAGAAACTTAGTCGGAAAGAAGAAAAAAAAGGTAAAATTATTTATATGCTTGTGTTGCAGAATGAGCTATTTGTATTCAGGGCACAGAACTGAAATGAACATGATTAAGGTTAAGATGTCTGGGAGTAAGGATTGGAAACTCAACCAGGAAAACATTAGGGGAATATAAAATATGGGTGTGAGGATAGAAATCTGTTATTCTAAATAGTAATATTCCATTAAGTAAATATATAACCATTAAATTTTGATGTGATGTATAGTTTAGTTATCAGGATACTTGAAGGCAGCAGTTAATAAAGAAATATGTTTAATTCTTAAAAATATAAAATCGCTATGAAAATCTTACATAAAAATATGCCTTTAATTTTAGCTAGGAATGTGGACTTTTTATAGATGAATGACAACCACAGTGTTAAACTTAACTCTAACATTTGTTACTCTGTCAGCTTTCACACCTTATACCCAAGAGGATGGTGGAGCTTCAAGGGTCAAAAGAGGGTGATGGGAGGGGAAAAAAAAATGACACACTCTAGTTGGTATGGCTCTAAGGGTTAGTCTGCACATAGAAACAGTAATAATTATTTACAACAGTGATCTGCAGGGTCTCCTAAAAGAAATAAACTTATGTTAGCAGTATCTCAGAAATAATAATAATGAGGAGAATTTGTCATTATTGTTGCAAACTACAAAAAAATGTATTCTGTGCCTTAACGCTATAGGACTCAGTAGCCTATACTCACTGTAACTGATGGCACAGATTTGCTCATCAGGTGGGTGTTTTCTATTTGTGGTAACAGTCTTTGAGGTAAGAGAATTTTGACTTCTGTTATAGACTGGACTGTGTCTCCCCTAAATTCGGATGTAATCATAACCCTCAATGCGACTATTGGAGATAAGACTTTTAAAAAGATAACTAAGGTTAAATGAAGTTGTAAGGGATTGGGGTGGGGTGCTAGTCCAGTAGGACTGGTGTCCTCCTTACAGGAGGGAGAGACATGGGGAACTTGCACACACACACACACACACACACACACACACACACAGAGAAAATGCTACTTGAGGACACAGGGAGATGGCAGCCATCTGCAAGCCCAGGAGAGAGTACTCAGAAGAAAACAAATCTGCTAACATCCTGATCTGGGACTTCCAGCCTTCAGAACTGGGAGAAAAATCTATTTCCATGATTGAAGACTCCGCCCAATCTGGGGTCTTTGTTACGGCAACCCTAGGAATGTGATATAACACATTCCACGTATTTGATTTAATTTGCCTTTACCTGCTGACAAAGATAAAGTATTTCATTGCATGTTACAGAGACTTTAATAAATATTACATTCCACTTATGTTGAAATGAAAATACAACATTTAGGAGTAGACAAAAATATCCAGCTTTTAAAATCTCTCTTCTACCTTATATGTGAATAGTGGTATTTGTTAACAGAGTTGCTGGGTGGTTTTAATATTAAGCTATTCCAGCTTTTATACGTAAATATTTTCATCAGAGAACATTTTGATGAAGCTGATATAATGCCAAAAAGTAAATAAGCTGCTTTTGACTTGCAAGTATCTAACTTTTTAAGTTTTCATTCACCGGGTAGTTTTGAGCATTTGCCATTTGCCCTGAACTATATTAGTAGGTGAGGAGACAGAGCAGGGAAACTAGGGTCTGAAATCGATGGAGTTCAGACTGGAGTGTGGAAAGCTGCTATAAGACAAAACCAATGGAAAGCTGCTATAAGACAAAACCAATGCGTTAGGAATGAATTGGTGGCAATCGTGAAGGGGTGCCTCAGGATTATCAACAGAGAATCT
>CM052898.1:165394611-165407856 GCA_028534135.1 Potos flavus
CAGAGTGGAAAGGATGTTGCTGTGGTCTGAATAGGTGTCCCCCCCCACATTTATATGTTAAAATCCAATCCCCAAGATGATCATATTAGCAAGTGGGCCTTTGAGAGGTGATTATGAATGGTGAGGGAGTATGATTCATGGTTCTCATGAATAGAATTAGTGCCCTTATAAAAGTGGCCTGAGAAAGATAGCTTGTCCCTCCCACCATGTGAGGATACAGTGACAAGTCAGCAATCTGCAGCTGGGAGAGGGTCACCAGAATGTGACTGTGTAGGCACCCTTATCTTGCACTTCTAGCTTCCAGAGCTGGGAGACATAAATTTTTGTTATGAGCCATCTAGTTTATTTTATTTCATTATAGCAGCCTGAATGGACTAAGATCAGTGTCATGGCATAGATAGACACAAGAGATAATCCCCTTGGGTTTTCTCTTCTCAGAATGACGCAGGAGATCACTGCGGTGTTCTTACATGCAACTGTCCCACCAGAGACTGCTCACTCTCAGCCAGTTGTTGAACACGACTAAATACCAAATGGGACAAATTGCATCTGGAGCAAGGGCTGGCATTAGACCCATTAAATAGATATCTCTTGATTTGGAGGTAGATATCCCTCCCCTACCGTTGACTAAATACTAGTTGTATAAGCCTTCTTCCTTTCTCCTCAAACTTAACAGTTTACCACCAACCCAGGGAAACTCTTGAGAAAGTTTAAGTCTTATAGCCGAAATTACTTAGATATCTGAACTTTTCTGAATTTCCCTAGTAGTAGCTAGAAAAAAACAAACAAAACATTAGAATGGGACTTAAGTGAGACATTTTCTTTATAGAATAAATGAAAACTTTTATAAATTGACATGTCTGTTATACCACAAGTTTCATACCTTTTGTCAAATATATTAAAAATTACATGAAATTTTTATCTTTGCATTATTAGATGTACAAATTGGTCTCTCTGAAAAAAGTCTACATGCTGTTAAATATTTTTGTACACAGTTGCTTGTTTCATACTATTTTTGTGAACTTGCCTCACTGATAAACCCATTAATAAAACTGTGGATTTTTGGAGAAGAATCCACAGGTCCAAAATTGAGTTTTATGTAGAGGTTTGACCTAGAGCAGGTTACCTCTTTTTTCTGAACTTATGGAAAAAGGAAATACTAATATTTACCTTCTATGGTTGCTGTAAAATTAAATAATACATAAATACAGCTGCTTAATAACTGTTCATTTTTACCTCCTCCTTATAATCAGAACTCGAAGGCATAAGAGCCCCTCCTATACAGTGCTTTGCAAATGGTTGGTCTTTGGCACAATTGTTGGGTAATTATAGCAGTGCAACTCTTCCTAGTATAGTGTAGCTATGCTACTTTTTTCATCCAGTCTTACTTTTTTATCCTTTTTTATCTTCACCTCCTTTCATAACTAACCCTCAGACTTTTACTTATCTGCTCATGCCTTTGGTAAACTTTCCCCTTCAAAGCTTTGTTAACTAGGAAGCTAACCCTTCCTACACTATCTAAGACTCTCTGAAACAAAATTAAGATTATTAAAGTGGGGCATCAAGCCCTTCACCTCACCTCGTGTTGTTCTCTTTGGTATTCCCTTACTTTACCCACTCTTCTACTTGGATGTGTTCTATTTCAGAGGAGTCCGTTCATTTATTTTGCTCACAGAAATAATCAGGCGTGGAACCAAGAAAAATAAGTATCTCATGTCATGTAGATATTTTAGATACACACTAAAACTTTTCATCTCATCTACAATTGACAAAAAGCCAAAAGTACATCATGTTTAACTTTGGATAATAAATATGATTACTTCATCGTTAATGAGGCTAATAAGTCAACTTACATAAATAATGTTCCAGAGATCTAGTTAGAAAGGAGTTATGACCTAATGAGGGTGTGGTCCTATGTTCTGGCTTAAAATCATTCCAAAGCTGAAGTTCTGTGCAAAACCAAAAGCAAGACTCAACAAATAATTAATAAAAGCATTATCCGCTGATTTATGACAACCAATACGATTGCTCATGCAATTGTACTGCAACCTTCCAGTCTCCTAGCATAATGCAATGGCACCTACTTGAATTATGAGCTAAGTCCTTGCAAGTTTCCTTCCATCCTTTGTCCCTGTCAGGAGTTTCAACATGGAGTGCCTAACAACTTATTTATGAACAGAGAGCAAACGCTTTTTCACACACTTATTCTTTCTTCACATGGGCTGAGGACAAGTCATAACACCTCCCTAGAACATGAAGCACTTTTAAAAATAACCAGCCACACAAGTAAGCTTCTGGTTTCTGAAAATAGATATATATGTAAGGTGCATATTTGTAATGCAAATATGAAAAGCAAAGACAAAATAGGAATTATAATAAACTGTTTTTTTATAATGCCCAAGAAAATCTTGACTGTGTAGCTTAAATTTTGCGTTTTTCCTGGGAATAAAACAAAAGTCTTGGGACCATCTATGAATATCATAGAGGTTTTGTTTTTAAATCCTTATTATCCTTCAAATGGGAAAACTGCCTCTCTCCTTTGAGATCCTTTAAATAAGTTTTTCTCTAATAAACCACAGAACCTTTTGTTCATTTTCCTCTAGTCTTCAAAAAGTACCTCAAGAGAGTCTTTTAGAGGAAATTGGGTTTACAATCATAAAAACAATTCTGTCAGAACACAAACGTTTAAAAAAATCATTCTCAGGCAGGTCTCTCTGAAAGAACTTCCCATTTGGCATGTTTGAGGGCAATTAGGGATGATTGCCTTTACTATTTGCTATCTATGGATTTAGACTTTAAACTATTTTGCAATCTGATCAAAATTCTATGTAGGCTACATGCATATTGTTGGGGGAGGAGGGTGAGTTATAAGGGGAAGATGACATAATGAGTATGAACTGTGGGTATTGTATTCTTTTTATGATTCACTCTCATAGGAGTTCTGTCTGAATGGATTAGGGAACTGTCAATTCGACCTCCTTGGAACAACCCTGCAGGTCCCTCATTTAGCTGCTTGGCATACAATCTTTCGAAGCTTCACAAGGACCTCAAGAACATTTTGCTATTGTTTTAATAGGAAATTTGAAGTGAGATGGGGTGATCCTGTTCTAATTCCATGGCAGTTTTTAGGATAAAGTAGGCTCTATTAGCATCATCTGATTTTGGATAGTAAAATCTCTGTGCTCTCTTTAACCACAACTAATTGAAGTCAGGCCCTTGTTCCTCTCGTTGACCACATCTACCACCCACTATGATGAGAAATTAATTTCCATTCTGTGTTCAATATTAAAGAGACACACTAACTTTTTGGGTCTTCTAAGTAGGTGAAATCCTTGAAAGTAACAGAGTAAGCTTGACCTGTTATCCAGGATGAAAGTTTCTTTCAGCAATTTATTAATTATTTTCTAGGATTTTTAGAAGAGGAAATGAGACTGAAGAAAAAAAGGAGTTATACTGGTGTAGGGAGAGAATGCCAAATAAGAAAATTTAAAGACAAATAAAGCTGCATATGGTTATTACTTTAAACTTGGCAGAGCAGTTTGTGGCTGTTAAGGGGAGCATCAGAACTCACGTCTGACACAGACAAGAGTGATTCACTTTTTCTCTGAAATTGTGTCTGGGTGTGTGTTCAATTCTGTGAACATGAAAACTTTAGTTTCCTTAATAATAGAAACAGGTGACACATTTTGGTTTGTTGAGATCATCTGCTACCCAGGGGAAGTGTTTTGTGTTATCAACCTCATGTCCTCGGTCCCTACCATAATGCCTCAGGAATGATGGGGACTAATTAAATGTTTGTTAAATGGGGGCGCCTGGGTGGCTCAGTGGGTTAAAGCCTCTGCCTTCGGCTCAGGTCATGATCTCAGGGTCCTGGGATCGAGCCCCGCACCGGGCTCTCTGCTCAGCAAGGAGCCTGCTTCCCCCTCTCTCTCTGCCTGCCTCTCTGCCTACTTGTGATCTCTCTCTGTCGAATAAATAAATAAAATCTTTAAAAAAAAATGTTCGTTGAATGAGCAAAGAGCTAAACATATTCGTTTTTTAAAGACCCAAAATGATAAGTATTAATTTACAAATTATGTTTTTTGCCATTTATATTTTTTTGAGTTCAGTGTTTGAGATACATATTTTTCTTGTGATTCTCAAATTTAATCTCCTTTGAACTAAAGTGAGTATATTTTCTGTAGATATTCCTTATTGATATATAAATATTTAACTATATATTTTTTTCCAGTGCTCTCAACTGTGGCAGAGAGCATTTCTGCTGATACTCAAAGAATGGTGCTAGGGATATATTTGTGCTAAAAGCTGGTAGCTGAACCTAGGAATTCATCATAGAGTCATTTCCTGTCTTTGCTATGCATATATTTGGACACTTCACCAACCTCATTGATCCTATCTGTTGAACATATCCAAGCAAATTCCATCTTAAGGAGGTTTCACTCGAGTATGTTTAGAGTATCTAAAGAAAATATTATCAAACCCTGGGATTTGAATTCCTATGACTCACTGATAGGGTCTAGTGTCTATAACTTGGCTTTCAGTGGAAACTTTTCTAGCTCCCAGGTACATTGGTTGTCAGTTGGGAGCCTTGTTTTTTTATTGGGAGATTCGAATATAAGCCAGAAAGCTGAAAGCCTTATCGTCTTAAGTTCTTTTTAGAAATTTTTCATTTTTATAAGTTATTTGCTGAACTAGAAGATGCTACATACTAATAGACATCAAAGTAAAGTGTAAGGGCAAAGTGCTTGCTGTAAATGAACATATCCTCACTAAAATAAAAATGAAACCGAAGACGGTTTGGAAATTGTACTTCAGAACAGATAAGTGCCTCAAGGAATACTGGTTTGATCTCTGGCCAGTGTCCAAGTATCTGAGAAGGAGAGAATACCTAAATTCTTCTCAATTTGTTGATTTGGATCTCCCCAGATCAGCATGGCCCATACTGTACATAGCACTCTCCCACCCCCCAGTTTTTTTGTTGTTTTTTTTTCCACCCCCCAGTTTTTTCTCCCCTTGCATTTCCATTTCAGGCAATGATGATGTATTGATGATCTATTGCTACATAGTAAATTATCACTGTAGTCAGTGGCTGAAAGCAACAATAAACATTTATTGCTCTCACAGTTTCATGGAGTCAAGAATATGGAAGCAGCTTGGCTGAGGAATTCTGTTTCAGGGTCACGCATGGGGATGTAGTCAAAATGTTGGTCTGGCATACAGTCAACTGAAGGCTTAAATGGTGCTGTCAGATCTGATTCCCAGGAATCTCACTCACATTGCTGGCAAATTGGTATTGATGCTTGCAGGAGGCCTCATCTTCTTCCCGTAGAACTGACCTAAAACTGCTTGAGAATTCTTGTGACATGGTATCCGGCTTCCTCTGGAGCGAAGAGAGAGAGTCAGGTGGAAGTTGTGTTCTTTATGACCTTGCCTAGGAAGTCACATACCATCACTTCTGTCACATTCCGTTCATTAAAAGTTCCGAGGTCTAGCCTACATTTGAGAGAAGTGTAATTAGGCTCCACCTTTTGAATGGAAGAGTGTCAAAAATTTGCAGACCTATATCAAAATCAAGACAGATGAGTTTCCAATTTTGGAAAGATGACAGATGAGTGCCAATTTTGCTGGTTTTACTTACTAAAGAACTTCTATAAATCCCCTCCTACTCACCCCTTTTCTTCATCTGACTTCAGGTCCTCAGAAAATCTCACTTCTTAACTGCTCACTTGTTTGCTATATTGCATTTCTTAAATATCTCCACAATACAACCAGAGCAATCTTGCTAAAATCTGACCATGTCATTCTGCTCCTTAAAACTCATAATTTGTTCTCCATGACACAAAGAATAAAACACAAGCATCTTAACATCACGCAGACAGTCCTTCATGTCTCCTACTTATGATTTCAGACTCAAAACTCTTCTTTTCTCTGCTTTAAATTTTATATTTTGTATATTGAAATTCTATAATTTCTCAAACATATAGAGGTACTTTGGATACTATTCTCTCCATACCAAATGTCTCTCTATACCTTTTTCTATGAAGGCCTAGAGAGTAAATTATCTTTGACTTTGTGGGGCTAACTGTGTGTCATTACTACTAAACTCTGCTGTAACAATGGGACAGGACTGTGTTCACATAAAACTTTATTTGCAAACATAGGTACTAGGCCAGATACAGCCCATGGACTGTAGTTTATTGACCCCTATACTATATGATCCTCCTCTCAAATGACATGCCCAACTTACTTTTCCAGATAACATTTATGATTGATCTTTTAAGAGTCATCTCAGGTACTGTCTCGTCTATGAAATTTTCCAAGTGCTTCTAGGTTGAAATAAGAGCCTTTTTTCTGTGACACCATTGCAGCCTATAAGTACTATTATGCCTTTATCACATGAACTTGAAATTGCCAACTTTCCAAAAACCTACCTCATTAAGCTGGCAGGTCTTTTTCTTTTTTGAGATTCCATTGCCAAGCATAGTTTCTGACTAGTGTGTCAGAACTAATGCCCAAAAGACTCTTAGGAAAATATAATATAAAAAAGGATTACACAATAGAATAACTTTCCTCTTCTTATGTTTTATCTAATATGGTCTGCTATTTTTATTTTTTGTTAAATATGGTCTATTGTTATTCCATTTTGTTTTATACAGATAAAAGTAATAGGGTCTGAGGGCAGATCCAGAATTGAATTTAACAAATATTTCTTACCTGCAATTTTCTATTATAAAGGAACATCCCTCCGGGGAACATGATCCATACCAACAAGTCTCAACAGCGTCTGCTCATTAGAATTGCATGTAGAATTGTTATATGGGCACACGTGCACACACACACACACACACACACACACACCTCCCTTGAGATTCTCAATCAGTAGCCTTGCAATAGCGCAGAAGAGTCTGTGATTCCAGAGGAACTATAGGGGATTGTATTACATAGAGGGGGTTGAGAATCCTTGAGCTCTGGTTCATATCTAGCAATATAAATCTGATGGCAAAATTGAAAATCTTATTTCAGATATGACAAGGTAATGGGGAAAAAATTATGCATAGGAAGAATTAGAATTTGGTGGAATGACTTTTGGGTACACTATGCTAAATGATTTTATGGTCTTAAGCAACTTGCTTGAGTGAACTCACCTTCTCATCTTTAAAATGAGATGGTCGGATAATGTAACTCTTTATATTTTTATATTATTAGTTCTTAAATTGTGTACTTTTACAAGTATGTTGCTTAATTTTTATCAATATGTATGTTCCAGTTATCTAGTGTTCTATAACTAACCACCCCAAAACTTAGTGACTTAAAACAAGGACAATGTATGTTTTGCTCACTAATGTGCACTTTGGGCCGGGCTCAGTGGGATAGCTTTGCTCTGATTTACTAGGTATTAGTTGAGATGGCTCTAGGACTAGAGTTAGTAACCATCAGAAGGCTCACTCACTTGCTGTTCTAATTGATGATGATTGTTGGCTGTTTCGAGTAGCTAAGGCTGTGGCCAGACACTTGTATGTGGTCTTTCCATATGGCTGCTTGACTTCCTCACAGCATGGCTGCTGAGTTCCAAGGTCAAGCATTCCAAAAGAGAAGGAATCAAGTGGAAGGTTTCCGCTATTTGTGACCTCATATCAGGAGATAGGCTGTATCACTTCCATTGCATTCTATTCATCAAAACAGTCAAAAAGACCTTCCCAATTTCAAGGGGATGGGAAATGACTCTATTTGTTGGTACAGAACTGACAAATTTCTCAAAGCATACACAGGATAAGAAATGCCCTTGTAACCATTTTTAAATACAATTTACTACAGCATAAATCAATTTTTTTTACTATAGTTGAATATATTACAGTAAGATTTGAGAGAGTACGTCGAGCTTAGTGAGTTTTGCAAAGCAGAGAAGACAAAATTTGCTGAAATGTAGAAATAAGCATAGCATAACTTTACTAAGTCACAAAGAAAAATCTTATGTTTAATATAATAGATAAGATTTTTTCCCTTTGACCATATAAAGAAACATAGGTCAATAATAGGCCAGGCAAGAGTGATATCAGTGACACATAGCATAAGGAAGGATAAAAGAGTTCTTGGCAGAAACTCCTAACCACCTGCTCCAATAGCCACTTTCCCATTCTTCTAATAGAGAATGCAGATTTTGAGTGGCACATGACTGAACAGAATAAAGATCCTATTTACCAGCCGCCCTTGTAGCTACGTGTGGTAAAGTGCTGGCTAAAAGTGTTATGTGCAACATCTGGCAAATGTTTTAAAAGGGAGAGGGACACACCTATCTTGTACCCTCTACAGTAGATCTTTCTGGTGGCTGGAATGTTACAGCTGTCTAATGAATAGTCGTGCTGGAACAGGAAACAGAGCAGAATGGGTGGATCGCTGATGACTGATATCATTGTTCCAAAACAGACTGTGCCTTCTCCCCCAGACTTTCTTTACATGAGAAAAACCTAAGATTGTATCTTAGTCACTATTTCAGATTTGGTAACATTCAATTGAACCTAGTCTTATATGTGATGATGATTGCATTAGAATTATTGCTGAGTTCTTGGTATTGTCTTAGAGGCCATCAACATTTCTAATATTAAGTTTCTCAGAGGCCTAAAATCTATGCTGTACCATCATCATGTCTCCCACTATTATATTTGAGGTCTTTGATCTACTACACATAGTACAAAGTTGAATACACTTTGTAGTATTTGGTTATATTGTTTGAATGGTTTACACACAATTTCAAATATATAAAACATAGTCTATTTCATAATATTTTGAAGAGAATCACAAGAGATAATGTGAAAAACACCCTGTACACTTGCCCTGAGATAAGAAGTAACCATTATTGTGTGTGTGATGGTGCTGATTACAATGATTCATAACTAGTATTCAATGGTCTTCCTGAATTGATCATGTAGATGTTATATTGGAGAACCATATACTTTCATAAAAGGAGAAATAATGACTGTGATCATGAACGTATGTCTCTTCTCTTTACCACTTTCAGTTTTCATCTTTCTGCAGGTAAGATCATGCTCTGGCTATAGGAATAGGTACTTAACACGGGGTGGCTCATCCATGAGTATGCAGAAGTATGCAAGAGGATCTCCTGTTTGTGACCACAGTGATTGTTCCAGAAATAGGCACATGCCCATGAACCAGGTGGCCCAATAAAAACACTAACTAGGGATTTAAGGGTGGAGGTGGGTAGGCATAGGGAAAATCATTATGACAATGTGCAAATAATCAGCTTCTGGAAGCCACTATCTACCCAGGTAGAAAAAGCCCATCAGCAGCAAGGGAGACTACAGCTATGTGTAGAGAAAAATCAAAGGTGTGAGAGTGTTTGTATTTATGAGACAGAAAGAGAAAGACTCCTGGTATTTATCAAATCGATGGCTCCAGATATTTTTAATCCCAGCTTCACTCCTGACTTTCCCAATTACATGAGCCTAAAACATATTTCTATTTCACTTTAAACTTCTTGAATTGAGTTTTCAACTCTTGAAATTAAATGAGTCCTAGCTATGTCAATGAGGAATTACATAAGATGAACAGGCCTATTGGGAAATATTGGGTGAACCTCATATTTGAACAGCAAAAAGGGTCTGATGTGTTATGATTTTATATTGAGTGTGTCCATGTGTATGGATATACATGTGTGTGAAGGCAGATCACACAAAGTATAAAAGTATAAACACATCAACACATAAGCCACACATTTTAATTCCAATCGATCAGTTTATCCAAAAGCCTTATTTGTGTTCTAAGCAGCAGTCTGCTGGGCTATTAAGGGCTAGTTATGTACCAGGCAGATTTGAGAAGATGTTCTTATTTTCCTGCAAGCCTTACACAGCAAGCATGTAGCTCGGCTTTGAAGATCAAAGTCAGTCTTATCTTTTGATTTTAATCCTTTATTTTTCCAATAAAGCATAATTTTAAAAATACAGAAACTATTTTAATTTTGAAACTTCTAAAATACATTTAAGATTGTTTCATATAAATCAAAGTCAGCCTTTTTCTTACTGAATTAGATGTTAATGAAGGAGGGCAGACATAGCTATTGTAAAAACAGTCTGTTTTAGATAAGAAGAGAGCAAATATCAACTTCAAAGACTTCATTTAAGAATTGCATGAATGAAAATCCAAGTGTCAGAATATTTGTCAATATATTTTTTTTAGATGTAGCTAACTATTTTTCGAAGGGGAAAGAATCTTGCATGCGTATGGTACTTCTCTGTCGGAGACTGTCGTGTGTGTATGTACATAAGTACATGTATGTGTGTATAAATGTGTGTGTATATATGCAATTGTAAAATACAGATTATTTCTCTTAATACACTCACTGTGAAAATACTTCCCATTCCTAACATAGGTAAATTATCATCTTAACAGACGCCTAGATGGACCACTGATATGCCTAAAAATCATTAAATCTAGTGTAGACAATTAACCATCTGGATACAGTGTAGTCAAATTAGCCATGTAAAATCCAAAATGTCCATTGAGATTATTATCGGGTAACCGTTTTTCCCAATTATCCCATAGTGAGATTGGCTTAGAAATCTCATTCTCTTGTTAATTTCTTCTTCACTTTCTCCTCTTTTCTCACTCTTCTCTGTTTCCTATCTTATCCTCTACCCTCTTAAATTCTGTGTATTTCCTGTGCCTTGCTCACCACTTTTCCCCTTTTCTGTAGGGACGGGATGTCCTAACTCCTAATCAGTTTAGTGAGTTCTCAAAACCTTCTGTGGTAGCTGCCGCTGATGATGGGGCTGAGCTTTTTGCATGAGAGCTTTTCTGCTGCTCCCAGAGTTGGTTTCCCATTTACCTTGTCTCCCATTCCCATTCCCAGGGGCTTCACCTTCAGTTCTGTTCCTCAACAGATGTTCATTTCCACTCCCTGGGGGGGATCATCGAGCTTGGAGCAGGAAAAATAGCTCCTCTTCACAAAAAACGTAGGGTAAACTCCAGTAAACTACAGGGAGCTGTTTAGCAAAATCCTGAATTGTTTCTGTACTTTAATTGCCATGCGAAAAGTAAGTGCTTCCTGTCTTGATTAAAGCTGTAAATGCATGAAAGTGTGTATTAGTTTGGCTTTTCTGATTCGAAATGCAAAGCATGTGTCGTTGCCACAAGTGTTCAATATAAATACAAGTCCCAAAAAGTACGCTTAGGAAGTTCTTAACTGTTTTTTTCCTAACCATGAGCATTGAGTTTAATTTTTAGTAAGAGATGTGGGTAAGCAGGTGGAATTTCAATGTAGCGGATTTGAAAGACAATCCAATCCCTATGCTAAATTCAAACATCATTAAAATGGAAACATGCCGCTATGCAGTACAAAGCCAAATACCACCTCACAGTTAAAAGAAATTAGTGTTTGGCACGCACTGCATTTATAGCATTCCAAGCTTCTGGAAGCTAGGAAAATAAAGCATTTTGAGGTTCTGTAATAGGGGCTGTATAGTCTCTGGTTCAAGAAAACTGGAAATAGTAGTATTGATTTAGCTGGTTACTATTTTCTGTTATGATTTCTTCCAGTATATATTAAAGAAAATATAGTTATCGTTTGGATTTTCAAAAATTGGTATAAGTATTTTGAGGCAACACTTTTCAGAACATAAATGAGAAGGCTGTGGAAGACAATGAAATTTTTACCTCTCGAGTAAATATGAGTGATTTCTCAGTCTCCCAAAGATTCAGAGGGGGATCAGGGAAAGAATTAGTGAAAAAGTAAAGGTTTGAATATGAAATTTGGATGAAATAGATAGAAGGTGAAGAAAAGAGTAAAGTATAAACAGAAGGAAGCAAACCCAGAAGTATAGAGGTGAACCTCCAAGTAATTTGTGAAAAAAGTAAACACTAGATAATGCAAGTTGTTTTCATCTGATCCCTGGTCAGTCCCCTGGAATATTCTTCAAAAAATATTTTATGGCCAAATATACTGGGAAACACTAGTTTCGTCTTTTCATTGCAGATTCGCAATGTAAAAGAACATATTATGGATTTTGAAAATTTCAATAAGGTTTAGCTCCATGTTCCTAGTGATCTTTGAATTTTACAGAGGAATTCAATTCATTTAAACAAAACAGCAGGATATGGAAGAAGAATACTACTCATAGAATACTATGAGGATATGAAACACACTGAAGCCTCACGGACTCCCACTTAGGTATTTTAATATCCTATTTCCAGCTTTTCAGAGTGGCAATTCATTGGGCCCAGCTTGGAAAATATGTTTATTTCTTTTTCAATCAGCTGCAGCCAAATTCACTGTCTCATGTGAAATCTTCATAAAAAATTTGAAGATAGCAAAGTAATTCCTTTATATTTTCACACTGTATTCCCATATTATGCTTTAATATCTCCCATCTTAAAATTTTCTTTTATTTCCTATCATCTCTGATTGCTGATGCCTTTATTTTGCAGCCTTCACGAACTCCCTGAATGAGATTTTTACCCTTATTGCCCCACTTTCCAACCAGTCATTTATTTTTCACATCCTCGGGTCTTGATTTCCTCCCTAAAACTCCATGGAAGCCTCTGGGCCAGCAATAATCTTTACGTCTTGTCTTCATCATAATCAATCTCTCAGCAGTGTTTAATACAATTGATCATTTCCTCCTGGGGAAAAAAAAAACGCCTCCCTATTATTTGCTTTTATGCCACCATGGTCTCCTTCTTCCTCCTGCCTCTTCTTCAGTGGCTCTTTATTTCTTATCCTATCTTCAAATGCTGAAAGGACAATATCATGTCCCGTTAAACTCATCCTCTGTGAACTCATTCGTTCCAATGGTTTTAAATTTTTCTATTTGTCGATTACTCTGGAATCTCTGTCATCCTTACCCCTCCTTAGAGCAATAGATGGTCATGTTACTTTACTGGACATCTCCAATAAATGTCTATTTGACATTTCAAATTCTGAATGTTCACAATGGAGCTCTTGATTTTACTGCCTTATCCCTACATCAGCAAATGGTAATAACATCCACACAGTAGTTCAAGCCAAACGCCTAGCTGTCATCCTGGATTCCTGGATACACGAAGTTCATTACCACCTGTTTCTAAAGAGGTATCAAAACTATTCACTCCTGGGGCGCCTGGGTGGCTCAGTGGGTTAAAGCCTCTGCCTTCGGCTCAGGTCATGATCTCAGGGTCCTGGGATCGAGCCCCGCATCCCATCGGGCTCTCTGCTCAGCAGGGAGCCTGCTTCCCCCTCTCTCTCTGCCTGCCTCT
>CM052898.1:165407956-165452268 GCA_028534135.1 Potos flavus
ATACATGATTCATTTATTGACCTGACCCTCTTTAGTCTGAGAGTAATCGCCCTGTTTTTCTCTTTTGGTTCTAGTTGAATACCACTAAAGAGCAGTGGGTTTCTTAGCTGCTTTGATTTATTGAACTCTACAAATCATACCCAATACATGTAGATCCTGTTATAGTTAGAATCCTGCAGCATACAATCTGTTAGTCTGTTAATGATAGGTTAACCACTCTTTTGCTATTTTGCTAGTTTACATGAACTACCAGCTTCCCCTTCTGGGGAAAGTGCTTATTTCTAGGGTTCCAACAATACCTGAGATTCAAATATATTCAAAAAATTCAAAATCCCCTCAGTCGTCTATGAAGTTAGCGTGGCCTTTTTATTTCCTAACCATACTCCATCTGCCCTTAATATTCTGCTCTTTTTCTTTCTCCCATGTGTTGCAAATTCTACTCTTCTCTTTACTCTTTTTTTTTTTTTTTTTTTGACAGAGAGAAATCACAAGTAGGCAGAGAGAGGGGGAAGCAGGCTTCCCGCTGAGCAGAGAGCCCAACTCGGGACTTGATCCCAGGACCCTGAGACCATGACCCGAGCTGAAGGCAGAGGCTCTAACCCACTGAGCCACCCAGGTGCCCCTCTTCTCTTTCCTCTTAAGGAAACTTCTGAACTTTGATTTGGCTCCCTTTGGCTTATGTGAAATTATTTCTATAGTGTAAAGTGTAAGTCTCAAGGCCAATGCATTTCTACTTAGGGGTCTTCACCATAGAGACAGATTCTCTCAAATAAGCAGTTGTAGCTTTATAAGTAAAAGAACAGCTGATAACAACCCATTAATAAAGGTATCTCAGTATAAAGCTATCAATGTCTAGGTAAGAATCATTTGTATGTGCCCTTAGACCTGAGAACATGCTCATTGTTCCATTTTGTGGTAGAGCAGGTTGAGGTGGGGGAGAAGTCAAGGGGGAGGGAAGAGAATCTGAGCCAGCAGCCCTATGTGAGCTGGAGTGAGTCTCTTGATCAGAGAAGGCATGTGAGTTCCATCCTTACGAGAATTATAAGCCCTTGAATTCTCTTGTCCTTTTGCAAGAAGGTTTAGTTTTATAAACAGAGCCCAATTAAATGGGCACATATGATATTATTCAGGAAAACAAATAACTTCAAAAAATTGTCGAAATGTACCAGACAGAAACTACTGTGACTCAGAAATTGTGTGTTTACTTTTGGAGAATAATAATTGAAAAAGCGAGCAGGATTGAAAAAGCACAAGACAGTGTTAATTCAGAAGACAGAAGAAAGGTTTTCTGTCTGTCCACTGCAGACTGTAGGTCATGTGGCCTCACTCTGTGCAGCTGAAAAGGATCTCGTGCTCAGTGGATACTTACAGCCTCCACCTCGTTGCTTAAAACAAAACAAAATAAAACCAAACTGTAAAATCCCATGAGAAAATAATTCAGCCCAGAATAAGTAGTGACAACTTTTCAACTAAACCCTTGATGTCTTTAGACTCATGTGCACTTATAAGAACGTTCAGAAAAGAACCACTGATTGAAATGCTGAAAAACTTTAGAGATTTGATAGAATATCCCGGCATTCATCAAAATTTCCGCTAAATCTTTGAGATGATCTTAAGCATATATATCACTAATCCGAATCAGAGGCTGTTTCATAAATATGATTAATGAGTACCAACATAATTTTAGGTAGGTTTTTACCTATCAGATTGGTTGCGACTGCTTCTGATCACATTTTTTTTCTTGGCCTGACATTCAACAGTCTTTAAAACCACTACAGCGGCATATTGGGCTTTTGTTTGTTTGTTTATTTGTTTTAGGTGGCCTTTTAAAAAACTCGTTAACTTCTCAGTGGAATGAACATCACATTTATTTCCTAAAGCAAGCAAGAAGGGGAAACAAAAACTTAGATGTTAAGTTTGCATTTTTACTTCAGAAAACTGTTACAAACCTCTAGCCTTATACAATTGAAGCCTATATGAAAAACTCAAGAGTAATAGAATTGAGATTTTTCTCACGGTTAGAAAAGGTTTTTGAAGGATATATCAGTATATCTAAAGTGAAATGGGTAAACAAGACAATTATATATTTTTCAAAGTTAAAAAAAATCACTTGCTCCAATTTTTGAGATTTTTTTTTCAACACGTTCAAAATATTTCCAAGGGCACTCTAATTTTATTCATCACTGCCGAGACTGAAACAATTACAGAGCTGCAGAAAATTTTCTGGTGTGGGAATTAGGCTATTGTAGGTGGTTGAGGATGGCAGTCTGAATCTAAGAACTCGTTCCACTTTTCACTTCACCTTCATTTTTATACAGATTTGATACAGTATTTGATCCTGTCCTGTTGTTCCTCGGGGAATATCGGTATCTAATTTGGGCTATTAAAAACTTTTTTTAGGCAATATATCTTTATTTTCATATTTATTCAAGAATAGGAAGAATTTTACAGTACCTTCACGCTTTGGGAGAAGACTCTAGCGTTCTAAGACAAGTTCATTCATCTATCTCTCTGATCTTTGCTTATATGGTAAATATGAGTAAATTTTATCTCAGATTATTTGTGATCGGTGAGAAATAAGCAGAAGCAGAGAACCCCAGGATGACGTCACTTAAAACAAGTCATGCTCGAATATTGTTTTTTACAAAATTGCTAGATTTTTTTTGTTTGAGATATAATTAACATTAGTTTAGATGTACAAAATAATGATTTGATACATGCGTGTAGTATGAAATTATTACAAGTCTATTTAACATCTATCACCACATATAGTTACACATTTTTTCTTGTGATAAGAAATGTTATCAACTTTCAAATATATAATACGGTATTATTAACTATAATCACTATGTTGTACATTCCATCCCAGGACTTATTTATTTTATAACTAGAAGTCTGTACCTTTTAACCACCTTCACCCATTTTTGCCCACCCTTATCGTCCCTAACCTCTAGCAAGTACCAGTCTGTTCTCTGTAACTCTCCTTTCCTTCCTCCCTCCTTCGCTCCCTCCCATTCTTCCTCTCTCTTCCTCCTTCTTTTTTTCTCTTTCTTTAGATTCTACCTATAAGCAAGACCATATGATATTTGTCTTTCTCTGATTTGTTTCACTTGGCATAATGCAATCAAGGTCCATCCATACTGTTACAATTGGTAAAATTTCCTCCTCTTTTGTGGCTGAATGATATTATACCCACACACACCACATTATATTTATTTATCCATCAGTGGACACTTAGATTGTTTTCATGTCTTGGCTATTGTAAATAATGCCACAGTGAACATGCGGGTGCATATATCTTTTAGAGTTAGTGTTTTCATTTCCTTCGGATAAATACCTAGAAGTGGAATTGTTGGATCATATGACAGTTCTATTTTTAGGGAACATTCATACTGCTTTCCATAATAGCTGCAGCAATTTACATTCCCACCAACAGTGCACAAGGGATCCCTTTTCACCACAATCTTGCCAAAACTTGCCATTTCTTGTCTTTTTGATGATAGCTCTTCTAACAGGCATGAGGTGATATCTCATTGTTGTTTGATTTGCATTTTCCTGATTAGTGATGTTGAACACCTTTTTCTGTACCTGTTGGCCCATGTATGCTGTTTTTGGAAGAATGTCTATTCAGACCTCTGCCCATTTCTTAATCAGATTTTGTTTTGTTTTTGCTATTGAATTGTATGAGTTCTTTATACTTTGGGTATTAACCCCTTATCAGATATATGATTTGCAAATATTTTCTCCCATTCTGTAGGCTGCCTTTTCATTTTGTTGATGATTTCCTCTGCTGTGCAGAAGCTTTTGTATTTGATGTAATCCCACCAGATTTTTGATCAATATTATATGTGGGAATAACCTCATGTACATGTAGTCTATAAGATGAATGGTAAGATGCACTAATCCATAAGACATTATAGAAAAAACTGATTTCGTTTTAAATTAAAATTTTATCACTCCTTTGTTATGAGTAGGGATTTTGGTATAAATAAAATGCAACTGCTCTAAGATCAGTATTTTGACATTGTGTAGTCATAAGAAATGGAATTGCTCTTTTGTACATTAGGTGTCTAGACATGGAGACATCTGACTGATTTTAATAACGATATGGTGTTGGTAGAGGGCCAGACATTTTCGGTGTGGTTAGGCTGGCTCCTCTGTTCATGGTGGAAAATTGGTATCCAGGTGCGTTACCGGTGGGACTCTGTACAGGGCTGTTTTATTTGATGTGATCTTCTACCTCAAAGGTTATTAAGAGGATTCATGAGTCATTGAGAACAACAGTAGTGAGGAGAATCCCTGATTATAAGGGAAAGGAATGGCCTTTTGCCAAATCATGGAGAACTATTAATGAATACTCACTGATCTTAGTTTTCTCAGGGCCTTCTACATGCAAAAAACATTTTTGTGTACTTTCTTAACTAGGGAAGAAGAATTTACAATTTGATTTCTAAAAGTAGTTCTGCTCCGTGAAATCTTCTTCATAGTCCAGATCCTGTCAATGTTATGCTAGTTTCTTAATTTTAGCAAAGTCTTGTTCTATGTTAAATGCATTTTAGTCTTTTTGATGTTTACGCCTTCAAATACTTGTAGACAAATCATTATCTTGTGCCTTGTTTGGCATTTAGCTCTACTTTACATATTTAATACCTTTAATCTTCCCTTACAAATTAATTAACCTTAATTTTATTTCAATGGGAAAAGTGTTTGAATATGAACTAGCAGTTTGAGAGTTTATGGAAATTAATGTTATTCAAACATGAGCCTAGGGAAATAAGTTAGACTTTGCAGAGAAAGGGGTCATTCAATTGACTTTAGAGATGGTTAAAGAATATATAATAGATATATACCTTGCTCATTTTTAGTTTCAGCAACCAGTATTGATGGGATTTAGGACATGCTAATCCGAAAATATGGTACTTTGATATACTGACTTTTTAAGCTAAAGAAGCCTGAGAAAATGGCAGAAGCCGATGGTCACTCTGACCTTCTCCCCTCCTCACTTTCTTCCCTCAAATAGGCCATTAAAAGCTTCATGTGAAAAATGCCATCCTATACCCAGAGGAAAGGAACAGTCTTACCTCTGAAGACAAAAATGATGCAAAGAAGAATCCTAACAGGCCTTGCTAAGTTTCCCTTAGTATATTGAAATTACCTTATACTTCTTAACCTATCATATTTCTCCACCACTATGCACTTTTCATCAAACCTAGCATAAAAGTACATAGGTCTAACTGTTTTTTCGGGTCTTTATTTCCTTATGAAACCTCTTGTGTCCCAGAGAACTTATATTAAATAAATGTGTATGCTTTTCCTCTGGTAACCTGGAAATTGGAAATGTTTAATTGTTAACACCAATGACCTAGCCTTGTCCCAGCTATTTGGGGGAACTTTAAGGAAACTTTTACAAATGATATCTTTAAAGCCAAATTTTCCTATTCTTTTCTGTTAAGAATTTAGTCTAACAATGGTTGAATGAGTAACACATTCTAGATTTTTTGTTTCTGTCCTGAGAAGTGTAATGCCCAAAAAGCTTGTGCATCTCATAGCCTTTCCCATGTTCTAGAACTAAGTCTGGTAGTAGAAAGCTTCCTTGCATCTCTTAGGAAAGTTCTTTAATATCTTCCCATTGTGCTCAGAGTAAAATCAAAATTTGTTTTCATTATTTACAAAGCTTTACATGGTCTAACTCCCACTGTTACTTCTCTGTTGAATGAAAGCAAATACACACATGGTGTTTTGACTGAGAAGTCTATATACTTAAAGATCTTCCTTTTAAATCCTGGTAATTGATTACATGGAGTCAAATAAGCTATCGTCACTGAGCTCAGAATTTGCTGAGGAAAGGAAAAGGGAGTTGGCATTTTTCAATCCTCTATTATCAATAAATATTAGACACCTTTGCATATACATCAAATGACATTATCATTCTCACTTTTTTAGTTGAGCCAATTGAGAGTCAGAGTAATTGATTTTCCAAGTTAATAGAAGAACATGAATTCAAACCTAGACAAGTCTGAAGAGGCAAAAACCATGATACTACAATGTTTCACCCTAGAGGTATGGTCAACATTTATGGTACAAAGTATACATGCATCTTTTTTTTTTTCCCAACAAACATTTATTGGGTGTCATTTGTCTACTAGGTTTCTGCAAGACCCTAAAGATAGAATTGGTAAGCAAAGCCAGAACTGGGCCTTCTAATCTGGGAGCTTATGGTATAGATATCAGATGTTCAGCAAATAATCACGATGTTGACTCTATCTAATATGTCATTAGTATAAAAAGTGCTCTGAAGGAATGGAATACAATTTTGTGTGTGTTTAAGAAGGAACTGAGATCAAAGGGTCATGGAAGGCTTTCCTGAGGTAGTGATAGTTGATCTCTGAAGGATGATAAGAGTAAAACAGATGAAAAACAGGAACTCAAAGTGGATATTATTTTTCAGGAAGAAGGAATAGCATTTTTAAGAGCTCTTTGGTGTATTTGGGGATAAAAAAAATAAAGTCAGCGGATATAGAAGTCAGACAATAAAGGGGAAAAGTCAAAAGATGCAAAGAGAGAGAAAGTAAATCTGCAGCTGAAAATGGCTTTTGTAGGCCATGCAAAAATTTAGGTATTTTCATGTAAAGGGAATCAGATCTTCCACTAATGAAACCTTTGTTGACTATTGAAGTGACTAGGCCAAGCTGAGGACAGTTGTATCTTTAATGGACTTAGTACTGAGTACTGTGCATTGGTACCATGTCTCTGCACATACAGTGAAAAGAACAAGTATTTCTCCATTCATTTATTCATTTATTGATAAATATCATATGAAAGTGAATTACTCATTGATTCTCTTTTAAGAAGCTATGGTTTGGTGGGGGGAAGAATTCTTATGTGCACATCTCTGGTCTAAGTTAAAAGTTACAAATGCCTTAGATGGGGACAGGGAAAAGTTGCCAAGTCCTGGGAAGCTCAGTGGTGGTGGTGGCAGTGGCAGGTGAAAGATATGGATAGGTCTCTGGAGGAAGTTTTGGTTGAATCAAGCCTTAAAGGGTGGGTAAGACATTTGAGGTGACAAAAAATGGCTTTATGGTCTGGCTTATAATGGCTATAATAGGACAGGAGGGCTATCAAAGGGATGCCAGATTCGGGAGCTCCTTGAGAAATGGCAGTAAGTAAGGATTACTCCTAAAAGATAGAGAACATCACTGGGAAAGACATAGGAAGACATATATACATGGTAGAGTCACAGAAATTAGAATGCACCTGAGAGAACCACATGAATCCAGTTGAATGAGATTCCCATCTGGAAATAGGAAGCAGCTTTGTTATAATCAAAAAGGTTCAAGGCTTACTTTTTTTTAACAATATGGATGTTTTGTCTCCCTGTCCAACTATCGGGCCACAGAAGTGACTCACTACTTCTCTCGGTCAGGCCTTGGACACTCTGAGAAGTGAAGTGCAGACAGGCAGGGGCAGAGTTGGCATGAATTACTGTTCTCTTCTGTTAAGGCATCCATTACACTATCACGCTGTTCACCTTGGGAAAGAAGCATCTGACATTTCCTAACATGAACTATTAGGGGAAACTGCCCCTTTGCCTCTAAAGTTCTCATGAAAACATCAGTTACTGTGACAAAGACGGGTGGGAGAGGAGGATTCTAGAATCTGAATGCTTTTTGTGTTCATTCCACATGTGAACTATCACCACCTCTAGATTTTGCCCCCCTGCTTTGCTCATAGATTTGCTGTGGTTTGGGGAAATATTGTTATCATGGTAAAAGTTGAGCATTTTGATTTGCTGATGATGTTCTTTGTGACATTAGCCAGTATTTGTCTCCATTATTCTGGTTTCGCCATATATACACTGAAAGGTGCAGGCAAATATCATAAATAAGGTTCTGCTTTTCCTTTCAGTTTTTCCAGTTTGGAGCAAAAAGTCTCCATTCCTCAAGTGATATTCAAATATACTGTTTCTTTGTTTCTTCCTTCATTTCCATGCCATCTCGTATTTTAAGCCTGTCATTTTATCAATACTTTTTGAGATATTATGATGTCCAAAATCCTTAATACTTGCTTCATAAAAAAATAGTACTTCATAAACATTTAAAAAGTGTTGTAATGCTATGATAATAAAAACGTGGGGTGAAAAAGCCCTAAGTAGTTACAAATTTGAGCTAAATAGTCCTTATTTTGTTTGACCAACCACCCACTCTCACCTTTTATTTTTCCTGGTTCACTATAGCTTTTCTGTGACACAAATTTTTGCTGACTTATACAGCACATTAAAAATTCTAATAGAATTAAACACTTTTCCAAATAAAGCAAGGGTCTTGCTCTCTTGGGAAATATAGACACAATAAGAATGCAATGGATCCCTTTTGTTTAAAGTCTGTTGGTCTTCTGGGATCACTTACTGGTTCCATCTGCAATTACTTCTTTTTGCTAAATGCCTCCATATATTATCAGAGACAGAGTGCTTTTGATACAACTGGAAAATGTGAATTAACTTTTAGTTTTGTGGGGTTTTTTTCTTTTCTTTTCTTATAGTCTCACATTAGGTTTCATTCATCCATTCACAGCCATGTGGGTGGTGGAGCCGGCTGGCACCACTTTACATTCTGGAAGAAGTGGGGACATGGGGATCCTGTCAAACCCAGAAGGCACAACCCCTACATTCAGTTGTTTGGGAGGAACCTATTCTTTCCTGGCACCCTGGATAAGGAAGACCATTGAAGAGGGAAGCTCCCTTTCACTTCAAAGGCTGTTTTGTGCATAGATGAGACTTCCTGAGGGGCAAGTCAAAGAGAAACAGGGCTTAGATTCAAATGAGAGTGGGCGAAGCTGAATGTACAAAGTCTGATGTTAAAAATATCCCAACAGGAATAAACAGCATCAGCTGTGTCTCATTTTGTAGCCAGCGAAAACTATAGAGGGCAGGCTGGGGAAGAAAAGGGAGGATCCAGAAGTGAAATAAACACTGATTAATACTTGGAATGCACAAGGGATTTACAATCTAAATAGAAACAAAAGCATGATCTCTGTGCTGCTGGTATGGGAACAACCAGAAAGAGGAGAGTGAGCTGTAAACTCCCATTGTATTGATGACCCTTGGAGTGTAAGCGAAACCATTCCAGAAATGGCAATATAACTCTTATAGACCAACAAAACACCACAGAGTGAATTATTTTTTCTTACTTTATGAAGTACCTTGTAATTGCAACCAGTTATTACAAAGAGGCATTGCGTTGGTTAAATTTTTTTCCAGAAATCTATCGTGGTAGGGTTTATTTTTGAAAAATCAAATTGTAATGAAATAAAGTATAAATGGACATACACTAGAAATATACATTTAGTAATTTGCCTAAGAGGTAAATATTACTATATGTTAATAGAAAATTGTAGATATATATACCTTGAGAGTTTAAAATCCCTGCTTAGATAACTGAGCAAGTATGCAGATGTATAAGAAAGAGTTTTAATTCCCTCACAGAGTCCATTCCAACAGTTCTCTAAATTGTACTTAGGTATTCTAGCTTTCATGAAGACTTTGTAGTTTGGGGCACCTGGGTGTCTCAGTTGATTAAAGGTTAAAGCATCTGCCTTGGGCTGAAGTCATGATCTCAGGGTCCTGGAATGGAGACCCATGTTGGGCTAACCCTAACCTGCTTCACCCTCTCCCTCTGCCACCCTGCCCCCTACCGTTTATGCTCTCTCTCTCAAATAAATAAAATCTTAAAAAAAAAAAAAAAGACTATAGTTTGTCATTATCATGTGAAAGAATCATTTGCTTTCATATCTGGAATAGATATGTTCTATACTTGTAGCCTGAATTCTAAAGAACAACTCAAAGATTTCTGTAGAGTTATATTCATGCCTTATATTTTCAAGGGATTGAATTTCTATTGTAGCAATGCCAATATATGTAAGTAAGGGCTATTAGATTTTGGGTATTTTGAAGAAAAGTGAATTAGGAACTGATGGAGAAGCAAAATAAATATAGCACATTATTAATGTGTAAAAAGAGAAGAAAAGAATGAAGAGATGGCAGCAAACCCAATAAACAAACAAGTAATTTTGGTAAGCCTCATTGCTACCATGACTAACATTGAACCATATGCAATTTTACCTCCACAAACTATAGCAATTGTAATGAATATATTTTAAACTGTACAAATCTGGGAGGCAGTCAACTATATGCTGAGTATAATTTCAATATTTTGAAAACCCCACCCTAAAGCCACTCATTTCGAGGAAGTAAAACAGTACTGTAAGTACCATAACTTCATAAAATGTAGCAAACCCATGTCAATAAAAATCACAACTAATTTTTTAGTTTCTGTATTAATATTAAGCCTTTTTAAATATAGGAATGTGTTTTGCCCAATGCACACATTCTAGAAAATATAAATCCTACATAAATCTGATATGTGTTAGTTTCTCATGACAAATGACCACAACTCAGTGGCATTTCTTCTCAGTTCTTCTCAGTTCTAAAAGCCAAAGCATCACTGGGCCAAAATCAAGGTGTCAGAATGGCCATAATGGTTCCAGAGGCCCTAGGGAAACATCCAATCCCTTGCCTCTTCTTGCTTCTGGGGGATGTTGCCAGTCCTTGGTTCCTGGCTACCATGCTCCAATATTCAAGACCAGGCTCTTCAAATCTCTCTCCACTCCAGTGTCAAATCTCGCTTTGCCTGCTTATTGTAAAGATGCATATATTGCATTTAGTGCCCAGCCAAATAACACAGAATAACCATCCCAACTCAAGATCTTTAATTGAGTCACATCTGCACACATTCCTTTTTGCCCTCGTATGTGGTAACACAAATCCCAGATGCCATAGTAGGGCTACTTTTTACCTTACTACAGATAAAGACCTGATATTTACAGGGAAAGATTTGTGTAATAGTTACTTGATAACTTTTATATGCTGGCACTATGTTAAGCAGAAAGGATGTAACTGCAAGGAAGACTGTTATCATCCCTGTCCTCACAGAGCTTAGTACCCCAGAGGGGCTGATAGCTTCCATTTCTCAATGAAGTAGGTGGAGAGAACATCTTTAGAGACTAGAAAGTGATTAATAGGAAATTTGAAGGAAAAAGAAGGTTGTAAATTGCTGTTGCAAAAAAGTAAAAGGGAAAAGATTGACACAAGTAGGATTTGGGGGGCTTTTTGAGGGTCCAAGTCTTGTAGCCATTAACGTTCATCTTATATTTCCAGCTCATCAGCCTCTGAGCTCACGGCCAGCTTTCATCCTTTATCCCCATGAAACTATTTCCAGCCAATGAAGTGATTAACAGAAGAGCCCAGTGTTACTCCTGGAAGGAAGATTTAATTGCCAGTGGAAAACCTTCCAGAACTCTTTTCCTCTGTCACAACAATTAACAAATAATCCAAACAGTGGCTACATTGTCATGCTGGGTCACAAGTTTGTCATTGAGGACAACCCCCACCCTAGCACTATGAACTGTAATGTGAAGAAGTAGTATATCTTTGCTTTAAGCTATATAAACTTTGTGGCTATTTCTTATCGCAGTCTGACGTAGCCTATCTTATGTGATATGCCAGATATGATTAGAAACCAGGACACTCATCAGCTGAGTTGTTTGATTTTCTTTGTTTGCAGACGCAGACATAGCCCCTGGTGGCTGAATTTATTCAGGCTTGGTATGTGCCAGGGGAAGATGGAGGACAGAAAAAGTGTAATTAGTTACAAAGCTTTTAGTTCTAGCATGATGATGTTGTTGTTGAATCTAGCTGCTTTAATAAATAGTAAGAATAACTTCAACTAATTTGGCATAACATTTGACAGTTTAAAAACCATGAAAACATGGGGCGCCTGGGTGGCTCAGTTGGTTAAGCATTTGACTCCTGATTTCGGCTTAGGTTGTGACCTCAGTGTGGTGAGACTGAGTCCCACGTCAGGCTCCGCACTGGGCAGGGAGCCTGCTTAAAGAGTTCCTCTCTCCCTCTGCCCTGCTGGCTCATATGCATGCTTTCTCTCTCTGAAAAAAATAAAAAACCCAAGCCATATAAACATGCATTATTCCTTTGATCCTCATATCCTCATATTAAGTCTTTTGAGTCAGATGATATTTTCCCCCTTTTTACAGATGAAGAAACTGTGGCATAGGCATGACAAGTAAGTTTTGTAAAGTTTAATCATTAAGTCAATGGTATTTGCAAGCACAGACTCACTGTTATTTACTGTACTAGGTGCTAGGGATGGGGTCATAGTGCTGTGAAAAGTCACTAGTAAATGAGGCAGGCCTAGTATCAGATCTCATGGTACATGTGGCAAACTTGGGACAATGATTCTCTGGCTGTGGAGAAAACCTAGGTTTTCTGATTTCAGATTTTAGTTCTATCATTATGTCACATGTCTCAGTACTACAAACCTAAATTCAACTAGCGGGAAGGAAAGACGTAGCCAAGAGCCCGGTGATCGGAATCAGTTCCATCTGGGCCTATTGGATTCTCCTCACTATCAATATCTTAGAGTTCTTTATGGAGCACATCGATTCATTATGATTCTGTTAGATCTGTGCTATATAGAATTGGCATGCAAAAATAACACAAAGGCAGTTTTTTTCTTTTCAATATAAAGGTGAAAATAAGTCTACAGAAGACTAAACTGCAAGTTTGAGAGCTAGATAAACCTTATGCTTCTAGCTTAAGTAATAGACATTAAGTAATAGACATTTCTTTCTACTATCAGTGAATTGCAAGGGGTAAGCATTGTTAAGTTCCTACATTGTTGAATTTCTATAGTCTTTTTCCTATGAGTGTTTCTTTTATTACTTCTTATAGAAACCAATTACAATTTTGTTATTAGAATTATAAAAAATGTATTTCCTGAATCCTGTTTAAATTTCTGACACATTTTGGAGGTACCTGGGTGGCTCAGACAGTTAAGTGTCTGCCTTTGGCTCAGGTCATGATCCCAGAGTCCTGGGATCAAGCCTGCATCACACTCCCTGATCAGTGAGAAGTCTGCTTCTCCCTCAGCCCCTCACCCTGCTCATGTTTTCTCCCTTTCTCTCTCCCTCTCTCTCCAATAAATAGATCAGTAACATCTTTAATTTAAAAAAATTGCTGACACATTTCATTATTGAGAGGGAAAATATATTCTACATACAATCTATGCAAACTAACAGCCTCACCACCATCTTGAGGTAACCTGATGAATTGCCAACACAAGTATCAGAAACTTTGTAGTTGGAAATATACATCTTAATGAAATTGAAATCTAATTTGAAAGTTGTGCACATTTGGATGTTAATGAGTGTTAAGCTCTTCTAGAAAAAGTATGGTGGTTAAAAAGAGGTGAGAGTTTAGGACCCATCTCTGAGAAACTAGTAGTAGAAAGTAATCGAAGGGTTAAAAGGGCATTTAGAAGAATCCATTTCAGAAAACAGGAATAAAACACTGCTCCCAAAGAAAATGAAAATTGAGATTATATTTTTATTATGTTCCCATATTATGTTCCCATTCTGTGGTGTCAGAAAAAAAAAAAAACATAGGGATAAGAAACTTATCTCTACACAGTTGCCTTGAAAGTCCTCTCTTAAAGGGAAGCAAGCCCCATCATCCCCTTTTTGCGGGGGTGGAGGGATTAGGATATAGAAGAGGAAGAACTTGAATACATAGTTGAAGTAGTCATGGTTTTCTGGGAAGCCAGTGGTTCCAGGTCCAACAGATTAGCACATTTTGCAAACTTAGTATCTGTGTAATTGAGATAAAGGAAGTTACAATAAGATATTTATAACCCTTCTTTCCTTTGTCTTTTTACATTAATGGCCATCTCTCTTTGTACCAGTATCTAGAATATATTTTCTTACTGTAGAAAGTTTTCCTTAGGAGGAGAAAATGTTGAAATCAAGCAGAGTGTTGTTTTCTTATTGTTCTGTTTTACAGTGTAGGGGAGGAAAATGATTTTCCTTCTCTTCTGACTTTTTAGCTAAGACTCCTGTAAAAGTTTAACAAAAAAAACCCCAGAAATTTATTAACATATATATCTCGTTATAGATGGGAGATATCCAGGGGAAAATGAGTAACCCTTTGGGGAGGACTAAATCACCAGCTTAAATACTATCTTTAAACACAAATGGAAAAAAAAGATGTTTCTGTGGGGGACGGTGAGGAAGGGAAGGCCAGTTATGAGAGGTTACTAGGACTAGCAAGGCTAAGATTTCTTACGCAAATTTAAGTCAGTACTTCCTCTGTTGATAAAGAGTTTCTTGTGACTTAGAGTTATCCTTCTCTTTCCGGTACAGAGAGGGAGATAATTTTACAAATGCAGATTTCCTTTACAGAAGGGTAACTTCTATTGTTTTCAGAGCTTCTCTTGCATCTGCTGTTTCTCAAAATAATCAGCTCAAAATAGTCCTCAAATAGAGTCAAATAGAATCAGTAGTCCTCAAAATAGTCAAAGAGGCATATTTTGGAGTGGCATATTCTGATGCTTTTCAAGAATCTACCATTTATTACATCAATGAACTTCATTTTCTAAGAAATAGCACTAAAAGATTATCATTACCTGTAATAAGACGTATATTATATGAAAAAACAAATGTCGAAGTGCTCTTAAATATTTGTCTATCATTTTAAATTTTAAAGGAGATGAAATAGATGAAGATTAGTGAATATGTACTGCTAATATTTTAGAATTTCAACATCTGTTCATGTTCTGTTTCATATCTATTTTTACCTGGTCTTTGGAAACAGATAATGTATATTTCTAATGTGCAATTATTTAGAAAATGCTTGAACAAATATGAGAATTGGCCAGGCCCATATATCTACTTCTTTATTATCCCTTACATATTTCCATATTTATCTCTAGGAAAGAACAAAGCAGGAAAAAAAATTACTTTCAAAACTACCCTTCCTCTAATTAAAAAAAAAGAAAGTCATCTGAATAAGGAGAAAACACCTAAAGCAAAACTTCGGTTTGCAAAAAATCCATGGGTTTAATTATCCAGATTTTGGGTTTTCCAAATTCTATCCAACCACTTCATGATCACCTCAACCTGCTTCCAGGCTAATACCTTTGTCCTACATTTATCCTATTTTTTACATTTTTAGCCTCTTTATATGCCAGATGAAATCAGACGCTCCATACCTTCTCTCACTCAATGCTTTTAGCATTTCTATAATATAGGAGGGGTAATATAACATTTTGTTAACAATATTTATTAATCTATTTCTTTATCTCCCTGCATTTTGCTCCAGTTGTACCCCTATTCAAGCAAATGATTTGCTGTGCACTTCTTGCCTCAGAGGAGGAATCCAGAGGGATGAAATATAAAAAACAAAAAACAAACAAATGAAAAAAAACACTTTTTTTTTTTTCCTTCTCATTTCAATGCCTTCTCCTCAGACTGTGAAAATATCCCTGAGTATAGATACAGTGGCATTGTGGCCAGAAGCATGGAGAGTAAATGAATCCTTTCCATTCTTGTACCACCACTTTCTCTTAATTATCTAGTGGAGCAAAGAGAAGAAGATGCCCAATTGTCTGGCAATGCCTCAAGAGAGGGAGCAAAACCCAAGAGAGCAATATATTTGGACAGGAATTTCTCATTCTGGGTACTACTGGGATTTTGGAGCAGATCATCCTTTGTTGTGGGAAATTGTCCTGTGAATTATAGGTTGATTAGTAGCAATCCTCACTTCTACCCAATCAATTGTCAATGTCACCCTCCTCCCCAGTTGTGATAACCCAAAATGTATCTAGAATTACCAAATGTCCCTGGAGGAAAAGGGGGAGCAGAAGTAACCTCAGCTGAGAAGCACATAAGATCACATAAGACCAGGAGATTGGACGCTGGGCGGCTCCAATATGAGCTTCCTATTCTCATGCTGCTGGAATATTGAGCCTGGTTCTGTGTCTCTCAAGAATTCTTTTTTTTTTTAAAGTTTATTTATTTGACAGAGAGAGATCACAAGTAGGCAGAGAGGCAGGCAGAGAGAGAGAGAAGGAAGCAGGCTCCCCGCTGAGCAGAGAGCCCGATGCGGGGCTCAATTTCAGGATCCTGAGATCATGACCTGAGCTGAAGGCAGAGGCTTTAACCCACTGAGCCACCCAGGCGCCCCTCTCTCAAGAATTCTTAAAAGCTCATTTCTAACTTCCCAAGTAAGCAAACTTCTAAGGTAAGCAGGCTCTGAATATGTGTTCTAGATATGCCTCTTATTTATCCTGCCCAGAAAGATTGATCAATAATGCCTTTCACAGGAAGATTTCTCTAATGACTGAAGTTGGATTATAGATGAGTGTATATTTTTTTAAAAAAGAGAATTGATATGCATTGCCCTACTGTACTCCAGAAAGTTCAACACATATAATCTTACCTGAGAGTTTTTGAATATATTATCTCAGTATTGGTTGTTCAATGCATTATTTTACTTGGTCTTTATTATTACTATTTTTGGTTTGTTTGTTTGTTTGTTTGTTTTGGTTATTTAACTTGAAGCAATCCCTACTGTCAAAACATATTTGGGGTTGTTAATAAAAACTACTATGTAAAATAGCTGTACAAACATAAAGATAAATACGGATAAGAATTGATAGAAAGGAAATGGAAAATAACTTTCAGGAACTATAATTTAGCATTGTCCATATGAGTTTCCTGGCAGGTAGAAGGAAAGAAAAATGAGGCATTAAGAAATTATCTCATAATCAGATCAAATCTTTTTTTTTTTAATGACGATTCCTGAAGGCTAATAGGAAAAATGGATTTTGGCCGATAAAACTTTTGGAATCTTTACAATTACATTGTTGTCTATTCTGAAACAATAGATATACCCACATACTGGCCCCTATACTATTTAAAAATTGACGAATTGGCTGTTCTCATTTATTGACATTATAATTTGGATCTTTTATCTGCTGAAAAAATGGGTTTTAAAAACACTAAGACTTGTTTTGTTCTATTTATAATTAGATTGGGTAGGGTTTTACAAATAAGAAATATGTGCATGATAAAAATGTTAAAAGTCATACTCATGTAAAAAGTTAAAAATAAGTCAACTTCCCCTTCGCACACCACTTCCCAGTTCCCCAGTGGCAGCCCCTGTTATCAGCTACTTGTGTCTTTTTCCAGAGATATTTTATGCATAGACAAACATATACATATGCAATCTCTTTACGCACATGGTGTTGTGCTATATATAAAATTCTGACAAATGGAAGATCTGTAGGATTTTTTAGCCCATGCTCCTGGGACACATTAATCTTGGTGTACAAATAGGGATGCATTACAATTCGTGTACCTTATTTTGTGGAGTTTTGCATCAGACTGTCAGTGCTTTTGGTTCCCTTTCCATCTCTTCTACATATCTTTTGGGGTCCATATGTGGTTTCTCAGTTGTGTCCACATACAAATGGACCACTGTCCATGGTCCCCTGTCAACCTAGAGCCTGCAGTCGTGAAATGTGCTCCCAGAAAAGCTGGATGAGGCATTCAGACATTTCCTCCATTGCTCACAATTAGGTCACTCGACTTCCCAACCCCACCTTCCTGGTAAGAACCTCAGTTGCTCCTAGACACAGCTCTCGGATGTTGCTCTTCTGGAGTGTTGCCATTTCTCTGGAGCTATGCACAGAGTATTCCCTGCAGAACTGAAAAGACATTGATTCTTCCTTTGGTTCTCATAGTCTCTCTTTGCCAACCACCCAAACTCCCTCCAGAATTAGTCTATCATTTGGCAACAGCCCTCCGGGTTTCTTTTTGTAATTAGCAAATACAGAGAGTCCTACATATCTTGAGCATTGCAGTTGGGCATAGCCTTTGTGTTTGATTCTCTTCCCCTTCAAAAGGAGTTCTGTCTGAGGAGGCATATAGACCCTCCCACAAACAAGCTCTATATACAAATAAGCACTGACTCAGGCCATTAGCCATGTCTAAATTTCTCTGGTCTTTGAAATAAACACACTTTGTGTTCAAAACCAAATTTCTCAGCTGCAGATAGAAACTACCTCCTTGCACTCACCTATGTCTCAGCCTCTTCCTTTTCCTTCTCCCATTGTCTTGCCTGATACTATTTGAAAAAGGGGAAGAAGAGAATAATCCACAATAGTTTTGAATGCTCCTTACCGCTTCACCTCCCACCTTCAGTTAAATCTCATGCATTGCTAGGTGTTTCTTTTGTTGCCATTTAGACCACTTAGTGTAACTCCGATATATATATTTTTTCTTTTTCTTTTTGCAATAGCTAGACATGTTTTATTGTTACTGTTGTGCACACAGCCCCAGGATATCTTTGCTTCCATGGCAATTTAATGTGGCATTTCCTGAAGTTATTTATCTGTTCACTTTCAAAATCATAACATTTTGGTGGAATGCTAGCTAAGATTTGAGTTATAATGATTGCATCTAGCAATGCTACACTCAGCATACAAACTCACATAAAAAAAGTTTTCTGTTAGAGTGACAGGAAAATATTTTGGTTATATTGTTTCATTTGGGCAGTATTAACCCAGTTTTTCTTCTCCTTCATGTATCCTTCTAGCCTTATACCTTCAAAGTTTAGCTACAAGGTTTATAGCCCCGAGATTGGAAAATCCCTCCTATAAAAAGAGGTCATTTTTCAGTTTTGTTTCACAGGTGGCTTTTCATCATAGAAAAACAGTACCATAACTGATATACCAGTCAAAAACCAGTCCTATCAAACAAGGATATGCTACTTTACTATAGGCCTGAATAACTCATGATGTCATATAGAGATAATGGGAAGCCCAGCTCTTCTGCCCAGAGAGAATATGTTAAAAGGAATGGAATTGGGGGGGCAGGCAATGAATATGTGCTAACCTCCCTTTTCTGAACTAAAATATCAGAGGGAGAAACCAGGTTAGCTTGGTTGATGAGAAAACCAAAAACAAAGGAGGACTTTTTGCCTAGCAGACTTTTGAAGGCTCTTGGAAGAGACAATACTGCAGAAAACTTTTCTCCTCCCATTTTCTATACCAATTTGTGGAAGCAGCATGACAGTAAAATATTAATTATTCCTGGTTAGAAAGAGAAAATCTTCATGAAAGTATATGGCAAGCTCTGTCATATAGCAAAACTGCATCTTGAGAGGAACAAACATGATGGAGGGAAGGGCAGGGACTGTTTAAAACTGAAAAAAAGAAAAATCTTCATCTATCAGAAGAGATGTTGAGAAAACTAACTGGTAAAAGTTGAAGGTTCTTTCTTTCCCAACAACTTGGGAAACATGAGAAAATCATATCAGCTCTGTAGGAAATTAAGAACTTAATATAATTTAGTTTTTGGATCTAGCATTCTTTAATCCCACTATATCAACCTTTCACTTAGAGCTTCGACCTTGCAATGTTGTTTGTAATCTCATTCTCAGCCATGCTTGACACTTTGTCAGAACCTGGTCTGTCCCAGGGGTCTTATTCAAGGCCAAGTCATGTAAAAGTTCCTGGCTTCTCACTGGATCTGTGAATCCACTTTTATTTGGCTCACCTTCCTCAACTCTTTTTTCTATGCTTTCTTTTAAGCTTATGTTTTTAGTTATGTCTGTTATAATTCTTGCAGTTAGTAAGATGATATTTACTTCCATTTTTAATTTTTTTTTATTATGTTTCCTTGCCTTGCCTTAGCTTACCTTTTAACTCCTTCTGTCTTATTAATTTTTAATTTTTTTCTCTTGGATGTTTCGTCTTGGGCGATGTTTTAAGATGTTTCTTTGAAAATATTTACATGGAATTTTTTTTTTTAATTTTCTCACTAATTTGAGTAGCTACTTTTATTTGCTCTCCATTTGTTGTATTACTTTGTGCATTTTATATTATGCTATCTTTATCCGGGTTGGGTGCAGATTCCTTCTGGTTGTGATTCATTTTCAAGTGAGGTCTATTCTGTCAGGATCAGCTCTTTCCTGAAAAATAACATGGGAAGGAAATATTTCTCTGAGCATTTTCTTACCTCATCCATGCTGAGCACATGTATACACCATGATCCACTCAGTGCTCTGAGTATTTGAGGTGAAAAGGAAGGAAACTTAGGCCAGATGGAGTCATCCTCTCACAAACTTTTGTTTTTGATCGTCTTGTATTTGTACAAGTTTCTTTAGGGGATAATGATTGGCTGTTGTGACAGATTGTCCCCTTCACTCCCTCCCATTTATAGACTTGTAGTCGTGAATATTTGTCAGTTCCTTGTTTGGCCTCACTCTCTGCCACTCTGCAGTGTGGAATAAGGCCCACATGGTTCCCATAAGCCATCCAGCTCCATCAGCTTATTATCTCAGATCAGTATTTCATTATCAGCTGTTTAGGTCATAGACATTTTAGGTCTGGGCTACCTGGTTACATGTATATTAATATATAGAGATGCAAATGCAGATAATAGATATAGACACAGACACGGAGAGATCAAGTCTAGGCATCATGCCACAAATTGATCCCAATATCACTGTTCTTGGCAGCTTATTTATGGATTAGAGTTTGAAGTTGAGTTGGCTTTTCATGCTTTTATTGAAGATAGAAAATTCCTATTCGAGCTTCATGCATTTTGTAGTTTGGATAGATTTCAGAGAAGAGAGTGAGATAGAAATGCCTTGACTCTGGCATCTCTAACCATAAGTTTCTTGTACATATACAAAAAATAAAATCTAAATAAAATCTAAAAATCTAAATATCTAAAAAGGTAAAATATCTTACCTAAAATATCTCTTTTTTTCTAATTTTTTATTTTTATGGACTTCCTATTGAGAAAATACACTTTTTTTTTTTTTTTAGAAAATATTATTAAGAAGACTAAATGGGCAATCTGGAAGACCCTGGTTTACACAAAGTATCTACAGTAAATGATGGGTTTAATATTTCCAAAGAGCCTACAGTGCCAGAAACTGACGCTTGATTCATTCATATTGAAGTCATTTTTACTTAGCTACTAATCTTAAGCAAATTCAGTCTTTAATCACGTATACCTATTCTTGATGGTCTAAAAAGCAGAATACAAGAATCTCAGAGGTCTGTCTTCCTTGTTCACTCAAGAAAAACTATTTTGAATATGCTGGCTTGGTCTTTGTATTCCAAATGAAAAGGTGATAAAATGCAGAAAAAACTTCTCTGTAGAGTGTATGGCAAGAGCTAACCCAGGGCTAAGGGTTTAGTGAACTCCATGAGAAAACTGCAAATCTATTTCAAGTTATTTCTTTTGAGATTGAATTTAAAGGCATGAATATAAGAAACACAAGATAATATTTTGCTTCAATGTATTTGGACTACTTACTGTTAACTCTTCATTTGTAGGGGACATGAACTTATTATATTCCTTGATATGATTAGTTTTATTTCTATGTTGTTTTTTAATAACATATTAGCAAAAGATAAATTTTATAATCATTATTTACTACTGACTCTAATGCAGACCGATTATAACATCCTTTTTCAAATGAAGAGCGTATAAGTTTGAGAGAAAATGTTCATGTCTCCATTCCTACTACACTATAGTGTGACACACTATATAATACTTTTCATGCTTTTAAGTTAAAATTTGAGTTTAATCTTATTTTTCTTATCTTGCATGATTATGAAAAAATTAAACCATATGTGCTATAGTTTATGACCCCCGTTTTAGAGATAAGAAAATTAAAGTTCAGAAGTATCAGTTAACTCCCCTTAGATCACACTGCTGACAAGTGGCCGTAGCAGCTTTCTAAATAATCTGTGATCTGTAGCATAAAGGCTTCTACATTTTGAGAACTGTGGCTGGAAGGGCTAATATCGGAGAATGAAGTTCAACTGAATGAATGTTTTATGAAAGACTTTGAAAAACAAGCAAGGGAAGTAACTAGTTAGTTATCCCATTTTCTACTGTTAATGGGTGCTGGCTAGTTGTATTGAGAATAGCATTCTATTTTAAACTAATACAAGAACTTACTGTTTGAGGAAATTGTATATAAAGCAAGAATATTTCACTGAGGATAGAAACAAAATCCTTCAGAGAAATTCATCTTTATAATCCTGACATTGGGTACAACTAAAGATGGGCCAGGCTTCTCATAGGGTATGTTATTAATATGATTACTCAATACTTATATTAAATTTCTCTTATGATAAATCCCTTGGCTAACTTTAAGATATAATACAGAAAATATATTTTAGCTATCATAAACAAAGTTATAGTCTCTTAAAATGATACTCTTTAAGAGAATTTAAGCAAATGACCAGTTAAATTTTAGCAGTTGACTGTTGAGAACGGGGAAATGGGAAACGATTATCAAATGGAAAGACTTCTATCCATCCCTCATATTCAAGGAAGTATGACATACTTCTCTGACTTTATTACTTTTTTTTATTTTTTTTTAAAGATTTTATTTATTTATTTGACAGAGAGAGAGATCACAAGTAGGCAGAGAGGCAGGCAGAAAGAGAGGGGGAAGCAGGCTCCCCGCTGAGCAGAGAGCCAGATGTGGGGCTCGATCTCAGGACCCCGAGATCATGACCTGAGCCGAAGGCAGAGGCTTTAACCCACTGAGCCACCCAGGTGCCCCCTTCTCTGACTTTATTGTGTCTTGAGACTGTGAAATATATTAACAGTACAGGATCACAATAAACTCATACTTGCCATACTTACTACACAGTTATGGGTATCAAGTAAAATGGAAGACTGTGACACATTTCAGTTATTGAGTATGTTCTCATTAAGGCTGAACCATTACCACAACTCAATATATTTGGGTTTATTATTCTCAAAAGCCTATTTTCACTGTTACAACCTTTATAGTTGACCATTGTTCCTCAAGAATGGCATCTAAAACCAGGACATTAAATTCATAGACAATCTACTTAAAAATATTTGCTGACAGTTGTGTTGCCAGGTCTCCTAAATACACCAGTTCTCCTAAATACACCCATGCACTAAAATAAGTGTGTATTTGCTGTCTATCACTGCAAAAAAGCAGTTGAAATTTAGCATCTTAAAATATACACATTCATTATCTCACAGTTATTTCACAGATCACTGGGTCAGGAATCCACATGCTTTTTAGCTAGGTCCTCTGGTTCTGGAAATATAAGGATATAGTCACCTTGAGGCTTTTTTGTAAAGGATCTTAGTCAGTCGGTGGGCGTTGGAGGATTCAGTCTTTCATGGCTTTTGGGCTGAGGCCTCCATTTCTCATGAGCTATTTTAGATGCCTACATTTCCGATGATGTAGGCTTTGCCATACAGCATCTTACACCATAGCAACAGTGAGAGGACAAGGAAAAGCACCATCAAGAGAGAATGCTAACAAGATGGAAGTCATAGTCTTTTGTAACCTAATCACAGATGTAACATAGCATTAGTTTTGCCATATTCTGTTTATTATAAGCAAGTCACTAGGGTCAGCTCACACTCAAGGTGAAGGGGTTGCACAAGGGTGTGCATACTACCGAGTGCTAAAGATTATTGGGAGCCACTTGAAAAGGTTGTCTACCACAAACTGTATGTTTATAACATCCAGAAACACAGACCTAGATTTCATTGTTTTTCAATTTACCTCTTCTTTCTTTTTTCTTAATTTTAGCCTATAAATAAAGCTTATCATGTCAGTCAACAAGTCAGCGAAAAGCAATGTGTTTCCCTACTTCCCATAGACCTGTTTTATTACCAAAACAAGAGGAAAATAAAAATGAAATGCAGGGCTTGTTTTTAAGCATTATGATTCCCCTAGAAGAACAAGACTGAAATTTTACATTTTAGAATCATGTACATAATTTTATAAGCATTAAGTTGCTTTTTCCCTTTCTTTTTATGTTACTTGAGATTTGGGGGTTGGTTTCATTTAACCCATCACCTAATTATAACACCAGGATGATATTTAGCATATTATAAATAATGCATACATACAACAGGAGTAGAGACAAAACTATTTTCTCTTAGTCTGATCAAAGATCATTTCACTGATAAGAAAAATATAGCTGAATTTCTGACTCTGTAGTATTTTTTTGAGTTCTTACAATTCCATATATTGATTTCTTTGGATTTACCCTGGGATAAGATTAAGGGAGTAAAGACCTGCATGGGCTTTCTTCTCTTTCTGAAAAGCTTTCCAGTGTAATTTGTATTAATACAAATTTTTGTATTTTACCTTCCAAATAGCTTCAGAATTGGCAGCTCCTCACAAGCTCTATTGCTCCAATCTTGTTTTAAGAAACCACTACTACTTGTATAGATTTTTGCAATGTCATTCTCATTTTTCTTGCTGGTTCTATTCTCATGTCATCCCCCCTACCATCTAACCTCAATAGAGCAGCTAGAGTAACCTGTTGAAAATATGTCGAATTATATCACTTCTGTCAAAAAACCTTCAGTGTCTTCTTACCTCATTCAAAGTGAAAGCCAAAGTCCTATGATTGGGATCACCATCATGTCTCTAACATCTCCTTATTTTGCTTCTTGCTCATCATGTTCTATATATAATTGCTTTCTTGCAGTTCCCCGAACAGCCCAGGAACACTCCAGCCTTTGTATTAGCACCTCATTCTCCTTGGAATGCTATCCTAATATTTTCTTGACTTGCTCTATCATCTCTTTCAAATAATACCCAAGTATTTCTTCTCACTCCTACTTTATGACCATATTTAATAACTGAATATCCTGTCTATCTGGCTTTATTGGTCCAAATTCCCTGATTTATTTTTTTCCCTCTAACTTTCAATGTCAGCTAACTATTTATTTTTTCTGTGTCTCTCCTCTGAGGAGTTAGTCTGTTCTGCTGCCTAGGGACTAGAACAATGACTGGTACATTCTATGATATATTGCTCAAGGAATTGTTTTTAAATCAAATTTCCTTTATTTTTTTTTTTCAGGAAAATAATTGGACTCATGCTTACCTTATCCTACTTCTCATACAAATAGAATATTTTCTTTCTTTAATTTACAATATTGTCATGCTATTTTTGTTTTATTGTTATTAGGCATACATAAAGACCTAAACTTGCATATGGGCAGTGTTATCTAAATGCTACATATATTATATAACCTGTCTTCCCTGGGATATCTTCTACTCAATAGATAGAAGTAACAAGCTCTATGACTAAATATTTAGATTTTGTATTTAATAATTGTGCTGCCAATTGATAAATATCTCCATTATGAGGACCAAGATGTAATTTTTTATTCAATTATACAATAATTAACACATAGTTAATTAAATCAGAGCATCGTATATTATAATGATCTATTTCTGCCATATGCAAGTGAACACACATTCTCTAGTCTAAAGTCTGAGGAAAAATTTTCTTCCTCCTTTCATTTCATTCCTTTCTCAGATTTTCCCTTGACAAGTGAAAGACAGATTTCTTTACAAGGTGCTTCTTTGTAAAGTCCTCTCAATCCACACCACGGTTTGATTTAGTTGTCTTTCTCAAGCTCCCACCGTGCCTTGATTGGGCACGTTGGTGGGAGTCTCTGGGAAAGATCAGGTCAAACCTAATGAGGGAAAGTAATAAAAATAGATGTAATTCTCCAGTTTGGGTACAAAACCCTACTTAGATTCTACAAGACAAAAGGCAATTTGACGTTAGTGATTTTAATTGCCAAGAAATTACAACATGACATGGCTTCAAAAAAAAAAAAAAGGTAATTTTAAACTTAATTTATACTGATAGCAGTATAATGAGAGGATGAAAGAGATGATACGATTGTGTACTACTCTGCGTTTCGCAGTACCACTTGCTGATTTTGTGTGTTAGGAAGCTGACAAGCTACAGCAAATTAGGAAGTTTGCACCACTGGGAGGGCTGCTTGATGATCTTGTGGTGAACATGAGGAAATATTTGGAGCAGAGAGAAGAAAGAAGTATAAGACCCGTCTTCAAGGAATATCCTGGGGAAAAGAATTTAGGAAGTTCTATATTGCTTAAAATGTGTTAAAAAAAAACCAAAACAGTGGGTGAATGTAACAGTTTTAGTTTTGACTTTTGGACTTTTTCACAATAAGAGCCTTTGGGAAATGAAATGTGTTGCTTAGTGAGGAATTTAGCTCTGTTAAACAGGACATGTTTGAGGAGAACTCTGGATGTCCAAGCATTAATTGTGCCTAAGGTTGATGATTTTTAGTTCCCTTTCAATCCTGAACTTCCGTGTTTCTTAAAGAGAGGGTCAGGAGTAAAACTGATGGGCAAAGAACTGGAACTGTGTTTCATATAAAGATGGTATTTATTTGCTATGATAAAAAAGTCACTGAAATTTACATTCCTCTTGATGTCATGGGAAAGGCAATGTGAAAAAGCAAATAAAACTTGAAAACCTGATGAAAACACACAGTGAAATATATAAGCACCAGTAGTATTTTTAATTTAGGGGAAGGCAAAAAATAAATCAAGCAGCTAAAGAAGTCAGGATTCAAATCTCCAAATAATAACCTGAAGCCGAACAAAGCCCTGGGCTTCTGTGATATGGCAAAAGTACATGAGAGAAGTTGTTGTTCACTGTGACCTTCACACAATCTGGACAAAGAAAAGGCAAGAACAGCCTGTATCCTGGTATAAATCAACACTCAGTATGTTGTGCTGTCTAGAAAGGCGGAACTGAAGGAGGTAGAGTATTCAAGGAAAAAGTCATTAGACTCATATGGGAAAAGTTCCAGCTGTGTATCCGTTAAGATGGTATCAATGGACTGACTGTGAAATGTTCCAAACAAGCAGGATTTAAAATGGTGATATTTTAGGAGCACATATTCATTCACCTTGAAAGTTTTAATGAGAAAAGCAAGAACAACTAAATAGTCTCTGGGCATGACCCGGCATTTCTGGAAAGGTTTTTCTGACTCACCACTGTATGCTCAGGTCTTTGGCTTTTAAAGACACATTGTCATAGAAATCTGACATCATTTCTCACTGGTTTCTTCACTTGATAAATAAGTGAAGAGTAAAAAAAGAAAGAAGTAGGGGTGCCTGGGTGGCTCAGTGGGTTAAAGCCTCTGCCTTTGGCTCAGGTCATGATCTTGGGGTTCTGGGATCGAGCCCTGCATCGGGCTCTCTGCTCGGCGGTGAGCCTGCTTCCCCCTCTCTCTCTGCCTGCCTCTCTGCCTACTTGTGATCTCTCTCTCTCTGTCAAATAAATAAATAAAATCTTTTTAAAAAATTTAAAAAAAGAAAGAAGTATGAACAAAGTTGCTGTTTCTTCTATAGTATTTAGTAATTGATTCTTATTTTTCCTTTTGGATTATAGCTCAGTAGGGACAGCAAATAAATGTATCCCATGATAAATGCCAGAGATCTTTATCGTGTCTGTTAAATAAAAATTGCATTATTGAGGAGGCTTAGAACAGATGCATAATTGAGGAAAATGGAATTGATTACCCAGCATAAGGTGTAGAGCCCTTCGTGAAATTTATCCTGGGTAGATACCCCTCATCTCTGCTATATCATCCTCTATCCTTTCACATTTCATCATGAGATGGCTAACTAGTAATAATACATTTTTTCTTTAATCTGGGGATCGTTTTCCTTCATCTTTTCCTATTTCTCATATGGGATTTACATTATTTTCATAACCAAATCATGTATTGATGTTGGGCTATGTGAAAGAAAAGAATGAATGAAAGCGATATCCTTGTTTTCAAGATATAAGAAGCACCAAATCTATCTAAGATGTCTCCATATGAAACAAGTTGTCTAAAACCCACAATAAAGTAAAATGATCAGATGTGATTTGAGGGGGGAAACCATCCCAGAATTGGCACTAAAGTGTGCATTTGCAAGCTCGATTTTCTTTGAGTCTTCCCCAAAATTCATTTAACAATTGCTATTCAATATCCATCATTGAGCTAATCAAATAACTAAATGAGAAAATATTGCTATGGCAAAAGGTGTTTTTAACATGATAAATATTTTTGCACTGGATGTGAGATATTACACTCTATTTGTATAGATAAAAGATGATGTAAGTTTAAGCTTTAACAATGGCAGTAAAATTGGAAGATTCTAAGAAAATTAGGTAATTGGAATTTTTTTTTTGTTGGCTTTCAGAATTACTCTGACTTTCCACTTTATTCAAATATAAGTTGTAGGGCAGAAGGCTATGGAGTTGGAGCTAATATTTTACAATCAGAATGAAAATGTTTGTACTGATTTTTTTTGAAGCTCTTTAATTATAGAACTCATTATGCCCTTTTTAATGTGTTGTGGATAATCTTTATTTCTAACTCTGTATTCACTAAAATAAAAGATACTGCTAAAGTATATTAATAATGCTACTTAATGGTTTTCATATGGAATTTAGAAGGAAGGAAAATTTGGTGAGTTAAGAATAACAAAGAATAATAGTAAAGGTGAGGGAAGTTTAGGACATGTTCATGTAATTGGCTAAAATTATCACATTTATCTCTCTGGGTCCTGAACTGAAGAAAGAAACACATTAAGAGATTATAAACTTTGCTCCCCTACCCTTCCCTAAGAACTTTCAATTAGTTCAATTATATAAATATGTTATTTGCCTTTTTTTCTTCTCTTGCATGTATAGCCACACTTTTATTAATTTTGAGTATAACAAGCTTTACGTGAAAAGAAAGCCCTTGATACAAAATCTCAAAATCATAAAACCATTAGCAAATCTTTCACTATGGTTCTGTTTTATAACAACCAATTTTATATACTCTGACTTTTTTTTTTAACTTGCAGCCCATTTATTATATCATAAATCTGAACACCCCTCCCCCTCAACTTCATTAAAATAGTAGTTTTAATCTCTTCTCCCTGGGTTTCTTGTCACCAAGAAAACATATTCAGTCACAGAGATCATAGTGGAACTGTCTTGGATTTCTAAGATTTCATTATTCCCATAAAATTTGTCACAGCATAATTACAGATAGGTAATAAATTATCATTGATACTACACCTGTCAAAATGGATGACTTGGGCTTCTTTGTAGTTGGTCTAGGTAACCTCATGACACCTTCAAACATCCCAGAGATTCTGTGATGATGCAGACATGAAGCTTAGGAACATTCATTTCTACGGAATAACACAGCAGGAACTAACATGAAGCAGCAGATAGATCACCCACATGCCAATTGAATTTAAACCAGGAAGTAACTGCAAAGATAACTGAATTTAGCAGAAATAGAATGATTGTCTCATCTATTGGCTTTACTTTTCTTAGATGCCTACTAAGGCTGATACCAGGCAAAATTGTGAATTATGGAAAAGTACAATTTTTTCATAATTTTTAAAAATTTATGCCTTCAAGCAACATGTGTTCAGATGTTAACACATGCTTCTATACTAGGCATTGCGCTAAGTACTTGGGATCCTGGGACACTCAGCGGAAAGAGAACCACTCACTGCCTTCAAGAGTTTATACTTTAATCAACTGCTTTATTTTAGTACAGAATGTAAATGCCGAGAAATAGGTACCCAAAGGTGAAGAGGGTTAGAAAAGAGATTTCTAATTCGAATGTAGAGGTTTAGGGAGCATGCCCCAAAGATAGGGCATTAGAGCTGGGAACTGAAAGAAGATTAGAACTTGGTCAGGAAGATGGGATTTCTAGATTGAGGGGGCAACAGGTATGAAAGAATGGAGAATTGGAAGGATATTAAATATACGAGAAAGAGATGCTGCTGTGTGATGCAACATGCCTGGAGGCAGTGGTGGTTGTGTGGTACTTAACGTAGAAGTTTGATCCCTAAAAATAAGGACTTTAAAAAAATAAGCCAAGGTATTTGGAATTTATTCTAGAGATCACTGGAAGGTTCTAATGGTATTTTAAAGAAGAAGAATGAATGTTAACATTTTCCTTAGCAAGGTCATTGTTGGTCAAGAGAGTAGAATTTGGAGGGGTGCAAAAGTTCTAATTCTGTGTTGGAACCTGGTAAGAAAGATGTAGCTATGGTCATGATGAAGGGAACGAAGGCTGGTCGTATAGGAAAGATTGTGCAGAAACAGGATATTCAGGAAGAAGGATACAGAGAATTCGATAGCTGTTACATATTTAGATGGGGGAATAACTCACTAGGTAAATAAGTTTCCTTTTCTGAAATAGAGAAAATATGAAGAGGAACACTGACAATGAATTTGTTTTTAACCATGTTCATTTGGATTTGTCTGTAGAACATCCCAGAAAAGATCGCGAGGAGGTGTTTCAAAACCTGGCACAGTGAGAAAAAAAATATTTGAAGAGAGCTGAATTCTCACAATCACACTCTTGAACCTTAGAGGAGTTATTGGCTCCTCTGAACCTCAAATTCTTTATCTGTATAAAGAAGTAATATTTACCTCAGAGGCATGCTTCATTCCCAAGCAGAGTTTTCTAGTGTAGTTTGCTTCCTCTTGGAGGAGGAGAAAAATTTGTTTTGTTTTTGCTCAAGGCATTGACACATGCCAAACCATCCCAAGAGATCTTAAAGGATGGAGACCAGAAGGAGCTGTGTGCAGCTTGTAGAGTAGTTACATCTATTTAGTGAACTATGTCTAGTTGATAAATTCAAAGTTCCAGAACATAATGGATTTTTAGATACATGCTAGTTCTCTCCTCCTCTCTTAAAATTACTCCACAATTTTCTTAATAACTAGGTGATCAGAAAATGTCATCTACCTCATAGCAGTAAATCAACACAGCAATAAATAAGCATTTTAATGGCGATTTTAAAAAAGGGTGTCATGTAAGAATTTCATTAGCCTTTGTGAGCTGAAGATGACAGAAGCTCATTTTACTAGATTTAAAATTTTTTAATGTCCCTCAAGCTATCTGTCAACAATTAATTTAATCAATATTTCCTGATTCGCTTCTGTGTGACGCATACTATTTTGGGTACCAGTTACAAAAAAGTATGTTTTGACAATGCACAAGTCAATGAATAATTATTTCAAGTAGAAATATAAAATTCAAAAAATATCAGGTAGTCATGAGTATGGAGCAAAACTGGAAATAAGGACAGATATGATTTTAAAAACAATGGAAGCCAATGGTTTTACTTTGGATATGGTGGACAGGGACCGTGTCTCTGAAGACATGACAGTTAAATGGAAACTTAAATAATAAGTCAAGTGTTTTAAGCGGAAGGGAAAACAAGTTCAAGGCAGGAACCAGTCTATTTATTTTCAAAAACAGAAAGAGAGCTAGTGTGCCCAGAGCCTTAGGAAACTGGGAGAAGGCTGGTAGGAGATGGGATAGGGAAGGAAGTGGATACAAAATGTATAAGACCTTACAAGCCTTGGGAAAGAGTTGGATTTTATATTAAGTAAAATGAAAAAAAAAAAAAAAACCTGGAAAATTTAAAGCAGAGGAATAAGGTAATGTGATGAATATCTTATAAAAGTCATTCTGGATTCTCTATGGAGACTAGAAGTGACAGGACAATGGTAAGGGCAGAGGGCAACATCATCCACCAACTTACAGAACAATGTTCTGCCAAGAAGACATGCTCAGTGAGGCTGGCAGGTGATTGGCAAGAACAGGTTAGAAAACCGGAGCTTAATATTAATCAGAGAAATGTGTAGTTTAATAAAAGGGATTTTTTTTTTCCTGCTGGAAGCTATCATTAAATCATCTTTAGCATCATCAGAGAAAATGCATAAATAATGTCATCTTTTTCATCTTAAAATATTTATTTTCCCAGATTCATCTGTACGTTTGATTTTTTTTTTAAATCACACTTTAAAAATAGTAGCAAAAATGTCTTTTTCATTTTCCCCTGTATTCTGTAAACAAGAATATAATACACTATGACTTGTTCAAAGTGTTCAGGGCGCCTGGGTGGCTCAGTGGGTTGAAGCCTCTCCCTTCCGCTCAGGTCATGATCTCAGGGTCCTGGGATTGAGTCCCTGCATCGGGCTCTCTGCTCAGCAGGGAGCCTGCTTCCCCCTCTCTCTCTGCCTGTCTCTCTGCCTACTTGTGATCTCTCTGTCAAATAAATAAATAAAATCTTTAAAAAAAAACAAAGTGTTCAACTCTTAAAAGTAAATTACATTTCAAACATTTTTATTTAAGAGCTAATAACTAAAACCGTATTTTACATCGAAAAAGGAAAAGAGTACAAAGAATTTATTTAAATAAGATCACTATAAATCCAATCCATTTTTAAGTTGCAAGAAACAGTTTAAATGTGAAGTAGCTGGCAAACGTACAGGTTTTTTTTTTTTGTAGAAAGGGGAGATGAGTGGGGGACTGAATGATATTTTGATACAAAACAATCATAGAACAAAAAGTATTTAATATCAGGAGGTCAGTCTTTCTGGTAGCATTTTACCCAATGCCAGTCATTTATTTAAATGTCAAGAATACCTAACACATCCTTTCAAAATAGCCAAATTTGGAAAAGAGAGATAAATTTTCAACAAAAAGGGGATATATAAGCACAGCAGGTTCCTAATTATACTAAGAAATTTGAAAATGGAATTTGAACAATTAAAGTGAATCTATAAATGGGTACTAAAATGTCAAAAGGCATGATTTTAAAAAGTATTGACTGGAATTATCTTGAAAAAAATAAATTAATTGTATGTTTATTATATTGTATAACATTTAGATTATAAATGCAAAGATGTACAGATTATAAATTGCATAAGAAATTATCCCAGTGTGACCTTTTTGATTTGGGGCTTTTTATGTTTGACTCTGAGTAAGCTATTTAAAAGGATGACACCGTACCCTTCACTTTACATTGGACATTGGCGATATGATCATAAAGTGGATCATTTACTCTTCTAAGAGCATCTCTCAATCTTTTCAACAGTTCTAAAGCATCCACAGCATTATCACTTTTCTCTTGTCATTGATTTGCCCTGAATCTGCTCCCTGAAACTTCGGACCCTTTTTTCATTGCCTACCTGAATTTTCCACTTAGATGACTAAAAAGCAATTCAAAATTTAAGGGCCCAAACCATAACTCTTTATTCCCAGTACCCCTTTGTCCATCAAACTGCTTACCTCTGAGTCTTTACCACTCAGAGAATAAGACGTTGTCTATCCATGTGATCAGAGAATTGCCAGGGACTCGTTGCTCTTCCTCTAACTGTTTCATCCTCTCATTGGGCCCATTCACCACATGAATCCATGTACTTCTTCCCTAGCTACTATTCATGTCATAGTATAAGCTGTACGTCTTTCTTGAATGGATTCCTATAAGCCCCCCCAGCGGAATCTTTGTTAACCTCACCATAATCCATTATCCACTTAGGAGTCAGAACTATGTTTTTTAAATAGCAATATTAGAGCTTAAAATTGTGCATTCCTTTTTATTGCAATTTGAAAAATTCAGAAACTCTGTCCTGGACTGCAGAGCCCTGCATAACCTGGTCCCCGTTCACCGATGTAATATCAACTGTCACTCACCAAGTTAGCCACTGTGTGCTTTCTTGGTTCCTCTGTGTTGGTGTTGGTCTTCCCATAACTCATCTGCCTGGGTTTCTCTTAACTCTTTTTTATTATTTGGTGTTCTCCTTTTCATTATGCAGGTTTCACTTTATTTTTTATTTTTTATTTTTTTTTGCAGGTTTCACTTTAAATAACATCTCCTAATAGAAGAGTCTGCAGCACTCCTTATCAGGAGTCAGTACTCAGGCATGCTTTTTTTTTTTTTTTAAATCACACCACCCTGTTTAATTCTCTGGATAGGATTTGGTCTATCCCTTATATTATCATGGGAGATAGAAGGTCAATGGAAACAAAAATTTTGTGTGTTATTCCTGTATGCTTAGTCTTCAGTTAGTGTCTGGCATATAGCGGAGACTATGTGTGGGTACATGTATATACACCTACATATATGTTTGTGTGTGTGCGTGCATCTGATAGAATAAGTGAATAATGAATAGACGTTTGGATCCAGTTGTATCCAATGACATTGAAATGCCAGCTTTGAAGTACCTCATTGTACTTCATTTTAAGATGAAATGATTAAATCACCCAGAATATGCTTGTCTTTTCTATTTTTTATAGCAATGCATTTCTTAAAAACCTCTCATACAGACCTTATAGAACCTTATGGAGATAGCCAGGCATTCACTGAGTCTTATTTTAAAAACTCTGCTCTGGCAAGGATGCTCTGATCAGGCACAGCCACTTCCTCCAATGCTAGAAAGCTCAGCTGATATTAATATCAGTATGTCTTTTCTCCAAAAGGGCCCAGATGCACTGCCTGTGGACCAGCTGCTTTTGCCCTCTATTTCTGATCCTTAGTTCTTTGGCTTTTCTTCTCCATATGTCAAAGTTTTCAAGCCATTTGGAACCTTCCTCTCTACTTCTATCCCATCACTGAGCAATTTTTACTTTGGACTTTCCAACAGCTTTATTCAAGTAAGCATCTATTAATATTGACCACCATCTGCAAAGCTTTAAATACAACTTAATGATGGTTGGAGTCTGCATTTTACTGAAAGAAAGGCAGCTAGTAATATCACAAAGCATGATAGACGTTCCCAAATATTTTGAAGACTTTTTGGTCTGTCCTCTCTCTTTTGAGCATTTCCTTTTCCTGTCTTAATGGTGTTCTTATTTAAGAGGAGTAAGACATTTCTCTGCCAACATTCTATTTGGTTTCCAGTTCATTTTGATCATTCATCTGACAACACTTAAGATAGGAGATATGAAAGTATATGAAGAATCTACCCCTTCGTATTGCTTGTAACTCCCCCAAATGCCCTACAAAACCTTTAACATTCAGAGAAATATTATTGCCTGTTATGAAAGAAACGGAGACAAACTGGAGTTCTCTTAATTGGATTATGTCATCTGATAGTCTACGGGACATGAAGTGATATTTGATAGCAGCTTATGCTGTTACCTACCCTTCTGCGTGGTTGCCACTCTTAGCATTAATGGTGTGTACATGTAGAGGGAGGGAAAGAACACGAATACTACTCTCACCTTCATTTTCTCTGTCCTATTTGTGTGATTTACTTCTTTATTTTCCTCAGACTTATTTGAAAAAGTTAACATAGATGACAAACGATCTCTTGGATTACAAAGTAGGGCAATGGGATGAAAGGGAGTGGATGCGAGATACACAAAGTTATAAAACAGACAAGGGGATTATAAATGTATACTGTTTTCAACCTAAACAAAATCATTTGTCAGCAGGGGAAACTGTTTTGAGTGAAGATTATTTTCACTGCATATATGCAAAGCGTGCGTAATAAGTCATTTAAATCAAGGTTATACATTGTCTTTAGGCAATTATTCTCTTCTGCAGACGTCAAATGTAAAAAGCCAATTGTAAGCAGTTTTGAACTGTTATTTTGTTGCAATTATGCACACCTTTGTCAAAAGATAATGATTTATTTTGCAAAGAAAATGCTGCAGGATTGCCTTGTGGAATTTATAGTGTAACAGGGAGAAATAATTAACCAAACAGGTACACAGGAAATGGGTGGATGCTAGCGTGCAGTGGGAAATGAATCAGCTCATCTCAAGATTGATTCATGCACTTTAAGATCTTTATAATCACATTAGACCTGCTTGCTAGCATTTGGGCACAATATTCACCCATGATGAAATTTTTGGCTCTCCCTGCCCAGTGAGATGAGCTCTACAAAAAGAGATAGGTAAGTACTACTTTTTTTTTTTTTTTCTTTTTTTTGGTGGTGCTATTTTTTTTAAGGCTGTTTGGGAGGTGATCATAAATCTGTGGAGTCCAGGAAGGGGTAAGAGAAGAGATGATATAACAAATTCAGGCCCAAACTGAAAAGATAGTGAGTCTTGGTCAATGTCAGCTCATCACACTGGGGACACACTGGGGCATTCCTGTGGAGAGGCATGTTTTCAAAGGACTGTTGGGCTGGGAGTTTATAGGTGAAGTTCTCAGAAGTCACAGCACAACAGAGAAGCCTCCTGCTGATTTTGTTTTAACCAGATTTGTGGCTTAGATCAGCTAACAGTTCGTTTTTTAATCATTGAAAGAATACATTAAAAATTAATAACTTAATATTGACATCGTAATCTTTCACTTTTAATGTTTATTTTATGCTGTGTAGCACATGCTTTTACATTAGCCAGAAGAGCCATGAGGAAGATATGATTAAAAGAATAACAATTGCAGACATACTCTTCGTCTCTTTGTCCAAGTTGTGCCAAGCAGAACAATTGGGATTCTAACTTCTTCTCATTGCTTCTCCCATTTTCTGGCAGGGAGCTAGGTTTCTGATAGGTTCTCTTTAGCAGGTTTTGATATTAACCTCTGTAACCCATCGGCATCCATTTCTTCCATTATGTCACTGCCAAGCTCTGCTGCATGTTTCCGTTCTGTGGCCCAATAGTGGGATACTTTGTTCTCACAGAGTATGACCTCTTTTGTAATTATTGGTAATGATCTTCCTACCTTTGTCATGAATCATGTTTCTCTCACTAAAGCAAACGGGTTTCATTTCCATGCTTGCTAGTACCATGCTTGGGCTTTCTATAATGGAAATGGAAGTTCTTGATTTTTTTAAACAATATTCTTAATGTTACAGCATTTATATTTACCATTTTTTTCAGTTCCATATAGCTCTTTTTTTTGAGAAACTTATGTCCAGTTGCCTCAGACTTGGCTAGAAAGATAAAACAAGTTTAACCTAAAATTATTCTTCTCCCAAAATCAACTCATGCCCACTGAGTCTTTCTGCTGTAGTGAACTCATTCTTCACCCATGGCAATAAAGGAGTGTCCACCTCCCATCCCCCCACTCATGATAGTCTAAACCTGGCATCCTGGGACCTGAGAGTCATATCTAAATCTCTCTTTCCTATTTTCCCTCTGGAGAACTTCTAGACCTCTTTGCAAACATAACCCTTGCCTCTGCTCTATTTTGCCAGTTATCACAGTGTATATGTTGATTCTCTTCCTCTGTTTCCCAGGCCTAGACTTTATTAAAGATATTTGTATTTTTTTTTTAAAGATTTTATTTATTTATTTGACACACAGAGAGAGATCACAGTAGGCAGAGAGGCAGGGGGAAGCAGGCTCCCTGCTGAGCAGAGAGCCCGATGCGGGGTTCAATCCCAGGACCCTGAGATCATGACCTGAGCCGAAGGCAGAGGCTTAACCCACTGAGCCACCCAGGCGCCCCAAAGATATTTGTATTTTGATCCAGATACTATATAACTTGCTGTTTAAATTATGGAACTACTTATAATGTAGATGTAAGTACATTTTTTGGTGAAAAATTGTTAGGAAAAGAAAATTTTAATCTTGAGGAACATACAGTGAAAATTAGTCTTCAAACTGAAGAAAATGGATAGCTTATTCTTTGTTTTCAGTTCTTCAGCAAACTATAACAAATTTTGGTGGATTTAAAAAAAGTAGCAGTTGGTTCTTATCAAAGAGTTCACAGGTTAGTTGGGGAGAGAGGACTTAATCAAAAAAAAAAAAAAAAAGAAGGCAGATAATGACAAATGACACAGCAGGGGAATAGATACAGTGGTTGAGAATCATACAAGAAGATTCATATCTAGAAGAATTAGAAAATCATAGTGAATGTTATCTCGTTTTAAGAAGATATGAAGAATTTGTAAGAATCAAAAGGCTGGTGTAAGTGATGGACCTCAGGGTGTGTGGTACAAGCTGAGCAAGAATGGGGGGTAGAAGTCTGCCAGCACATTGGGGAATGGTTTTGGGACTTCTAGGTCAGAGGGCCTGTGGTCGCAGTCCAGTACAGTGACTGAGACGAAGGATTTGAAGGTGTACATTTTTGAGCTCCACTCTCAGCTTTCCTAGTATTTGCTGTGTGCCATTAATCAAGTTTCTTAATAACTTTGTTAGAGTTTTTTCTTGGTGGAATGGGACTGATGATAGAAATGATTTATAGTTTGGGAGCTATAGCTATGCAGATAGCTCAGTAAGAGATAGGTAGATGAAAGACAGACAGGTGCATGGAAGGATGACAAAGGAGGGTGAGGGTAGAAATTAGGATTTAGAACTTCATGCATAGGCATGTAAAATTCAACTTTGCTTATACAAGCTGGTTAGTTCTACCCACGAAGCAATTATTTAAATTAATTAAATTTAGAGAAATTAATTTATGTTTATTAGGTTACCAATTTGACAACGAATCTCTTACCTTGAAAATTAAAAGATGAGCAGTAATGACTACCATTTATTTTCAGGGCCCTGACATTTCATTAGATTCTGTATAATACTAGTACATTCAAATACAATAAAGTAGTAAAGATAGGGCAATTGAATGAGATATTTCTTAGTAAATGTAATTGTCTTTTACTAATGCATTATAATATGTAAAAATATTTGTATAAGCAATAAATTAATATAATAATATATTTTTGTGATAGTATATTTCTTAAATCTACAAGATTATTCTTTCCCAATTGGGTTTATAAATATTGAGAACAATTATCTGCCCTTAACTCACGCAGGCCACAATTTACTTATTTACAGTATTAATTTGTGGGAAGGCTCATTTACCTAATTGACTCTGCAAAGGCAAACTTTAACACAGTTTTCCCAAATCATCACAAGTTATAGAAGTTAATGATATTTTATTGATCTACTTGGTATACTAGGTAAAAAAGTGACTTTTTTTACTAGGATGATTCAGATGATTATCTTAATTTGTTCCATAATTTTCTATTTATTGATAAATCATTAAGTATTTTTAAAGGGCGAGTGTGAACCATGCATGTATTCTAATAGGGACAGGTAATAAGTCGAATATATCTGGGTGATTTAGGCTGTGTTTACATGACTATTCAATAATGTGCACATGATTACATTTACAAAGGTGCATTACCAATAAAAATTCCATGACATTGAAAAGCACTTCAAAGAATTATTAGAAACATTCAGATATGCTATTTTAGAATGGCAACTTAGGGGTGCCTGGGTGGCTCAGTGGGTTAAGCCTCTGCCTTCTGCTCAGGTCATGATCTCAGGGTCCTAGGATCGAGCCCCGGTTCAGGCTCTCTGCTCAGCAGGGAGCCTGCTTCCCTCTCTCTCTGCCTGCCTCTCTGCCTACTTGTGATCTCTCTCTGTCAAATAAATAAATAAAATCTTTAAAAAAAAATAGAACGACAACTTATTTTTGGTTGGTTGGTTGGTTTTGTTTTTTCCTCAGCTATAGTTCTAAACTTTAAAAACACACTGAGATGCCTCGGTGTCTTTGTACATTGCTCCTCAGGAAGTATTCAGAGCAGGAAATAACCACACAGTGTTAATACAAATTTCCTTATTATTTCTGCAACTCACTTCAAAGTAAACTAACTTTGCTAATTATAATATAGTTCCTTGACAGTTTACACAGTTCATTTTCTTATATTTATATTAATGTTAATTCTAAATAAGTAACCAAATTCTAACAAATAGAAGGAGTAAAGCTCATCCTCCTTTCTTCTAGTTTACTGTCCTCCCCACCCAACCACCCCGTGACGCTTGGCACAAGGTCCTCTCATTCACTGATGCCCTCTTTCTCTTGCCTGTCACCTGACTTCTGGTATAACCATGGTAACAACTGCTCTCTTCAAAGCGTCCATATTGTAATTTATACATATTTCAGGCATGTTTTTAAAGATTATTTGCTTAGGAGTTCTTACACTGAGTATTCTATATATGTGTCTTAAGCCTTGTGTATATGTAAGTTCATATACCTCTGTATGTACATATATTTTTACATTATATATTTATATTATGTATAACATATAAATTATATTTGTATTATGTAATATATATATTATGTAATATATATATATATAAATTTATATGCAAGTATGCAATATGTATTTATACTATATATAAACACTTATACATGTTGCAATGTTAGGTATATACATGTTCAGAAATATAATATTATCCTAGCAAATTATTACCCAATTAATTAGAAATTATGCTTTATTCCTACCTTATGACCCAGCAACTGTACAACTGCGTATTTACCCCAAAGATACAGATGTAGTGAAATGAAGGGGCAACTGCACCCCAATGTTCATAGCAGTAATGTCCACAATAGCCAAACTGTGGAAGGAGCTGAGATGTCCTTCAATGGATGAATGGATAAAGAAGATGTGGTTTATATATACAATGGAATATTACTCAGCCATCAGAAAGGATGAATACCTACAATTTACATCCACGTGGATGAAACTGGAGGGTATTATGCTAAGTGAAATAAGTCAGTCAGAGAAAGACAATTATATGGTTTCACTAATACATGGAATATAAGAAATAGTGGGAAGGGAGAGAAAACTGAATGGAAAGAAAAAAAGAGGGAGACAAACCATGAGAGACTGTTGACTCTGGAAAATAAACTGAGGGTTGCGGAAGGGGAGGTGGGTGGGTAGGGGTGGGGTAACTGGGTGATGGGCATTAAGGAGGACACAGTATGTGATGAGCACTGGGTGTTATATGCAACTGATGAATCATCGAACACTACATCTAAACTAATGATGTAGTATATGTTGGCTAATTAAATTTGAATTGAGAAAAGAAATTATGCTTTATCATTACTATTATTTTTTCTTAATCTCCTTTATGTGTTTCACCCATCTCCTACCACCGCCCCTCTGGCAAGCACCATTTTGTTCTGAGTTTGAGTCTCTTTTTTGTCAATCTCTGTTTTTTCCTCTTATTAATTTGTTTCCTAAATTCCACATATTAATTAAATCATATGGTATTTGTCTTTCTCTGTCTGACTTACTTCACATAGCATTATACCATCTAGGTCCATACATGTTGTTGCAAATGGCAAGATCTCATTCTTTTTAATGACTAAGTAATATTCCTCTGTGTGTGTGTGTGTGTGTGTGTGTGTGTGTGTGTGTGTGTGTCTTTGTGTGTATCTCACATCTTTATCCATTCATCTATGGATGGACTCTTGGGTTGCTTCCATATCTTGGCTCTTATACATAATGATGCAATAAACATATGAGTGCATATGTTTTTGAGTTAGTGTTTTTGTTTTCTTTGAGTAAATACCCAGCAGTAGAATTACTGGATCATGTGGTAATTCCATTTTTAACTTTTTGAGGAACTTCCATATTGTTCCATATTGTTCCATATTGTTTCCACAGTGGCTATACCAATTTTCATTCCCATCAACAGTGCATGAGGGTTCCTTTCTCTCTACATCCTGGCTAACCCTTATTATTTCTTGTCTTTTTGATTCTAAACATTCTGACAGTTGTCAAGTGATATCTCATTGTGGTTTTGATTTGCATTTCCCTGATAATTAGTGATGTAGCATATTTTCATGTGTCTATAGACCATTTGTATGTCATCTTTGGGAAAATGTTCAGTTCCTTTGCCTATTTTTTAAATCATATTTAAATAGTCCTCTGCCTGTTTATCTATGTATCTATGTATCTATCCAGTGTGTGTGTATGTGTGTGTATGCATGTGTGGTGTTGAGTTGTATAAGCTCTTCATATATTTTGGCTATTGACCCCTTATTAGATATATAATTTACAAGTCTCTTCTCCTATGCAGTATGTTGCCTTGTCATTTGCTGATGTTTTCCTTCACTGTACAAAAGTTTTTTATTTTGGCATAGTCCCAATAGTTTATTTTTGCTTTTGTTTCCCTTGCCTGAGGAGACATACCTAGAAAAATATTTCTGCTGCCACTGTCAAAGAAATTACTGCCTGTGGTTTCTTCTAGGAGTTTTATGGTTTTAGGTCTCACATTTAGATCTTTAATCCATTTTGAGTTTATTTTTGTGTATGGTGTAAGAAAGTGGTCCAGTTTCATTCTTTTGCATGTAGCTGTCCAGTTTTCCTAGCACCATTTGCCATTTGTTGAAGAGACTGTCTTTTATTCATTGGATATTTCTGCCTCCTTTGTCATAGATGAATTAACTATATAACAGTGGGTTTATTTTTGAACTCTCTATTCCATCCCGTTGATCTATTTTTGTGCTAGTTCCATACTGTTTTGATTACTACAGCTTTGTAGTATATTATGAAATCTGGGATTGAGATAACTCCAGTTCCTCTTTATCAAGATTGCTTTGGCTATTTGGGGTCTTTTGTAGTTCCATGCAAATTGTAGTATTATTTATTCTAGTTCTTTGAAAAATGTCATTGGTATTCTGATAGGAATTGCATTAAATCTGTAGATTGTTTTGGATAGTATGGACATTTTAACAATCTTGGTTCTTCTAATTTGTGAGTATCTAATATCTTTTTGTGTCTTCAATTTATTTCATCAGTTTTTTTTTCACTCAAGTTTTTATTTAAATTCTAGTTGGTTAACAGACAGTGTAGTATTAGTTTTAGTTATAGAATTTAGTGAGTCATCACTTACATACAACACCTAGTTCTCATCACTACTAGTGTCCTTCTTAACCCGTCACTCATTTAACCCATTCCCCTTCCCACCTCCCTTCCAGTAACTCTCAGTTTGTTCTCTATAGTTTAGAGTCTGTTTCCTGGATTGCATCTCTCTCTTTTTTTCCATACGTTCATTTGTTTTATTTCTTAAATTCCACATATGAGTGAAATTATATGGCATTGTCTTTCTCTGACTTATTTTGCTTAGCATAATATTCTGTAACTTCATCCACATCATTGCAAATGACAAGATTTCATTTTTCTCATGGCTGAGTGATATTCCATTGTATATAGATACCACATCTTTATCCATTCATCATTTGATGGACATTTGGGCTCTCTCCATAATTTGGCTATTATTGATAATTTGCTATAAACATCAAGGAGCATGTATTACTTCGAATTAGTATTTTTGTATAATTTGGGTAAATAGCTAGTAGTGCCATTGTAGGATTGTAGGGTAGTTCTATTTTTTAACTTTTTGAGGCACCTCCATACTGTTTTCCACAGTGGCTGTACCGTTTGGCATCCCCGCCAGCAGTGTAAGAGGGTTCCTGTTTCTCCACACCCTCACCAACACCTGCTGTTTCCTGCGTTAATTTTAGTAATTTTGACTGGTGTGAGGTGATATCTCATTGTACTTTTGATTTGTATTTTCCTGACAATAAGTGATATTGAGCATTTTTTTATGTGTCTGTTGGCCATCTGGATATATTCTTTGGAAAAATGTCTATTCCTGTCTTCTGCCCATTTTTAAACTGGATTATTCATTTTTTAGGTGTTGAGTTTTATATGTTCTTTTTTTTTGAGTTTTGTAAGTTCTTTATATTGTTTGGGTATTAACCTTTTATAAGATAGGCTATTTGCAAATATTTTCTCCCATTCCATAGGTTGCCTTTCAGTTTTATTCATTCTTTCCTTTGCTATGCAGAAGCTTTTTATTTTGATGAAGTCCCAATAGTTTATTTTTGTTTTTGTTTTCCTTGCTTCAGGAGACATACCTAGAAAGAAGTTGCTACAGCTGATGTCAAAGAGGTTACTGCCTTTGTTCTCTTCTAGGAGTTTTATGGTTTCAGGTCTCACATTTAGATTTTTAATCCATTTTGAATTTATTTTTGTGTTTGATGTAAGAAAGTGGCCCAGTTTCATTCTTTTCATGTTGCTCTCCAGTTTTCCCAACACCATTTGTTGAAGAGACTGTCTTTTTCCCATAGGATATTCTTTTCTGCTTTGTCAAAGATTAACTGACCATATAGTTAAAGGGAAAACGATTCTTTTTTTATATTTTTAAATCTAACTGTTTTCAGTGTGGAAGGAGTGGCCAGAGTAGATGAATGTGGAAACCAGTTACAAGACCATTAAGTAGCTGATAATTGACCAAGCAGGGAAATAATCCAGCTTTTAAACTCTGAAAGAAGAAACTACAGTAATTATTTCTTATTGTTGGCCACGTCCACACCCAGTTTTAGTTACTGCAATAGTGACTGAGCTGCCACCGTCACCTACATTACTACATTCCCTACATCAGTCCTACAATTACTATGTTATTACTGCCCTCAAACTGGTCTTTCTGACTTTAGCCTTGCCTGCTGGAAGACAGTCCATGCTGCTGCAGCCAGAGTGATTACTCTAGAATGTGAATTGGATCATAACATTCCCTGATGGTAAATCTTTCCAGGGCTTCCCACTGATTTCACAAGTTCAGACTCTTGAGGTGCCACAAAAGGGGCGTACAAACAATTTACATCTAGCTTTTATTTTCCAAGTCATATTAAATTTTATCCACTCATATCAAACTGGGATGCAGCCAGAATGAGTAATTTCATTCTCACAGAGGAGCCACACACATTTTTAGGTCTGGGACATTAGATGTGATCTTTAGTCTGCCTCCAACACCTCCAATGACAAATCTCGTTGTCCCACTCTAACCCCCATCACACATGGAAACACATTTTCCCTGGCTCATGGTCTCCGACATTCACATCACAGGGTTTACATCCCCTGTCAACTCTTCTAGAAAGGTTTCCCAGTCTAGGATTGGTGGTCTTCTGCCATTGCAGTTATCATTATTTAATTCAATTGCCTGCTTGCTTTGGCAGACCGCCTCTAGATTTTCTGTAAGGA